>CAJQZJ010032173.1:5159228-5208541 GCA_907164525.1 Lophiomys imhausi | reverse complement strand
CATAAGTGTGTGGGTCTATTTCTGGATCTTCAATTCGATTCCATTGATCTACTGGTCTGTTTCTATACCAATACCATGCTGTTTTTACAACTATTGCTCTGTAGTACAGCTTGAAATCTGGGATGGTAATACCTCCAGATGTTTTTTTTATTGTACAGGATTGATTTAGCTATTCTGGGCTTTTTGTTGTTCCATATGAAATTGAGGCTAGCTCTTTCCAAGTCTATAAAAAATTGTGTTGGTATTTTGATAGGAATTGCATTTGACAGCATGAACAAAACCTGTGCAAGCCTAGGTCAGAGAAAACACTATCATGAAAAAGAGAGTTGAAGATGAGGTTCCATCCCTTATCAAGGAATCTTTGAAAATTTTTACCTTCCAGGAAAGGAAAGAACAGTTTTTCCCCCTAAGGTTTTATATTCTGATACACTGCCCTTGTTCCGGTGGAAGGACACAGAGCTAAAGGTGTGTGAAGTACAGAAGAATAAAATTATCCTGTGATTTCTTTTTATTTTGTTTCATTTTTTTCTATTTTTAACACAACAAACATACACAGACAGATGCATATGTAGGTTTACCAACATTTTATTATTATCTAAACTCATACGTTGTACGACAATATCCACTTGCCCATGAAGTGAATGAATCTTGGATTTTTGTATGTTATGACTCATGAATGACATGAGTAAAATATTCCTTTTTTTCTACATCTAATGATAGAATTATTAGGAGAACGATATTGAAAATATCTAATATTCTAATAAATATCTCCATATGTGATATATAAGGCAAAGAATACATGTGTGAGAACTCCAGAATGAGTGTTAATGTCAAGGAATTCTAATGAGAAAAACCTCTTTACTTTACTGTGAGTCATAAAAGACTCAGAAAAATTACCATCTTTACATTTTCTAGTTCTCTGTCATTACAACAATATTTCAGCTTGTTCTCCCTTCCTGTGTCATATAGATAAGGGTACAATAGCTACTATCTTCTTCAGTGTCTTGTATAGATGACATAATAGTGCTCTTTGATAATAGCAGTGATGCTATTAACTTTACTAAGAGTAAGGTATGTTTAAACAACTCCATGTTTGTAACAACATTCTTTTATTCATATTAATACATTAGTGGGAGGTAAGAGGCAAAAGCATGAGAAAAGTGAAGGTTAAGAAACAGAAAATTTATACAAGTGCTTTCACATTTTTGTTTGAAAGAGTTCCATAGCAGAAGCCTAGAGGAGTTAAGGACTCCTCAGGGATACCTTGTTTCTTTTCAACCAGCATCGTCCTGGTTCATCTAATTGGGATATTTTCAGTTGTATTAAATTTCTCTACATATTTATGATGCTCATAATGCACATTGAAATGAATAATTATTTTTTCAAAGTAAACTGAATCAGAGCCAAAAATCCAGGCACAACATTTACCACCACTCATCATATGGGGAAAGTACCAACACTGAAAGACAGAAACAATTGCATTTGACCCTGATAACTAAATGAGTTGCATGAACCCCAATCTTTCTCTTTAAAACAAAACTAACAAAAAATGTGCTTCAGAGAAGATAAATGACTTTACAGAGAGGAGGCAAAAAACATGCGCTTCTTTACTGTTCAAAATGTTATTTATAAGAAGGAGAGATCCTTATCCTCATAACTCCCTGAGAAGGAAAGGCACTGAAGAGTTGAACAGATAGGCACATCCCGAATTCAGGGAACATTTTAACTTCAGATTTTTATTTCAGCTAGCATATGCCAGCAGACAGTAAACCTCGGGTTAACCTTCGCAACACCATTCTTTCCAGTAAGGCTGGTGAGCGAACCTTAAAGTTCTTGGCATAGTTCATGTTCCATTTCTATAAAAATGTGCACGTGAAAACTAAAATCAGCTTAAAGACAAAAAAAAAACTTTGACTCTATTGAAAGAAAACTTCTTACAAATGCATTTTTCTTTGATGCAATTCATGTTTATGAATGTATACTTTCAAAGTGTGCAGAATATTTGGAGATTCCAATAGGTTTTATGTAGGCTACTCATGTGTGTACTAGTCCTTTCAAAGGGAAAAATGAAAAGCTGAAGAAGCAATAGTGACAGTACAGATATTGCTGAGCTGTGAAGGAGTTGATGGACAAGCATTGCTTAGAGACTAATGTAATTGATTGTTTCTACCTGTGGGTGCAGAAGGAGGTCACAAACATTTTAGATTTATGCTTACATCAAGGTTTTTCCTGAAGCCTAGAAGATCCTTTTCCCTTACATATATTTATGCTTGTTCCATAAAATAAAGTAGCTCTTTCATTCTATTAATTACTTATTTATATTTAGTGTGAAGAACTTCATTGAAACAATGTCTTATGTGGATTGTAATGGATTAGCATTATAAATATTGATAACAAAATGCTATTTTAATGCTAATAATTCATATTAATTTAATAATTAAATACTAATTCACAATGAAGACAATTACAGTATAACCTAAAGATTCAATTACTATAACAAATTGGATAATGAATACAGATAGGATTTCCCACAACTTGGAACTGGAAGTACACAGGATAGTCTCAAAATAACATCATCTAACATACATATATTATCACAGGACTAGTTTCTGTCAAAATCTTTATAACTGTAATTTGGTATTGAAGCACTTTCAAGAAACTCTTTCTAACTTCAGGATCGTGTAATCCCACTCCCTCCGTAGGAATAGCTTTAGCTTATTGAATCTATCATTTGAAATATGTGGCTTCAAAAATCTTGGAATGATGAAAGTTTGTCAAGGTCAAGAAGTGTTTTATCAGTGGAAATTGCATGTATACCACAGAGATTTGCTGTCAGAGATAATTTTTCTCACTGAATAGGCACAAGAAATAATTTACACATTTGACTTTGTCATTACTGTGTTTCAGAGGATCATAAAGAACCTTTAACAGCTCTACTTTGGGGCATTTCACAGAGGTTGAAGACTGACACTCGCCGTTGATAAATAACTCTTGTTAACTAATCACAGACTGTCAGGTCATGTGTCTGAATAATTTCCTGCATAATTTTCTCACATTCGTCAAATGAAAATGTGAAATGCATATACTATTAGAACCAGTTAACTTAATGACAGGTGATGTGTTAAAAATAATTATTTAGCACATCACATTACTTTAGATTTGAGTTAGTCTCCCATTTGACCCAAAATATTTGCAAACACTGTTCAAATATGAGTGGTTTATTATTTTGTTACATATGGATTCATACCTAGCTAAGGGAAAACAGTGTCTTATACTAATGATTGCATGGGTTTGTGTAAGGTGAGAAGATGGGTAGGTTATGTTAGGTTTATAGGATGGAGAAATAGTGTGGCATTTTCCCAGAGTGCGTACTGGAAAAGGAGTACCAGAATGAACAATGTCCTCCAAAATACTATTGATAGAAGCCTTACATCAACATTGCTATAATTTCTATATTTGTCCTTGTCCATGTTCCAGAAATTCCCATTCCTACTAATAAGTTGAATATGCTGAAAAAAAAACCAAGCATATTCCACTGTGTTTTGCCCTTTCTGTACAGTTTTCTCTCTCTGTAGACAAGGATAAAATAGAACAATTGGTTTATAAAAGTGAGAAGAGATATATCAAGGGACCAGGCTTTACCTTACTGGAAGATTGACTTTAATCAAAGAACACACTGCTTCTCTATATGACTAAGTCCTGGGAACCCCACTTACAGCAATACATCAGGAGATAAACGAAGAGATGAGTCTTGAGTATTATCCAGATTGACCCCTCCTCATTTTACAGCTTCAATGATTGTGGATCATTAAACATAATCACAATGATTAATTTTAATTGATTGCCCCTGACCATGTGTTCCAAGGTGCTGTTGTGAAAAGTTTACTGTTCTCAGGACTGTAAAATTTGCTCAGTAGGGATTAGCATTATTTGAACAACATTGAGGAAGTTTCTAAGAATCCTGTCATACTAGAAATGAAATCCTACTGTAGACAGAATTAATATTGTGAAGTACTACTGAGATTTATCTGTTGGAAATTTTATAATTTGTCCTATTTAATAGAAAAAGTTAATTATTTTCTCTCAACTCCCCTATCCTTACTTATTAATTCTCTAGAGATGAGTGTATATATGCCCTAAAATAGTCTAAATTATTAGTAAAGAAAAATTATTTTTCTGAAACAGAACAATGTTAAGTCTTTATTATGTCAAGATCTTTTTTTTAAATAAATGTATTTATTTATTGCTTCAGGTTACATTTCTGTCATATTGTCCTCTTTCCACCCTTCGCAGCCCCGCCCTCCCACCCTCTACCCCCTAAACCTTCCATCCCACTCCTCTGGAGTGGAGTGTCCCTACATAACAGTCCTTTGCCCCAGTTCAGAAGTCATATGAGGGCCAAGAGCCTCCTCAAACACTGGGGGCCTACAAGGCAGCTCCACTAGGGCAAAGTGTCTCATTGACAGGTAACAAACTCTATGTTCCTGTTCCCTTGTTGCATTGGCTGTAGTATAGTTATACTGTACTATATGGCTAAAATCTGATTATAAGTGAATAGATGCCATGTGCATCCTTCTGAGTCTGGGTTAGCTCACTCAGGATGAGCTTCTCTAATTCCATCCATTTGCCTGCAAATTGAATGATTTCATTGTTTCTGAAAGCTAAGTAGTATTCCACTGTGTAGATGTACCACAGTTTCTTAATCCATTACTCGGTTTAGGGACATCTGGGTTGTTTCCAGTTTCTAGCTATTACAAATAAGACTGCTATGAACATAGATGAGGAAATTTCCTTGTGATTTGGTGAGGAGTCATTTGGGTGTATTCCCAGAAGTGGTATGGCTGGATCCCGAGGCAGAGCTATTCCAAGTTTTCTAAAATATCGTCATACTGACCTCCATAGTGGTTGTACAAGCCTGCACTCCCACCAGCAATGGAGGAGGGTTCACCTTTCTCCACACCCTCACCAGCATGTACTGTCATTTGAGCTTTTGATCTTAGCCATTCTGACAGGTGTGAGATGGAATCTCAGAGTCGTCTCAAAATGGAAATGGAAGCAATAAAGAAGATCTTCTTTTTTATGGATGTTGTTGATGAGAATTTTGGGTATCTACCCATTCACCGAGATTAAATTTTACATAGTGCAAACTGGCAATCCATGCATAGTGGTCACTGGGGGAGTAAAGATTATATTGTTCTAATAATGAAAGATTTCTGACATTCCTTCCATCATACAAAGAAAGGAAAGAAAATGTCTGAAAAAAATTAAGAGAAATATGGTTGAGCAGGAGTGAACTGAGCTAAGCTACACAGGGTCTAGATGAGTAAAACAACCATGAAGTGAATTGTTAGGCTTTTTATATCTTACTGAGTTAAAGAAAGAAATAGGCTAAACTGGAAAAATATCTAGGAATGATGCTATTTGAGGGCCAAGTGGAAGGTTATCAGTATAAAAATTACATCCCAGCCAGTAATTCAAGTTCTTAAAGCCCTGTGACTTCATCTAAATTTTATACTATGATGGGATGACCAAACTCTAACTCTGATTTATTCTACAGTATCTTAAAGTTGCTTGTTTTTAGCAACATGAAGTTATAGCCCTACGATAATGCCAGCTATTCCTTCCTACTCTTTGATATTTCACTCCCATGTTTAAATTGTCTTCCTGGAAAAGCCCAAAATTGCTAAAATTATTTACCATCTTATCTCACTATAACCTGCTAATAGTCAGATAGAATTCTTACATTATTTGATTAATTGTAGGAAAAATATACCTTAGTCCATTCAGGAACCAATACCTAAGTGCCGTATAGTGGCAAGTAACAATATTTTATTTTTCATAGTTCTGGAAACTTGGAAAGAATGCTATGATAGTTATGTTCTTATAACAGCAATGACCTGACATATTTCCCTTGATTACCTCTCACATTGTAGAAAGAACAAATCTTACCACATATTTACTATCAAGGTCCCCCATTTCCTAACATCACCATGCTGGCATTCATTGTTTTTGAAGAATAAATTTTAGAAATGCATAAACATTTGTTCAATTGTATCTTAAAACTATTAGACCTCTTCTGTTTCTGGGATGTAAAAGCACCATTCAAAACTATTTCATTAAACCTAACAGCTATTCTCGGACTCATGAGACATAGGGAAGATATGTCACTCTAGTTTTGAAACCAGGTGTCTTCCTATTGAACTTCCTTCTGTCATAAATATGGACAGCATTTTGCATCTTAGTTATTTTTGTTTTTATTCTTATCCTCTGGAAAAACTTTAGCCAGAAAACCAGGTACCTTTAGTCAAATAGTCTCACATTTCTCACTTCAACATTCAGACTTCGCTAGGGAAGTTTCTTTGAAAATCTCACCTCAGTCTTCATTAGTTTAGTTCACAATAAATGATCTTCCCTAGTATGACAGCTTTAGTGAATAATGCATGCTTGTCGCTTGACTACTTTTTAGCTTTATTTTCTTGAATATAATGGAAAAACATAGTCACCTATGGATTTAGACAATTGGGATGGAGAAGGAGAGAGAATAGTAAAGAGGAATTGCTAAGTACTGATTCAGAATGGAGAACATTATATTTTAGGACTAAATATCTCCTTAAGAGCAGGCTGCTAGAAAGCTGTTTTGGAAAGATTAATGACAAAGAAATTTCCAAGTAATTGTCTCACAAATAGTGACATAGGTAGGTATATGACTATTGCCAGCTAAGGAGCCTGAATCTCTCTCTGGTAAAGCTTTTCTCAGAGATTCTAAAGCATCGTCTCTTTGTACATCTGGGAGACCCACCAGGGAAAGCTTATATAATTACATAAGGTTAAAGTTGAAAGAACCCAAGCAGATATTTAGACACAAGTTTTTATTCCCAGAACATGAATTGTCTTATGGACTGAATGCTGTGCCCGCTTGGGCATTTGTCAAAACTCTAAAAAATAATGGGATACCATCAGAGGAGTTCTTGAAGAAATATAATTTGAGGAGGTTATGAAGGTAGAACTCTAATGAGTGAGATTTGTGTCTCACTAATGATGCTAGCTACACATATGTTAATGTCTTGAGAAATCTTGCTTGTTCTCTCTTACAGAGACACAAGTCAATTCCCACAACACAGAAAAAGAGTCTTACTGGAACCTGGCAGTGCTGACATCCTAATCTCAGACTTCCAGCTTATGCAACTGTGAAAAATAGTCAGGTATTGATAAGACAAGTAGTCTGAAGCGTTTTGCTGTGGAGGTACAAACCGTCTAGAACATAATTCCCAACTACTTCTCATATTCTAAGATGATATTCAAATTAAAAACAAAGAATATACTGGGTTGCTTTTCAGACTGGCTGGTCTTGTCGGCATTCATTGGTAAAGAAGCTAATGTGTTTGCTCAATTATAAGGCATTTTCAGTAAGAACAACAACTATGAATGTTAAATCCCTCACTAAGGATGTGAGCTACACATACATGACATTCCACACAGTTTGTTTGTTTGTTTGTTTTGTTTTTTGTTTTTGTAAAACACAGTTAAGTACATGGATAAATTGCTGCCAATTTTTAGTAATGCATTAACTTGACTTTATGGTTTGGCAATTTCTTTATGCCCAATCATCTGGGTAGACATATATATTTTCAAGGATATAAATTTATATTTAATAAAAATTTATCATTGGAGAATTTCATATCTGTATACAAGTATCTTGCTTGTATGTATTCTGTATCACCATTATCTCCCCTATCTCCTTAACAATATAACTCCCTTTTTTATTCCATCCAACTTCATATTTCCTTACTCTCTCAAGTAAGCCACTAAGTCCTATTATCTCAAATAGTATATTTTATGACCAGTGATACAATTTGAATTTCAAATCAGCAAGCAGGGGATTGTCAACAGTTTTCTCATTTATTATGGTGGCTGCTGTACTCTAACTGGTGCTTTACATATGTTTGAGAGGGAGATTCTTGAACTAATAAAACATAATATACTTATAAGCATCTAGGCTTGAGGGTAAAGGAACTATTGATTTATTGTTCAACTGAAGTAGTATGCAAGACTGTATTTCAGACCAAGAATGATTACTTACCTCTTAATGATGGCAACTATCCAAAAGGGATAACCATTCTCTACCTCTTTGACTAGCAGGCTTAGAAGTCACATTTCCCAGTTACTTTTCATTTTTCTTTACATGAAAAAAAAAAAAAACGGTCCCCCCAAAATTCTATCACTTTTATACCTGAAACAAAAAAACAACAAAGAGCACCAAGATTAACAAAATTTGGCACATGTTGACAAATACCCTCTGTGGGAGAAACTAAAGCATACTCATACTACTTTTTTTTTCTTTTAACGAAATAAAAAGAAGCTATTTTATTCTATGGATGCATACTTTATTATTTTTTAACATTCATTTATTTCTTCAGGTTACAGAAATCATAGTCCCCTCTCTTCTCTGCCTCCTTTTCCTAGGTCCTACCCTTCTACCCTCTTCCCCCTCACCTTCCTATTTGCTTTTTTTAAAATTAAGGTATATCTTTTTCCCCCCACAGTTCCCTCTCTTGGTCCAATAACAGGGTTTCTTCTTATAACAATAAATATAATACAAAATGATAAGAACAATTAGGCCACAATTATGAGAATTTAAGGTATAACATACATTCCTAATGTCCAGTCTATACGTATTTGGCACTAATATTAATATTCTATTATCTATCTATCTATCTCAATTAGTTTAAAGTTCTATACCTATCTGAGTTTCCATCCTAACTTGCATTACCAACTTAAAAACATTTTCTTAGACCTAGAACATCCTTTTAATTCCTAAACAACTTAAAATTTCAATTTGAGACTATAACTATCTAGTCTTCAAACACATCAGAGACCTGAGAAGGATAAATATATCTGAATAAACAGGAACTGGGAGCCAGAAACTTCTAAAACTAGAAATGACAGACTACAGACTGACTGGACAATCCCCAATTTCTTTCCATACATTACAGCATCTATGTTCACCCTTGTGCCCCAGTGTCTCTGACAGATATTAATTGTAAAGCAGGAATTATGAAGGACTTTCCCACCCTGTCTTGGCAGAGCTGCGCTGTCAACTTACATGCTTCCAAGTTTTGTCCTTTTTAGACAGCCTTCTTTCTAGAATTAAGGCAAGGAATTTCTTTTTCTCAATGACATGCTTGCCGCTAATGCAGCCATCTCCAAATGGCAATTCTTTGATGTTCATCATCTACTTGGAGTAGAATGGGGGTGCTGTCAAGAGCTGACATGTCTCAATATAAAAAAAAATCTTAAGAAAACATCTTTGAATGCTAAATTCTACAGATCTCTTGAGATTTTTGAAGACCACCTACCTATCTTCATATATTTGGATAAGCAAGTGTTTCTTGTCCCTTAGCAACTTGATTTCTTATTAACTTAGAAAACATCTGTTATAAACTACACTAGTACCTAACCAAATGATATGTTTGAATGACTATTAGTTTGCATTTATTAATTATCCTAAACAGTTTGTGACAGTTGCTATCAAAAGGCCAAAACTTCACATTGCATTTTAAAGCATTATATAGGTACAACACCTTAAAAAGAGTTAACCTTAATTTTGTATCTATATACAAAGATCAATACTGATGTAGTCAAATACAATCTTAATTTTGTATCAATATAGAAAGATCAATGTCAATATAGCCAAATACAATCTTAGTTTTGTATCAATATACAAAGATATAAGAGCATATTCAATAATCCATCCTTTTTTCTTTATCATTCACATATTATGTCTATATCCCATTTTTTTCCCAAATCTTTTCTCCCCTACATAGGACAGAAGGAAGGATACAGAAAAGAAAAAGAGAGAAATCCCTGGATCTAGCCTCCAAAACCTTGTTTAACAAGACCATTTAACAACCAATCCCCCTAAATAGCAACCAACATCTATAACCCATCAAATGACCAAGGGGGGGGGTGGGAATCACCAACCCCACCTTCTGAGAATGGGATATTCCTCTATTAAAATTACTTCCTGCTGATTTTGAATGTAGGAAACCTGTTTGTGGCCCAAATAAGAATGGAAGAATGGTTAATCAAGTTAACAGTAACATTTGATGTTCAGTCTTTTTGTGTTCAGCTATTTAAATGTCCTATGAAGTTTGTAGTCAGAGACTGAACTTCAGGGCTTTACTGAAGTCCTTGATGAAACAGTTAACCATTTTGGGTTGTTCTGATTGTAGGTTTTTGAGAAAACATCTACTAAGGAAGTCTGCAAGGCAGGATCATCTGGGATACTTGTCTTCTTTGATGTCTGGTCCCTTTTCTTTTGTGTTTTCAGTTGTACAGTTGTTCCTCGACTGCTTAGATGGATCCTTTTAATCTCCTGGAAAGATAAGAACAGAGCCCTGCCATAATCCTATCCCTGGGGTGCTACTTTTTTTTTATTTGTTTGTTTTTTTGGCAGAAATTATCTTTCCAAGAGCAAATTGAGGTTTTTGACAATATAAAAAGTAATACCTTTAAATTGAGATTTTTAAAAATTGTTTGATATTTTGGAATCAAACATACCTTTAAGAGTATATATTTTGTGATGACAAGGGACAATTCACTTTGAATTAAATCTTCTAGAAAGAAGGTTTTTCAGTTGAGAAATTTCTTCCATCAGAGTGGTCTGTGTTAATTAATCAAGAGCTCTCTGTTCTTGATTAATGATTGATGTGGCATTAACCTTTCACTGTAAGACATATCACCCTTGGGCAGGTGATCCTGTGTGATATATGAAAGCATGCCAAGCAAACCATGGTGAACAAAGCAAGGAGCAACATAGAAGAGTTTCTATGGTTTCTGTTGCAACTCCTACCTCTGATTTCTTGCCTTGTGTTCCTGTGCTGACTTTCCTTCAGCTCAACTACAACTGCACAGTGAAATAAACCCTGCTCTCACTAACTTTCTTTTAGCTAGGATGGTTATAACAGGGATATAAACCTAACATACCAAGGAATATTACACTTGATTTTTCATCATATGTCTATATTCTCACAAAACAAGAAATAATTCTATTTTTTGTTATACATGAGAAGAAAATCATGGGTTAATTAAATAACATTTCTTAAGTTTTAATTTGTCTGTAGTAGACTTGAATTTTGGACAATGTTTCATTTTCTGCTGTAAGGTTAGCCATTTTGAAACGTTTTAGGGACATGTGAATAATCAAATTTATTTTCTAGTTATTCAGAATTGTAAAATAATGTGAGTCGGTTAAAATGGAAAGAAATCATACAGTATAAGAGAAATATAGTAATAAATTAAAATATCTTCTTCCATATATTAAAAATGCCTACAGAGTACACTTGAGAAGGGTAAAGGAGAGTTATATACTGCTTGGGGGATAAAGCAGGGTCAATGCAGTTTTAAAAATGAAAGCTGACAAAAAGGTAATATAAAGAGAAATGGTACTTTACTAGTGGAGGTATTTGAAGGTGGAATTATAGAATAAGGAAGAATATGAACAAAGTCATGAAGTTATGAGAAAACAGATGATTGGCAATTTAACTTACTTCTCCAAATGCCTGAAGCACTGAGAACAGAGTGTGAGAGATAAGGTTAATGGATACACAGGGGTTCCATCATATATTGCTGAAAACTTGTCATTGAACTTTATGTTATGATCAGTACCTGGCAGACTTTATACAGGAGAAAAACTTAAGTAACAATGCATTGAATGAGCACATGGGAGATATACAGAATACAAATTAAGAGGAGTTCAAATTAGAATTGGGGCTAGCTTATTAGCTATTCAGAGCCAGAGAGAATTACATTAACTCTTTTATGCAGCCTTCAATCCGCTCAGACTTTAATATTTTTATTTAATTTTTGTTTACTATTTCATTTAACCTAAAGCATAGAATCTCATACCTAATATCTGGCAAAATAAATGAAGAAATAAATAAATCCCAAACCAACAAAAGCATAAAGAAAAAAAAACAAACACATAAAAAATTGAATGAGGTATCAATAAAATAAACAGGGAAAGTAATTTGTAGTTTAAAAACAAAACATTTGCAGTTTAATTCAGTCAAGGTAAATAAATTAAATCCCTAAAGAACTATGATCAAATGTGCTTAACTAATAAAAATAACCAGACCCAAAATGTATATGCTTTTCATGTTTTTACCTTGCTTATACTATATTGTAGGAACTATTCCAGTGAAACCTAGAAACCTATTACCTCCATTGAACTGAAATACCTTATTAAATAATGCATTTTCTATTACTTATATTGAAGACACTATAATATCCATCTAATGTCTGAGCCCTTGAATTTCTTTGAAGCTGTAGAATATCTTCACAGTTATGACTTTCCAAAGATGGCCATCTTTCTGATGCCATCTCCCTTTAACTAAAAGCGTCTTCTCATCAAGGTGAAAGTATAAAGTATGGTTAAATAAGAAGAAAATTTAAAACACGTCCTAGTAAGAGTTTGTCTATAATTTCCTTATGGTCTCTGGAATCTCAGAGAGCCAGAAATGTATGCACAGTTTAAAGCTTTGGCTTCCCTTGAAGGATAGGTTTTAAGATGTTAACAGACAATAAAATTTCCATAACACAGTAAAGAAGCAAGCATTTTTAGTTCAATAGAGACATGCAAAAAAGAATTAATCAAGAAAGAATGTAAACTCAAAGTATAAAATCTTAAGATCACCCTGGAGTCTTAGCGTCAAAGCTCCTGAAGAGTAATACAGCAAGCTGGGATTCTGCAGAACATTTTGGTGTTGGAATCTCAGGGACAGATGTTAGTGCTCAGACCAAATACAATAATTTCAGAAAAGGACACCAGGAAGTCATAGCTGTAAAGATTTAGGAAAGGAAGGGCTTCCAATTGTGAGTGCCTTTCCTGTGAATAGGATGGGAAATTACATAATACTTACACAGAGTAATTGTTGGGAACAAACAGCAGATGTTATCCAGAATGAGTAAGCTTATTGTCTTCAGATCATATGTTAGAGATGATAGAAATCCCATGATTTAGGAATAGAGACAATATTCAAGCAGCCTGCTTTAGCACTAAAGTACAATTGATTTAAAACTCCTCCTCCTGAACTGTGTCATGGGGGAATCTGACCATCAGCTGATTTGAGAATCAAGCTCATCCAAACTTTCATCTCAAGCTCAAATACAGTGTGTTTGAGTGACAGTGTAGACGGCGACTATCCGGTCCGTGTGACGGGTATTCATTTATTGAAACCCAAATCAGTATACACAAAGACAGCTGGCAATGTTAACATAGTCAAGCTCTTTCCTCTGTCCTTCCATCCCTCTGCCCCTCTCATCCAATGGAGCCTAGGTTCTTCTGCCCACAGACCCTCCAGAAGCTTAGCTTTCTCCCTGGGAATTCTTTGATCTTCCCAGAATCCCATAAATAAGCGACTAATGCCTGGCAGAGCAGGGGACCTCCAGAGCAGGGGGAGCTCAGATCAGCCGATGTCACATGTTTTGACCATGATCCTTTTCCACGAAGGCCCTGAGCTTCCACAGAGAAAATCTTCCACATTGATTAGTTGTATCTGTCAAGAGCAGAAAGGGAGGAAGATGGGCAGATGGGATAACTTTGTGCCATGCAACCTTTCATTCAGAGCCTCAGCATGCTGAAACCAGCAACTTTACTTTTCTTGTAATGAAAAAGAATTTGAAGGAGGGAAGAATAAAGAGTGTGAAGACAAGAGACAATGAAGGCTGATCTGAATATGACTGGTACTGCTTTGAGTATTCGATACACAATCTATTGAACCAGCTGCCAGCTCTAAAGTACCAGATCGTGATTGTTATTTGCAATTCAGTGTCTATAAGAGTGCCATTCTTACACCTTAAATTAAAAATAAATAATAAAAATAAAAATAAAACTCAAAGGATATGTCATAAACTAGTAAGCAAAGCAAGCCTGGTGCCAGTAGTAGTATTGGAATAAGTAATCAGAATTTACCAATAAATGAGAAATTAGATATTTTATAATAATAATAAAATAATAATAATAATAATAATAATAATAATAATAAATCATTAGAAAGGCATAAATGTGTTGTTAGTCAGTTTGTTGATGTTGTTGTTATAGTTTCATTTTGTTTTGGGGGATTGTTAAGTTGTTTTGTCATTAGTGCTTTTCGGTTGTTGCTATTACTGTTAGCAACAAATTGTTGTGACAAATACTTGAAACAGTTGCAAGAAAATCAATGGATGATAGATTCAGAAATTACAGTCTGTGGCCAAGAGATGTCCACCGCCTGGTAGCAAAGTGGAAATAAGTTGTTATGGAAGGAAAAGGGTGAAATAGTTCCAGGAAAAATATACCTGAAGCCCAAGGACATGCCTCCATACAGTGAATGATTCCCACCCACCAGTCCCCTATTCTAGAACGTTTTAATACTCCCCAGTATTACCATGAAATCGGAAATCTATCCCTGGATGGATTCACTGATTAGACAGTATTTTCATCATGATTTAATATATTTCCATACTAAAATTTACCACATAGGAACAAGGTCTTCAATGCAGAAACATTTCAAATGATATTTTAAAAATATTTTTTTGCATATCTATATACCTAACCATAAAACTTCTGAATATGTGGAACGAAAACCAACAGAATTAAAATTAAGTACTGATATACCATAAATAGAAATTGTATGTTTGGTTTATTGATTAAAACACACACACACACACACACACACACACACACACTATTTTAAATCTTTACTAAACTAGAGTTTAATCAGTAACTTTTTTTCTAAAGTAAAAGAGACAAGACCCATATCAACAAGTTTTCAAACCATAACCCAAGGATTTATGCTATCTAAAATGAGAAAAGAGGGATATAGCTGCAAGCATATCTTATAAATATGAAAGCAGAGACTATACTCAAACACCTACAAGTGAATGAATAAAAAATATCTGTCTAGGGACAGAAAGAAACAGTATAGCCCAATGATCACATAAATTTAGGACTTTTATTCTCCAAAAAGTGGAGGGGATAACTTTGATTGTCTAAGACATTCAATCTATGGTCTCCTAATAATTTAATGTAAATATTCCTTATGGAATGTGTCCATAGGAATTCCTATAGAGGAACAAAATGTTTCAATAAATAACCTTAAAAAGTATGATATGATTCCATGTGCTGGGCTGAGATGGTAATGGAGGGATGTGGTACTCTCCTTTCCTGAGGAGAATGTGAGGAGGAAAAGGTCAAGAGGGTAGGACCCTGAGGAGGTGAGGGATGGAAGAAGGGGGCTACAACCAGGATTTAAAATGAATAAATAATATTTTAATTAAAAATGTGAACTGAATAGTCTCTAGGGACTAGGGGAGTTTGAGGTGCTTAATACACAAATCCTAGGTTCCATTGGAAGAATTGTTAGCAGACATATTGATGCTTCATATGATTCTGGTGTGCGACCAAAAAGTAAAGAAATGATAACAGAATGTTTTCTCATCCTGGAGAACACAAATGCTGTAATAACCATAGTTTAATAGAAACATGAAAACTAACCATCTCCTGCAGACTCTTTAGAAGGCAGTAAGGAACGTATTCTCTTGTAGCATCCCACATATTCATATTGCAAAATGTAGCGACACAGTGGTAGATTGTGTTCCACTGTTTGTTGGAAAGTACACTTGGTAAACAATACAGTTATATAATTAGCTGAAATTTCTCAGGAAAGTGTTTTCCACAAAACATGACTTCTTCCTTACATACTTACAGTATGATTTTTGACAATAATATATATGTTAATACATTTGAGAGAAGGCCTTGTAATCAAGATGAGTAGATAATATTTTCAAAATTCTTTACACTCCCTGCCTAGGTCAAGGTGTAACTATTTGTTATAGAGATTAGTAATGTGACTTTTGAGCCCAAGAGCCATAATAAATTTTCCCACTTAGACACATATGGGGAGAACATTGAATCTTAAATGATTTTAACACTTCTCAATTGTCATTTGTTTCTTTCATTAACCCTCTCTATTCTTTCCATGTTTGTCTGAAGTACAATTATCAGTCTTCTGTTATCTCCACTTTACCACAGAGTCCTACCAAAGATTTTTCAACTTCTGTCATTGTACTATTTATATTTCTACAACTTGAGTTTTTATCTACTTTTAAATAGTAATGTTTATAGTGCTTTCTATTTTTTATTATTTTAAAGAATTTAAACTTAATTGTTGAAGCTTTATGAGTGAACTTTTACTTCTTAGGGATTACTTTTTACTGTATTCAACACCTCTTGTGCCTTTTAGTTCACTAGACATAAATAATGTGCTTGATTTTCCCTCATAGGTTCTGGTCTATGTTTGCAAGCTGGAGCTGTTTTGACCACTTAATATTCAGAGCATTCATAGGGCTAGTTCAGTCTACCGTGGTTGCTTAGTTCTACTTTGTTCCCACTGGCCATTTCTAGGTCTACCTGAGAAGATGAACAATATACCCAGGGTGGGCTATGATGGAGATGAAAGTGCCTGGTCCTGGCCAACAAGTTTGATTCCCTCTATTTATACCTTTTTGGCCACCAATATTCTCAGGGAGGTGAACATATTTAGGCCCAAAACAGCAAACAGCCATTCTGGGTTACTTTTTGTGGCAGGATGTTACTTATCAGTAGTAGATAAGCACACATTCACTAGCCCATAGTTTGAATTGTTTGTGATGGAACTTGTTAGTGACACCTGATGTCTGGTGGCTCTGTGGGAGTCAGATAAGATTGAGTCTTTGTGGAGAAAGTCAGCATTTCTTGTGTTTGGATTTTTTAGAAGAGTATTGATTCCTTTCTCTTTTTAATGCTTCCAGGCTCACTTAGCATGTTGGTTGAACTTCTCTTTGATCCAGCAGCTCAGAAACAGTAGGGACTCCCTTCACTTGCTTACTTGGAAGGTAAGAACTGAAATGAATTATTTCATCTTATTTGGCCTATAATTTTATATTTATATCTTGGTAACATTTGAAATAACTTATTAAATTTTTTGAAAGTTCTTTCAAGAAATAAAAGGAGAAAACGTTTCATAATTCTTAATTATAAAACTAGTATAGTACTGAAAACAAATCTAACAATTAGATTTTTAAAGGTATTTTTTAAAAATCCCTTTGAACATAAATGAAGTAATTCTCAACAAGACATTAGAAAATCAATTAAAGCAACAAAAATTTTTATGAATTATCACTAGAAAACCTCTGTCTCACAAATTAAAAAAAATTTGTTTTAAAATCCAATGATTTGGTCTCTTAGGGCTTGTAGGATGTCTGCCCAGGCTCTTCTTGTTTTTAAAGTTTCTGAGGAGAAATCAGTTGTAATTCTGATGGGTCTGCCATTATGTGTTACTTGACCTTTTTCTCTTACAGCTGTTAATATTCTTTCTTGTTCTGTACATTCGGAGTATCAATTATTTGTGGTGAGAGGAATTTCTTTTATGATCTAATCTGTTTGGAGTTCTGTATGCCTCTTGGAATTTTATCGGCACCTTTTTTTTTTAATACTTTATTTTTTTTTTTCTTCAAGTTCTTTATCGGCATCTTTAAGTTTGGGAAGTTTTCTTCTATGACTTTGTTGAAAATGTTTCCTAGACCTTGGAGTCGGGAGTCTTCTCTTTCATCTATTCCTATAATTCTTAGGTTCTGTCTTTTCATTGAATCCTTGATTTCTTGGATGTTGTGGGTGAGAAATTTTTTGTATTTCTCTTTTTTTTTTTTTTTTTGGTTGTACTGATTTCTTCAATCAAGTCTTCCATGCCTGAGATTCTGTCTTCCATCTCTTGTATCATACTTGTGATACTCATGTCTGTAGTTCCTACTCTCTTTCCTTCATTTCCTACCTCCAGGATTGTCTGTTTATATTTTCTTTATTGCTTCAATTTCCAATTTCAATTCTTGAACTGTTTTTATGCATTTTATATGTTTCCTGCTCCTATTTGGTTGTCTTTGTCTGCAAATCTTTCAAATCTTTTATAGCCTTATCTCTTTCCCAATCGTGTTTGACTGGTTTAGGTTGGAGGTTTCTAATGGAGTTCTCCATTGCTTTCATTTGCAGTTATGGGTTCTTTAAATTCTTACAGGGTTTTATTTTCTTCTTTTAAGGTCTCTATCATTTTCCAAAACGTAGATTTATCATCATTTTCATGTATTTCTACTGTGGTGGGATGGTCAGGTCTTGCTGTACCAACATAGCTGGATTTTTGTCATACCTGACATTTGTCAGTTCTATCCTTTAGCCTTTAGCCATCTGGTTGTTCTTAGCTGTTTGTTCCTGGTGCCTTCTGCACTTAGTGCCAAGGAGTGTAGAGGCTGTATAACTTGGTTATCTATAGCTCTTCACAGACTGGATGGGGTCTTGTGTGGGGGCTGATTTTTAGTTATGAGTCCCAGAGCTCACACCTTCCTGTTGTGTCCCAGTTGGGAACTCAGGTCAGAGGTTTGGGTGGGATGTGTTATTCATGCCTGCAGGTTCCTGAGATCAAGCTGGTCTTCTAAGTGATGTCAGTTGGGGTTGGCAGGCCACAGACTGTAGGCTAGAGCTGCAGTTCTCCTGCA
This sequence comes from Lophiomys imhausi, assembly GCA_907164525.1. NCBI lineage: Eukaryota > Metazoa > Chordata > Mammalia > Rodentia > Muridae > Lophiomys > Lophiomys imhausi. The sequence continues at coordinate 5,189,977 of CAJQZJ010032173.1, read as the reverse complement.
GCTTATGCATCAGGACCGTGATCATGGTCCAAGCTGCCCTTAGGGGGCTGTCAGGTTCAATGTGCACCTTATAGCCAGAAGCATTGTTATCTGGTACAGACCATGTCACCCAGCAGTGAGCAATGGTCTGGGGTTGTTTCACTGCTCCAGAGTCGGAGCTCTCTCTGTTGTAGTCTATGTCCTCAGCTGAGGGGCAAGGCAAGTGCAGTCAGGGAGTTCTGATGTGGAATTCACACCCTGTCCACAGTGCTTGGATTCTTTCCCAGGCAGAATCATTGTGTTCCAGTTTAGCTTGCATGAACTAGCATGGCTTACGGCAGTTTCTCTGTAGCCAGAGTGTCAGGACTGTGGTTGTGGCTCTCCCAAACTATTCTCTGGGGGGGTCTGAGGATCAATCTGTGCCTCTCTGTCAGAAGTTCTGTGGTTCGGTGCTGCTCACTTGATCAGGCAGCACGTAATAGTGCAGAACTGTTTTACTGTTCCTTACTGAGATCTATGCTGTATACTGAGGTAGTAGATTAAGAGCCCTGCCAAAGTGAGGGCAGGCAGAGAGTTCCAATATGGAGTTCACAAGGCATCTACATCTCTTAGACTCCGCAAATCTCAGCCGCCTTTTCCCTGCCTGAATCGTTGTGTCCCAGGGCAGCCTGCCTGGGTCATCAGAGGCTTCCAACAGTTCCCCTGTAGCCAGTGGGGGAATCTCAGCCGCCTTTTCCCTGTCGGAGGCACTGTGTTCCAGAGTAGCCATAGCCAGTCTGGGTTGGCAGGGCTTTTTAACAGATTCCCTGTAGCTAGGATATCAGGACTGTGGGTATAGACCTCCCAGGCTACACTCAGGGGAAGTCTCACGATCAGTCTGTGCGTCTCTGTCAGAAATTCTGTGGTCCGGCTCAGCCCGCCCCCTCAGGTAGCATGCTACAGTACAGGACCACTTCACTGCTCCTTGTGAAGATCTTAATGCCCTGGACTGAGGCTATAGACTGAGTGCGCTGTTAGAGTGAGAACAGGCAGGGAGTTCCAATATAGATTTCACAAGGCATATACAGCTCTTGGACTCAGCAAATCCCAACCGCCTTTTCCCTGCCTGAATCGCTGTGTTCCAGGGCAGTCTGCCTGGGTCATCAGGGGCTTCCAACAGTCCCCCTGTAGCTAGGGTGTCAAGACTGTGGCTATGGTACTCCCAAACTACTCAGAGGAGACTGAGAGCTGGCCTGTGTCTCTCAGTTTGAAGCTCTGTGAACCAGTGCATCCTGGTTTCTCCAACTGCACACAGTGATCCAGAACTGCATAACTGCTCTGGGCTGAGACCTAGATGCGATACCCTGAGTGCACAGTGGAGAACCCAGCCAAGAGGCCAGGAAGGGGGCAGGCAGGGAATTCCTATATGTAGTCTATATCCTGCCCACAGCATGCTTAGGCTCAGGGAAACTCAGTACCTGTTGGCTCAATCCCTCAGTTACCAATCAGCCAGAAGCCATGCTATGCTGCAAATCCCAGGGAAAATCGCCCCAAGTCTTTTGAAAAGCCATATGGAATCCTACTACTATATTAATTTCCTAATGTAAAAGGGGCTGATATGCAAGGTCAACCCACTCCAGAGGAGTAGGATAGGTGGGAGAGGGTGGAGAGGGTGGGAGAGTGGGATAGGGAAGGGTGGAGAGAGGGTACTGTGATGGAGATGTAACTTGAAGTAATAAATAAATAAACAAAAAAAAGAAAAAATGCCTGAAAGGAATTTTGTTAGGTTCATCATGTAATATGGAAAGCATTTCCCAACTAGTCTTTGCTGCTGGGAATGGGTTACCTCTTAGCCACTGGACAAATGGTCTCATAGACTCTTTCAAATATCACAGGCTATTGACAAGGCGACTGGTTTGCTTTCCATAACTTGATGATGAGGACATATTGCTGAAGACATCACTTACATATATCATTGAACATGGATAATTCAAGTTGTTGCTCAACTAGACTTTTCACTCCTACTAACTAGCATTCATGATTCTGGAGGCAGCTCTGTCTGCCACTGGTGGAAGAAAATACTCATCAATACCACCCAGCTACAGACATTCCTCTATAACATTGACCTACCTGAAAAAATACACAAATATTGGAGTAGCAAACCACTTTTTGTTTTGATTTAAGGCCTGCTACATGGGATGGAACCTACATGGGACTGCAAAATTGTCCCAGAAACTGAGACAAAAAAAAGTCATCATGGATTCCGAAAGAAAACTGAATATTATCTATCATTCTACTAATGGAACAAAGCAATGGAATGATTCCTAGTGAAATATATTTATATCTATAGGTTAGTCTATTATTTAATCCTCATCAGAGAAGCTTCTTCTTGCCATAGATGGTAATTAATATAGAGACATAACTGGACAGTGTGCAGTGTTTGAGAGATTTCACAGCACTCTGGCTTTGATGGAGTAACTTTAAGATTTATTTTTTGTCATTTTTACAACTGCATCTCTCTGTGAGGGTATGTGCATATGAGTACATGCACCTAAGGGAGCCAGAAGATCTTGGATCTTTTGGATCGATACTTATAAGTGCTTGAGAGTTACCTGGTGTGGGTCCTGGTAATTTAATTTGGCTCATTGGCAAGATAGTATATGTTTTTAATAAATGAGCTATCTCTCCAGTCCCCAAGATGTGACTTTAATAATATAAAAGCAAGCTAATGTCTTAAGGAAAAGCATTGCACTCCTAACTTATTTTGCTAAATAGTGTTAAATATAGGATGGTGAGATGGATCAGAGGATAAAGGTGCTTGCCACCAACCATGACATCTGAGTTCCGTCCCAGGGCCTTACACATTAGAAAAAAAAAAAAAACCCTAATTTTTGGAGATTGTCATCTGACCTCCACCCATGCTTACAAGAGAGCCCCCTCACAAAATAATAATAATAATAATAATAATAATAATAATAATAATAAATAATAATAATAAATATAAAATGTTTTATGTAAAATTTCATTTGCAACTTAATATGACTAAAATTCAGTTGCTTATTAGAAAGGTATTAAAGAATTTGTTTATAGTAAAATTGTTTGTCATATTTTAGGAATGCAAGACCCTGAGTTTGAAAATGCCTCTGAGATTTTTGGAGGCTACACCATTGTTTCTTCACTCCTTAGTGGTGATAAAAAAAAATGAAAAATTCTGTGGAGTTTCAATTGCTCGTATATAAAGGAGGAAAAATAACCTAAGGTAGGCTAAAGTGTTGAGAGGTTTATTTTCTGCTCTACTGAATTTTAAAACCACTTTAAAGAACTAACTATATAGCTCAACTGAATGAAAGAACTATGGTGAGATTCAGATTTGTATATAAGAATTAATTTTACACTTGCTATCAATCATACAATTGAATTTAATACAACATAAAATAAATATGAAGATTAATGCAATTTCTTATTATTGTTAATTTGTTCTTTAACACATTTGAGTAGAGGCTAACAGGATGGATCAACAGATACCTGAAACCACATGGCATTAGACAAGAACTAATTTTCCTAAGTTATTCTCTGACCTCCACATCTGTAATGTGGCATGTGTGACCATGCCTACACACATATACAGTAAGTAATTTTTTAAAATATTAAATAAACTTCAATTCATATTTGTGTAAAGGTATGCTATTCTCATAACTGAGAAACTGTTATGAAATTTAGCAAATCCAAGCTCATTGAAATTAATTGTAAAACTTTGCACTATGTATATTCATGTTCAAGCATCATTAGAACACTAATTTTATACTCAAAGGAACCATGGGTGTTCCCTGGGGGAGGACACACTTCTTACTGATACAGGAGGATGGAAATACCTCTTACAAATGAACCTGCTTCTGATGCTACATACTGCAGTTCAGCTCTCAGCTTCAGCACGCTGCCTAGCCATAGATCTTTACTGCCTCATTGAGCAGGACCGATATTGATTGGCAATGTGGCAGAAGCTAAAGGGAATACAGGTGACAAACTTTTACTGGATATGCACGCGTAAACATTAAGAAGGATAGAATCAACACTTCTAGAAGGAAGGTCAAAAAGAAAAGTACAAATAAGTAGCTATTCATGGCATTCTTTACAAGATTAATCAAATATTTTCAAGAATCACATGCCTGTGTAAATGGATTTAAGAAAAGTTAATACATAGTACTAAACTCACAGGTAATTCTAACTATGAGCATCAGGGAAGGATGACTTGAGCAAAAAAAAAAAAAAATCATACCTTGTTAAACAGGAAGGACATAGTAGTTAATTAAAGTTGGTATGCAAACAATGTTAATTCTTATTGAGAACATTGTAAATTATTTTAGATATTTTGAAATAACTGCCTTTTCCATGTAATGTTACGATAGTATGTGATCTTCAACCAGGTCATGACTTTCTTTTAAGCCCAGACTTATTGACCTGAAACAGAGCAAAGATGTAGAAATGACATTCACACCTCTTAATTGGTATCATTAAGAGGATTATTTTTTAATGCCAGAGGACAAGTGAGATCCCTCCCTGAGAATAGTATGCACTTGGGAGAGCTGAAACTGTCTTCTAATGAGAACACAATGCTTATAGCTCCTAAAATGACCAATTAGCACTTGCTACACACTTTAAAATGTATTTTTGCTCAGGACATATTGAAGATAGCTCTGATGTCCCAGCCTGGCAAAGGAAGAGATGAGAGAAGTTAAAATGGTTCATTCTAATAAAACAGATTATAGAAGGAGAAAATATGATTGATGTGAGTTTGTGTGTAAATATGTACAAGATAATGGTTTATCACTTGTGCAGATATCTTAATACTGAATATAAAATAATTATGAATGTTTTTCTTAAACATTACATTAGTATATGTTTACTGCATGTTTACATATGTAAACTGCCTACAAGCCTCTAACTGTTCTTTTTTGTGTGTTAAATGTGTGTACATTCATGAGGGTCTCAAATATCTTCCCAGAATGTTTATGTTTACAGAGTACTACTCTGGATACAATACTCAGAAAAGACTTTCAAGGATCAAGTTCAAACCAATGTTAGGAGAAAGAATATAGTAGCTTGGGTTTGGATGAGAACAGCAAAGAACAGAGTGTGCAGGCATTGAGATTTGAGACAAAAGAATTTTTTTTTCATACAGAAAATTACCAAGTTTTCAAAGAAAGGATAATACATATATAAAGATAATGTGATTAAAATATGCATTCAGGTAGTTTCACAAAACCTGTACAAATATTTTTTATACTATTATGGTGTGGTATTTTTGTTTTTTCTTTTGTTTTAATTTTTTTGGTTTTTATTATGTTTCTTGGTCTTTGTTTTGAGACAGAAAAGTAACATGATGGTAATTGGATAGGGAGGATGGGAAGTTATGGGAGGATTTGGGAGGTAGTGAAGAATTAAGAACAATATATATTTTATGAAAAAATATAAAATAATTTGCAAATGTACTAAATAAATATAAAACATTAACTAGTAGAACAGGATGAAAATAATATAAACAAAATATTGACATTCATTCAGTAATAATGTGCATATGATATATAAATTGTTTAAATGAAATACAAGTCCCTTACAAATAATTTATTATAGATAAATATAAAGTTGACCAATGATATAAAAATGTTGCTTAATTATGTTAAATTTATCATCGTATATTTTAATCAATTTTAATGTATATATTTTGGTAATAGCAAATCATTTCTTATGTTTTTTTTCATTTCTTATGTTTGAAGAATTATCTCCTAAAATAAAGTACTTTATTTTATTTTCATAATTTTTTTGCAATCTGACCTAAAGTTATATTTTTGTGGTGAATAGATTCACATTATTCCACTTAATTGATTTTATCATCTGTAAAATAACAAATATAATTGAAAATTTATTCTCTGAGGAATTTCAGACATCTGGTACAACTGAGAAAACTCTGCCAGAGGATACAGCCTTCTCTACATTTTTAAAAGTTTGTAATATCAACACTTCAATTAAAATATTGGGGTAACTAGGTCATCTGACTTTATTTCTATCTTCAATTTTCAAAAAACAAATTTTCAAGAAAATATTTCTCTAATAATTTCTCTCTGTATTTTAAATACTTTGCCAAGTAATTATACTTGTAATTATTTACAGTGTTGTTTCTTCTCAAACAATGAATAAACAAATCCAGATGAAAAAGGAGCCCTAGTGAGTATTTCTCACTCCAAGCTAACAAATTCCCTTTTATTTTATATTTTTGTAAATATATTTATATTTCATTTATATTTTTGTAAAAATATATTTGTTTTTCATTTCCTACATTTAAGTAAAATTCAGTTATTGCTGCAAAATGAAAATAAGCAGTTCCAAAATGTTTAACAATTGCAAATCATAACATCCTGAGGAATGCAAAGTGAATTTCAAAAACACTTGTGAAAATTTCTAAATCATTATTGGACATTTTGGCCAAATACATTTTTTGAGTTTATAAAAGTTAACATTTTAAGGAACATAAAAGAAAAAACATACTTTCAAATACTTAAAACTTTAATTTATATCTAAATTCAGTTTTACCTTGTGTGTGTGTATGTGTATGTGTGCATGTGTATATAGAGAGAGACAGACAGAGAAAGAGAAAGGGTAGAAATGTTTTTAAAACAGGATCTGGCATTATGGCTTTGACTTAGTCTGCTATTCCTTATAAAACTTAAAATTTAAAATATTGTATTATATGTATAAACTCAAATCTGTGTTTTCCAAACAAAATAGCAGTTGTATAAATAGAAGTATAGCTCAGTGACAAAATATTTGACTAGTGTGACTGAGGTTTAAGTTATGGTTTCATTTTTGGGCCTTCAATTCAATTCTATTGATCAACTGGTTTATTTCTATACCAGTACCATGCTGTTTTTATTACTATTGCTCATGAGGATACCTCCTGATGTTTTTTTATTGTACAAAATAGATTTAGCTATTCTTGGTTTTTTGTTATTCCATATGAAGCTGAGAATTGGTTTTTTCCATGTCTGTAAAGAATTGTGTTAGTATTTTGATTGGAATTGCATTGAATCTGTATATTGCTTTTGGTAGGATGCCATTTTTATTATGTTGATCCTACCTATCCATGAGCATGGGAGATCTTTCCATCTTCTGATGTCCTCTTCAATTTCTTTCTTCAAGGACTTGAACTTCTTGTGTTACAGGTCTTTCACTTGCTTGGTTAGAGTTACCCCCAGGTATTTTTTTTTGTGTGTTTTTTTTTAATAATTTATTTTTTATTTCTTCAAGGTACATCTCAATCACAATCCCCTCCCTACTCCCCCCCCCCAGTCCCCCCCTTCCCCCCCCCCCCCCACCACCCCCCATCCTCTTCCCTTCTTCTTCTTTTTTTTTTTTTTTAGTTTAAGGTATTTATTTTTCCCCCCAACAGCTCTCCCTTTCAGTCCAAATAATGGTTCTTTTTCTTATAACTATAAATACAACACAAAACAACAGAAATAAATAGACCACAATTATGAGAGTTATATGGCTTAGCATACATTCCCAATGTCCAGTCCATATGTATTTGGCACCTGACTTTAACATTCTACTATCTAACCATCTCCATGAGTTTAAAGTTCTATATCTAACTCAGCTTTCATACTAACTTGCCTCATAATTTTAAAAATATCTTCTTAGATCCAGAACACCCTCTTGATTCCTAAACAACTCAAAATTTAACTATGAGACTCTAGCTATCTATTCTTCTACCACCTCAGAGACCTGAGAGGGATAAATATATCTGATTATATAGGAAGTGCAGGGCCTGCAGCTTCCAAAACTAAAAAATGACATACCAGTGGCTGCCTGGACAGTTCCCATTTTCTCTCCATACATTACAGCATCAATCTTCAGCCATTTGGCCCCATTTCTCTGACAGACATGGGTTGTAGAGCAGGAATTATGAAGGACTTACCTACCCTGTCTTGGCAGAGCTAGGCTGTCGACTTATCTGCTTCCAAGTTTTGTCCTTTTTGGACAGAAGTCTGTCTACAGTTGAAGCAAGTGGTTTTTCTTGCCAAGAGAATGGCTTACCACCAATTCAATCATCTCCCACTGGAGATTCTTCGATGCTCATCTTCTACTTGGAGAAATATAGGGGGTGCTGTCAGGAGCTGACATGTCTCGATATCAAAAAATCTTAAGTTAGGAAAACATCTTTGAATGCCATATTCTGCATATCTCTTGAGGTTTTTGAAGATGCCCTATCTATCTCTTATATTTAGATAAGCAAATATTGCTTGTCTCTTAGCAATGTGATTTCTGAGTAGCTTAGAAAATAACTGTGATAGACTGTCATAGTAACTAACAAAATGACACGTTTTCATGACTATTAGTTTCCGTTTCTTAATTATCCTAAACAGTTTATGTCGGTTTGTAGCGAGAGGTCAAAACTTGACATTTCATTTTTAAGTATTACTACGAACAATACCTTTAAGAAGCATTACCCTTAATTTTGTGTCAATATACAAAGATCAATACCAATGTGGCCAAATATAATCTTAATTTTGTATCAATATACAAAGATCAATACCGATGTAGCCCAATACAATCTTAATTTTACATTATATACAAGGGTCAATACCATTGTGGCCAAATATAATCTAAATTTTGTATCAATATACAAAGATCAATACCGATGTAGCCCTATACAATCTTAGTTTTGCATTAATATACAATGATCAATACCAATTTAGCCAAATATAATATTAATTTTGTATCAGTATACAAAGGTATAAGGCTATATTCAATAATCTGTCCTTTTTTCTTGTTCTTTCCTATACTATGTCTATGTCCCATTTTTCTCAAGTCTGTTCACTCCTATATAGGAGAGAAAGGAGGATACAGAAAAGCACAAGAGAGAAGTCCCTGAGTCTAACCTCCAAAACCCATTTAACAAGACCATTTAACAGCTTGTATTCTTTTCCCCTAAATAACAAAATTTTCTATTATCTATCAAATAACCAAAGGGGGAGAACACCCTCCCCACCTTCTGGGGATGGGACGTTGTTCTCTTAAAATGACTGATGAACTGAGTGGGTCTCATATGTGCCCCCACACACACACTGGAGAAGAAGGATAGGTGGGAGAAGGGGGTAGAGGGTGGGAAGGTGGGACCAGGATGGGAGGAGGTAGGAGGCTGTGATTGAGATTTAACTTGAATTAATAAATAAATATTAAAAAAGAACTATTAGGAATATCACATTATAACAAAATGAAATGTTGACCAAGTAAGTTTGGAAAGGCACTCAAAAATACAACAGAAACAAAGCTAAACAAAAACAAAAATAAACAAACAAAAAAATAGGAGCAGAGTTAGAATACCCAAGAAAAATCACTTTTCATGGAAACAATATGCCTAACGAAAAGTAATACATGAAGGGTTATTTAATGATGCTTTGTGTGTTTACAAAAAAGAATTGATAGGTTCTAAGCATAAATGAAACCATGATTTTGTCAATCAAAATGCTGAACTGATTAAGTCACTTGAGAAAGAAATAATACTGAAACCAAGTATTCCAACATCTGTTGTGCAAAGATAGAGTCAGAGAAGCTGGTCATCCTCTAGCCCAGAACACTAAGTACTTTCCTACTATATTTTTAGTGGTGTTATAGAACAGATTTCCATAATTCCTTACACAATGGGCTAGAAATAAAAACAAAACCAGAAGCCAAAAACAAAGAATCTGATAGGCAGCAGATGTCCTGAGATGTATAAGCAAGGCAGATGGTAGCAGTATATGAACAACAAAAGATGTAAGGATGGGAAATGAAAGAGACATCAAGAATCATTGTTTAGAAGGTGAGGAAATATTTTAAAAACTGCTGATAGAGAGATTATGTGAGAGACTTAAGTAGAAAAAATGTGTTAGGAAAACAATTGCAGAAGGAAGAAGAAAATATCAGAGAAACTGGAAGAAAGAATAAGAACAAGAGGGAGAAATGAAAGGAAGGAGGGATAGAGGGACAGAGATACAGAAACAGAGAGACAGAGTAAGACACAGACCAAGGTGTGCATTAATCTCTAGAAGAAATTGCAATAGCAGAATTTCACATAAGATGTTGTAAGTGTTAACATACAAATTACTAGCTTTAGAATAATTAATATGAACTATGGAATAACAAAGTAAATATCTGTATGTGGTATATATTGTGAAAAAGCAGCTTATATAACAAATATATCTTCGCAACAGAAAACCTACCTTCCACTTGCTAACAAACTGTATTCCCTGTGACTGCAACAATACTTATTCTGATCTTCACTGGATTAAATTATTTTGTATATGGAATGAGGAAATTCAGATTCATTTTTTTAAACTGGTTTCAATAAAAGTCTCAGGCCACAACTATTTGAACATACATATGTGTGTGTGTGTGTGTGTGTGTGTGTGTATGTGTGTGTATATATATATACATATATATATCAGAATTAAAAATTAAAAATAATTTTAATATTGGAGTTATTGAGAGGATCAACTGGCAATAGAATTTTATAATGTAAGGCAGAATTTTCAGAATAATTCTTCACTTTTTCCACATAAGTAGCATCCATAGAACAGCTTGCCTCAGCACAGACAACATTCTCTTCTATGTCATTCCTACAGTTTTCATGTGGATATAGTAGAAACATGCTTAATGTTCTTAATTTACTTTTATACATTTTTAAAACCTTTCACATGACTCCCATATCAGCACCATTTCAATTATTTAGAGTAACAAACTCCATCTAAAATCTCAATAACTTCTTCATGTAAAACTCTGAACAAGCATGATACCAACATTACAAACAGAATGAAGTTACTCTATATTAAACTGTCACTACACTGATAGTATAAAGACTGAATTGCCCCACATGAAGATTACATCTTAATTGTGCCGTGACATGTGGTAATGGACGCATAATTTTATCTGCACTTGCTTTCCTCAAATATTATAATTTATTATCACAGAAAATAGGACCTGCTAATTTTTAAGACAGCCACCTAAAGTGCATTTCACTCAACAGATAACATTTTCTGCTGTATAGCATCTTTAGCTATCTTCATTACTTCTGTTTGAAAGAATGGCTCACAACTAGGACAATTACGTGATTTATGTATTGAATAACCCTCTGAATACAGTAATTTTCCCGATACTAAATTAATTTTCTCCTCAGTTTACAGATACAAGCTATTAGTATGAATTGGTATTTATAGTAGTTTACAAAAGCTGAATTTTTGCTTGAATGCTTTGTAGGACATATCTGTAGTTCATTTTATCATGATAAATCACTCTATAAGACATATAATTAGTTGTTTTGGAAAAAATCAATATTATTTTAAAAATACGTTTTCATGAAAACATTCAGCTAATAATCTCTCTATCAGCAGCCTTTAGTTAAACAATGATTGGTAACAAAGTGTAGAAACATATATTAAGCTCCTAAACAATGCAACTTTTCTTTCCTTGAAGGATCCAGTAATGACTTTCATGTTTCGATGGAAATGTAAAGTAGTTTTACCTATTTTTGGGGGAGGTTCAAAAAATACTTTTATAATTATAAACATTAACTTTTTTACATTATAGATGACAGCTAGCAGCTACTTGAGAAAAAGGACAGCACTGAATGTCTCCCGATACTGTATATGCTATGCTGTCTGAACTTGTTTTGCTTTAACTGGAATACAAATGTTTAGTGAAAGTGATTTAAAGGTAAAGTTTATTTTGGTTGCCAGTAAAGTTCAGAGGTACTACAGTACATCCACAACCCTCTGACACCTTTGTTTTCTTTCTTTCTTTCTTTCTTTTTTTTTTTCTGGGGCATCATCTAAAGCATGATCCTTCCAGTTCATGCTCTAATGTGTTTATTCTAGCTGGAGTTGTCACTTTACCATTTCAAATAACAGCATGGAGAAACAGTAATGATGATAAGACTAAATTCTCTTTTTTCTCTTTTTAAATAATCACGTTTCCTCCGAAATATACACTGTAAAATATTGTCATTTCATAAGTAAGAAACAAGTCAAAGGCTGAAGTTAATTTTAAAGAAGGCTGGGAATTGTAATTTCTTATGGTACTTACGTATTCAGCAAAAATCAAAAGCTGCTACTTTTCTCACACTGTTAAGAATTGTCTCTGATACAGTTTTTCATCAGTACATTAATAATATGAAATTATATTAACTGGATACACAAACTTGTTACAAATATAGGACAGCATGTAATATAATTCTAGTATATCTAAATATATTTATTAATATATTTAGGTAAGTATTATCTGGTGTAATTATATATATATATTATGTAAAATGTCATATATATTATAGTCCTAACTTCAAAAATAAAAGAGAGTATATTAGTTTACATTTTTATTATGGTTTAGAATCAGAAATCCTCCTGAGGCTTCCATGTTGAGTGTTTGTTCCCCAAGGCAGCAAAGTTTAGAGGTGCGTCACTGGGGCATGGTAGACACTAGGGCCCCTAACTTTTTCAATGAATTGCTAAATACATTGTTCACAACTTAATGTGTTATTTATAGGCCAAGCCTTGATGGGGACCCTAAACTAGACTTTGAAATGATCAGGTAGTATCTTTCAACTGAAAGGGGCCAGAAGAAATACTAAGCATCCATTTAAATGATGACAGGGGTATTTGGGACTGGAGATGTGGGAACTTAACCAAAGTAAAGATATATGTAGAAGCCTCACAGATAACCACTAGTTTGTAAGCAAAATCAAATATATAACATAAAGAAAGGGAACTTAATACAAGATCCCCAAGTGAGTGCACAATGAAATTCTCTGAGGATATGGTTTCATTAGCTGATTAGTGCTACCTTGGATTTCATGCATATGATAAGACGAAACTAATGAAAGAATTTTAAAGTGCATAGAATATTAAAACAGCTATAGCATTTATTATGTCACATTTGAAGTTAATAAGGTTTAAAATCATATAGATCGAACATCAATATATACTCTGTGTGCTTCTGTTTAACCTCAGCTAAAATTTATTTGGCAAATATGGTATACATTATGACTAATTATTTAGTGTATACTGTGTTTCTTCCAGGTATGTATGATATTGAAAACAAAGGAACTGAATGTTTGTGAAAACAAAGTTAGTTGTGGGATATAATTAGAGAAGAAGCTACTGAATACCCAATGTGGATGAGGGACAAGGAAAGGGTAATCTTGGTGCAACATAGGTCTAGAAGAATACTGAAGCTTAAACACCAAGGAAAAGAAGCACTGGTCTCTGAGAGGGCTGGGAGAGTCAAAGTCCATAGAGACTTTACATGTATGAATTATAGTATACTTTTATGTGGGGTAATGAAAATGTATCAGGAATTGTGCTGAAAATATAACTTGTTAATGACAGCAAATGAATGAAATCCAAGGCAGCACTAATCAGCTGCTACTGAAGTCATAAAGATTATATCAAAGTGTTTGTGGGAAATAATTTTGGCAACATTTTAAACACTCAATATGTCCAGCATCTAAAATATGTGATGCCTCTAGAAATATCACCATCCAGTAATACTATCCAGTAGTAGCAATAGCTTACTTTGTTTTGGAGTCCTCACATGAAATTATCCCATTCAATGCAGTGATGTTTCATTTAATACTGGGTCAATATATTATATGTCCAATATATCTATCATATTATATATATATATCAAATGAAACTAAAATTAAAAGAGATACTCAATTTGAAAATAAGGAGCATGGTGGTGGTTAAAAGGAGGTTAGGCAGGACAGTTTACAGAGAGGAAGGACAGAAGTAAGTTTTAAAAATTAATTATGGTGATAACTTTCACAATACTCTTTTTATTTGAAATGTCTGTTTGTATTCTTCCATGTAAATATTGAGATTGATTTTTCTTTGTCTTTGAAAGACAGCCTTGTACTTTTTTACTGGAATTGCATTTTATCTACATACTGTTTTTTGGTAGGGTGGCCATCTTCACAAGATTAATGCTACTAATACTCAATCGTTGGAGACCTTTTGTATATTCTTGCTTCTTCTCTATGTCTTCCTGAATTTCCTAGAGTTTTCAACATAGATTTTTTTGATTCCTTTTGTGTGTTTTATTTTCATTTTCAATGTTTTTCATTGGTGTCTTGTTTCTACTTATTTTATATTCTGGTTTGTTTCTGAAAGTGGTTATCAACTCTAAGATTCTTTTCTCTTTTTAGTGGAGACTTTACAGTTTTTATACACAGAAAAATATATACTTAAAGAAATATTTGACTCCTTCTTTTCCTATCTATAACCCTTTAATTTTCTGCCAATGACTTATTATTCTACATAAACCTTCCTCACTATGGTGAGTAGAAGTAGAAAATGTGAGAACCCCTGATATATGCCTGACCTTTGTGAGAATATTTTTAATTTCTCTATATTTTGAGTTTCTGTAGCATGATTTGAGATCTACATTGTTTTATATAGCCATAATTATGTTGCATTTTCCTTACTGTGTTTCTACCCTCTGTAACTATCATTGTGAAGTGATGTTCAATTTTACCAAAGTCCCTTACTGAATCTATAGAATTTATCATACTATTTTGTCTGTGAGTCTATCTCCCTGATGTCTAACTTACAGAGTACCAAAAGATTCTATACAGAGTACTTTGTCAGAGAAAACATCAATGATCTTACCTACAACTTAAATAGCTCAGGCTCTAAGACAAACAACCAATAAATGGGACCTCATGAAACTGAAAAGCTTCTGTAAGGCAAAGGACACTGTCATTTGAGCAATACAGACTGAGAAAAGATATTTACCAATCCCACGTGTGACAGAGGACCAATATCCATAAATTATAACAAACTCAGGAAACTAAACACTAAGAAACCAAATAATCCAATCAAAAAATGGGGAACAGGGTTAAACTGAGAATTCACAAAGGAGGAATCTCAAATGGCTGCGAGACACTTGAAGAAATGCTCCACATCTTAATCATCAGAGAAATGCAACTGAAGATGATCCTGAGATACCATCTCATACCTGTCAGAATGGCTAAGATCAAAAACTCAAATGACAGTAAATTCTGGCGAGGCTGTGGAGAAATGGAAGCACTCCTCCATTGCTGGTAGGAGTGCAAACTTGTACGACCACTACGAAAATCAGTCTGGCAATATCTTAGAAAACTTGGAATAACTCTACCTCAAGGCACAGCCCATACCACACCTGGGTATACATCCAAACAATTCCTCACAAAACCACAAGGACATCTCCTCAACTATGTTCATAGCAGCTTTATTTGTAATAGCTAGAAAATGGAAACAACCCAGATGTCCCTTAACTGAAGAATGGATTAAAAAAAAACCAAAAAACAAAACAAAAAAAACCCTGTGTTACATTTACAAAATGGAATAATCAGAAACAACAAAATCATGCAAATTGCAGCCGAATGGATATAACTAGAAAAGCTCATCTTGAATGAGCTAGCTCAGACTTAGAAAAATGCACATGGCATCTATTCATTTATAACTGGATTTTAGCCATATAATACAGGATAACTACACTACAGCCAACACAGCAAAAGGAACAAGAACATAGACCTTGTTACCTGTTAGTGGGACATTTTGCCCGTGCAAGAGGAAGCTCTTAACCCTCATATGACTGTTGAACTAATGGGGGCGGGTGATATGCAGGGGCAACCCTCTTTGGAGGAGTAGTCTAGGTGGGAGAGGGAGAGGGTTGGAGGATGGGACTGAGAGGGGTGGAGAGAGGGGGCTGTGAGGGAGGTGAAACAAAGTAATATGTAAATATTTTTTAAAATCTTTAAAAAGTACTTATCTAACTGTCCATTTGTCCTTTGGTGCAATGATGGCATAATGATTATGGGAGTAACAAACCACGTTTTAAAGTGGATATGTGGCCTGATGCACAGAAGAAATTTCATATCTGGTACTATAAACCTGATCAGATACCATGACTGGGAAGAACATGGATATTGTAAGTGGAGGGAGAGGTACTATTGTGGTGTTACTACATGATCATATTGTCAAACTGCCTTATAAACATTTATAGGTATATAATGGGTTTTTTATTAACTCAGCTTTTGTCAGAGAAGTTTCTCTTTGTAATAGACAGTGGTTAATCAAAAGACTCATAACCTGTCAAAGTGATAAGTATAAATAAGTGTGTGTCCTCAGACATAGATCAATAATTGCCATTAAACTCCCACAATCCAAAGCTCAGGAAGCATTTATAAAAGGAGGAAGAATATCAGGCCTGGCATATGAGAACTATGAAATGCTCACTTGTGGATGTGGCATTTGCAGACATCAACTCATACTAACTGAGGTTAATTACACAAGATCTGCATAAGTTCTAGTCAGTAAAAAGCTACTAATAGATTAGGAAGGGGCTCCCAGGCCTCAGACTTAACTGAAGTTAATAGTAGCTGAGAGGAAGAATCACTCTTTTTTTGATGTGGCCACCACTAGGTAGGTTGTCTATTCCTCAGTGGCTGACAATATCTGAATTATACACATATAGGCAGCACTAATTTGATTCAGGGAGTTATTAACACTTATAAAATAGAGGATCTGAAGCACAGTGGAAAATGGCGTGAGAACACTATGAAGTGTTGGTAGAAAATAATGGTGTGTAATATTGTGTAGAAGCCTCCCTTTGAGCCTCACTTAATATTTTCCAGTTCCATCCATTTTCCTGCAAATGTATAATTTCATTTTTTCTTTGTGGTTGAATAAAATTCTGTTATGTATGTGCACCACATTTTCACTATCCACCCATCGGTTTATGGAGGTCTATTCTGATTTCATTTACTAGCTGTTGTGAATAGAGCAACAGACGCTGAAGAGCAAATTACAAAACAAATAAACTAAAACAACACGCCTATCTTGGAGGGAAATTTCTTTTGTTTTGTGTTTGCATTTTTTTATTCATTTTACAATCTCCTCCCTCCTATCCTCCCAGTCCCATTCTCCCACTCTCTTCTCCCTTTTCCTTCCTCCCCATCTCCTCAGAAAAGGAGAACTGCCCTCTTGGTACCAACCCACTCCAGTTCATGAAGTTAAATCAGACCCTAGAACAACTTTTGTGAAGGGCAGACAAGGCAACTCTGGTAGGGAGAAGGGATGCACAAGTTGGCAACAGAGTTCAGGTCAAAGGGCAGTCCCCTGTCCACTTGTTAGGAAATTTAAGGTGAAGAATGAGCTGTGTTCAGCTGTGTGTGTATGGTGGGCATAGGTCGAGTCAACCTAATGTTTGACTGTAGGTCTCAGCATCTGTTTGAACTGCTGCTGGGTGGAGCCTCTCGTAGGACCTTTGTGCTAGGCTCCTGTGTGCAAGCATATTAGAGTATCATTAGTAGTGTCAACGGTTGGCTCAACCGTTGTGTCAATCAGTGATTGTCCTTTCCCTCTGTCACTGTTCAATTTTTATCCCTGTACATCTGTAGACTAAGTAAATTATGGGGTTTTATGGGTAGGTTGTTGTTCCCCTCCCTTTATTGGAATTCCTGTCAGGTTTTGAGGTGGCTACTTTCATCTCCCTGTCCTTCACTACTAGGAAGTTCATCTAGAGTCACTCTCTTGTCCTCCCAGGAGCATACCCTATCAGATGACTCCAGCTTATTTCCAAGATCAGTTTCCCTCCCTCTCCTAGCTCTCTTCTCTCATTCCTGCTCTAGTTCTCCCCACCTCTGATTCCCCTCCTTTGTTTCCCTACTGTCCAAGTGGCTGGAAACTTCTTAAGAAATAGGACTTAAATGGAAGGCAAAACAACAGAATGTTTTAGGACAGAATGTTTACAAAGATGTGAGACAAAAAAGGCACTCTAGTGGAAGGTGAAAGACACCATTTTTTCACAGAAGCTCCAAAGAGATAGGAAGTAAGCAAATCAAAATAGCTGCAAGAAGACCTAGAAACTGACTCAATTCTCTAGGGTCCTCTCTACTTTGAAAGTATATATATATACATACTTCTGAGAGTCATTCTCAGTTGAGTCAACCTGCAAAGAAGATTCTCAGATAATCAGAGCAGCCTGGAAGAAGCCTAATCCTAACTGCTTGAGGGACTGACTGATTGGTCCCAGCCAATCAACTTATGAGTCATGTAACTGCTTCCAAACCACCCTCACCCATCAGAATAGAAGTTAGTTGATCAGTGTCAAGAGACCCTGTATTCCCTTTAAAAGGCCTCTGTGCCTTTGTCTGTGGTTGCCATTTTGAATAACTGGTGACCCCTGCATGCTGGCTGTTTCTGCAGAATAAATACTCTTTGCCTTTGCATACTATTTGAGTCCGGGGTCTTCCTTCAGCAATTTCTGGACCCTTAAAAATGAATCTGTATTGTATAGTCTAGTGCAACCTCTAGATTTAGAAGAAAAGTAGTCATATGTTAAATAACATATGTAACATCATATAGCAATTTGTTTTCTTTCTTATGGTTTTCAAATCTTAAAATACAATTAAAATTTTGTTGGTTTACTATATCTATACCTTAGGTTGCAACAAGCCCTGTAAACTTGACTGTCATTTCAGAGCTATGCTGACTGCCTTATGTATTTCTCCTGAAGTCAAGAGGGCAATGTTAGAACTGCCCTCATTTGTCCTGGATGATACTTCTGAAGATTTACTGGAATAGAAAGATTATAGGGGATTTTAGAACAACCCTGCTCTAAGTTTTCTCATTTATGTGAGGCTCAGAAAGTTAATACTTGACACAAATGTCAGCAGTAGAGTGTTATATAAATGTCTGACCTCCAAAAAATTGTTTTTCCACTATTCAGCCTACTTTTTAAATGCAAGGATATTCAGATGAGAACATTCGTGCTATGGTTAATTTCTCTTTGCTCAGACTTGCTATTAATCTATGACTGTAAGTGTAATTTTCCAGAAATATGCCACCCCAAATTTCTTCCTACACACTGGTGTCAGAGTAATCTAATGAAAATGCACAAATGATCATGTTACTACTCTGATACAACCTCCTCTAAAATCTCCTACTGCTTACAGCTGTGTGGGTTCTTAATTATTTTTAGTTTTAACACAGAACAAATTTATAAAGAATTGTATATAATCTGTGAAATAATTCTGTGATGTCTCTCTCTTTCTCTCAGCTAGTTTCCACTTTCTGTCCTATTCTATATTCAGGGATAGTCAACTGATTACATCTTATCTGTGGAATGCTAATGGAAAGAATGATGTGACTTCTCATCCAATTGAGGCTTGTTAAGGAAATGTATAAGCCTTGTATTTCCAGTCCTTTCTGCTCTGTTGGCTTCCTTCAAACTGTATCCCCTTAACAGTGATGAATGCTTTTATTTCTCTAACCTCAGAAGGACTGATCAGGAACAGCCTTTTATCATTTTGTGAAAGTTAAGTTTTATATATATATATATATATGTGTATATATATACATATATATATGCCTTAAGTAGTGACATCTGTTACTGTAACTTACTTATTCTTATAATCTGTGAGGCTAATGTGCTTTGTCAATATTTCATATTTTATCTGAAAATTATCACTTACAATTCTCTTTCAGCGAATAGAAAATCTTTTTTAATCTTATTTATTCAAACAAAAAATAAAACAACAACAGAAAAATTGCATCTTTATAAGAACAAGATACAATAAAATCAGACCCATGTAGAAGTGTCTTCTAACAGGGGTAGGAGGCAAGAGATAAATGAAATATATATATATATATATATTTCACACACATATATATATATTTCATACACATGTGCACACACAAAAAACTGTGTGATGATACTTTGAAGTTCAAGTCCACTTTACAGTATTTTTTATATTTTCCATTGATAACAAGTTAAACATAGAATCTACTACAAAGTGATAAGTGATATTCTCCATACAAATCACAAAAGACCAAAGAAAATGTTGCTGACTAATCCCTCTCTCACGTATTTTCTTCAGATGCCTGGGATCTAGTTAGCAAATGCTGTGGGAGACCATCTGATTATTGACTTGCTCATGTGATGGCAAATTTTATATCATTAATTCAGACCTCTACAGGTTTAGTCACGACTGCCTTATTCACTTTTTATTGCCATGACAACAAATCCCAGAAAACTTTTAGGAAGGACTTGAATTCCTACCTTAGCATACCTCAGCTGACTGTGTGTGATTCAGGGTATGTAAGTCAAATAAACCCTTTCACTCCCAAGTTGCATGGTGCTTCATCACAGCAGCAGTAACCTTAACTAAGACAACTCCCAACTGAGAACTAAGTCTTTAATAAATGAACATCTGGGAGAGATGCTTCATATTCAAATCAAAGCAACTGTCAATTGTTAAAGTGAGGAATATTAAGGAATGGCAGATATGACCTCTTGGTTTATAATCTTAGGAGAGCACAGTACACATTGATATATGTAACATATGTAAATATATAATGGTAATGTATATAACGCATATATAATGCATACATGATTGAGATGGAGGCACCGGATATTTCATTTGTGTGCAAGGGGTTTTACTAACATGAGTAGTAATCAAGATGTCGAAAAGGGAAATCTTGAAAATAATACCAATGTGTTTTCAGCAAATACATGTCTTTAAAGTGCATATGCTTTAGTAAGTCATAAATATGTTCCTATTCTAAAAACAGAAGTGTCTAAACTAACTCATGAATGTCTTATTCCTCATACACGCAGCACCAACCCCTCTCCAATATTTCATTTGTCTCCCAGGAGGTGATTGCTGTGAGCAGTTTGCTATATATTCTTCTAGGTTAGTTTTTATAAATTTACATATATTAATATGTAAAAGTACAAAATCTTGATTAAAATGATGACACCCATGTTAATGTCGGTACCCACTATTCAAAGGAGCGACATGATGTAACATGATGTTTAAGTTTGAGCCTTCATGATAAAAGTATTTACTTGTTTGTATCAAGTTCTTAATTATCAAAAATTGAACTGTGTTCAATCCAATATTTATATGTACATATGCACATATTTTAAATTTGTTGAAGCATATGAAAATATTACTATAATACAGTCTAGTTTTCAAAGGTATCAGGAATTTTAACCGTCCTTTGGATATCCTAATGGAAGTTTGGGCTGATTCAGGAGACTGTGTTTATATTTTTAATATGCAGTTATGTCCTCCACTTCACTTGCTTTCTTTTGGTAGTTAACAATGCAACTACATGATCTAAATTAACCAGTGTAGTCACTAGTGTATTTCATGCAAGACACCATTTGCTAAATGGACAAACATTCTCATGGATAAACAATTTGCACTAAAAAGCTAATTTACTTACAGAAATCAATACCTATAACTTTTGGGGGTTTAAGTGGGTTATATAATATATTCTTAATGAGTTGTAGAAATGCAATCACCATTGCATATCATGGCTGACCTTAATAAAAGCAATAGTTAGCTACAGAACTAGGTTTCAGTTGAATGACTTCCACACATCAATTTTAAGTGTAACCTAAGATAAAGTACTAAATATAATTATTAAGAGGAAAGATAAAAGTTTACTTTTTAAGTCTTGTACCCTGATTTTCATTAATTGTATGTAACCAAAGATCACAATACATTCATAAGAAGTTATCTAGAAGATAATACCTTAACTGGGACACTCACAGGGAACTCATTTATTAGATTGTAAACTGTCAATATTTTCAAGTAATGACAAAGAGGGCTAAAGCTTATAGATTTTTGTAGGGTTTCTAATTGTCACTGAAATTAAATTGCTGTGCTGAGAGAGCAATGGTGAAGAGCCACAAGATGGTCCTGCTTTTCATAAGACCTACATTAAGAGTGACCAGGGTATAGTCATGTAAGTTAAATACATGACTATAATTATCTCTCGCCAAACATAAATTAGCACAAAATATACTTTGAGGAGACAAGTCAGACACAAAAAGTACTTTCAATTAATTTAAATTAGTATTGTATTAATTGAAATTTTTGTCCTATGATTGATTAAAAGTGGTTTCCAGAGCATTTGGTCTGCCAAAAAGAGCATGCTGGCAAATCAGATTCATACTTGGCATCTACAGAGATTGATCTGGCTTTCCTCACATATCTATTAGTTAAAGAAGAAAAGAGGTGTGGATAAGACATCTTACATTCCTGGAACTATTTAGTAGGCTCTATACTTCCTAACACTGATCTTAGATTTATGTCATGGTATGTAACTGGTAACTTGTGTATTGATAAACTGTAAGAGAGATTGGTAAGTATGCATACAACATGAAGGAATGCATCTGGCATTTTTTATAAGGTAGAAACCATGTGATTGGTTTCTGCTTTTTCAAATTTATCTTTATATCTAAAACAAGAAAATTTATTTTAAAACTTATGACACACATATTCCCTGTCCATCTTTGTTTCTGGTTTTCTTGACTTTTACTATGCCTCGCATGCCTCTGTGTATGGATTGCTGAGATGTGGTGTACAATCTGCATCTATAAGGCATACACACAAAATATATTCACTCTGTCCACCTTAACCCTCAATATGAAGGTGTTTGGCTTCTTGATCTATTCTTCCTTCCTTTAAACATAATTTTGGCAGTATGTGTTCTATTGAATTTATATGAGCTACATTGATATTAAAGTTCCAGAGCAGTTGCAAATTGAATGATAAATCCAGATATTATTAAGTGTTATGAAACCTTGTGATCTGGGCTTTTTCTGTTGACATTACTCTGACCACTATTGATATCCAGGTTCCTTCTATAATAGCCCATTAAGCTCTTCTTACAGCATTCAGTACATTTTCTAGTCAAAAGTTCCAACATCTGCATTCTTCCATGAATTGACATGGTTAGATCCTTTATGCCATAAACCTCAATGCACTTGGTACCATTTTTTTTTATTAGTGACTTCTCTGTGGCTATAATAAGGTACATGGTCAAAAGCAGCTTCAGAGTAAAAAAAATTAACAGCTTCAGATGAGTAGATTTCATCATGCCACCAGGATCAGGAGGATGGCTAATCACATTCTATCAAAACGGAAAGCAGAAAGAACATGAAGAAATTGAGATGAGGCTATCAAATCTTAACTCTTAGCCCAGATCATGTACTTCCTTCAGCAAGTCTCTGCAAACTAAAGGTTCTATCTATAACCTCCAGAAACTATGTCATCAACTGGGATAATGCTTTAAATACATGACCCAATTGTGGACAATTTTTATCAAAACTACCATACATTGGCTTTCTTTAACAAGTATATTATAGAATATGAAATTACAGACATATAAGATCATGGGTGGAAATGGTTGAGTAGAGAAGGTTTTTCTTTTAAATGGGGAAATCATCAGTATGGGAGCTTCTCATCCAAAGAAAGGGTATATGAACATTTTTATGATAACCTACTATCAACCTAATTAAACAGATAATTGAATGGATAGTAAAATTCATATGGATTTAAATAATTGGGAGTATATGGATGTTAGATGATTAAAGCAGGTAGGGAGATGAGAGAAAATGTAGTAGTTACCAAATATAATTTCAAAATATGTCTTTAGAAAAAAAAGTGTTCAGACAGAATGACATTGAATTTTCAGACAATGTCACTTACAGAAGACACAGATAATTAAATGTAAATAACAGTTCAGCACATGAGATACTTCCTTATGAACAATTGGTCATGAAGGACCCAGAGGTCCCCACAACAACACATGCTATTTCCATTGACTTTGGTTACCTACAATAAGTACATGCTAAGGTCCTTGTTTGAATACGCTACCCTATATTTAAAAGATGTTCTTAATGATTTGTTCATATAAAAAACTATATTCATCTACTTCTCCAATTACAAGAATTCTCATACATTTTCTTTTACAGTCAAATTGTATTAAGAAAAGAACATAAAATTCTAAAAGTAGTATTGGATATAGATAACTTGGATACAATATAGGACCATATTACATTGAAAAGATTTATAATTTTTTCAAAGAATAAAACAAATATTTTACTTTTGACATGATGTAGGAATGGTTCTTGAATTTGTCTAACAGATGTTTTTATGACTGCTCAGTAAGTTCTACTTGTCAGCATATGCTATTAAATTGACACCTTTATTTGAGGTCTTCTGATACATAGTTTTATCCAGTTCTGAAGCATCTATATATTTTCCTCACTTTATGAAAACTAAATGAATACTGTGTCTGTGTACATATGTGTGAGAAAGAGACAGAGAGAGAGAGACAGAGAAAGAGAGAGACAGAGAAAGAGAGAGAGAGGTGAGGAAGTTTGATTATCAATTCAATGTGAATGTAACCTACCTAGATCGCCAAATCGCATTTCTTGGCTTAACTCTGAGAGTTTTCCCTGACAGTATTATTCAAGGAATAAAGCTATGTCTTAAAAATGGGCAATGCCTCTCAATGAAATGACCATTCCATCAAAATAAAAGTAGAGAAGGATGGAGCACATATGTGTAGGCTTTTTATTTTTTACCTGCCATTCACCACGGCATGAGGAGTGTCCCTTCACTCATAAATTCCAGGCAAGAACATACCCACAGCTAGAAAGCAAGCAGACTGTGGACTTGAACCTCTGAAAGGTTGAGACAAAATCTTTTAAATTTCTCTTTACTTTGAGCCACTTCCTATCATATTTGTCACTGCTTCAAGGATAAGTAAAACAAAACAAACAACAAAAAAACCAAAAAACTCAAAGAACACAAAATCAAAAACAAACAAACAAAAACTAAGAGGGGCTTTTATTTGAATTTGGCATTCAAGAAAAGCAATCATACTGAAGTCCAATTAAAGAAAATTTCAAATTATGTTTCCCAAATCTTTTAGCATATACTCATATACTTGCTCAATTTTATTTCCATCTTTTACTCTCTCTCTCTCCCTCCTCAGTCTCTGTCTTTCTATGTCTTTGTGTGTTTATACATGTGTGTTTGTGTGTGGGTGATTAATCATCCTTAGTGGACTTAAAATATGTGCAATGAGAATATAATTTGATTTGTAATATATTACATAAAATTAATTATCTTATATTTTATTTGCAGGCTTACAAATTAAAAACTTAAGTACAAGGGATATTAAATTGCGATTTAGCACTTATTATACCTCTCCATCATTAAAACTCTTTATATCCTTCTGACTTAGCAAATTATATACTTGAATCGAGCAAGAATGATAGCATAATTAATATCACGCTTCTTTTAACCTTAGCAAGTAGAATTTACAGAAAATGAATTTAGAATAGAACAGATTTAATTTGTCAAATGCTATATGGTTTTAAGATAGGTACAACACTCTCTGAAGCACATGTCATAGCTTAGGAAATAATGAATAGATGCTAATTCCTCACTTGTAGGTTCTAATCTATGAAACTAAATAGAGTGTGTTGTCCTTGCAATTGTACTGTTGCACTTTGAATTCATGGTGGGCACTGTGAGACATAGCTGGCCTTTTTTTTTTTTTAATTCTTCAAGTTTATTTCTGGTCCCATCATTTACATTACAAAAAAAATCAAAATTGGCACAAGTTTCAGAAATACAAAGTTACTGATAGTATTCTGCAAAGGGACAATACTTCCTACATTTTGAAATATCATTTACCTTCTAGATTACAGCCAGGCAATTACCATTCACAAATATTTCAAGTGCGCAAAGTGAAGTGATAGCCTTTGGTCCAGAATTTAGAACTGCAGCAATTAGATTTTATATATCAATTTCTTTGCCCTTATTTCTCAGAAACTACAATAATTTCTGAAATTTTTTCTTTATTTTTATTTCCTCAAGTTACATTTTAATCGCAGTCCCCTCCCTATTCACCCCTCGAGTCCCACCCTCCCACCCTCAACCCGCATCCCACATCCTCTTCCCTTTTTTTTTTAAAGTTTAAGGTATAACTTATTTTCCCCTACAGTTTCCCCTTTCACTCCAACAAATGGCTCTTTCTCTTATAATAATAAATACAATACAAAACAACAGAGGTAATTAGGCCACAGTTATGAGGGTTATATGGCTTAAGGTACTTTCCCAATGTCCAGTCCATATGTATTTGGCACCTGATTTTAACATTCTCTATCTAAAAATCTCCATGAGTTTAAAGTTCTATATCTAACTCAATATTCATACTAACTTGCAACACAATTTTAAAAGCATCTTCTTAGATTTATAACACTCTCTTGACTCCTAAACAACTCAAAATTTAATTATGAGACTCTAGCTATCTGTTCTTCAACCACCTCAGAGACCTGAGAGGGATAAATATATCTGATTTTATAGGAAGTACAGGGCCAGCAGCTTCCCAAACTAAGAACTGACATACCAGTGGCTGCCGGGACAGTTCCCATTTTTCTCTCCATACATTACAGCGTTAATCTTCAGTCGTTTGCCCCGTTTCTCTGACAGATATTGATTGTAGAGCAGGGGTTATGAAGGACTTGCCTACCCTGTCTTGGCAGAGCTAGGCTGTCGACTTACCTGCTTCCAAATTTTGTCCTTTTTGGACAGCATTCTGTCTACAGTTGGAGCAAGGGGCTTTTCCTACCAAGAGATAGGCTTGCGACTAGTTCAATCATCTCCCACTGAAGATTCTTTGATGCTCATCTTCTACTTGGAGTAGAATAGGGGGTGCTGTCAGGGGTTGATATGTCTCGATATAAAAAAAAATCTACAGTTACGAAAACATCTTTGAATGCCATATTCTGCAGATCTCTTGAGGTTTTTGAAGAGGCCCTATCTATCTCTTATATTAGGATAAGCAGATGTTGCTTGTCTCTTAGCAGCTTTATTTCTGATAAGCTTAGAAAATAACTATAATAGACTCTCATAGTACCTAACAAAATGACCAGCTTACATGACTATTAGTTTTCATTTCTTAATTATCCTAAACAGTTTATGACAATTAGTAGCAAAAGGCTGAAACTTCACATTTCACTTTTTTTCTTTACCCCCTAACCCTTCCATCCCATTTCTCTGGTGTGGGGTGTCCCTATATAACAATCCATCATCTCAGTTCAGAGGTTGTATGAGGGCCAAGAGTCTCCTCATTCATTGGGGGTCTACGAGGCAGTACCACCAGTGAAAAGTGTTTCATTGCCTGTGAGAGAGAACTAAAAAACCACACAAATAAATAAGCAGACAAACATATCAAAAAGAATAAAAAATAGAGAAAAAATAAATAAAAATTTAAAAAAATAAAAAATAAAAAGTCTATGTCCGTGTTCCCTTTGGTGTGTTAGCTGTAGTATCGATATCCTCTACTATATAGCTAAAATCCTACTATAAGTGAATAGATGCCATATGCATCCTTCTGAGTCTGGGTTAGCTCACTCAGGATGAGCTTTTCTAGTTCGTTCCATTTGGCTGCAAATTGCATAATTTCATTGTTCCTGATAGCTGAATAATATTCCATTGTGTAGATATACCACAGTTTTTTAACCCATTCTTTTGTTGAGGGACATATGGGTTGTTTCCAGTTTCTAGCTATTACAAATAAGGGTGCTATAAACATAGATGAGGAAACTTCCTTAGGATTCCATGAAGAGACATTTGGGTGTATACCCAGAAGTCTCCTGGACCCAGAAGGGTCCTGAGGTAGATCTATTCCAAGTTTTCTAAGATATCGCCAGACTGGCCTCCATAGTGGTTGCACAAGCCTGCACTCCCACCAGCAATGGAGTAGGGTTCCCCTTTCTCCATACCCTCGCCAGCATGTGCTGTCATTTGAGTTTTTGATCTTAGCCATTCTGACAGGTGTGAGATGGAATCTCAGAGTCATGTTGAGTTGCATTTCTCTGATGATTAAGGATGTTGAGCATTTCTTCAAGTGTCTCTCAGCCATTAGGGATTCCTCCTTTGTGAATTCTCTTTAGCTCCGTGCCCCATTTTTTGATTTGATTATTTGGTTTCTTGGCATTTAATTTCTTGAGTTCTTTGTAGATTTTGTATATTAGCCCTCTGTCAGATTTGGGGTTGGTGAAGATTTTCTCCCAGTCTGTAGGCTGCCATTTTGTTCGAATGACAGTGTCTTTTGCCTTACAGAAGCTTTTCAGTTTCATGGGGTCCCATTTATTGATTGTTGATCAAGAGGATAAATATTGGAAACGAAGAAGTCAAATTATCCCTATTTGCAGATGATATGATAGTATACATAAGCAACCCCCAAAAATTCCACCAGAGAACTCTTACAGCTATAAACACCTTCAGCAAAGTGACTAGATAAAAATTTAATTCAAAAACATCAGAAGCCCTTCTTTATACAACCAACAAATGGAGTGAGAAAGAAATAAGGGAAACAACCCCCTTCACAATAGCCACAAACCACATAAAATACCTGGAGTAACTCTGACCAATCAAGTAAAGGAACTGTACAACAAGAACTTCAAGCCCTTGAGGAAAGAAATGGAAAAGGCCTTTAGAAGATGGAAAGATCTCCTATGCTCATTTATAGATAGGATCAACATAATAAAAATGGCTATCCTACCAAAAGCAATACATAGATTCAATGCAATTCCTATCAAAATACCAACACAATTTTTATAGACTTGGAAAGAGCTATTCTCAATTTCATATGGAACAACAAACAGCCCAGAATAGCTAAATCAATCCTGTACAATAAAAAAACTTCTGGAGGTATCACCATCCCAGATTTCAAGCTTTACTACAGAGCAATAGTTGTAAAAACAGCATGGTATTGGTATAGAAACAGACCAGTAGAGCAATGCAATCGAATTGAAGATACAGCAATAGACCCACACACTTAGGGCCACCTAATTTTTGACAAAGAAGCCAAAACGGCACAATGGAAGGAGGACAGCATCTTCAACAAATGGTGCTGGTCCAACTGGATGTCCACTTGTAAAGGAATGAAATTAGACCCATACTTATCACCTTGTACAAAACTTAAGTCCAAGTTGATCAAAGACCTTAATATAAGGCCAGTCACACTAAATCTACTAGAAGAAAAAGTGTGAAAAACTCTTGAACTCATTGACATAGGGGACAACTTCCTGAACAGAACACCAACAGCTCTGGACCTGAGATAGCTGGCCTTCTTTCTCCTATCATCTCAGAGTCCTTTGGGAATACTCATTTATTTTTCCAACTGGACAAAGAATGTCATCATTGTTCTTTCTCTTTACCAAGATGTGGTATTATTTACAGTTAAAACTAATTTTGTACTACAGTAAGGTGAATGTACTGTGAGATATTAGGGCAATTTTTCATTTCCGTACATCTTCAGGAGACTGGCTTCAAACACAGAAGAAAAATCAGAAACAACAATTAAAGTTACTGGGGTGAAGAACAAATTGTTTGAAGGCTGTATTAACAGTGGGTCACTGCAGCAATATGTAGTGAACCGACAACATATGATGATGTGATTTGTTTTCAAAAGAGAGTATTAAAAGATTAATGAGTTGCCAACATTCATTTCAAAGACAGTATTGAAGTGTGTGATTTCTTTTGTGTCTATTTTTGTTGTGTTTCCACTCATAAATTTTTACATTAACATTATTTCTGTCTTGCAAGTTTTTATTTTCATTTCTATATTTTTTCAAATGACTAAGGTTACAGAATGCCTTACTTTCCTCACAATTGTCATTTTAAGAAAATATATATATTTATATACATATGTATGTATACATAATACATATATGCATACATATTGTTAAAATATAAATGGTCAATCTGTATGTTACTTGTATGTATGTGTTTAGAGCTGACAACTTGGTATTGGGCAGCCAATATTTGTGATTCTCCTTGGGGAAGATTACTTCTCCTATTCTTATATTCTCACCATCCCCTAATTGCCTACAGTTTTTTGTATAGTGTTTAATCCTCATATTCTTTCCTCAGCCACTTTGGTATATATATATATTTTTTTTTCTGGTTGAGCTAATGTTCAGGGAGTCATCTTCTATGATTGCTGGAGTGCTCAGAAAACTCTCTGATCTTTTAGGTCTCACAATATCTGACCCATCTTCTACAATACTCCCTGAGGCTTAGGTGAGGGAGATGCTTTATTGATGTATCCACTGGATTTAGGATCTGCAACCTCTACATTTTGCCTTGCTGTATTTGTCTATAGTGTTCTTTATGTGGTTTCAAATAGATATTTGCCCCATGAAGCATTAGGATTACATTTATTTGGGTATAAGGACACATATTTAAAGTGTATTTAAGGATTGTGTGTGTATGTGAGTGTGTGTGAATGCTGGTTGAAGATTCTTCTTTAAGATACATGACATCACAAGCCCTGTGTGGTTGACTAGACAGGTATCAGACATGATTTATATCTTTCTCAGCTGCTCATAAGTCCAGTTATAGAAATGTTGGTTACTTCCATGAATGCATGCCCCTCCTTTTACCTTTATGGTTAAAATGCACGCTTGTCATTGATGTGATTCAAGGGCATCATGTCATAGTGAGTTAGAACTATGGGTTGGCTCCACTCTTTGGAAGTAGTGAATTCTGGTATCATGAAAAGTAGCCAGTCATCAGAATGATTACTTTCCATTCACATATAACTGGGAGGACACTGTGCCCTCTTTCTGAAGTGTATACTATCTTCAGAATTAAAAAAAAAAAAAAACCCTACATGCCTTTGGAGATGTTGAGGGCAACAAGCGTAGATTGTAGATTTTGAGAGTGTTGAACAATCATGGTCAACAATTCAAAAGAGTGATTGTAATACCTGGTGTTGGTCTTTTTAAAGTCACCTTTAGCTTTTTGAGGCATCATTTTCAGCCCAGAAAAGATCATTTTCTTTAAACACACACACACACACACACACACACACACACACACACACACACACACACAC
>CAJQZJ010032173.1:5127583-5159218 GCA_907164525.1 Lophiomys imhausi | reverse complement strand
CACACACACACACACACACACACACACACACACACACACACACACACGTGTGTGTGTGTGTATTGCTGTATGCATATGTAAATATACAAAGATTTATGAATACTACAATTTATCTTTCTCTTCTTTTTTCTATATTGATTTCCTGGCTTCGTCACTAACTAGAGTTTCCCATTTTCCCATTTCCCTGATCAAATAACTTAATCACTTGTACCCTGGTATTCTCCTCTCTATTGTTTCCTAAACCCTCTACCCTAGCAACAGTTCTTTGTACTATCCTGGTATCTGAAATTACATCAACCTATCTTTAAACATCTGAATATTTGGAGCTATGAGCATCCAATGAGATGCTCATGATTTTCCTGGGTATGGTTACATAGTTGAATATGATCTGTTCAAGTTCCACTCATTTTACCTGCAAAGTTTATGAGTTCCTTTTTCTTTATAGTTATAGAGTGTTCCATACAATAATTAATTGAAAGATGTTGAGATTGTTTCATTTTCTAGCTATGATGAATAGAGGAACAATATACATGGCTGAGCAAGTGTCTGTGAAGTAGGACATTGAGTCTTTTGTTTGTATATCAAGGAGGGGTGTAGTTGAGTAATAGAGTAGGTATATTTTTGTCTTAAGAAAATCCCCTACACTGAATTCTGTAATGACTAAACTAGTTTTCAGTTCCACCAACAGTCAGTTAGGATTCTCTTTTCCCCGCAGTCCCTTCAGCATTTGATTTTGGTTGATGTCTGTCATTCTGACTGGGGTAGGATGAAATCTCATTTTTTGTTTGATTTGCATTTCTATACTGGATAAAAGCAATCATTTTGAATTTCCTTTAGTGTGTGGGATGGAAAATTATACTTTTTGTTTCCAGATTCTACAGGAATAGCAGGTGAGTTTTTATTTCCATTGTATAGCCTGATTGCAGCCCCCACCTTCCTCTCCTCCCAGTCACACTCTTATATCCCCTACACTAATTTCCCTACCCCTTCATGGAGGGGAGGGATGGAAGAGAGAATGGATATTGGTAGGGCGGCCACTCAGGGATGGAAGACTCCAGGGATTCTTTGGGGATGACTGAGACTCCCAGCAGTGTGGGATATTGAGCCTGAAGAAGTCACCTCCTGTGGCCAGGCAGTACTTGCAGTGGAGGGAGGGGGACACCAAGCCACCCAGAAAACCTTTGATTCAAAATTTGTCCTGTCTACAAGAAGGATAGGGATAAAGATGGAGCAGAGATTGTGGGAATGGTCAGTAAATGACTGTCCCAACTTGAAACCCATCCTATGTGAGAAAGTCATACCCTGACACTATTAATGATATTCTCCTAGGCTTGCAAATGAGAGCTTGGTATAACTGTCTTCTTAGAGGCTAGGTGGGGTTATTAAGGGTTTTTCTCATCTCATTGTAAGCTAAGAATATGGAGGATTGTTTTGCTAAAGTATATTCAATCTATACATAGATTAACACATTATGGAGAAACACACTATAGTGGATCTTACAGCCTTGAAAACTAAGTCCTTTGGCATTTTAGAATATTGGTTATTTTTATTTGCAACTAAAGGAATATATCTATCAAATTATTTTCATGAGATGTAAAATGGAATTTCTTTAATTAATTTACTTATTTTCTCTCATATATTACATTGTGATTACAGTTTCCATTCCTTCTCCCTTTCCAGTCCCTCCCATCCCCACCTCTTTATTCCCAATTCCCTTCCTTTCCCCCATTCATTCGCTTGTCCTTTCTCTTCAGAAAACATCAGGCCTCACATGGATATCAACCAAACATGACTTATCAAGATTAGACACTTCCCCTCATATTAAGGCTAGACAAGGAATCCCAGAATGGGGAGAAAAATCCTAAAACCAGGCAAAAAAAAAAAAACTCAGAGAAAGCCCCTGCTTCCACTGTTAGAAGCCTCAAAAGAACAGCAAGCTATACAACTGTAACATGCGTGTGTGTGTATGTGTGTGTGTGTGTGTGTGTGTGTGTGTGTGTGTGTATGTGTGTGTGTGTTTGTGTATGTGTTATATGCAGTCAGTCCCATGCAGGCTTCTTGATTTTCAGTTCAATATCTGTGAGACCTTATGGTCCAGGTTAGTTGATTCTACAGCCATGATTTTTGTGGTGTCCTTGACTCCTCTGGCTCCTGTAATCATTCTTCCCCCTCTATCTAGTCTCCCCCATCTCCTCCTATTGTTTGGCTGTTGTCTCTGTATCTGTTTCCTTCAGTTGCTGGATGAAGCTTCTCTGATGACAGTTGGGCTGTGGACCAATTATGTTTGTCTCTCTAGGTCTAAGTTACTTCATTCTACATATGTTTTTTTCTTCATTTGCCTGCAAATTTCATGATGTTATTATTTTTTTAACCAACTGAATAATACTCCATTGAGTAAATGTACCACATTTTCTTTATCCATTCTTCAGTGGAGGGACATCTAGGTTGTTTCCATTTTTTTGGCAATTAGAAATAAGGCTGTTATGAACGTAGTTGAACTAGTGCCCTTGTGGTATGATGGAGCATCCTTTGAGTATATGCCCAGGAGTGGTATAGATAGATGGGTCTTGAGGTAGATTGAGTGCCAATTTCTGAGAAACTCCCATATTGATTTCCAAAGTGGCTGTACAAGTTTGTACTCTGTAGCAGTGGAGGAGTGTTCACCTTGCTCCACATCCTCACCAGCGTTATTTGTCATTGGGCTTTTGATCTTAGCCATTTTGATAAGTGTAAAATGGAACTGCAGAGTCATTTTGATTTGTATTTCCCACATAGCTAAGGATGTTGAAGATTTTTTTAAGTGCTTCTCAACCATATGAGATTTCTTTGTTGAGAATTCTCTGTTTAGATTTGTAACCCATTTTTTTTTTTAATTATTTGGTTTGCTGATGCATAGTTTCTGGAGTTCTTTATCTATTTTGGAAATTAAACTCCTGTCAGATAAGGGATTAGTGAAAATCTTTTCCCATTCTGTAGGCTGTTGTTTTGTTCTATTGATGTTGTCCAGAGGGTTTTTTTATAGAGTTTACCAGCTTCAAATATGAATGTAAGAGAAACACTTAAAATTTTAATTTAATAAATTATATAGTATAGTGATGACTTGTAGTTATACCAATAAATTAGTACAGTTCTTACCCTTCACATAGAATGTAACATATATAATATATATAATGATACATGCATATACATTAATATATATACATATATATGTATATATACACACATATATTACAAATATATTACAAATATATGTACTATATATTTCTTATATAACACACACAAACATATATATACACATACACAAACACATACACACACACACACACACACACACACACACATATATATATATAACATCTCCATCCTTGATATACAAAGGTTGATAGTGGCAGAAAAAAACATTTAAAGAGTCAAAGAAGGTGGATGATTACAAGAAAACTTCTTGACATACTTGGGGAGCTGGACACAGAAACAAACATACAGAGGTTTTGATATCATGCAGAAAAACCCATAGAAGGTCAACACAGACTAAATTCCTGCATGAAAAAAGTAGTTGGGCATACAATCACACCCTTAGTCATGGAACTATTGGCGATTAGTGGGTGCTGGAATTACCAACCAATGGAAGATAAGAGATCCAAGAATATTTGTGTGCCACAATTGTGCCTGATGGATTCTTTTTAAAAAGATACAAAATTAGGTTGGTAAGGAAGGTTGGTATCTTTTAAGGTTTGGAATATTATGGTAGATACGATCAAATGTGTAAAACACTCTCAAGGAATGAATAATAAAGGATACTCTTTTAAATTCATCTATTTTGTGTTAAGGCTTACCTTCCATCATAAATATTTGCCTGGTTTCTGTCTAGTTTGTTAGGGTTAATTGTCATTTCAAAGGATGTAATATACCTATCATTTTCAATCTTTATTTTTCACTGCACTAAGAACTCAGTATTTTTCTGGTTGCCATCAAATCATAATTTTCTTATTTACAAAATACAACAAAAATCATTTTGTTTTTTTCTCTGTATCTGTTACCCTCCTGAGGTTCCAAATCTGTATATTGAAAATAATACTAGTATAAATGCCAAATTTTATTTTAGTCTTTAATGGTTCATAACAATATTAAAAACAAAGAGTGATCTCAAATGAAAGAATATGCACTTATCTTCAAGAAAATCCTTTAAGAAATTTGAAGATCATGAAAAATGGTCACTAATATTGGCTTTGTTCCTAGTAATATTTTCCCAGGATGTCTCAACATGAGTTCAAATAATATGCATGATGATAGGAAATTAATTAAATTGTGAAAACACATGCACATAGTTATACTTTATGTTAATTCATATATAATATTTTTTGCTCCAATTTTTCTTCTTTCTGACTCAGATATTCAAGGCCTTAAGACATGAGAATTGACTGATTTGATTCTGGATGGTATTTGCTGAAAACAAATATATTCTTGTAATTTTACTGTATTTCTTTCTGGAAAATATGAATATTTTGAGATTTAAAAAAATGCCACTAATCCAGAAGAACAATGAGTTCCCCATAGCTCTAGAGTCTCACCTCTGTATAATGAATGCATTATTTTTCTGTGTGAAGAGACTTTGGAATGCATGTAATTTTTTATATACTTTGTGATGACTGATTATTATGGATTATTCATGGATTCTATTGCAATCATGATGGCTTAAAATAGAAAATTGATAGGTGGATAAAAGTAGTTGAAGATTTTGGCTTTGAAGATTTGGGATGTATGTGAGTAAAGAAATGGATGAGGGTCTGAAACGAAGAGCCAAAAACCACAAAAAGATATGGTTTCCACCTGGGATGGTTAATCCCAGCTGTAACTTGATAAGATCGAGAATCAGCTAGGAGACAGGCCTCTCAGGCATGCTTATGGATTCATTGCCCTGATCTGACTAATTGAAGTGAGAAGGCCTTCACACTATGGGCAGCACCATTAAGCAAAGTGGGCTTGGATTGAATAAAAATGGAAAAATGAAATGAGTACAAAAATGTGACCAGAGACCACCAACTCCTGTTGCCATGATTTCCTTACTTGATGAACTGTACTCTTGAACAACAATTCACAGTGAGTCGTTACTACCTTGATTTGATTTTTTTCAGCATATTTCATCAGGTTGATAGGAAAATACTTGAGACATTAGCTACTACTTAATTTTAAGCCAATGAGATCTCTACAGCAGAATACATTTCCATTGTTCTAGCCCTGATTTTCTGGAAAGACTTTAGAGAAAAAAAAAACAAACTATATTTGTTTCCAGATGAATGTGTCTGTCTTTGGTAGCAAATGAAAATCCTTCCTAAAAATAATGTTCTGTTTTTATTTATTGGTTTGATAAAGTTTTGTATTGTGTGCAATATGATGAGCCTTCATCTTATTAGCCATAGCATATACACATGCTCTAATGTTGGCATGCTTCCAATTTTACTAATTTAGTACAATAGAATTCTCATTTTCTCCCCACATTTATTTGAAAATTAAGAGAGAAGTTCGGCAAGTGACTTATATCTACTTCTGTAACTTACAAGTAATCTGCAATGGTGTGCAAGGATTGATCTCTGAAATTTTACATGTACTCTTAAATTTATTTCAATTTATTGTAGAATTAGTATTTTATATCTTAATTATTAAGTGAACATCAGGTTCCTTTCTATGAATGAATTTTATTATTATACTTTTGTTCTTATTTGAAAGATATGTGTAGGGGTTAGATAAATTAGATTTAGAAAATATATAGGGGTTTCTGATACTGTCTCTTAATTTGGGGCATGAAGAGCATTATCAGCATGTGGACTAAAAACAGGAAACAAACAGGAGACTTAATAGACTGAAAAACAAGGTTGAAGTCAGGAAAAACAGGAAAGACTCAATAGACTGAAAAACAAGGATGAAGTCAGGAAAAACAGGAAAGACTCAATAGACTGAAAAACAAGGAGGAAGTCAGGAAAAACAGGAAAGACTCAATAGACTGAAAAACAAAGTATCTGGCCTGACATTGTTTTCAACTGCTAAGTGGGCAGAGCCCAAATTAAGTTGAAACAGATTTCCTCCTATTTAAGGACAGTGCATGGAGCCCAGAGAAAGAGAAGAGGCCCCTGATGCTAGAGAGCTCCAAGAGTCCTGCTGAAAAAAGTGCTGGCCATCATTTGATGGCCAGATTTCCCTGAAGCAGAAAGAAGCTGGTGAGCAAAGAAAGCCTGAGCAAGACACCAAAAGGCCAAGGACTAAACCCTGTGGCTCAGCTTTTGCCTAGAGGGGTTTGATCTGTCCAAACAGTGGCCTGAAGGAAATTGTGCCTGGCTTTAAGGACTGAGGCAGAGCAGCTGAGTTCCTGATTCAAAAGAAGTAAGTTGGCCTGCAGATGGCTGGGGTCTCCCACAGAGAAGAAAGCATGAAGCCTTATTTAAGCTGAGACTGCAAAAACCAACTTACCCTGAAGAACCTGCATCTGAGAGATCCTGAAAAAGTACTGCTAAGTGCGTTAAAGAATCTACAACAAAGACTGTGTCCCTGACGACTGAGGACCTGCCCCAGAGACTGTTTCATTCTAAAAGGTTAGAAAAATAATTATCAATAGGTTTAGTGGATAGGTTAAAGGGGTTGTAGGAATTTATAGGATTAATAGTTAAGAAATTGTTGGTGTTTGTTATAAGTGAATTTAGTAATAAATAAATAAGTGATAAATAATATTTTAAAAGTTCGGTTACAGATATGTACCTTAACTACTCTTTCAAAACATGATGGGGATGATATATGGTATCAATAATAGAAACCACAATAAAAAATGCAAATAATCAGAAATATTATTTTTATTCAGTATCTTTAAGAACCATGATCTTCAGTTAACACCATACTACAAGTTCGATCCTCTTTTATATTTTTATAAGTATACCTAGTAGTTCATCCTTTCTATAGTTTCAGATTCTGCCTCCTTCTCAGGGTGGTCCAGGTTCCTCCCTTATATCAGGCTGGAGAGAACTTGATGAAATCCTGAAGGAGTGAGTCTACAGGTTCCTGTTCCAGAAGGAGGTTGGAGAAATCCTTCTGTGGCGATTTTAATCGTACAATTCTTTTAGACCATATTAAAGCTGCTCAGACAGTATTTAGTGAACCAACTTATGTGTGTCTTTATTCCAGGGTGAATGAGGGTTTATGAACCTTGGGAAGTAGGAAAGATTTTTCAGCGTGGGGATATTTCATTGGTTATGGCTGGGATGCTGATGATGCTATATTTTATCCATAGGTTCCCTGCTATATGACTGACTACCTGGAACAACCTGGTTAGGGGTCGGTCATCAGACTAAGTGCTCCAAGGCAGGCACAGAAACAGAGAGGTATACATCCCATTCCTGCACATCTCAGGATGAGATCTGAATCTCAAGTTTTGAAATTTCCATGATTTGAATGTGCTCCACCTTGCTAGTTATATGCTAGTTTCTCTGGTGGCACAGCCCATGTCCCTCACACTTTGTGATATAAGGTTTAGAACATATAGTGGATGAACTTTAGGAATAACAAAGAAACTGTGACTATAATAATTGGAGCTATCTAATACATCAGGCTTTCCAGATCTTACTTCCCCATTCCCAGTTACAAGGAATTTGCGCTTCCTATTACTTCTATTAGAATTTTGTACAACAGGTTTGTTGGTAAAATTCATAACTGTAAGAAAGAAAAGCACAGCACAAATGAAACCTGCCTTTATTATAAATCCAAGACTGAGTTCTACAATGTACAAAAAGAAAACATGTTTTTCATAAACAAATATACTTATTGAACTTTAAAATACATACATGAAATATTTTAAATTAAAAAATAATTACAAATTCTTGCTGACATGTAACATATACAGATATAAATTGTGTCAAATGAAGACCTAAAAGTTTTTCCAACCCTAGAATGGAATCTTTTATAAATCTGTGTATATATCCTAACAACTTGGAAAGAAAATGGACACTAATGTTGGAACCTCTTAGTAAGGCTTATTACTGCAACTCTTAGTTAGCTTAGCACTTATTAACTATAAGTTTGGAAATGGGTAAGTCATTTTCTCAGTCTACTCATGTGATCCATCATGAATGTACTATCTTCAGTCTCACTTCATGAGCCTATTCAGCTTTTTCCAGGTCTGATCTCACAAACTTTGTAGAGGACACATTATCTCATAGATTCTTATGTACTTGTTAAAAGATTAGGGAGGGAGTATATGGTGTCTCAGAGATCATCAAATCTGATTAGACTTTCCAATAAGTCATAATTAACTTTGTGTTTAAAGAAGAGAACAACAGGGTCACCAGTAACACATTCTGGGAAGGCAGCCAAGGTACTACCATGGGAATCATGATGCTTGGGCATAAATTGAGTAGGCTGGACCTATAGCTTGTACTTATCAGAAGTGAGAGACTATTAACATGGCAAGGGAGAGATAAATTTCTAATAAGGTGAACAGATGCATTGGCAAGTCTGGGACATTATCCTTTGGCTTAATGACCACAGTATGCATGTTCTCAAATTGACTTGAACCTCATCGAGAATTAATTCTTGCTGTACTTTCAGAATGAGTTTAAGCCTATGGGTAGATAAGGGGGTCATGTTCCCTGAAATTTTAGTGAAGTAGACAGGAAATCAAAGATTATAGAATATAAAGATACAATGATATGTATATTACTTGAGAAAAAACATGAGGCTTTTTTGGTTAAAATGTTTGAAATGTTTTTGAAATCATAGAGAAGCAATTTATTCTGAGAAGGGATTACTATTTCCTTTAAAAATTCTAAGTAAGACTCTTAGGTTATCACAGAGAATAAAGTGACCATGTATGGGTCTGAGTTTGGTCCTCTACACACATATGTAGCTAGATGTTCTTGTGGGACTCATAAGAGTGGGTTTAAGGTGTGTATGACTGACTCTTTTGTCTGCTCTTGGGACTCTTTTCCTCCTATGGTCTTGTCTCATCTAGGTTTGATAAAGGATATGTTCCTAGTCTTACTGTGATTTGTTATACTGCATTCAGTTGATATCACTGGGATGTCTGGTCATTTTTTCAAAGGGAAACAGGTAGAATAGATCTGTAATTTCCAGGAGGTAGGGAAGAGGACTGGAAAGAATGGAGGGATGAGATACTATGGTTGGGATGTAATGCATGAGAGAAGAATAAAAGATGAAAGAAAAAAAATTCTAACTTGGATGTCCTAGCAGTTTTATTTTTGCAAAGTGCTCTTTTGTTCAGTTTATTAGTACTATTACGAAGCCATAAGAACAAAACAAGTAAGAACAGTTGATTTTCCCTCCTAATTTTTGATAATGAGATAGAGTTTCCTTCCTTTGAGTTTAAAGGCACCAAGTTCATCTCTTCTGTTTTATTGGTTATGTGGATATTACACATGTGTCTCCAAGTCTCTTAGCGACTATTTAACATGTTATCTTCATAGAGCATGCTTGTTTTTGTGTACTGACATTGTCCTTTTGTACCAATATAACAATATGTAGGCAAGCAGAAATGAAAGGCAGGAATTATTGTAGAAATTGCTTTCCTGAATATTTTACATTGCCAGTAAAAGCCAAGAATTCAGTTTTGAAGTGGTTTTCACTATTACAAAGACAGATATAAAGATTTCCATTAGTGAAGAGACTTCAAGAGACTTCATCTCAAAAATTAGGATTGAAGAAGGCAAATATGGATGCCTAGTCTATACACACACACACACACACACACACACACACACACACACACACACACAGGAGGCAATCATATCTGCATGTACATGTGCAAACATCCACACAAACGAATGTTCTGTACAAAACGTGCATACCAGAGAAATATCCCTAATAATGAATCTTAAAGAAATTTAAATAAAAAGTCCTATATTCACAGAGTATACTTGAACATTTTTGAAGCCATGATGTAGCTTCATCAATTGATGTCCATCAATTATGGACATCAAAAACTCAAACATTTTTGACAACCCATTTCTTCATTCTCTGTTTCACTCTTTAACTTCCATATAGCTATGATTTATGTTCATAAACTTTATGTTAAACCATAAAGTTTAACAGAACATATTGTTAAAACAAAGACAATATGTTAGTGAATATCAGATCATCATTTCCTCTGTACACTTTGTAAAGTAATTCGTTTTATTTACCTTAAAATGTAAGAATACATAATTGACAAAGGAAATGTAAAAGCACCCTAGCATAGACTCTGTTCTATGGATTACTCTCATGAAGAACATTTTGATAAAGCATAGCAAGCTTAGAAAAATATTCAAAATGTATTGTTCAAGGATTTAAAGCACACCAGGAAGTGGAGTGGAGTTATATCTTGTATTCAAGGAGATAAACATATTAAAGATATTAAATAGAAGTAAGGAAGTGGTGTCCTTGGGATAAGTTACCACCGAGCTAAGCTTTCATCTTGTGAAAAGGACTTTGAAAAGGGGCATAGACTCGTATTCTAAATTTACTATGCATTTACTGTTGTACTAGGAATACTTATGTCATGTTAGGTGTTATCATGACCTGTTATTGTTTCTATTTGGACATAAGGAGAGGAGATATGATTATATGTCAAATTGGCAATGAATGGCTTTTGATGGTTATTCTCAGTTGTCAACTTGTCTATATCTAGACCAAATTACAATCTAGAAATGGAGGGCACAGCTGTGATCTGGATCTTGAAACAGGATGACACAGGCTTTTGATCTGGATCAACACAGGCCTTTAATCCAGACTTTAAGCTATAGTCACCATGCTTAAAACCTTAGGTCTAGGGGTGGTGGTATGTAACTTTAATCCCAGCACTCAGTAGATAAAGGCATGGAGATCTCTGATTTCAAGGTGCATCTACAGAACAAGTCCCAGGACAGCCAAACTTAGGCAGTAAAGAAATGATTGAAGTCAGAAAATGCTAAAGACATAATAGAACAAGGGGTCCATGCTCCATCCTCATCAAGGAGCAAGACTTGGCAGCATTGACCATGTGGCTCTGGCTTTAGAGTCAAGAAGGTTTGATTCCTAGCACAGACAGGATAGCTCACACACATCTGCAACTCCAGTTCCAGGGTATCCAATGCCCCTTCTGACCTCTTCAAGTACTGTACTTATAGAACCTGCGTACATGGAGGCAAAAACAATAAAAATAAAAAATAAAGAAAAAGAAAAAAAATTGTAGTTTCAGGCCAAACAGAGCAATTCAGTGAGGAGCCAAGAGAAGCTATATTAAATCAGTCAGCATATAGAGGAGTTTGAGCCAGCAGTTGAGTTGAACCAACCAGCCAGGGTGCAGAAAGAGCTAGAAAGGGTAAGTTTATTCAGCAGTAAGCCTCCAAGATGACAATTACATCTGGTCTATACAAGATACTTTTACATCTGAGAAAGCAAAAACAACTTTTATTTTTATCCAAAAACAATAAAATACCTCTCAGAACTTACACAATTTAATCTCAACTATTCAAACAGGTACAACGTAATATACCATCATGAGTATGTGATGGCATAATAAAAGAGTTTCAGGTTTCTCAATTTGCAGTTGTTGATTATTTGTCTTTGTTGGGTGATAATGTGGCATCCTATCCCTTTCTGCTATAAACAGTCTTTCCATTCTTTGAAACAGAGTACTATTGACCAGGTTACCCCACTTCTAACTTGTGGCTTTGATTATTAGTAAAACTGGCATGTTTACTTTGTGACAAATTTTTGTATTCAACAATTTTATAGTTATTTATTTATATAAAAAGATTCAATATTAAATTGATTATTAGACTACATACTTTTCGTAGTTAATTTTAATACTGAGATTGATGGTTTCTAAATTTTTACAGCATCATTTACAATGTATTAAAATCCTCAAAGCTAAAGTAGTATCAGATGTTAGCTCCTACAACTCTGTACACATTTCTTTTTTTTTTTTTATAAATACTTTATTTTTTTTTCTTCAAGTTACACCTCAGACACAAACCCC
The DNA here is from genome assembly GCA_907164525.1 of Lophiomys imhausi. Lineage (NCBI taxonomy): Eukaryota > Metazoa > Chordata > Mammalia > Rodentia > Muridae > Lophiomys > Lophiomys imhausi. The sequence continues at coordinate 5,147,226 of CAJQZJ010032173.1, read as the reverse complement.
TCCCTATCCCGCCCTTCCACCCTCTTCCCCCTAGAAGTTTCCCCTTTCAGTCCAACAGATGGTTCCTTCTCTTATAACAGTAAGTATTATACAAAACAACAGATATAAATATGCCACATTTATGAGAGTTAAATGGCCCAGTATACCTTCCCAATGTCCAGTTTATACATATTTGGCCCCTGACTTTAACATTCTACTATTTAATCATCTCCATGAGTTTAAAGGTCTATATCTGACTCAACATTCATATTAATTTGCAACACACTTTTAAGAGAATCTTCTTAGATCTATAACACCCTCTTGATTCCTAAACAACTCAAAATTTAACTATGAGACTCTAGCTGTCTATTCTTCAACCACCTCAGAGACCTGAGAGGGATAAATATATCTGCTTATATAGGAATTGCAGGGCCTGCAGCTTCCAAAACTAAGAAAGGACATACCAATGACTGCCTGGACAGTTCCCATTTTCTCTCCATACATTCCTGCATCAGTCTTCAGCCTTTTGGTCCTGTTTCTCTGACAGACATTTGTTGTAGAGCAGGGATTATGAAGGACTTACCTACCCTGTCTTGGCAGAGTTAGGCTGTCGACTTCCCTGCTACCAAGTTTTTTCCTTTTTGGACAGCAGTCTGTCTGCAGTTGGTGCAAGGGGTTTTTTCATGCCAAGAGGTAGGCTTGCCACTAATTCAACCATCTTACAGTGGAGGTTCTTCGATGCTTATCTTCTACTTGGAGTAGAATAGGGGGTGCATTTCTTACAGTGAAGTTTTCAGACTTCCTAACCTCCTGAGAAGTTATTATATTTGAAAGTCCTTCAAGATAAAACATGCACCTGACATAGGGCCCTAGTGTTTGTTTTCAAATGTAACAAGGCTGTCCTCTATTACTGATCCCTTCACTATCGTTATTCTCAGAGTATTAGTACTGAAGGATATGCAACTGTGAGAAGTTCTTTGGCCTGTTTCTCATGTAACTCTTCACATAAAATGACTTTTCTCTGAGAGGGTTCCAATGTTTTCCTTTTTGCATTGTCTTAATTTCTTCATGGTGACTACATTTTATAGAACAAATATTGGAAAACAAGACTTAAAGGAATTTAAATTAGTAAATTACAGAGATTGTCTAATTTCATTTAATTAAAAGATAAGAAATAACAATGCATGGAGAGGGGTGGGACAGATGGAGGGAGTGGAGAGTGTTGGAGAGAAGAAGGGAAGGAAGGAGAGAGAAAAGAACTGTCACAAAGAAGAAGAAATAGAAAGATAGTGGGAAATAAAACAGTAAAAGATTAATAATAATGCTGGAAGAGAGGCATATTTGGAATTCTACTTTATATTTGGTAAACATTCCTTAATTTCTTTAACACCGTGTGTATGATAATTTTTAATAATGCAACAGAAATACATTTTTACTTTTAATATCACTATTGCAATTAAAATTTCTCCATACTTTTTTTCAAATTCATGGCTCCTTTTTTTCTTCAGGCTTAATTATGTAATGTTAATAAGTGATAAATAGCACAACTTATATCAACATGCTTTAGCACAAGTAGGACAGAGAAATAGGAAGAATAATCTTACAACTATCCTATATGTTAATTCTTTTAATGTATTCTATGTGTCATTGTATATTTAACTGATAATGATTTGTTGTTAGGAAGTATTTTTATTTAAATGTGTTTTATATTTTTAAAAAATCTATTAAATGCCTAATACCAGCAGAACATTAAAAGTTTCCAAATACGGATAAAAATGTAAAAATATTCTTATAAAATATGGGAAAAATACTTTTTCAAGAAATTAATAAACCTACTTATTTCAATAATTTAAAACTATGGTTAAACAAAATAAACTAATTTAGTAAATTGATTACATGTCACACACATGTTAGTGTAATTGAGACCATATTACAACATACACAGATAATGTTAACACATATGAAAATGAAGAAAGAAATCTCACACAAAAAACTCCATACATACTAAATTTACAGGAATACTCATTTCTATTACATCTAATCCTAAAATATGAATAACTATTGTCTGGAAAGTGCTCAATGAATTGATAAATGTAAGTTATGAAATTGAGAATTTGTGAATAAGACAATTAATTATTTACAAATAATTCAATATAATAATTGAAATTAAATTGTATGGCATTAAAGAATTATTACAAGGAAAAATCATTAAAAGGAATTTACTTAAAAATAATCAGGATCTATCTAAAATAACTTGAAAAAGGGATATAAAATTATATTATTCACTTACTAACTATAAGCATATGAATGAAATATTTAATAATCCCCATGAACGAATCTTTGAACACAGCTTTTCAAATTCAGAGCAGTTTTCTTAACAAAATAAAGTGATTTAAAAACAAAATTGCAAAGCCCAACCATGAACACTTATATAAGACATAAATATCAAGCCAATAACCTTTTCAAGTTTCTTCTGTCCTCAACTACTTAAATGTCAAAATATTTCCCCGAGTGTCTCTGATTTTCAACACAATATTTGTTTTATTGCTTCCTTAATGTCCATTTATGATCTTTGAATGACAAACTAAAAGTATTATGATGGTAAAGAAGGAACAGAATTTGGAAATATTTTATGTGATTTATAAGACTAAAATTGCAAAAAAAAGTGCAATACTTGTAAGCTATAATACCAGTATGTGTTAAAAGTAAAAAAGAAAATAATTCTTAAATAAAAGATTATATAGCTCAAGTATAACATGTGAAAACTAAAGTTTAAATGTCATGATTATGTTGCAGCATCTACATATTCTATGTATTTCTATAAGCCTTAAGCATATAAGACAGTGTCAGTATGAATAACAGAGTGCATCTGTTCAATATTGCATGGTTCTTTTCCTTGATTAAACACTTCCCTACACATTTGATGAAGAACATAGGGAATTTCTATTACTTAGATGTCTTTCATTTGTCCTGTTCAAAAGACATATTCCTACTAGGAAGATTAGCTTTGCATGGGTTAGTTCACTTCCATAGTGGGGACCATAAATCTATCATAACATATAAAAGAGACTGATGGTTTCCTAATTAAGGCCTGAATTTATGAGAGACACTTCTCTAAGACATTCTTTATGAAGACAGAGAGTGAGGTCTGCTTACTTTTAATAAAAGGTTGTGTCATTTATTTTAAAGGCAGAAAGTAATCATATGTGAACCATACATATAGTTCCTATATTAATTTTATTAGTAACATAGTAAAAGCACTATTTTGACTCAGAGGTTGACCATTAAACAACTCTAAAATTGTTCAGTACAAAAATTTTTAGGCTTTGATTATTAGTAAAATCAATTTATAAGTGGGGTAACCTGATCATCATTACTCTGTTTTAAAGAACAGAATGATTGTTTATAAGAGATGTGTGATAGAATGTCCATGCCATTATTTTTTCCATGAATATCCACCAAAAGACCTATTGTGGGTTTTTTCTTTACACTATCACACAAACAAAAAGAAATAATCAACAATTACAATCTAAGAACTAAAACTTGTTTTATTTAATGTCAGCACATTCCCAAGGTTATATATCAGGTCACACATGTTTGGTTAACTGAAACTAAATTAGGTGAATTTTTCTCACTGAAAACATCAGAAAGATAATGCTGAATTATCTAAAAAAATTACTATAGTTTTAGAAATAGGTAGAGATACTTAAAATACTAATTTTTACAATTATGCTCAATTTACTTTCTCTAATTTATTTGTGATACCTACTAAGAAATAGTATATATGGACACAATTAAAAAACAAACACTAAAAATGAAACAAAATGTTACTTTTATTCAGCCTCAAAAAAAGCATATATTCTCTGAACTAAAATTTTATTGAAAATACTGTGCTAGAAATCATAGCTTATGTTAATCCACACTGACTGTCTTAGTTTGGGTTTCCTTTACTGTGAAGACACACCACAAGAGAGGCAACTCTTATAAAGGAAAATATTTAATTGGGGCTTGCTTACAGTTTCAGAAATTTAATCCATTATCATCACAGTGGGAGCAATGGCAGTCTACAGGCAGACATTGTGATGTGCGCCACACTGGAAGTAGCCTGAACATATAAGAGTCCCCAAAATCAGCCCCTGCAGATGTTCACTTCCTCCAACAAGGCCACATCTACTCCAACAATGCCATACCTCCTAATAGTGCCACTCCCTATGGGCAAAGCATTCACACAGATGAGTCTATATTGGCCAAACCTACTCAAATCACCACACTGACCCTATTTTAAAAGGATCTTAGTTAATTTACAATACTATATCATCACTAACTGAGTATTATTTAATTAATTTCCTTCTTTTTATATTTAAGACAGTGTGTTAATTGGTAGTCCAATCTTGCTTTGTACATTTATGCTCAAGCCTTTGTCTTCCACATGGCTCTTTATAACTTCATTGCTCAGTTCTTCAGAATAGTTTAAAAAACAAATATGCTCTGTTCATATTTCTGGAAGTTAAAAGGCAATGTACAAGGTATTGGAAGATTCATTGTCAAGTGTAGGCTAGTTCCCAAGTTGGTAGATGACTTCTCATTATGTCTTTGCATGCAGAAGGAACAAGGCATCTCTCTTTTCTCAGATAAATATTCACTGGGATCTTTCCTAACACTCAATTTCTTTCTGGTGGACTCATCTCCTAACAAAATCAAATTAAACACTATAAACATATGAGTTTTAAGGAAGCACATTCATATCATTGCATTCTATCACTGAATCTGCAAACTCTTTTCCATTCCTGTTAAATGAATTCTTTTCTTTCCAATAACTGCAAAAGTGTTGAGTTCTTATATCAGCTCATGGGTGTGAATTCCAATTTCTTCCAAACACATAACTAAAAACACATACAGGCAATATATAAGGAATTGTATATACTGTTCAATTTCTTTTCATCATGGAAACTTGTGAAAACAAACAAACTGTTTTCTAAGATACAATGGCTGAATAGAAATAGCCAGTTTTTATTATGAAAGTGAGATGTGGAAGAAAGAAAAGAAATAACAGAACCTGTACAATCATAAACATAATGACAAATGCTGTAGACTTTGACTCTTAGAGATTAACCTTTTTTACTTTATTTCTACAAATCCACAGTCACCAAGATGGAGGCTGTTTCTTCCAAGAAATGCTGAAATTTTTATTTTCTCAAGAAGCCGTGTTAGTTCACTCAGGATGAGCTTTTCTAGTTCCATCCATTTGGCTGCAAATTGCATAATTTCATTGTTCCTGATAGCTGAATAATATTCCATTGTGTAGATGTACCACAGTTTTTTAACCCATTCTTCGGCTGAGGGACATCTGGGTTGTTTCCAGTTTCTAGCTATTACAAATAAGGCTGCTATAAACGTAGATGAGGAAACTTCCTTATGACTCCGTGAAGAGGCATTTGGGTGTATACCCAGAAGTGGTATGGCTGGGTCCTGAGGCAGAGCTATTCCAAGTTTTCTAAGATATCGCCAGACTGACCTCCATAGTGGTTGCACAAGCCTGCATTCCCACCAGCAATGGAGTAAGTAGGGTTCCCCTTTCACCACACCCTCACCAGCATGTGCTGTCATTTGAGTTTTTGATCTTAGCCCTTCTGACAGGTGTGAGATGGAATCTCAGGGTCGTCTTGAGTTGCATTTCTCTGATGATTAAGGATGTTGAGCATTTCTTCAAGTGTCTCTCAGCCATTTGGGATTCCTCCTTTGTGAATTCTCTATTTAGCTCTGTCCCCCATTTTTTTATTGGATTATTTGGTTTCATGGCATTTACTTTCTTGAGTTCTTTGTAGATATTGGATATTAGCACTCTGTCAGATGTGGGATTGGTGAAGATTTTCTCCCAGTCTGTAGGCTGCCGTTTTGTTCGAATGACAGTGTCTTTTGTCTCACAGAAACTTTTCAGTTCATGAGGTCCATTTATTGATTGTTGATCTCAAGTCCTGAGCTGTTGGTGTTCTGTTCAGGAAGTTGTCACCTGTGCCAATTAGTTCGAGGGTTTCTCCCACTTTTTCTTCTAGTAGATTTAGTAACCTAACCCAGACTCAGAAGGACGCATATGGCATCTATTCACTTATAGTAGGCTTTTTAGCTATATAGTAGAAGGTATCGATACTACAACTAACACACCAAAGGGAACTTGGACATAGATTTCTTATTTTTAATTTTTATTTTTTATTTATTTTTTTATATATTAGTTATATTTTTTTGCTATTTTTTAGTCTTTTTTATCTATTGTCTGCTTATTGGTTTGTTTGTTTAGTAGTTCTCTCTCCCGGACAACGAGACACTTTTCACTGATGGTACTGCTTCGCAGATCTCCAATGAATGAAGAGGCTCTTGGCCCTTATACGACCTCTCAACTGAGATGAGGGACTGTTATATAAGGACACCCCACCCCAGAGAACTGAGATGGAAAGTTTAGGAGGTAAAGAAAAAAAATGAAATGTGATGTTTCGGCCTTTTACTACTAATTGTCATAAACTGTTTAGGATAATTAAGAAATGCAAACTAATGGTTATGCAAGCTGGTCATTCTGTTAGGTACTATGACAGCCTATTATAGTTACTTGCTAAGCTAATCAGAAATAAACCTGCTAAGAGACAAGCAACATCTGCTTACCCTAATATAAGAGATAGATAGGGCCTCTTCAAAAACCTCAAGAGCTCTGCAGAATATGGCATTCAAAGATGTTTTTGTAACTGTAGATTTTTTTATATCAAGACATACCAACTCCTGACAGCACCCCCTATTCTCCTCCAAGTAGAAGATGAGCATCGAAGAATCTCCAGTGGGAGATGATTGAATTAGTCACAAGCCTATCTCTTGTTAGGAAAAGCCCCTTGCTCCAACTGTAGACAGAATGCTGTCCAAAAAGGACAAAACCTGGAAGCAGGTAAGTCGACAGCCTAGCTCTGCCAAGACAGGGTAGGTAAGTCCTTCATAACCCCTGCTCTACAATCAATGTCTGTCAGAGAAATGGGGCCAAATGACTGAAGATCGATGCTGTAACGTATGGAGAGAAAATGGGAACTGTCCAGGCAGCCACTGGTATGTCAGTTCTTAGTTTGGGAAGCTGCAGACCCTGTACTTCCTATAAAATCAGATATATTGATCCCTCTCAGGTCTCTGAGGTGGTTGAAGAACAGATAGCTAGAGTCTCATAATTAAATTTTGAGTTGTTTAGGAGTCAAGAGAGTGTTATAGACCTAAGAAGATACTTTTAAAATTGTGTTGCAAGTTAGTATGAATGTTGAGTCAGATATAGAACTTTAAACTCATGGAGATGGTTAGATAGTAGAATGTTAAAATCCGGTACTAAATACATATGGACTGGACATTGGGAATGTACGTTATGCCATATAACCCTCATAACTGTGGCCTAATTACCTCTGTTGTACTGTATTGTATTTATTATTATAAGAGAAAGAGCCATTTGTTGGACTGAAAGGGGAAACTGTAGGGGGAAATAAGATATTCCTTAAACTTAAAAGAAAAAAAAAGGGAAGAGGATGGGGGGTTGAGGGTGGGAGGGTTGGACTGGAGGGGGAATAGGGAGGTGACCGCGATTGAGATGTAACTTGAAGAAATAAAAAAATAAAGGAAATAAATAAATAAATAAATAAATAAATAAATAAATAAAAAGAAGCCATGTTAGGAAGGGTTTTATTCCTCTCTTGTCTGGCTCTATCCCTTCAGCTTCAGTCTATTTTCCTTAGACAGACCACTGAGCTCAAATTCTACTTAGTCTGTGATTCTGAGACTACACTAGTGCCTGTGAGCTCAACTTTGGACTGTAGGAAAATATATCTAAAGCTCTTTGGATCTTGAGGGCTCAATCAATGTTTCTAGTTAGAGTAGATGCACATGTTAGTTGTGAAATTGATAAAGTAGAACCTCTGCAATGAATGGAGTAGTCAGTGGAGCTACCAAAGGGAAGTATCATTAAACAGCCACAGACTACAATTTTTCACACTGAATTACCCTTAGTCAAATGTTCAATTGTATTGACTAGAAATTCTAACTTCAGGTACCAGTATGACAACAGATTAATTTTTTCACTGCATATCAAGAACTTTCTGTCAACGTGTTCCTCACATCTATCTGAAGCCTGGTCATACAGATTTTGAATATTTCCAGCATTACTTTCAAGGGTAATGAGGCATATTCTAATGCAATCACAACTTTCTGCATAGTCTATTTTCCTTGTAAATCCTGAGTTTAATAACTCATACAAGTTTGTACATGGGGTTTTCTTCTTGAATTACTGTTTAAAAAAACATGAATGACCTACATCAATATTTTTAGGAAATTTTTAAGGTTCCATCTTTTTTATTTTTTATTTTATTTTTTTAGTATTAGTATCTTAGTTTTCTCAAATTACTATATAAAGCATTAAATTGGTTAACCAGCAGAAATAGCTTTCCCTTAGTTATATATTTCTGTGACATTCAAGACAAAGGTGATAAAAAAATTGTTATCTGGTATGGACCATGACCTAGATCAAGGACTACATGACATTCTCATTGTAGAAAAGGCACTGTAGGGGCTGGAGAGATGGCTCAGAGGATAAGAGCAGTGACTGGTCTTCCAGAGGTCCTGAGTTCAATACCCAGCAACCATATGGTGGCTCACAACCATCTATAATGACTTTCAGTGCCCTCTTCAGGCCTACAGGCATACCTGCAGAAAGAACACTATATAAATAAATCTTTTTAAAAAATAGAAAAGGCACAGTAAATCAATGGATATCTTATATCAAACACTAATCTCACTTATGAATGCTCTACCTTCATGACTTAGTTAATGACCTTCTAAACTGAAAATATCCAAATACTATTAGACTGAAGATTAGGTTTAAATGTGAGTTCCCAGAGAATAAAATGCTTAGATTATAGCAAGCACCAAAATATCTTATAGAAATTAAAATTTTCTAAAAATGATTGGCATGAACATGGCTAATTGAAACAATTAAGAAGGCATGTTGTAATATGTCAACATTCAATTTAAAATTTATATTTACAACCTTATGTATGCTACTCAATATATCTACTTGCAAGTGTTATTTTATACTGTTTAAAAATAATTCTTTCATGAATATTTTAATGTTCTCTATCTGTAATTTTCTTCATTTATTTTGAAGGTACCAACGTTCAGTCCTCTTTTAAATTGTACATGTTAAATATATTGCAATCAGTTGGTAATTACTTTTAAATAAATATGAAATTACTTAACAAGGTGACATTAATGTGACTAAAGAAACTAGAATATGTTTCAATGTGAATTCAAGCTAATTGTGAACACTGAATTCATAAAATATTCCACTACATCTATAAGTTAACCAGTTTGTCTGTTTGATTTTGCTTAGTAAAAACTGAAAATATTGTACTAATTTGAAATTTTCAACGGATTAATCACACATTAAAATTCAGAGTTTTAAAGTTGGAAACCTGACAGATGTGCGATTGAGCCCAGCATTAAGAGTAAGAACCCTGAGTTTTATGATCTCTGATTTCACATAGTATGAAGGTGTGTAAGAAGTGGTCTGTACACTTGGAGAACTGACTGACTTTTTCTCATCCAACTACCTATTCTGTGGATTTCCCCTAAATTCTTTCCATAAATCTTTTATAGCACATTTCTTTGTTGTTTTATATTATACTTAGTATAGTACTCTAGCTGAAATCTCAATGACACATTATTCATTAAATAATGTAGGAAATTTTTCATAAAATTATGTTACAGTTTAGGATTCAAGGGTACAGGGATGAAATAAAAAACAAGCAAGCAAAAAAAACAAGTAAACAAAACAAGTCATTGTTTGATATCAGCTTGAGGTACCTTTTATGGAAGACTAAGCTATTATCATTGTCTAGGCTCAAGAGTCAAAAAAAGAATATAGTAATTACCAATGTTTGTGATGGCTAGTTTTATGTCAACTTGACACAAGCTAGACTCATCAGAAAGGAGGGAACCTCAATTCAGTAAAATGCCTCTATAAGATTCAGCTGTAGTCTGCAGAGATGGCTCAGTAGTTAAGAGCATTGGCTGCCCTTCCAGAGGACCCAGGTTCAATTCCTAGCACCCACATGGCAGCTCACAACGGTTTGTAGCTCCAATTACAGAACATTAGACACCTTTACACCAATACACATAAAATAAAATTAAAATTATTTGGCAGGCGGTGGTGGTACATTCTTTTAATCCCAGCACTTAGGAAGTAGAGGCAAGCAGATCTCTGTGAGTTAGAGGCCAGCCAGGTCTACAAATCAGCCAGACAGAGGGAAACCCTATCTCAAAAAACAAACAAATGAACAAAAATCCAGCTTTGGGCATTTTGCTGAGTAGTGAGTGATTGGTGGGAATGGAGAAGCCCATTGTGGGTCATTCAGCTGGTGGTACTGGATTCTAAAAAATATATGGTTGGCTCACTCAGGATGAACTTTTCTAGTTCCATCCATTTGGCTGCAAATTACATGATTTCCTTGTTTCTTCCTTTACCATTCCCATCCATACATTAGAATTTCATATAATCTTATTAATAAGTAGTATCAAATAACTTCCATTTATTACTACATTTACTAATACACAGTAGTATTCCATTGTGTAAAGGCACCACAGTTTTTTTAATCCATTCTTTGGTTGGGGACATCTGGGTTGTTTCTAGTTTCTAGCTATTACAAATAAGGCTACTGTGAACCTAGATGAGGAGATGTTCTTGTGGTTTGGTGAGGAATCATTTGCATGTATACCTAGAAGTGGTATGGCTGGTTCTTGAGGTAGAGCTATTCCAAGTGTTCTAAGATATCACCAGACTGATTTCCATAGTGATTCTACAAGTTTGCACTCCTACCAGCAATGGAGGAGGGTTCTCCTTTCTCCACAACCTCGCCAGCATGTGCTATCATTTGAGATTTTATATTAGCCATTCTGACAGGTGTGAGATGGGATATCATAGTCATCTAGAGTTGCATTTCTCTGATGTTAAAGATGCCATTTGCATCTCAGACAGATGAAGCTTTCATTTGAGGAAAATCTTAGCCCTCATATGAGTGCTGAAATGGGGGGGGGGCTGTAATGTAGGAAAACCTCACTCTGGAGGAGTAGGATAGGAGGGAGAAGGGAGATAGGATGGGAGGGTGGGACCAGGAGGGGAAGAAAGAGGGCACTGTGATGGGGATGTAATTTGAAGTATTAAATAAACAAACAAAATAAGAAAGAAAGAAAAGAGAGGAAAACAGGCTGAGCACCAGGAAGATGAGCAAGGCAGTCAGTAACACCCTCTCCATGACCTCTGCACCAGCTCCTATCCAGATTCCTGCCCTGGTTGAGTTCCTATCATGACTTCCTTCCTTGATGTACTGTGATGTAGAAGTATATCCAAGTAAACCATTTCCTTCTCAACTTGCTTTTGGTCAGGTCATAGTATTCTTCAAGCAATGGTAACCTTGACTAATATAGTGCTGTAGTTGGCATTACACACAAATAGTAGTTACATGCATATTTGCAACCAAATCTAGGTGAGTTATAATATGCCTGAGATGTATGGGGGAGGTTATTTGATACTACTTATTAATAAGATTATGTGATTATATAGGAAGTGTAGGGCCCACAGCTTCCAAAACTAAGAAATGACATACCAGTGGCTGCCAGGACAGCTCCCATTTTCTCTCCATACATTACAGCATCAATCTTCAGCCATTTGGCCCCATTTCTCTGACAGACATTGATTGTAGAGAAGAAATAATGAAGGACTTGCCTACTCTGTCTTGGCAGAAATAGGTTGTCGACTTACCGGCTTCCAAGTTTTGTCCTTTGTGGACAGCATTCTATCTACAATTGAAGCAAGGGGTTTTTCTTGCCAAGAGATAGGCTTGCCACTAATTCAACCATCTCACACTGGAGATTCTTCGATGCTCACCTTCTACTTGGAGTAGAATAGGGGGTGCTGTCAGGAGCTGACATGTCTCGATATCAAAAAATCTAAAGTTAAGAAAACATCTTTGAATGCCATAATCTGCAGATCTCTTGAAGTTTTTGAAGATGCCCTATCTATCTCTTATATTTAGATAAGCAAAAGTTGCTTGTCCCTTAGCAACTTGATTTCTGATTAGCTTAGAAAATAACTGTGATAGACTGTCGTAGTACCTAACAAAATGACAAGCTTGCATGGCTATTAGTTTACATTTCTTAATTATCCTAAACAGTTTATGAGAGTTGATAGCAAAAGGCCGAAACTTCACATTTCATTTTTAGCATTACTAGGTACAATACCTTTAAAAAGTGTTACCCTTAATTTTTTATCAGTATACAAAGATCAATACCAATGTGGCCAAATATAATCTCAGGTCTCTGAGGTGGTTGAAGAATAGATAGCTTGAGTCTCATAGTTAAATTTTGAGTTGTTTAGGAATCAAGAAGGTGTTCTGGATCTAAGAAGGTGTTTTTTAATTGTGATGCAAGTTAGTATGAAAGCTGAGTTAGATATAAAACTTTAAACTCATGGAGATGGTTAGATAGTAGAATGTTAAAGTCAGGTGCCAAATACATATGGACTGGATATTGGGAATGTATGCTAATCCATATAACTCTCATAATTATTGCCTATTTATTTCTGTTGTATTATATTGTATTTTTGTTATAAGAGAAAGATCCATTTGTTGGACTGAATGGGGGAGCTGTTGGGGGGGGAAGATATACCTTAAACTTAAAAAAATGGAAGAGGATGGGGGTTTGAGGGGGAAGAGGGTCGGAGGGTAGGACTGATGGGGGGAGTAGGGAGGGGATTGTGATTGAGATGTAGCTTGAAGGAATAAAAAATAAATTATTTTAAAAAAGATTATATGAAATTCAATTTATAGATGGGGGGGTGGTAAAGGAAGAATGCATAGTTGCCATGGAATCTGAAAGCACAAGGAAGCAAAGATATCTCAAGAACTATCAAGTTGAAGTATCTGATTACATAATAGGTCACTGAATTAAGGAGATAGGGTAAGAATTACATTTGAGTCATATTTTACATGATATGCATGCTATGATAATTTAACAGTATTCATTACTTTACTTTATTTATGTATTCAAGGACTTTAAATTTTGGATATAAGTTTCCTTACTTTATTTGGAAACAAAAATGACTGATTTCACAGTGGTAAATTGTATTTCTCAGTCAAGTAAATAAACAAAATTGTCCAAAATAATTCAATCATCTTATTGTAACTTGAAGACAACTCAGTCAACACTATCTATCTGAAATAAATTTAAAAATTGAAAATGTAAAAGAGCAAAGAGTTGTTCTAAAGATGTCTTCATTTTAAAAAATCTGTTTTAATGATAATTATTTCTAAGCACAATATATACTCAAGGTAATGAAAACATATTTTTCTATTCCATGTTACCACTAAATTAATATCCATGCAGGTTTTATATAAAAATGCTTAAAAGCCTTGGGGGTAATTTTTCTGCTCTCATTTGTAATTAAACATGCAAAAATTGTTTCTCTTGGTCTCTAGGATTCTGTAATCTCTGCCATTTTGTGACATTTTGAAAATAGTACAAGATAGAAAAAAGGCATGCTCTGCCCTTTAGAAAACAATGCTACAAAACACATATTTTCAAGGCTGAAAAATGACTTGAAATGGATTAATTCTGTTCTAAAGAAAGCCAATATATCATCAGTTACAAAACACTAATTTTCTGGGATTAAGATGATTTATTTTTATAGCAGCTTTGTGTATGTGAGTATACATGTATGCATGCTCTCTTACACCTCAATAAACTATGTTAGATTTGAATAAAAAAGTACTGTACATAAAAACGCACACATATATGTAACCAAACGTTTTGAAATTATTAAATATTTTTTATTGATAATATATTCACTTATAACAAATATAAACACTTTCTTACTAATCTTACAAATTCTTACAGCCCCTATGACCTAACCACTAAACCTATTCATAATTATTACAACTATTTTCATAACCTTTTAGAAGGATACAGTCTCTGGGGCAGGTCCTCAGTCGTCAGGAAGACAGTCTCTGTGGTAGACCCTTTAATGCACTTAGCAGTCTTTTTTCTGGAATATCTCAGATGTCAATTCTTCAGTGTAAATTGGCTATGGTAGTTTCAAATTAAATAAGGCTTGAGGCTTTCTTCTCTCTGGGAGATCTCAACTGTCTGTAAGCCAACTTATTTCCTTCATATCAGCAACTCTGCCACTCTGCCTCAGTCCTTAAAGCCGGCCACAGTTTCATTTAGGCCACTGTTCAGACAGGTCAAACCCCTCTAGGCAAAAGCTGAGCACAGGGTTTAGTAATTGGCCTTTTGCTGTGTTGTTGAGGCTTTCTTTGCTCACCAGCTTGCTTCTTTCTGCCTCATGGGGATCCGGCCAACAATTCACCAGCACTTTCTCCATCAGACATACAAAGTACTCGTCGTCCTTTCTAGTGTGAGGACTTGCTAACATCAGAGCTCTCTAGCATGGGGGGGGGGCCTCTAGCATGGGGCCCCATCCACTTGTTCTTAAAAAGGATCTCTCATTGTTCTACCTGTTTCAGCTTAATTTGGGCTCTGCTCACTTAGCAGCTGAAAACAATGCCAGGTCAAATACCTTGTTTCTTAGTCTATTAAGTCTTTCCTGTTTTTCCACAAGCTGATAAGCTAATTGGTCACACCCAAGTTGATCTTCATGCCCCAAATTAAGAGACTGTATCAGAAACCCTAAATATTTACTAAATCTCATTTATATTAATCTAACTTCCTACTATATATATATTTCTTGAATGTAATAGGTAATCCTTTCATTGTTCAAAAAGAGAAACTACATGGCAGGATTCTTGGTGGAAGCAGAATTTTAATGATCTTTCCGTCTTGTATTTAAAAGAGTAATTCTATGTATAAGTGTGAAAACATAGTAAACAGAAAATCAAAAGAAGATTGTTTTAGAATCAGAGTCGAGGCTGTGTTTATTTTGTACTCATTTCTCTTCACAAATTGAACTGGGCTGTATTTCCCCAGTTTATATATATCATAATTACAGTAGTAGATGAAATGAGATAATGTATGTAAAACAGTCAGATGCAAAGGTTATGTTTTGCTATTTGCACAGTTTCTACATTTTGGAAAAGAGCCACCTGGGTGATGTTGATACCAACTATCGTAATATTTGATATAATATTTTACCTGCTCAATTGTAATGTTCAGAGCATAATCTGATTTACTTCATTATGTTTCAATAAAACATACTTAAATATTGTGATGATTTGTATGAGAATTGCCCCCATAGGGTAATATATTTAATGTTTATTCACTAGAGTATAGAATTGTTTGATAAAGATTAGAAGGATTAGAAGGTGTGGCCTGGTTGGAGTAGGTATGGCCTTAATTGAAGAAAATGTGTAACTAGGATGGGCTTTGAGTTTTCAAGAGTCCATATCAGGTGCCATTTCCTTCTCTGTCTCTAAAAGATATCTTAAATATCAGGATGTGGGAAGGTCAGCTACTTCTCCAGCACCATGCCTGACTGCCAGCCACCACATTCCTCACCAGAATATTAGACTTAAGGAATTCCAGGAACAGACTACATAATGCTCTGCTAACTTTAAATTTTTTGAATGTTGATGAAAAAGTTACCACTGCAGTTGAAAGACACTGGGTTATATAGAAAACTGAAAAATTAAACCAACCAGTATTCTATAAGGACATTTTGACTTTAGAATGGAAACCTGCAATAGTGCTAAGATGGGGACATGGTTATGCATATGTATCTACAGGTAATGAAAATATATGGATACCAACAAAACTTATAAAGATCAGATTTGACCAGAGAGATCAAAGAGAACCTCCTATTAGCTGAGACATAAATGTCTTCACTTGATAAGAGTATTTTATTACTGTAATGTTCATAATATTTCATTCCTTCATTTAGCATGGATGGAGTTTATGCTACACATGGACTTCAATTAATATATGCTTTTCTCACTCTTAAACTTAAGGAAAAAATTTATTTTCAGAACCAAAGACTAAGTGACAATAACGACAAGAAAAATTGACCAAAGGATCCAAACTAATAAACTCCTTCAATTACTAGTTTTTCCAAATTATACATGCAAATCAATTTTAAGGGCTAGCCCAAAATGATTGCTCAGACAGAGATTAAATAACAAAAGCTACAGCTAGCTTTGTGGTTTTTTTTTTCAATTTTTTGAGGATATCCCCCCAAAATATGTTTTCACCTCTTATCCCTAAATTTGGAATAAAATTTTTCTGTTTGTTTGTTTTGTTATATGTTATATGTTGTGATTATTTGTCATCATCTAGGATGAATGGATATGATAAATGGATGTAAAAATGGATTTATTTGGGACAAGGAAAGGGAATGGATTCAGGGATCTCTTTCTTCTTTTCTTTTCATATCATTAAAAATATTTCATAAATTTAGGATTATTTAAAGATAGTCTTGATTTATGTTTATTGATAAGATTTAAGATCACACATATATTATTTTATATATTTACAAAAATTTAAGGTCAATTTAATGATATTTTTCATATATTGTCTTGTATTATGATGTTTATTTTGTTTATGTACATAAACAATTCATATGCTTGTTCTTATTATGAACACATAAGTAATAGATATCTTATTGTAATTTGATGGTCAAAAGATGTAAATTTCACCATATATATAAATTTATGTTTATTTTGTTTATGTATTGTACATAAACAATTCATGTGATTGTTCTTGATATAGACACATGGATATGTTAAGGAAAATTGATTGTTTGGTGAGGTCTAGTGTGAGCATATAATAGCATTGGGATAGCAAAAGCCTGGAATTTAAGATAAAAGACTTACTTATGAAGTGACATGTCTTTGGGAACTCCTCAAGGACCAGGACCTCTTTGATCTTAGGGCTAGGGGCAGGACATGCCCTCTGAGGTGCCTGAGCAGGTCTCCTGTCATTTTCAAAGCCCTCTGTGATAAACATCTGAGTGACAAGCCCTGAGGCATCTGCCACATCTGCAGACTGCCTGTGAATTCACACCCCTCTGCAAAAAGCTTTTTTGAAAAAGACTGAGCCCAGGGGCATAACTTGAAAAGCTCACAAAAGCTTCTGCTAACAGGTGAAGATATTTAAGACAGGGTTCATGTGGACATAGGACTTGCTCTCTCTCCTGTTCTTGACTCACTCAGAAATATTTTCTTCAACCAGCAGAAAAACACGCATTACAATCTCATCTGAAAGTTTCACCCTCTGATGTTAACCCATTTCCCCATTTCCGGTCTGGAGAGGAGATGGATTCTCCCTGAGATTTGGGAGTGCTTAGACAGGGAGCTCCAGCACTTCCAGGCCTTTGAAGGCCATAATCATCTGAGTATGTGAGCCACCTAGGAAACTTTCATATGTTAATTGGTCTTAGGACCAAGAAGGCAACTAACGAAATTCAGAGACTTTAAAACTGAAAAATTATATGAAGACCAGCCATCCATCAGGACCCACCTTCAGAGAAAAATATCCTTTTGAGAAACCTTAGGTTAATTTTAAGTATTTGTATTATAGGTACTAAGAAATTTTAGGTGCTAGGTTTCAGAGTTAGGGTGGGTTTAGGATTTAGGAAATTTATAGACAATTGTTAGGTAATTGTTAAGTATTAATAAATATATGTGTGATAAATAAAATTCTACTGTTACATTAGACTAGCATTCTGAAATGGTAAATAACCCCTCAATTAATTTTTTTTCTTGTATAAGTTGTCTTAGTCATGGTGTCTCTTCACAGCAATAGAGAAAAAAACTAAGACAAAAGTTGTTCAGAAGCATAAGATACTCCTGTTCATGCTCACTTTTGGAAGAATATAGGAGAATTTGGGACTTTACCATAGGAAAAAAATTAAATTCTTTAAACTGGTCTTAATGTAGTATCCTTGTTAAAAAAAAAAAAAAGACAGTAGACCCAGTTCAACAGGTTTCACTGGAGAAGAATATTATCAGGTTGCCTAGAGACCATTCTTGTGCTATTTTAGTAAATAAATAATGTGGTTGCTTTTTGTCCTTGCCCAAAAAATCTTCTTGAGTCAAATGGAAGAGTTTTGGATTAATGCCCTGGCATAGGAGATTTCAAGAAAGCCTGGTTTGCATTGACTATGTCAGATCGCTGTTAATGATCACTGTTATTTAGATCCCAAATGAAAAGGAGCAAGTAGAGCAAAGAAAAAATATAGAATGTATACTGTGAAAATGAATCCTGGATTTCTGGAGAACCTAAGATATTTCAAATGCCATAATGGTGAGATATCTTCCAAGAAAAGATTTCTACTAGGTATGGAGCAAACTATAAAGCTATTAAGTGTGTTTCAATCAACAAAATTAGAAAGTGTGGGAACTCTGAAGAATGCTTTGACATCAGACTTAAAGATGCATAACTTAGAATTTACCCTGCATGGTATTTGTGTTTTTGATCCAGTATTTCCTCATTATGCCTCCATCCCTCCTTTATGGAGTAGAAATGTGCATTCTGTATCTTGTATGTTGCAAATTTGAGATCTTCTTTTTCATTTTGATTTTGCACAGAGTTACAGTGAAAAGACTGCCTGAGTCAGAAGAAACTTTATACTTTTTTATATAAATAAATTTATTTATTTGTTGCTTCAGGTTACATCTCCGTCATATTGTCCTCTTTCTCCCCTTCCCAGCCCCGACCTCCCACCCTCTACCCCCTAACACTTCCATCCCACTCCTCTAGAGTGGAGTGTCCCTACTTAACAGTCCCTTGCCCCAGTTCAGAAGTCATATGAGGGCGAAGAGCCTCCTCATACACTGGAGGCCTACAAGGCAGTAACATCAGTGAAAAGTGTCTCATTGCCAAGGAGAGAAAACTAAAAAACAAACAAACAAAAAAGTCTATCTCCATGTTCCCTTTGGTGCATTGGTTGTAGTATAGATATCCTGTACTATATGGCTAAAATCCGACTATAAGTGAATAGATGCCATGTGTAACCTTCTGAGTCTGGGTTAGCTCACTTAGGATGAGCTTCTCTAGTTCCATCCATTTGGCTGCAAATTGCATGATTTCATTGATTCTGATAGCTGAGTAATATTCCATTGTGTAGATGTACCACAGTTTTTAAATCCATTCTTAAATTGAGGGACATCTGTGTTGTTTCCAGTTTCTAACTATTACAAATAAGGCTGCTATGAACCTAGATGAAGAAACTTCCTTATGATTAGGAGAGGAGTCATTTGGGTATATTCCCAGAAGTGGTATGGCTGGGTCCTGAGGCAAAGCTATTCCAAGTTTTCTAAGATATTGCCATACTGACCTCCATAGTGGTTGCACAAGCCTGCACTCCCACCAGCAATGGAGTAGGGTTCCCATTTCTCCATTCCCTCGCCAGCATGTGCTGTCATTTGAACTTTTGATCTTAGCCATTCTGACAGGTGTGAGATGAAATCTCAGAGTCGTCTTGAGTTGCATTTCTCTGATGATTAAGGATGTTGAGCATTTCTTCAATGTATCTCAGCCAATAAGGATTCCTACTTTGTGAATTCTCTATTTAGCTCTGTTCCCCATTTTTTTAAATAATTTATTTTTTATTTCTTCAAGTTACATCTCAATCACAATCCCCTCCCTAC
>CAJQZJ010032173.1:5111572-5127483 GCA_907164525.1 Lophiomys imhausi | reverse complement strand
AAGGTATTTATTTTCCCCCCCCCAACAGCTCTCCCTTTCAGTCCAAATAATGGTTCTTTTTCTTATAACTATAAATACAATACAAAACAACAGAAATAAATAGGCCACGATTATAAGAGTTATATGGCTTAGCATACATTCCCAATGTCCAGTCCATATGTATTTGGCACCTGAATTTAACATTCTACTATCTAACCATCTCCATGAGTTTAAAGTTCTATATCTAACTCAGCTTTCATACTAACTTGCCTCACAATTTTAAAAATATCTTCTTAGATCCAGAACACCCTCTTGATTCCTAAACAACTCAAAATTTAACTATGAGACTCTAGGTATCTATTCTTCAACCACCTCAGAGACCTGAGAGGGATAAATATATCTGATTATATAGGAAGTGCAGGGCCTGCAGCTTCCAAAACTAAAAAATGACATACCAGTGGCTGCCTGGACAGTTCCCATTTTCTCTCCATACATTACAGCATCAATCTTCAGTCATTTGGCCCCATTTCTCTGACAGACATTGGTTGTAGAGCAGGAATTATGAAGGACTTACCTACCCTGTCTTGGCAGAGCTAGGCTGTCGACTTACCTGCTTCCAAGTTTTGTCCTTTTTGGACAGAAGTCTGTCTACAGTTGAAGCAAGTGGTTTTTCTTGCCAAGAGAATGGCTTACCACCAATGTAATCATCTCCCACTGGAGATTCTTCGATGCTCATCTTCTACTTGGAGTAATATAGGGGGTGCTGTCAGGAGCTGACATGTCTCGATATCAAAAAATCTTAAGTTAAGAAAACATCTTTGAATGCCATGTTCTGCAGATCTCTTGAGGTTTTTGAAGATTCCCTATCTATCTCTTATATTTAGATAAGTAAATATTGCTTGTCTCTTAGCAACATGATTTCTGAGTAGCTTAGAAAATAACTGTGATAGACTGTCATAGTAACTAACAAAATGACACGTTTTCATGACTATTAGTTTCCGTTTCTTAATTATCCTAAACAGTTTATGTCAGTTTGTAGCGAGAGGTCAAAACTTGACATTTAATTTTTAAGTATTACTACGAACAATACCTTTAAGAAGCGTTACCCTTAATTTTGTATCAATATACAAAGATCAATACCAATGTGGCCAAATATAATCTTAATTTTGTATCAATATACAAAGATCAGTACCGATGTAGCCCAATACAATCTTAATTTTACATTAATATACTAGGGTCAGTACCATTGTGGCCAAATATAATCTTAATTTTGTATCAATATACAAAGATCAATACCGATGTAGCCCTACACAATCTTAAATTTGCATTAATATACAATGATCAATACCAATTTAGCCAAATTTTTTGATAGGATTATTTGGTTTCTTGGCATTTAATTTCTTGAGTTCTTTGTAGATTTTGGATATTAGCCCTCTGTCAGATGTGGGGTTGGTGAAGATTTTCTCCCAGTCTTTAGGCTGCCGTTTTGTTCCAATGACAGTGTCTGTTGTCTTACAGAAGCTTTTCTGTTTCATGAGGTCCCATTTATTGATTGTTGGTCTCAGGTCCTGAGCTGTTGGTTTTCTCTTCAGGAAATTGTCATCTGTGCCAATGAGTTTGACGGTTTTTCCCAGTTTTTCTTCTAGTAGATTTAGTGTGACCAGCCTTATGTTAAGGTCTTTGATCCACTTGGACTTAAGTTTTGTACAAGGTGATAAGTATGGGTCTAATTTCATTCTTTTATAAGTGGACATCCAGTTGAACCAGCACCATTTGTTGAAGATGCTGTCCTTTTTCCATTGTGCAGTTTTGGCTTCTTTTTCAAAAATATGTGGCCATAGGTGTGTGGGTCCATTTCTGGGTCTTCAATTCGATTCCATTGATATTGAAATTCTTACAGCTGATAAACAACTTCAGCAAGGTGGCAGGATACAAAATTAATTCAAAAAATCAGAAGCCCATCTTTATACAACAAACAAAAGGGCTGAGAAAGAAATAAGGGAAACAACACCCTTCACAATAGCCACAAACAATATAAAATACCTGGGGGTAACTCTAACCAAGCAAGTATAGGACCTGTACAACAAGAACTTCAAGCCCTTGAAGAAAGAAATTAAAGAGGCCTTTAGAACATGGAGAACCTCATGCTCATGGATAGGTAGGATCAGCATAATAAAAATGGCCATCCTACCAAAAGCAATATATAGATTCAATGAAATTACTATCAAAATACCAACACAATTCTTTATAAACCTGGAAAATGCTATTCTCAATTTCATATGGAACAACAAAAAACCCAGAATAGCTAAATCAATCCTGTACAATAAGAAAAGTTCTGGAGGTATCACCATCCCAGATTTCAAGCTGTTCTTCAGACTTTATAGTCTTAAACAGTTTTGAATTTGTGAATATCTATGGGAACTTTTTTGCTGTTTATTTATTATTTCAAGTTATTTCTCTATCACAGTGCCCGCTTTGCATACCTCACGGTTGTACCCTGCCACCCTCTCCTCCATCTTCTACCCTTCCAACTCTCCTGGAGTGGGGTGTCCCTACATATCAGCTCACCCACACTTTAGAAGTTATATGAAGGCTAAGCACTTCCTCTTGCATTGGGGGCCTACATGAAAGCACCCCTAAAACAAATTGTCCCAAAAACAGGTTACAAGTCTATGTTCCTGTTCCATTTGGTGTGTTGATTATCCTGTACTATGTGGCTAAAATCCAATTATAAGTGAGTAGATGCCATGGGTATCTTTCTGAGTCTGAGTTAGCTCACTCAGGATGAGCTTTTCTAGTTCCAACCATTTGACTGCGACTTGAAAGATTTCCTTGTTTCTGATACCTGAGTAGTATTCCATTGTAAAAATGTACAAGTTTTTTATTCATTCGTGGGTTGAGGAACATATAGGTTGTTACCAGTTTCTAGCTATTAAAATAAGACTGCTATGAACATATATGAGGATATGTCCTTGTGATTTGGTGAGTAATAGTTTGGATGTATACCTAGAAGTAGTATGGCTGGGTCTTGAGGTAGAGCTATTCCAAGTCTTATAAGTCATCCCCAGACTGTTTTCCATAGTGGTTTTACAAGTTTGCAGTCCCACCAGCAATGGAGGAGTGTTACCCTTTCTTCACAACCTCACCAGCATGTGCTGTCATTTGAGCTTTTGATCTTACGCATTCTGAGAGGTGTGTGATGGAATCTCAGAGTCATCTTGAGTTGCATTTCTCTGATGATTAAGGATATTGAGCGTTTCTTCAAGTGTCTTATGGCCATTATAGATTCCTCCCATGTGAATTCTTGGTTTAGCTCTGTTTTTCATTTTTGGATTGGATTATTTGGTTTCTTGGTGTTGAATTTCTTGAGTTCTTTATAAATTATAGATATTAACCCTCTGTCAGAAGTTGGGTTGGTAAAGATCTTTTCCCAATCTTTAGGTTGTTGTCTTGTTCAAATGATAGTGTGCTTTGTCTTACAGAAGCTTTCAGTTTCCTGAGGTCCCATATGCTGATTGTTGGTCTTAGAGCCTGAGCTATTGATGTTCTGTTCAGAAAGTTGTCACCTGTGCCATTTAGTTCTAGCTTTTCCCCAGTTTCTCTTCTATTAGATTTAGTGTGTTGGGCTTTATGTTAAGGTCGTTGATCCACTTGGATTTCAGTTTTGTGCAAGGTGGTAAATGTGGGTCTTATTACATTCTTTTACTGGTCAACATCCAGTTAGACCAATACCATTTGTTTAAGATGTCCTTTTTCAATTGTATGGCTTTAGCTTCTTTGACAAAAATTAAGTGACTATAGGTGTGTGGGTTCATTTCTGGGTCTTCAATTCGATTGTGTTGATCAACTGATCTACTTCTATACCAGTACCATGGTGTTTTGATTACTGTTGCTCTGTAGTATAGCTTGAAATCTAGGATTTCAGTTTCAGTTGAGAATTTTTTTCTGGTCTGTAAAGAATGGTGTTGGTATTTTGATAGGAATTGCACTGAATCTGTATATTGCTTTTGGGAGGAAGGCCATTTTTATTATGTTGAGTCTACCTATCCATGAGCATGGGAGATCTTTCTATCTTCTCATGTCCTCTTCAATTTCTCTCTTCAAGGACTTGAAGTTCTTGTCATACAGCCCTTTCACTTGCTTGGCTAGAGTTTCCCCCAGGTATTTTATATTATTTGTGGCTATTGTGAAGGAGGATGTTACCCTAATTTCTTTTTCATCCCATTTATCGTTTTTATAAAGAAGGGCTTCCAATTTTTTTTTAATTAATTTTGTATCCAGCTACCTTGCTGAAGGTGTTTATCAGTTGTTGGAGTTCTCTGATGGGATTTTTGGGGTAACTTATGTAAACTATCTTATTATATGCAAATAGGGATAATTTGTCTTCTTCCTTTCCAAAATATATCACTTTGATCCCCTTTAGTTGTTTTATTGCTCTAGCTAGGACTTCAAGTACTATGTCAAAGAGATATGGGGAAAGTGGCCATCCTTGCCTTGTCCCTGAGTTTAGAGGAATGCTTTAATTTTCTCTCCATTTAATTTGATGTTGGCTACTGGTTTGCTGTTTATTGCCTTTATTATTTCTAGGTATGGTCCTTGTATACCAGCTCTTTCCAGGACCTTTGGCATGAAGGCGTGTTGGATTTTGTCAAATGCTTTTTCAGCATCTAGTGAGATGATCATGTGTTTTTTTTTTTCTTTCAGCTTGTTTATATGGTGAATTATGTTGATGGGTTTTCATATGTTGAACCATTCCTGCATTCTTGGAATGAAGCCTACTGGATCATGGTGTATGATACTTTTGATGTGTTCTTGAATTCAATCTGCCAGTATTTTATTAATTATATGCATCTCAGTTCATGAGGGAAATTGGTCTGAAATTTTCCTTTTTCTTTGGGTCTTTTTGTGGTTTAGGAATCATGGTGACTGTGGCCTCATGGAAGGAGTTTTACAGTGTTTACTCTGTTTCTATTTTGTGGAAAAGTTTGAAGAGTATTGGTAGTAGATCTTCTTTGAAAGTCTGGTAGAGTTCTGTGCTGAAACCAACCGGCCCTGAGGCTTTTTCGGTTGGGTAATATTTAATGAATGTTTCTATTTCCTTAGGGGTTATAGGAAATATAATTTAATGTTTAATTTGTTAACCTGATCTTGATTTAACTTTGGTATGTGGAATCTATCAAGACAATTGTCCATTTCATATAGATTTTCTAATTCGGTAGAGTACAGATTTTTAAAGTAAGACCTAAAGATTATTTGGATTTCCTCAATGTCTATTGTTATTTCTCCCTTTTCATTTTTGATTTTGTTGATTTGGGTATTTTCCCTCTTTCTTTCAGTTAATTTGGCTAAGGATTTGTCTATTTTGTTGATTTTCTCAAAGAACCAACTCTTGTTTTCATTGATTCTTTGTATTGTTCTTTTTGTTTCTAAGTTGCTAATTTTAGCCCTAAATTTGATAATTTCCTGCCTTCTACTCTGGGAGGTTTTACTTCTTTTTTTTTTTTTTTTTTCAGTTCTTCCTGCTCAGTTGTTAATTTGCTAATATGAGCTGTCACAATTTTCTTTTTGAAGACACTTAGTGCTATGAACTTTCCTCGTAGCACTGCTTTCATTGTGTCCCATAGGTTTGGGTATGCTGTGCTTCATTTTTGTTGGATTTTAAGAAGTCTTTGATTTTCTTCTTTATTTCTTCCCTAACCCTGTAGTCACTGAGTATAGACTTGTTCAGTTTCTATAAATGTGTAGGCTTTCTATTATTTCTGTTGTTGTTGAAGTACAGCTTTATTCCATGGTGGTCTGATAAGATACACGCGGTTAGTTCGATTTCTTGTGTGTGTGGAGGCTTGTTTTGTGTCTGACTATATGGTCGATTTGGAGAAGTTTCTATAAGGTCCTGAGAAGAAGGTGTATTCTTTTCTGTTTGGTTGAAACGTTTTGTAGATATCTTTTAGGTCCATTTTGTTCATGACCTCTGTTAGATTCAATATTTCTCTGTTTGTTTTCTGTCTTGATGACCTGTCCATTGTTGTGAGTGGGTGTTGAAGTCTCCCACTATCAATGTGTGGGAATCAATGTATTGTTTTAGCTTTAGAAGAGTTTCTTTTACAAGTGTATGAACACTTGTATTTGGGGCATAGATATTCAATATTGAGGTGTCATCCTGATGAATTTTTTTTCTTGAACAAGTATGTAGTGCCCTTTCTTATCTTTTTTGATTAACTTTAGTTGAAAGTCAATTTATTATTATTATTTTTTGATATTAGGATGGCTACTCCAGCTTGCTTCCTGGGTCCATTTGCTTGGAAAATCATTTTCCACTTCTTTACTCTTAGGTAACATCTTTCTTAGTTAGTAAGATGCATTTCTCGTATGAAGCAAAATACTGGGTCTTGTTTATGGATCCATTCTGTAAGCCTTTGTCTTTTTATTGGGAAGCTAAGTCCATTGATGTTGAGGGATATTAATGTCCAAAGATTGTTATTTCCTGTTATTTTGATATATTTGGTGGTTATGTGCTCTTTTGGTTTAGCTGTTGTGGAGTTTTTTTGCTTCCTCTGTTTTCTTCAGTGTAGTTATCTTCTCTGGGTTGGAATTTTCCTTCTAAAATCTTCTGTAGGAGTGGATTTGTGGGGAGATGCTGTTTAAATTTGTTTATTTTCCCCCATGGGATATCTTGTTTTCTCCATCTATGTTGATAGAGAGTTTTGCTGGGTATAGTAGTCTGATCTCTTAGAGCTTGTAGGATGTCTGCCCAGGCCCTTCTGGTTTTTAAAGCTTCTGAGGAGAAGTCAGTCATAATTCTGATAGGTCTGTCATTATATGTTACTTGACCTTTTTCCTCTTACAGCTTTTAATATTCTTTCTTTGTTCTGTAAATTTAGAGTTTCAATTAATATGTGGCAAGAAAAATTTATTTTCTTGTCTAATCTGCTTGATGTTCTGTATGCCTTTTGGAATTTTAACAGCATCTCTTTCTTTAGGTTTGGGAAGTTTTCTTCTATGATTTTGTTGAAGATATTTCCTGGACGTTGGAGTGAGGAGTCTTCTCCTTCCTCTATGCCTATAATTCTTAGGTTCTGTCTTTTCATTGAGTCAATAATTTCTTGGATGTTGTGAGTGAGAACTTTTTTAATTTCTCATTTTCTTTGGTTGTAGTACTGATTAGATTCTGTCTTCCATCTCTTGTGTCCTATTTTTGATACTCATGTCTGTAGTTTCTGTTCTCTTTCCTGGTTTTCCTCCTCCAGTTTTATCTCAGCTTGTGTTTTCTTTATTGCTTCCACTTCCAACTTCAAGTCTCAAACAGTTTTGTCCATCTTATACATTTCCTGCTCTCATTTGGTTGCCTTTGAAATCTTTCAAATCTTTCATTGTCTTGTCCCTTTCCTGATCATGTTGGGCTGAGTTGGCTTGGAGGTCTCTAATGGTAACCTTTTCTTTGTCTGAAAACCTTTGAAGTCTTTCATTGCCTTGTCTCTTTTCTGCTCATGTAGGCTGAGTTTGCTTGGAGGTCTCTAATGGTATTCTCCATTGCTTTCATTTGTAAAATTGAGGATTCTTTCAGGGGTTTAATTTCTTCTTGTAAGGACTCTATTATTTTCATAAGTATAGATTTGTCATCATTTTCATATGTTTCTGCTGTGGTGGAATGTTCATGGCTTGCTGAGTTAACCTTGATGAATTTTGTTGGAGTCATATCTCCCTGATTTTTGTCAGTTTTGTTCTTTCGCTGACCTTTGGCCATCTGGTTATCCTTAGTTGATTGTTCCTGATGTCTTCTGGACCTGGTGCCAAGGAGGGAGCTTTGGTGTAGAGTCCGAATAACCTTGATGGTCTGTAGCTCAACACAAACTAGGTGGGGCCTTGAAATGGGATCTGGGTCTCAGTGGTCCAAGGGTCAGGACAGTTGTCATGGTGCCCCCAGGTGGCTTCTTCTAGTTAGTCCCCAGGGCACCTCTGTGCATCTTGCCTCTAAGCAGTAAACCCTTGTAGTCTAAATCACTCAGGCAGTTCCCAAAGTCCAAGAACTCACTGCTCCTGAGCTGGAGCTGTAGATGCTGAAGACAGGGTTAGAGAAGGGGCAAGGTGCACTGGCTCCGATGTGAACACCACAACTTTTCCGGTTGGACTTGGACACAGTGGAGGTCAGCAGCCTTTTACCTTGACCACCTGCCCTTTAGTTCAATCTGATCTTACCATTTCAGTGTTTCTCTTTTGGTGCTGGAGCGACTTGTGAAAGCTGGGTGCTCAGGAAGCAGGGAGGTATTTCTATCTGGCGGTGGGGATGCATGCTAAAGCCCTGCAGTGATCAGACTTGTGGGACACTGTAGTGGTGCAGGAAGAGCAGCCCTCGGCCCTGTCTATGTGCAATGTTCTTCCACGTGATTGCGTATCCAGTAGAGGAACCTGTATGTCCAACACCCTTCTGGGTAAGCCCAGACATGCTTTTGCCTCCCAGAATGATTTATGCCACAGGCCTGAGATAAATCGAGGTGGTTCAGCAGTTCTCCTGTAGCTCAGAATACACTGTGGATCACCCGCATAATGGTTCAGATGAGATTATACCTGTTCACGTGGCTCCCCTGGTCCTCTTTTTGGTGCTGGAATGCTGACGAGTAAGCTGGGTGCTCCAGAGGATGGTAAGTACTCCTGTCTAGGGCTTAGAGCTACTTGATGGGTATTTGAGTGACTCATGCCCGGTTCTGCAGTGGGCTCCACAGCATCTGCGGTGGTCTCCACAGTTGGCTCTGTGGCCTCTGCTCTGCTGGCAGGCCCATGGCTGGCAGGTCTGTTTCCCTGAGTGTCTGAGAATCCTGCTTAAGGAACCCCCACTAGTCCCTGGATTCACACAGTGATACCCTGCTGGTTTTTGCTTCTCAGTTTGTTGCTCGGCTTGTGTATATTTCTGCAATGTACTAGCTTTTTTCCCCAAGCTCAAAAATGTGTCCATGCACGCTGCTGCCATTCTCCTATGGGATCTTTGAAGTTGGACTAAATATGTTTTGCATTATTATATGGCTACAATCCTGTGGGGCCAATGAGTGAAATATGATATTTTAAATGAGCATGGTTCCCATAGTCTCATATATTCTAATGCTTACTTATCAGAGATTGGAACATTTTGAGAAGGATTAGGAGGTGTGGCCTTGTTGAGGTAGTTATGTTCTTATTAGAAAAAGTATGTCACCAGGGGTGTGCTTTGAAGTTTCAAAAGCCCAAACACAGATCCTCTCTCTCTCTCTCTGTCTCTCTCTCTGTCTCTGTCTCTCTCTCTCTCTCTCTCTCTCTCTCTCTGTGTGTGTGTGTGTGTGTGTGTGTGTGTGTGTGTGTGTGTGTGACCTCTCTGCTTATGAGTCAAGATGTAGAAGTAGCTCTCAGCTACTTCTCCATTATCATGTCTGCCTGCCTGGCACTATGCTCCCAATCATTATAATAATGGACTAACCTCTGGAACCGTTAGTAAGCTCCCAATTGAATATTTTATTTTATAATTTATCTTGTTCACAATTTTTCTTCACAGTCATAGAACAGTAATTAAGGCAGATATGCAAGTGCTTATATTATACTCAGGGCTCGATTCTCAGCATAATTTGCCATTTCTAATACCTTTATATTAACTGATTATGTATGTGCCAGAATACTTGAAATCACTGTTATATCTTTCATTCACCTCACTCATACTTACATAAAAATTTTGGGTACACATTACCATGAATTTAATTCTAATTTGTGCTTCAGCAAACATTAAACTTCTTGCTTCACATACCTTTGTCACAAGTCTGCAGTTATAAGATTCTTGAGTTCATATTCATCTTAAGCAATACTCTTCCCTTAACATGTGGAGTGAAATCTATTGTGTCTTGCATATAAGAACATGAAAACTTCAGTTCTATTTAGTCAAAATGTTTGACTTCAGGATTTCTCCTATTGATACTTTCCTACCAACATGCTAATGAAGAAACTGAGAAGTGCAGTTCGCCCTTTCCCAAACATTTACTTACATAGAAAATTGAAGACTTATAGTTTGAAACTGCTTTTGCAGAGTGTTAAACTGTGAACAAGAAATACTTCGTTCAGCCGGGCGGTGGTGGCGCACGCCTTTAATCCCAGCACTTGGGAGGCAGAGGCAGGCGGATCTTTGTGAGTTCGAGGCCAGCCTGGTCTACAAAGTGAGTCCAGGACAACCAGAGATATTCAGAGAAACCCTGTCTCGAAAAACCAAAAACAAAACAAAACAAAACAAAACAAAACAAAAAAAAAAAGAAATACTTCGTAAGTCTAACCTTTCCTTTTTCTCTTCAGCTTATAGTATCACTGAAGGGAACTGATCTTCTTTACAGTTTTGACTATTGAAATTAGAGTGTTTTTCAACTTTGGAAATCCAAAAGATTTTTTTTTCTGTGAGTTTGTATGTTATTTTTGTATATGTGTGTTTACGTGTTAATGTGTATGCACATGTGCATGTGGATCCTCTTGTATATCTGATTCCCTGTCTGTGGGGGCCATTGATCAATGTTAGATGTCTTCAGTGTCTTTCCACCTTCCTATTAGTATGTTTAAGTTAAGTTCCTCATTGAATTGTTTCTCCTAGACTGAATGTGCAATGAATCCAGAGATTTGTCTGTGCCAATACCAACAAGGTTTTTAAAGTGGTTACTCAAAGTCCAATCTTAAGACCAAATGCTTTCAAAGGAACCACTTTACAATCTGATCCATGTCTTCAACTCATTGGTTATTTTATGAATCTAAAGTTCACTAGTTCTTGATTTCACTCTCTACTGGTTTATTGGTATACCAATGTTCTTTTCATCTACTCTTCAATATTACTGCACCCCTTATATTTTTATTCAAACTATTGCAGATGCATACATTGGATATTGTCTCTATGTACTAGTTTTTGTATAGCAAATGTTCAATAACTTACTATTTTAGGCAGTGCCTATCTGCTATTAGGCAGGCTTAGAACAAAGAATTCTAAATGTCTTTCTCGGATCCAAGATGCCGGCGGCCAGCGCGGACGTATTTTGATTTCAGGGTCAACAGTCACAAGGCGGCAAGTGTTGCAGAAAGCTGTACAAAGGGCATGACCCCTTCTAAATCTCACCCAGCTACACAGGGACCACAGAAGATGCCTGGGCAGGATGCCCCTGCCAACTCTCAAACACGCTAGGAAACCTCTGGACCCGGGAATCGGGATAACCCATCCCCCAAAAGGAGAAATCCCCAGTAAGTTCCAACCTAATACCCAGCCAGCAGATTCAGAAACCACACAGAGATAATCCCCACCCTGCTCGGCACTCCCAGGTCTCACACAGACAATCCAATTATCTGGGAAAGTTTGCGACCCTTGGAAGTGAAGTAGCTCCTCTGCAAAGAGCCTTCATATCCCAGTCTGTGACGTCACTGCCCAGCTTCTGAGCCTCGGGAACAGCAGGGCTATTGGAGTTGAACTGCAGATTTACCCCCTACAGGAACCAAACTTGAGCAAACTGTGAGATATTTGAAACTGTCCTATATCCAACTTTTGTACTAGTAAGGGCCCTTCCAGCAGGGAATCAGAGCTTACTTGTGCACAGCTCCACCACCTGAATTAATTAGGTCCCCACCTGGGAGGAGGGACTGAATGACTCACCTTATAGGGGTGGAGTAAGGCAATTCCTACACCACAGTGCACCCTTTGGACACAAGTCCAGAAGACAGCAAAAAAAAAAAAAAAAAAAAAAAATTCCACATGGCCAGAGGCCCGAGACAAAAAAAAAAAAAAACAGAGAGAAATGTCTCCAACAAAAGAAAGCAACGCTATTCCGTCCAGCCCGAACCACCTCACCACAACTGAAACACATGAAAACGATGACAATTCTACATTATGGAAAGTGATAAATTCCCTTCAAGAAGAACTTAAAACTATGAAGGAATTCAAAGAAGCCATAATTCTACAAGTCAAAACAACGAATAACATCATTAAAGAGCTCCAAGCCAAGGTGACCCAGCTTGAACAGGAAAAGTATAAAACAATGAAAGATCTCCAGACAAAAACAAGCAAACTGGAGAAGGAAATGTACAAAACGAACAATACCATTCAAGACATGAAAATAGAAATGGAAACAATAAAGAAAACACAGTCAGAGTTAAAAGAGGAAATGGAGAATCAAGAGAAGAGAACAGGAACTACGGATGTGAGTATGAGAAATAGGATGCAAGAGATGGAAGACAGGATCTCAGGCATGGAAGATTCGATGGAAGAAATCAGTACAACATCCAAAGAAAATGAGAAGGCTAAAAAATCTCTCACCCACATCCAAGAAATCAAGGACTCAATGAAAAGACGGAACCTAAGAATTATATGCATAGAGGAAAGAGAAGACTCCCGACTCCATGGTCCAGGAAACATCTTCAAAAAAATCATAGAAGAAAACTTCCCAAACCTAAAGAAAGAGATGCCAGTAAAAATCCAAGAGGCTTACAGAACACCAAACAGATTAGATCAGAAAAGAAACTCCTCTCACCACATAATAATAGAAACTCCAAATGTAGAGAACAAAGAAAGAAAATTAAAAGCTGTAAGAGAAAAAGGCCAAGTCACATACAATGGCAGACTCATCAGAATCACATCTGAATTTTCCTCAGAAACTTTAAAAGCTAGAAGGGCCTGGACAGATGTCCTACAAGCCCTGAGAGAACATAGGTGCCCAGCCAGACTACTATACCCAGCAAACCTCTCTATCAACATAGAAGGAGAAAACAAGATATTCCATGAAAAAATCAAATTCAAACAATATCTCCTCACAAACCCAGCCCTACAGAAGATCCTAGAAGGAAAATTCCAACACAGAGAAGATAACTACACCCAAGAAAACAGAGGAAATAGAAACCTCCACAGCAACTAAACAAAAGAGAAACACAGGACAGTCAGCTATACCACAATAATGGGAAATAACAACCCCTGGTAACTAATATCCATCAACATCAATGGACTCAACTCGCCAATAAAAAGACACAGACTGGGGGGAGCGAAGATGGCGGCGACCTACACTGATGCATTCTGAACGAGGGGAAAAAAGAGCCATAAAAAACACAGAGTTACTGGGCACTGTGCAAAAACCGGAGGGGCTAGACCCCCCCCCCCGGGAACGCTCACAGCTCCCAAGGGACTGTTAAAAGTCCCAGGGTAAGGCTCTCCCCATCTCTCACAGACACGGAGGCCACGAAACCGGGGACTCGGGAACTCCCATTTGGAGAGGCGCCTGGTAAGATCATTCCCAACTTACAGCAGGCAGAATCAGGGTCCACTTGGCCATAGATCGCTGTCCTATTGGGCTCCCCACACATCAGGTTGAACTTATACCCACTTAGAAAAGGTTGCGAGATAGTGGAAGCCTTAGCAAGGAACAAAGAGGGGGCTCAGCGGGTGGTCCGCAGCAGCCGCTTGTGAAGCGGAGGACGGGAGGTTCCGAGAGAGCGCAGGAAGCGGGGAACTCAAAAGCAGGCGGGAGCGGCCAAATCTCCCACACTCAGGATAGCGCAGCTGGGGAGAGAGCACTGCTGGCAGGGCCAAATTCCCGCCAGTCCACGGCAGGTCATCTGGGGAGAGAGACAGGCGTGGGTGGGACCAGGGGTCCGTGCACCCACGGCGGAGCTGCTGGGACGAGAGGTGCACTCAGGCAGCCGGAGGATCCAGGGGATCCGCTGCTGCTCGTGAGGCAGGAGGGCGGGAGGTTCCGAGAGAGCGCAGGAAGCAGGGAACACAAAGGCAGGCGGGAGCGGCCAAATCTCACACACTCAGGATAGCGCAGCTGGGGAGAGAGCACTGCTGGCAGGGCCAAATTCCCGCCAGTCCACGGCAGGTCATCTGGGGAGAGAGACAGGCGTGGGTGGGACCAGGGGTCCGTGCACCCACGGCGGAGCTGCTGGGACGAGAGGTGCACTCAGGCAGCCGGAGGATCTGGGGCTTGGGGTACCCACGGGACCGTGGCGGCGCAGACAGGAAGGAAATCAGGCACAGGGTCAAGCCCTGTGGCGAGAAGACTAGAGAGAAACCAGAAATCGGGACCATAGCTGTATCCTGGAAAATCCAGACATATCAGGTGTGGAGCCAGACCCTGTCAGCCTCCGGGTCGGCAAACAAAGCCCACAGAATCTGTGCCTGGGCAAACAGGCCCATATCATCAGAACCATTACAGGCTGATAACTCAGAGTGCAACATAGAGAAGTCTGAATTGGGAGCAGTGAAACAATACTGGTCCATTACTCACAACCTGGGAATACGCTGCACCAGATCACAGTGCCTCTGGCCATTAAAATCACAGTGACCTTGAAATCCCCCTGTAAGCAACGACAGATAGCCAAGTAACTCGTCCCCTGCACCAAATCATCCACTGTGGTTCCAAGCACAGAAAACAGACAGCTAAATGCATCCAATGGTGAAAGGTAAAAAAAAAAATAGAAATCAAGGAATTATGACTCCATCAAAGCAGAACCACCCTAGCTCATCCAATTCGGATGACCACACACCAACAGAAACACAAGAAAACATTGACAATTCTGCAGTATGGAAAGTGATAGAGTCCCTGCAAGAAGAACTTAAATCTATGAAGGAATTCAAGGAAACCACAATTCTACAAATCAAAACAAGGAACAACACCATTAAAGAGCTCCAAGCCAAGGTGATAGAGCTTGAACAGGAAAAGGAAAAAGCCATGAAAGATTTTCATACAAAAACAAGCAAGCTGGAGAAGGAAATGTACAAAACGAACAAAACCATACAAGACATGAAAATAGAAATAGAAACAATAAAGAAAACACAGTCAGAGTTAAAAGAGGAAGTGGAGAACCAAGGGAAGAGAACAGGAACTACGGATGTGAGTATCAACAATAGGATGCAAGAGATGGAAGACAGGATCTCAGGCATGGAAGATTCAGTGGAAGAAATCAGTACATCATCCAAAGAAAATGAGAAGGCTAAAAAATCTCTCACCCACAACATCCAAGAAATCAAGGACTCATTGAAAAGACGGAACCTAAGAATTATAGGTATAGAGGAAAGAGAAGACTCCCGACTCCAAGGTCCAGGAAATATCTTCAACAAAATCATAGAGGAAAACTTCCCAAACCTGAAAAAAGAGATGCCAATAAAAATCCAAGAGGCATACAGAACACCAAACAGATTAGACCAGAAAAGAAACTCCTCTCGCCACATAATAATTGAAACTCCAAATGTACAGAACAAAGAAAGAATATTAAAAGCTGTAAGAGAAAAAGGTCAAGTCACATACAATGGCAGACCCATCAGAATTACACCTGACTTCTCCCCAGAAACGATAAAAGCTAGAAGGGCCTGGTCAGATATACTACAAGTCCTAAGAGATCATAGATGCCCAGCCAGACTACTTTACCCAGCAAAACTCTCTATCAACATAGATGGAGAAAACAAGATATTCCATGACAAAATCAAATTTAAACAATATCTACCCACAAACCCAGCCCTACAGAAAATCCTAGAAGGAAAATCCCAACCCAGAGAAGAAAACTCCACCCAAGAAAACAAAGGGAATAGAAAACCCATCAGCAACTAAATCAAAAGAGGAAAAGAACCACCGCCTATACCAAACTAATGGGAAATAACAACCCCAGGTCACTAATATCCATCAACATCAATGGACTCAACTCCCCAATAAAAAGACATAGGTTTACAGAGTGGATACACAAGCAAGACCCTTCCATATGCTGTATACAAGAGACACATCTAACTACAAAAATAGACACTGCCTCAGAGTAAAGGGCTGGGAAAAGGTTTTCCAAGCAAATGGACCCAGGAAGCAAGCTGGAGTAGCCATCCTAATATCAAACAAAACAGACTTCCAACTGAAGTTAATGAAGAAAGACAAAGAAGGGCACTATATACTCATTAAAGGGAATATTCATCAAGAGGAAAT
>CAJQZJ010032173.1:5023943-5106572 GCA_907164525.1 Lophiomys imhausi | reverse complement strand
TAGTATGAATGTTGAGTCACATATAGACCTTTAAACTCATGGAGTTGGGTAGATAGTAGAATGTTAAAGTCAGGGGCCAAATAGGTATAAACTGAACATTGGGAAGGTATACTGGGCCAATTTAATCTCATAAATGTGGCATATTTATATCTATTGTTCTGTATAATACTTACTGTTATAAGAGAAGGAACCAGCTGTTGGACTGAAAGGGGAAACCTCTGGAGGGAAGAGGGTGGAAGGGCGGGTTAGGAAGGGGGAATAGGGAGGGGTTTGTTACTGAGATGTAACTTGAAGAAAAAAAAATAAAGTATTTATAAAAAAAAAAAAAAAAAAAAAAGACACAGACTTACAGACTGGATCCGTAAACAAGACACATCTTTTTGCTGTATACAAGAAACACATATCACTATTGAAGATAAACACTACCTCAGAGTAAAGGGCTGGGAAAAGGTCTTCCAAGCAAATGGACCCAGGAAACAAGCTGGAGTAGCCACCCTAATATCAAACAAAATAGACTTCCAAATGAAGTTAATAAAAAAAGACAGAGAAGGGCATTACCTACTCATTAAAGGAAATATCCACCAAGAGGTCATCTCAATATTGAACATCTATGCCCCAAATACAAAGGCACCTACATTTATAAAAGAAATACTTCTAAAACTTAAATCACACATCGATGGAAACACTTTAATAGTGGGAGACTTCAACACCCCACTCTCAACTATGGACAGATCATCAAGACAGAAGCCAAACAGAGAAATAATGAGTCTAACAGAGACCATGAACCAAATGGACCTAACAGATATCTACAGAACGTTTCACCCAAACACAAAAGAATACACCTTCTTCTCAGCACCTCACAGAACCTTCTCCAAAACAGACCATATAGTTGGACACAAAGATAGCCTCAACAGATACAAGAAAATTGAAATAACCCCTTGTATCTTATCAGACCACCATGGAATAAAGCTGGACTTCAATAGCAAAAGAATCAAGAGAAAGTCTACACTCACATGGAAATTGAACAACTCTTTACTAGAGGACCACTGGGTCAGGGAAGAAATAAAGAAGGAAATCAAAGACTTCTTAAAATCCAACGAAAATGAAGACACAACATACCCAAACCTATGGGACACAATGAAAGCTGCACTACAAGGATAGTTCATAGCACTAAATGCCTTCAAAAAGAAAATTGTGACAGCTCATATTAGCGAATTAACAGCTAAACTGGGTGAATTGGAAAAAAAAGAAGCAAACACTCCCAAGAGGAGCAGAAGGCAGGAGATCATCAAACTTAGGGCTGAAATCAACAACTTAGAAACAAAAAGAACTATACAAAGAATCAATGAAACCAAGAGAAGGTTCTTCGAGAAAATCAGCAAAATAGACAGACCCTTAGCCAAATTAACTAAAAGACAGAGGGAGAAAACACAAATCAACAAAATCAGAAATGAAAAGGGTGAAATAACAAAAGACATTGAGGACATTCAGAGAATATTTGGATCCTACTCTAAAAATCTATACTGCACCAAATTTGAAAACTTAAGTGAAATGGACAATTTTCTTGATAGATTCCACCTACCGAAGCTAAATGAAGATCAGATAAACAGATTAAACAGCCCTATAACCCCTAAGGAAATAGAAACAGTTATTAAAAATCTCCCAACCAAGAAAAGCCCAGGGCCAGATGGCTTTAGCATGGAATTCTACCGGACCTTCAAAGAGGAGCTAACACCAATACTTTTCACTCTTTCACAAAATAGAATCTAAAAGAACATTGCCAAACTCATTCTATGAGGCTGCAATCACCCTGATTCCTAAACCACACAAAGACCCAAAAAAGAAAGAGAACTTCAGACCAATCTCCCTCAAGATCATAGATGCAAAAAATATTTAATAAAATACTAGCAAACCAAATTTAAGAACACATCAAAAGTATCATACACCATGATCAAGTAGGCTTCATCCAAGAAATGCAGGGATGGTTCAACATACGAAAATCTATCAACGTCATTTGCCATATAAACAAGATGAAAGAAAAAAAACACATGATAATCTCGCTAGATGCAGAAAAAGCATTTGACAAAATCCAACACCCCTTCATGCTAAAAGTTCTGGAAAGAACGGCATACAAGGACCTTACCCAGAAATAATAAAGGCAATATACAGCAGGCCAGTGGCCGACATCAAAATAAATTGAAAGAAACTTGAAGCATTTCCTCTAAACTCAGGGACAAGACAAGGATGTCCACTTTCACCATATCTCTTCAATATAGTACTTGAAGTTCTTGCTAGAGCAATAAGACAACTAAAGGAGATCAAAGGGATAAACATCAGAAACGAAGAAGTCAAATTGTCCCTATTTGCAGATGATATGATAGTATACATAAGCGACCCCAAAAGTTCCACCAGAGAACTCTTACAGCTGATAAACACCTTCAGCAAAGTGGCTGGATAAAAAATTAATTTAAAAAAATCAGAAGGCCTTCTTTATACAACAAACAAATGGGCTGAGAAAGAAATAAGGGAAACAACCCCCTCCACAATAGCCACAAACAACATAATATACCTGGGGGTAACTCTAACCAAGCAAGTAAAGGACCTGTACAAAAAGAATTTCAAGCCCTTAAAGAAAGAAATGGAAGAAGCATTTAGAAGATGGAAAGATCTCCCATGCTCATGGATAGGTAGGATCAACATAATAAAAATGGCCACCCTACCAAAAGCAATATATAGATTCAATGCAATTCCTATCAAAATACCAACACAATTTTTTATAGACTTGGAAGGAGCTAGTCTCAACTTCATATGGAACAACAAAAAGCCCAGAATAGCTAAATCAATCCTGTACAATAAAAAAAACATCTGGAGGTATTAACATCCCAGATTTCAAGCTGTATTACAGAGCAATAGTTGTAAAAACAGCATGGTATTGGTATAGAAGTAGATCAATGGAATCGAATTGAAGATCCAGAAATAGACCCACACACTTATGGCCACCTTAATTTTGACAAAGAAACCAAAATGGCACAATGGAAGAAGGACAGCATCTTCAACGAATGGTGCTGGTGCAACTGGATGTCCATTTGTAAAAGAATGAAGTTACACCCATACTTATCACCTTGTACAAAACTTAAGTCCAAGTGGATCAAAGACCTTAACACAAGGCCGGTCACACTAAATCTACTAGAAGATAAAGTGGGAGAAACCCTCGAACTAATTGGCACAGGCGACAACTTCCTGAACAGAACACCAACAGCTCAGGACTTGAGATCAACAATCAATAAATGGGACCTCATGAAACTGAAAAGCTTCTGTATGGCAAAGGACACTGTCATTCGAACAAAATGCAGCCTACAGACTGGGAGAAAATCTTCACCAAGCCCACATCTGACAGAGGGCTAATACCCAAAATCTACAAATAACTCAAGAAATTAAATGCCAAGAAACCAAATAATCCAATCAAAAAATGGGAGCAGAGCTAAATAGAGAATTCACAAAGGAGGAATCCCTAAAGGCTGAGAGACACTTGAAGAAATGCTCAACATCCTTAATCATCAGAGAAATGCAACTCAAGACGACTCTGAGATTCCTTCTCATACCTGTCAGAATGGCTAGGATCAAAAACTCAAATGACAGCACATGCTGGCGAGGGTGTGGAGAAAGAGGTACCCTACTCCATTCATGGTGGGAATGCAGGCTTGTGCAACCACTATGAAGGTCAGTCTGGCGATATCTTAGAAAACTTGGAATAGCTCTGCCTCGGGACCCAGCCATACCACTTCTGGGTATACACCCAAATGCCTCTTCACGGAATCATAAGGAATTTTCCTCATCTATGTTTATAGCAGCCTTATTTGTAATAGCTAGAATCTGGGAACAAGGCAGATGTCCCTCAACTGAAGAATGGACTAAAAAACTGTGGTTCATCTACACAATGGAATATTATTCAGCTATCAGGAACAATGAAATTATGCAATTTGCAGCCAAATGGGTGGAACTAGAAAAGCTCATCCTGAGTGAACTAACTCAGACTGAGAAGGACACATATGGCATCTATTCACTTATAGTAGGATTTTAGCTATATAGTAGAAGGTATCAACACTACAACTAACACCCCAAAGGGAACTTGGACATAGACTTCTTATTTTTAATTATTAATTTTTATTTATTTTTTATATATTAGTTATGTTTTTTTCTGTTTTTTAGTCTTTTCTATCTATTGTATGCTTACTGATTTGTTTGTTTAGTAGTTCTCTCTCCCGGGCAATGAGACACTTTTCACTGATGGTACTGCTTCATAGATCCCCAATGAATGAAGAGGCTCTTGGCCCTTATACGACCTCTCAACTAAGATGAGGGACTGTTATATAAGGACACCCCACCCCAGAGAAATGGGATGGAAGTGTTAGTAGGTAAAGAAAAAAAATGAAATGTATGTTTTGGCCTTTTACTACTAACTATCATAAACTGTTTAGGATAATTAGGAAATGCAAACTAATGATTATGCAAGCCGGTCATTCTGTTAGTTACTATGACAGCCTATTATAGTTACTTGCTAATCTAATGAGAAATAAACCTGCTACGAGACAAACAACATCTGCTTACCTAATATAAGAAATAGATAGGGCCTCTTCAAAAACCTCAAGAGATCTGCAGAATATGGCATTCAAAGATGTTTTCGTAACTTTAGATTTTTTTTATATCAAGACATATCAACTCCTGATAGCACCCCCTATTCTCCTCCAAGTAGAAGATGAGCATCGAAGAATCTCCAGTGGGAGATGATTGAATTAGTCGCAGACCTATCTGTTGGTAGGAAAAGCCCCTTGCTCCAACTGTAGACAGGATGCTGTCCAAAAAGGACAAAACCTGGAAGCAGGTAAGTCGACAGCCTAGCTCTGCCAAGAGAGGGTAGGTAAGTCCTTCATAACTCCTGCTCTACAATCAATGTCTGTTAGAGAAGCGGGGCCAAATGACTGAAGAGCGATGCTGTAATATATGGAGAGAAAATGGGAATTGTCCAGGCAGCCACTGGTATGTCATTTCTTAGTTTGGAAAGCTGCAGACCCTGTAGTTCCTATAAAATCAGATAAATTTATCCCTCTCAGGTCTCTGAGGTGATTGAAGAACAAACAGAAAGAATCTTATAATTAAATTTTGAGTTGTTTAGGAGTCAAGAGAGTGTTATACATCTAAGAAGATACTTTTAAAATTGTGTTGCAAGTTAGTATGAATGTTGAGTCAGATATAGAACTTTAAACTCATGGAGATGGTTAGATAGTAAAATGTTAAAGACAGGTACCAAATACATATGGACTGGTCATTGGGAATGTACGTTAAGCCAAATAACCCTCATAACTGTGGCCTAACTACCTCTGTTGTATTGTATTGTATTTATTATTATAAGAGAAAGAGCCATTTGTTGGACTGAAATGGGAAACTGTAGGGGGAAATAGGGTATATCTTAAACTTAAAAGAAAAATAAAGGGAAGGGGATGGGGGGTTGAGGGTGGGAGGTTGGGACTGGAGGAGGAATAGGGAGGGGACTGCGATTAAGATGTAACTTGAAGAAATAAAAAATAAAGGAAAAAAATGTCTTTCTCTGTAAAATTGTAATATTGGCACTGACATGTTGCCGGTTACCAATAGCTGTCTAATTGGACTTAAGAACCACTCGGCCAGAAGAACATAGTGTCTGATAATTAGGAAACTAGCAAACTATCTGGGGTTAGTGAGTTCATAGAATGTAGAAAAGAATCTTGCCATCAGGTTACTAGAGCAGGATAATGTTTTACTGCACTGTAATTTTTTTCATAATACCCACAGATGAGGAAAGCTATCACCTTGCATCAACTTAACTTCCTTTGTTTTTCAAAAAATGGAGAGCATCACAAAATATGATAACTGCACACAAGGCAGAAAGTAAGCAACAAATTAAAACTGCAAGTTACTGCTTCTGTATCTTTATATTATGTGTGGTATTTTTTAATTTAATAAGGGATTTTATCTATATTAATAAATAATATAGTCAGTTTACATTTATGTAAGTAATCCTTTTCTCTTTCCTGTGTTAACTTAAAGCTTTCTTTTTGAAAAACAAAAACAACATTCAGTTTAAGTATTGTTGAGCAGTTCCAGTCGGATTAGGGAGTAGAGAATATAAATCAGCAACTTTACTAGACCATGAAATTAAGTAGCTCTTATAGAAGATGGAAACTCCACCAGTTTATATATATTATTGACATATCAGTTCACACTAACCAATGTGATTAGTTGTTGCGTTTATCTAAATGGATGGAAGATTTTGGTGGTATTAAGTTCATACTCCAGATAATTCCACTAAAAATTTAAATATCCTGACCTTGTATTCATTTAACAAACCAGTTGTGTATTTTTATTCATAGAAAGCATCCAAGTTCGATTTTCATGAACAAGGGAAGTAAAAATCATGATGATTATACTGGTGACTTATACTGTAGTCTTATTCAGGACTTCTAGCAATAGTAAAGCAGGGATAATTTAAATAATGTAAGTTTATTTTTTAAGACAATTACCTACCTCTTCACTGTTTTCCCAATTAATGTTTTAACATTTTCCAGGTCTTTTATTTCTTCTGAAATATAAAGATGGATAAGGAGTATCCTTGTGATAGGATGGAGTGTCCTTTGAGTATATGCCCAAGAGTGCTGTAGCAGGGCTTGAGGTACACATCTTTCCATTTTCTGAGAAACTGCCATATTGGCTTCCAAAATGGCTGTTACAAAATGGAATATTACCTGACTGTTAAAAACAGTGACATCATGAAATTTGATAGCTAGTGGATGGAACTAGAAGAAAGTCATCCTGATGAGGTAACCCAAATCTAAAAAGACAAACATGGCATATACTCATTTACAAGTGGACATTAGCTGTAAAGTAAAATACAATCATGCTATAGTCAAAAGACCCAGAAAGCCTAAATAGCAAGGATGACTAAAGGGGAGAAACAAGGATCTCCCTGGGAAGGGGAAAGAGAATTCATTCTGTGGGTGGATTGATGGTGGGTAGGGTTGAAAACAGGAGAGATCAAGTCGGGAGAACAAGGGAAAAATATTGGTAGAAATGACTGGAATTAGGGGGCATTTCAGTGGTGAGGTGAAACCTAGTGCAGTGGAAACTCCATGGAATCTATGAGAATGGCCCTAGCAAAGACTCCTAGTAATGGGGTACAGGGAATGTGAGCCAACCATCTTCTGTATCCAGGCAAGGCCTAAAGTGGAGGAATTGGGACACCAAGTGAGTCACAAAACCTTTGAATTACAGTTTGTCCTACCTGCAGAGTGCTCTGGGACCAAAACATAGTGCAATTGGCATCAAAGAGACCAGAGAGACTTCATTCAGAAGCAGAGTCCCACAGCCAAACATTTGGCAAAGCTTGAGGTCCTGTGGAGGATGGAAAAGAATTATCTGAGAAACTATGGGGCCAGGGATATGCCAAGAGAACCTTTCCCACAGAATAAACTCACAGGGACTCATGAGAATCCACAGAGATTAGGGACCCTGTAGGCATCTGACCCGGGTCCTCTGCATTATAATTTATGGTTGAAAAGCTTTCTGTTCTTATGGGAATACTAACAGTCAGAGCTGGGAATGTCCCTTACTCTTTTACCTACCTCTGAAACCCTTTTCCTCCAACTAGATTTCCTTGTCCAGCCCTCATGTGATGGTATGTGCCTGACATTATTGTATGTTGCAGGATATTTAATCACACTGTGAACCCAGAGATTGTGTACTGGAAAAATGTGTTTCTAGTTGTGGTGAGCCTGAACTCTAGCATACACAAAGAGCTTTCTGTTTATTGTAAACGGGATTAAATAAAATCAACCATAGATAAAGAGGCAGAGCAAGCAACCAGTTGACAGGGAGTGAACATAGAAAAAAGCCACAGTGAAAGGAAGTTAGGGTGGTGGATAGAGAGACCCTCTGGAAGTAGAAAGAACGGACATTCAGTCTGAAGGGTTTTTTGAGACAGTGTGGAGTAGGAGAAATTTTCTTTATTTTTGTGAAGTGGATGAGGAGGAGTTCAGCTGGGTGCTTTCTTGGCCTCTTTGAGATAGCAAGCTTTCACCCCAGCATCTGGCTTCTGGGTCTTTACTGGTAAAATTGAATGATTGAGATTTTGTTAAAAACAAAACAAAAAACAAAAACCCAAACAAACAAGCAAAAACAGCAACAACAACAACAAAATATTTGGTGCTCCAACACATGTCACAACCACATGGACTAAGAAATCATGCCAGTTGCAGACAATCTAAAATGACATTAGATTTAAAAAATCACCTAGGAAATTCTCAAGGAGAGAATTAAGTCTGGGAAGTACAATAATACAAGACACTAGGACCCTTTATAGTACTACTTTAGATGACTTTAAAATAGAAGCAGAAAATGAAAAGCTCAATGACATAACTAAAATTGGCTCAATACTGATTATGGTTATTATTATTTTGGTATTTCATATTTTGCCCTTAATAACCATTGTGATTTTCAGTACCCACTCAAAGACATGAATTTTAGAAATACAGGAAAAAGAAAACCATGAAAAGTTGATTGATAAGGTACAAGCCTTAGAAGGACTGAAAAATGAAGTTAAAAAAATTCTCAGACACAGCACAGGACTACTTCATAATGAAACTGAAAAAGAATGGCCGTAGATTGTTAGAAAACTAACCTTAATCTATCCAGTTACTATACAAGACCTACCAGTAGATGAAAGACTCCCTCAAGGTTATGACAAAATTAAATGGAATCCTATAGATATATTTGACTTTAGGGGATTTAAGGAAATGATCATTTCATATGGCATACATTCACACTATATGAAGCAGATATCAAAGTCATTGGCAACTCATTACAGAATTATACCCCAAGACTGGAATCATTTGGCAACATCAATATTGGAAGGTGATTCTCAGTTACAATGGTGAACATGGTGGAAAAGAAGCTAAGTCCATAGAATAACAACACCAATAATAAAAAAAAAAAAAGGCTAGAGGTATTGATATTTCCCAGGATCAGTTTCTAAGTGAA
Organism: Lophiomys imhausi; assembly: GCA_907164525.1. Lineage (NCBI taxonomy): Eukaryota > Metazoa > Chordata > Mammalia > Rodentia > Muridae > Lophiomys > Lophiomys imhausi. Next base: position 5,097,503 of record CAJQZJ010032173.1, on the reverse strand, counting down.
GGTCAATATGTTGATTTACAAAGGCAGCTTGAATTTGTTGATCATACCTTGGCACTAAGTCATTTAACATCTTTAAATACTTGGAATATGATTGAATATTCAGGAATGAGGTCTGAGATATTTACTAAAATTATACAAGGCCCAAAAGAAGCCTTCACTGTTTTTTTTTTTTTTTTTCAGAGATTGACTTAAGCTGTAAGTAGAACAGTATCAGTTTCAGAATTCAGAAAAATACTAATTGAATTTTTGGCTTTTGAAAATTCTATTTCAGAATGCAAAAGGGTGTTTAGGCATTTAAAGGCAAGATAAGCACCAATAGAGGAATGGATTAGAAATACAGCTGATCTTAGAGCTCACATTTATTTTGCTACTCTGTTAGGAGAAGTAATTTCTAAATGTCTTAAGAAAAATAAAAATGACAGATGTTTTAATTGTGGTAAACAAGGTCATCTGAAAAGGGATTGTAAGCAGAGCATTACTAGAAACAATGTTTTTTGTTTGTTTGTTTTGTTTTTTCTAGTGATAACCCAAAAAGAAGGTACCAGCCTTCTGGAGAATGAATATTATGTGGGAAAGTCTGACATTGGACTAACGAATGAAGATCAGCAAGAGATTGGCAAGGCAACTCTTTGCCATTGGGAAACACCCTAGTTACACTCCAGCAGGCTCACATAACAAACTCAATCCAACCATTCCCTGTCAGATCAGAGAAAGTCATCCACAGAGTAATTAAAAGATTTAATGCGTGTTGTTGGAAACAACCCTGCTCTGGATGTAGTTGAGAATAGAATAGCATCAGTAGATAAAACCAAACATTTAGAAGAGACCCAAAAACAAGTGTCTCAGTGAACTATAAATGATCAGAGACCAAAGATAAAAATACAGATAAATGGCATTGAAAATGAAGGATTAGTAGACATTGAAGCCGATATAATAATAATTTCACCAAAATCTTGGCATTCAGATTGGTCCCTTCAGGAGGTAAATATTCAGCTTCTAGGATTTATGTAACTTTATCTCAGGTAAAACGAAGTAAAAGATGGATCAATTGTATAAGGCTAGAAGGACAAATAAGAAAATTAAAGCCATATGCGGCTAATATGGTCATGAATTTATGAGAATGTGATTTGTTGCAGCAATGGGAAACACAGATTAACACTCTCCCAATCTAAGAAATCATAAATAAAAACCATAAAATGAAGAATGCTTCTGAGAAAAATATTAAAATATATTATGAAGAACACCCACAGACCATTCTGGTCGTTTGTAAGCAGGATACAACAGCTGTTGGTTTTTCAAAAGTATCACCATCTTACCATTAAAATTGTTAACTAGTTATAAAAAAAAATAAATAATAATAATATTTTTATTATAGTTTACCAAAGGCTCACTTACCTTACAGTCATAAAATATTAAAAATATTTTCTTAAGCCATATTCTTTTTTTTAGTGTTTAAAAATAGTTTATTAAGATGTACATATTTTTATACAAATAAGTGTAATACAAAGGGTATGCTAACTCTAAAGAGCTCAGATAGTAGGAGTGATTATCAGTGTAGATAAGGGAAGGTCATACAGTGGCTATCAAATTCACCCTGATATTATACAGGGACTCAGCAGGCAGAGCTGAGGCAATAGTACCAGACTAATGGAAGTCTCCAGAAACCTGGTTTCCAAACTGTGTCTTACCTCAAAATATCAAGTGTGATGTAACTATAACACACTTCTAGGTTTAGGGTCTGATCTAGCAGGTGTTACCTAAGCCACACTATAAGTCCACTGTTCATTTATTATCCTAAAGGCTTATACATGTTATATTCATTTTATATGAAAAGACAGATACTTGTAGTATTTAAATGACTTCTCTTGGTACATATAGCTAGGAAGTGGTAGAGCCCAGACAACCCCCAGAATATTTTGAGCACAGAAAAATGGAAGATAAATAAACAGTTCTCTGTAAACACAGTGCATGCTTTCAATCATCACAGCAGTAAATGAAGTGATGGACATTAAATGGCTATTTTGAAATTCCTTTACTTTAATTTTGTCACAGTTTTTATCATGTGATAACATGTTTAAGCAATAGAGCCAAAACCCAGTGCTCTGAGAGTTCTGATTCTCGTTACTACAGGCATGAAGAACTTAAAACATTGAATATAGAGACTAATTGCCACAAAGTAATCACAGTTTTAAGGAGGACATCTAATGAGTTGAAGAACAGACCACTCATTACTTGGCTGGTTCCTTCTTGTACATTCTTTTTTTTTAATAATTTATTTTTTATTTCTTCAAGTTATATCTCAGTCACAATCCCCTCCCTACTCTCCCCTCCAGTCCCACCCTTCCACCCTCTTCCCTCTCAACCCCCCCCATCCTCTTCCTTTTTTTTTTTTTTTTGTTGAAGTTATTTCTTCTTCCCGCCAACAGGTCTCCCTTTCAGTCCAACAAATGGTTCTTTCTCTTATAACTATGAATACAATACAAAACAACAGAAATAAATAGGCCACAATTATGAGAGTTATATGGCTTAGGATACATTCCCAATGTCCAGTCCATATGTATCTGGCACCTGACTTTAACATTCTACTATCTAACCATCTCCATGAGTTTAAAGTTCTATATCTAACTCAGCTTTTATACTAATTTGCCTCACAATTTTAAAAACATCTTCTTAGATCCAGAACACCCTCTTAATTCCTAAACAACTCAAAATTTAACTATTAGACTCTAGCTATCTATTCTTCAACCACCTCAGAGACCTGAGAGGGATAAATATATCTCATTATATAGGAAGTTCAGGGCCCTCAGCTTCCAAAAATAAGAAATGACATACCAGTGGCTGCCTGGACAGGGCCCATTTTTCCCTCCATATATTACAGAAACAATCTTCAGTGGTTTGGCCCCATTTCTCTGACAAACATTGATCGTAGAGCAGGAATTATGAAGGACTTACCTACCCTGTCTTGGCAGAGCTAGGCTGTCGACTTACCTGCTTCCAAGTTTTGTCCTTCTTGGACAGTATTCTGTCTACAGTTGAAGCAAGGGGTTTTTCTTGCCAAGAGAAAGGCTTACCACCAATTCAATCATCTCCCACTGGAGATTCTTCGATGCTTATCTTCTACTTGGAGTAGAATAGGGGGTGCTGTCAGGAGCTTACATGTCTCAATATCAAAAAATCTTAATTTAAGAAAACATCTATGAATGCCATATTCTGCAGATCTCTTCAGGTTTTTGAAGATGCCCTATCTATCTCTTATATTTAGATAAGCAAATGTTGCTTGTCTCTTAGCAACTTGATTTCTGAGTAGCTTAGAAAAAAACTGTGATAGACTGTCATAGTAACTAACAAAATGACACGCTTGCATGACTATTAGTATCCATTTCTTAATTATCCTAAACAGTTTATGACGGTTGGTAACAAGAGGCCAAAACTTTACATTTCATTTTTAAGCATTACTAGGTACGATACCTTTAAGAAGGGTTAACCTTAATTTTGTATCAATATACAAAGATCAATACATATGTAGCCCAATACAATCTTAATTTTGCATCAATATACAAAGGACAATACCATTCTGGCCAAATATAATCTTAATTTTGTATCAAAATACAAAGATCAATACCGATGTAGTCCAATACAATCTTAATTTTGCATTAATATACAATGATCAATACCAATTTAGCCAAATATAATATTAATTTTGTATCAATATACAAAGGTATAAGGGCATATTCAATAATCTGTTGTATTTTCTTGATCGTTCCTATACTATGTCTATGTCCCATTTTTTCTCAAGTCTGTTCACTCCTACATAGGAGAGAAAGAAGGATACAGAAAAGAAAAAGAGAGAAGTCCCTGGTCTAACCTCCAAAACCCATTTAACAAGACCATTTAACAGCTTGTAGTCTCTTCCCCTAAATAACAAAATTTTCTATTATCCATCAAATAACCAAAGTGGGGGGAAAACACCCTCCCCACCTTCTGGGGTTTGGACATTGTTCTCTTAAAATGACTTCCTGCTGATTTGCGATGTAGTAAACAAATAAGAATGGAAAATGTTTAAAATGTTAATAGAATCATTTGATGTTCAGTCCTTTTGTGCTCAGCTATTTAGATGTCTTAAGAAGTTCTTAGAAGCTGATCTTCAGGGTTTTACTGAAGTTCTGGCTGGAGCAGTCTGTGGAGCTGAACTGTCTTAGCGATTTTGAGTTGTTGTGGTTGTAGAGTTTTGAGGAAACAGCTATTGAGGAAGTCTGCAAGGCTGGATCTTGTGGGCCACCTGTCTTCTTTGGTGTCTGATATGTTTTCTGCTTAGGTTTCCGTTGTCCAATTGTCCCTTGGTTCCTTGAATGGATGCTTTAAATCTCCTGAAAGATAAGAACAGAGCCCTGCACTAATCCTAACTCTGGAACAATTACCTTTTTTTTTTTTTTTGAGAGGGGTCAGGTAATATTTCTCCTGAAGCAAATTTGGTTTTATGACAACATATAAAGTATTACCTTTCAATCCGGATTAAAGAAGATATTATTTTGATATTTTGGAGCTAAACAAACCTTTAGTGTATATATTTTGAGATCTCAAAGACAATTTGTTTGAATATCAGCATGCCTTTTGTAAGTAGCTTTTAAACTTAAATCCTTCCAAATCCTATGTCCCTGTCTCTGCATTCTAAGTATTGGGATCAAAGACATGTGGTTCTCAACTGATGGGATAAAAGATGTGCTCCACCACCCCTGGATTGAAGTTTTTCTCTATTTAGAGCTTGTTTTGTATCAGGCTGACTTGAGCTCTGAGATCTGCCTGTTTCTGTCTCTAGTGTGTTGAGATTAAGGGTGTATTCTTCTGGAATGATGGGATTAAGGGTGTGCACCATCACCACTCTCTTCCTTGTAACTCTAGAATTTATAAGACAACTAACTCTATAGTTATCCTCCTGTCTCTGTTGGAGGTAAAGGCATGGGCTAACACCATGCCTTTCATGTATTTTACCTTAGCTCTAAGTTTTTCAACTCTGGGAGGTTTGTAAAACCAGGTTTAACAGCTGTAACCTTTAATTTATTTACAGTGTTTTAAACCTGTTACTTGCTTTTTAATGCCACACCATGGAAATATCCTATACCTCAACAACAACAACAACAACAAAAGAACTTTTAAGGTGCTATCAATTTTGTGTAATCTATGTGGCCACCTGCAGTCTAACATTCTAATCTGAAATTAAGGCCATTTTCCTTTAATGCCAGTAAGGCAAGTATACCTTTGGCAAATTATATTTTGAAAATTTTATATTGTATTTTTATTATATTTTTTTAAGCTTATTAACTCTTTTCTTAAAAAAGTATTGTTTACTTCTAGAACATAGTTTCTTCCCTCCTCCCCTCCTGGCCCCTCCCTTTCTCTCTCCTTCCCTCCCTCCCTCCCTTCTTGTTCCTCTACTTGGTACTCTCCTTCTCCTCAGATGAGGTGGGCACTCACATATCATACTCCCTCACATCTTGCGTCATTTGAGGGCCAAGAGTTAAGCCATATTCTTAATTCCATTTTAGAATGTTAGACTGTAGATTATCCTGTGGACTATGGCATCTTGGACATTAATATTTGATTTTTATTCTTATGTAAAAAGGATACATTGCTGTGGGAGTGCAAACTTGTACATCCACTATGGAAATCAGTCTGCTGATATCTTAGAAAAATTGGAATAGCTCTACCTCAAGACCTAGCCTTTCCATTTCTGGGTATACATCCAAACGATGATTACTCACCAAACCACAAGGACATCTCCTCATCTATGTTCTTAACAACTTTAATTGTAATAGCTACAAACTGGAAACAACCCAGATGTCCCTCAACTAAAGAATGGATAAAAAAAACAAAAAACAAAACAAAACTGTCGTACATTTACAAAATGGAATACTACTCTTCTCTTAGAAATAACAAAATCATGCAATTTGCAGCCAAATGGATAGAACTAACCCAGTAGTGTGCTAACCCAGACTCAGAAAGATACATATGGCATCTACTCACTTATAATTGGATTTTAGCCATGTAATACAGTATAAGTATCCTACCACCAACACACCAAAAGGAAGAGGTACATAGACCTTTTAACTGATTAGTGGGACACTTTGTCCTAATGAAGTTGCCATATAGGCCCCCAGTGAAACAGGAAGCTCTTAACCCTCATATAACTGTTGAATTGATGGGGGTCTGATATATAGGAGCAACCCACTCTGGAGGAATAGGATAGGTGGGAGAGGGGGAAGAAGGTCGAATGGTGGTGGTACTGGGAGAGTTGGTGAGAGGGGACTGTGTTGGAGATGTAACTTGAAGTAATAAATAAGCATAAAAAACAATAAAAATATTTAAACAAGGATACATTTGTTATATGGTATTAAAACACAGTTAAGGTATTTTAAATGTTTTCAGGAAAGTTGAAAAATTACTACAATTCAAACTTGTTTTCTAAACCTCTAAGTATTGGAATGATTTAGAGATAATTTAAAATATTTGAGCAGAACAGTGGTAACCCCTACCTTTAATCCAAAAGAGGAAAAGGGATCTCTATCAGTTAGTTGTTTTCTAAATCTAGAATTACAGTGAACAAGGTGATGGTGGTGCAAGCCTTTAATCCCTGCACCCAAGGACAAAACTCTGATACAGCTCCTCATTGTTATGTATGCATTAGAGAAATCACAAACACATTTAGAGATTATTATAAAAACCCTCTACAAGGTTACTAGAAAGGCAGCCAATTTCCAATGGGGGCAGGAACAAAGAACAGCTTTTGTGATTGACAGTGAGCTCATCTCAACACATCCAACCTTTACAAATATTGAACCAGATGATACCCTAATTATGGATGTCCTATTTATTGGTGAATTAGAAGCTGGGAACAAAAAAAGCAAAGAGGAGTTCACCAACATCAGCTTTTGAGGTTTTTTTCTTTAAATAAAATTGTAGCCTTTTGACTTTGTTTAAAACATTTTAAATCTCTTAACTGTTTTTGTTTTTTAGTACCAAATAACAAAAATAACCTTTCTATTTAAGAAGAAAACTCAAAAGCTGATGTCCAGCTGATGTTGGCTTCTATTGCAAACACATTCTATATACAGAGAGTAAATATCCTTTTTTTTTTTTTTTGAGAAACAAATCTGGAAATTTTACAAGGCATTGTGAACCTTACGCTCAGTCATTACTAACTAACCTATGGTCATAAACCACCACATATAACGATAGAGTGGATCAATTCGAAGACTGAGTTTTTAGGAGTCTTAGCCATGGAAGGAAAGGTATTACAGTGGAATTGGTACCTGTCTTATTTCTTTCATAAATAGGATTCTGTAATAAAAGGGTCTGTGCCTTCTCTCACTGAGTAAATAGCTCAGTTTCCTACAATTCCCTTCCATAAACCATTTATCCCTCTCCACAAAGAGACACCTATTGAACTGTGGGGAACAACAGAATGGTCACAATATTTGGTTTACACATGGTTTACTGATGGTTCATTCGTGGTTACTGATTGAACCAAAACTATTGGGAAGCAGCAGCCTATAGACTGCAGGATGGAATTACCACTAATAAGGAAGAATCCACAAAATCAGTGCAGCACTATTGGCTATAAGACAAACAACTAGGAAAGCAAAAGGAAAATCTCTATCTTCTCCAATTCATGGTGCTTGTGCAATGCTATAGCTATGTGGTCCTCAAAATGGAAAACCACTAACTGATGGATAAAGATATCTGGTCATGGGAGGCATGAATGAAATGGCAAAACCTATCAAAACTTAGCAAAGATATCAAATTTCATGTAGCTCATAAAGACAATACAGACAAAATGTCTCAAAATATTGAAAAAGTAAACAAATTGGCATAATGTTTAAGGAAGACTAGATTATTAAAATTTGCCAGTGAACAAATTCAAAATAAATCAGGAAGAATGATAGATTACACACTTGAAAATCTTGAAACATTTAATTTGATATTGGCCACTGGCTTGGTGTATATTGCCTGTATTATTTCTAAGTATGGTCCTTGTATGCCTGTTCTCTCCAGGACTTTTAGCATGAAAAGTTGTCAAATGCTTTTTCTGCATCTGGTGAGATGATCTTGTGTTTTTTTTCTTTCATCTTGTTTATATGGTGAATTACGTTAATAGACTTTCGTATGTTGAACCACCCCTGCATTCCTGGGATGAAGCCTACTTGATCATGGTGTATGATACTTTTGATGTGTTCTTGAATTCGGTTTGCTAGTATTTTATTAAGTATTTTTTCATCTATGTTCATGAGGGAGATTGGCCTGAAGTTCTCTTTCTTTGTTGGGTCTCTGTGTGGTTTAGGAATCAGGGTGACTGTGGCCTCATAGAATGAGTTTGGCAGTGTTCTTTCTGATTCTATTTGGTGGAAGAGTTTGAAGAGTATTGATGTTAGCTCCTCTTTGAAGGTCCAGTAGAATTCCATGCTAAAGCCATCTGGCCCTGGGCTTTTTTTGGTTGGGATATTTTTAATGACTTTTCTATTTCCTTAGGGGTTGTTGAGCTTTTTAATCTGTTAATCTGATCTTGATTTAGTTTTGGTAGATGGAATCTATCAAGAAAATTGTTCATTTTGCTTAGGTTTTCAAATATGGTGGAATATAGAATTTTAAAGTAGGACCCAAATATTCTCTGGATTTCCTCAATGTCTGTTGTTATTTTTTCCTTTTCATTTCTAATTTTGTTTATTTGTGTTTTTCCCTCTGCCTTTTAGTTAATTTGGCTAGGGGTCTGTCTATTTTGGTGGGAGAAACTTGAAGCATTTTCTCTAAACTCAGGGACAAGACAAGGATGCCCACTTTCACCATATCTCTTCAATATAGTAATTGAAGTTCTTGCTAGAGCAATAAGACAACTAAAAGAGATCAAGGAGATACGAATTGGAAACGAAGAAGTCAAATTATCCCTATTTGCAGATGATATGATAGTATACATAAGGAACCCCAAAAATTCCACCAGAGAACTCTTACAGCTGATAAACACCTTCAGCAAGGTGGCTGGATACAAAATTACCTCAAAAATATCAGAAGCCCTTCTATATACAACAAACAAATGGGCTGAGAAAAAAATAAGGGAAACAACCCCCTTCACAATAGCCACAAACAATTTAAAATACCTGGGTGTAACTCTAACCAAGCAAGTAAAGGACCTGTACAACAAGAACTTCAAGCCCTTGAAGAAAGAAATGGAAGAGGCCTTTAAAAGATGGAAAGTTCTGCCATGCTCATGGATAGGTAGGATCAACATAATAAAAATGGCCATCCTATCAAAAGCAATATGTAGATTCAATTCAATTCTTATCAAAATACGAACACAATTCTTTATAAACCTAGGAAGAGCATTGTCAATTTCATATGGAACGACAAAAAACCCAGAATAGCTAAATCAATCCTGTACAATAAAAAAAAGAAAAAAAACAAAATATCTGGAAGTATTACCGTCCCAGATTTCAAGCTGTACTACAGAGCAATAGTTGTAAAAACAGCATGGTATTGGTATAGAAACAGACCAGTAGATCAATGGATTCGAATTTAAGATCCAGAAATAGATCCACACACTTATGGCCACCTAATTTTTGACAAAGAAGCCAAAAGCGCACAATGGAAGAAGAACAGCATCTTCAACAAATGGTGCTGGTCCAACGGGATGTCCAATTACGAAAGAATGAAATTAGACCCATACTTATTCACTTTGTACAAAACTTAAGTCCAAGTGGATCAAAGACCTTAACATAAGGCCGGCCACACCAAATCTACTAGAAGTAAAACTGGGAAAAACCTTTGAACTCATTGGCACAGGTGACAACTTCCTGAAGAGAACACCAATACCTCAGGACCTGAGATCAACAATCGATAAATGGGACCTCATGAAACTGAAAAGCTTCTGTAAGGCAAGACACTATCATTCGAACAAAATGGCAGCCTTCAGACTGGGAGAAAACCTTCACCAACCCCACATCTGACAGAGGGCTAATATCCAAAATCTACAAAGAACTCAAGAAATTAAATGCCAAGAAATCAAATAATCCAATCAAAAAATGGGGGCAGAGCTAAATAGAGAATTCACAAGGGAGGAATCCCTAATGGCCGAGAGACACCTGAAGAAAAGCTCAACATCCTTAATCATCAGAGAAATGCAACTCAAGACGACTCTGAGATTCCATCTCACACCAGTCAGAATGGCTAAGATCAAAAGCTCAAATGACAGCACATGCTGGAGAGGGTGTGGAGAAAGGGGTACCCTACTCCATTGCTGGTGGGAGTGCAGGCTTGTGCAACCACTATGGAGGTCAGTATGGCGATATCTTAGAAAACTTGGAATAGCTTTGCCTCAGGACCCAGCCATACCACTTCTGGGTATACATCCAAATGACTCTTCACAGAATCATAAGGAAGTCTCCTCATCTATGTTCATAGCAGCCTTATTTGTAATAGCTAGAATCTGGGAACAAGGCAGATGTCCCTCAACTGAAGAATGGACTAAAAAACTGTGGTTCATCTACACAATGGAATATTATTCAGCTATCAGAAACAATGAAATTATGCAATTTGCAGCCAAATGGATGGAAGTAGAGAAGCTCATCTTGAGTGAGCTAACCCAGACTTCAGAAAGATGCACATGGCAGCTATTCAGTTATAGTAGGAATTTAGCTATATAGTACAGGATATCTGTACTACAACCAAAACACCAAAGGGAACATGGACATAGACTTTTGTTGTTTTGTTGTTTTTTCGTTTTCCCTCCCTATTAATGGGACACTTTTCACTGGTGGTACTGCCTTGTAGGACCCCAGTGTATGAAGAGGCTCTTGGCCCTCATATTACTTCTGAACTGGGGTGAGGGACTGTTATGTAGGGATATTCCACTCCAGCGGAACAAGATGGAAGGATTAGAGGGTAGAGGATGGGAGGGTGGGGCTGGGAAGGGGGAAAAGAGGACAATATGATGGAGATGTAACCTGAAGAAACAAATAAATAAACTTATTAATAAAAAAATAAAAAAATCTTGAAACATTACTCCTAACATCAAAACATAAGGGGAAATGGAGAACCAAATTAAATCAGTACAATTCTATCAGAATAACTATTATAAGGAATCCATAGCCAGACAGTGGTTCACATCTCTAATCCCAATACTTGGGAGGAAGTGGCAGGCACTAAAGAATTACTGTGATTTAAATATAAATGTTGCTTGCAAAAGGCAGGCTGAAATTAAAAGTGAATGTCATGTGTTCTAAACATAAATACAATAAAACTTGAATATATATAAAGAGAAAGTGGAATAAAGGTATATTTACCCACACATACTATGTATATTTAGTTTCAATATTTCAATTTTTTAAAAATTCTACTACAAGATAATACTTTTTCTGTTTCCAAAAGACATTTTGCCCTAGGAATGATATAACCTAAGGAAAACAAAAAAGGTATACTCCAGAATTAGGATTGAGACAGGGTTTTGCTTTGTTGTTTACAAGAGAATAAAAGCATCCAATGAAGGAACCTGGAGACCAATGGACAAATGAAACATCTGAAAAAAGAGGATAAATCACCAAGAGAAAATATCCCAAGAAAAAAAAGTATATTGACCATGAAGTATCACCCACCACCAGATTATCTCTGCTGCCCTCTCCAAACATATATGACAAATGGTCTTTGTGTGATACCAATTAAATTAAAAATTAAACATAGCTTAGGGGTTGGAGCATAGCTCTCTCCTTCCCATGCATGCTTGTTAAAGGAATATCCAAAATCTCTGTCTCATATCAGAAGTTCCCCTGGAAATTAAAAAAAAGGTACTATTCTATTACCACTAATCTTGTAATCTTTTGGTTTTTATTTTACTTTTTGAAACCTTTTTTAAGGTATAAATATTATCTCAAAATCTAGAAGATTATTATGTATATATTACCTTTCTGTTGTGATACTAGTAGTCATGCAGAGTACTAACCAAATCTAGAACTAAGCTTCCTCTAGCTTCTTGCACATGTTTCCTGGTTTGTGTCTGAAGCAGGTAATTAGGAACAAATATTGTATATGTCAGATGTACTTAATAGATTATGGAATTCAAAACTTTCAGAGATGTGCTGAATATGGCATTTAAAATGTCTGAGTTTTCTCCCATTCCTGACACTAACCTTTGAGGTCTCCTATAAGATGGTGGGGCCTAGCACCAACGAATCCACCTGGAGTGTGGAAATTCTAACCACTGTGTAAAACTGCCCCATGCCTCTTCTGCCACCAGGTTCTGTGTAAACAGTGGACACCATGGGTTTGGATGCTGTGTTCTACAAAGCCAGGATTGACACTAAGATGGCAAACACTACCCAAAGATCAGCTTTGTACTACAAACTGCTAAGGACATACAATTGCAGAGGTCATATGAGACTGACATGAACATTTTAGAGAACTTTGAACTCAAGAATACTGAATCCTAAGACTGCCAAACACAACCAAGCTGGAAAATGTAGAAAGCTGGGTAGACATAGCTCCATTATTACAAATAGTTTTACTCTGTTAGAGTTAAAAACTTTCCTTTTTATTTAAACAAACAGGGGGGGGGGAGTGTTGTGGGTATTTGATCACATTGTGAACCATAAGCTTGTGTACCAAAAAAAAAAAAAATCTGTTTCTAGTTGTGGTGTGGCTCAGCACTAGCACACATTTTTAATCCAAGAGATTTCTGTTTTTTTGTAAACAGGATTAAGTAAAGTCAAGTATATGTCAAGAGACAGAGTACGCAACCCGTTGACAGGGAGTGAACATAGGAAAAAAACAGAGGATGAGAGGGAGTCAGGGAGATAGACACACAGGAAGTAAAAAGAGGGACATTCAATTTGAAGGGATTTTGAGATAGTGTGGAGAAGGAGAAGCTTTCATTTCCTTCAGAGCCATTGATTGAGGAGGAAGGTCAGCTAGGTGCTTTCTTTGCTACCCTGAGCTAGCAGGTTGTCACGCTGTCATCTTGCTCCCCAGTCTTTATTGGTAAATTAGAATGATTGAGAATTTGTTAAAAAACAATAATTTCAGATTAGTATGCAGTGTCTGGGTGATGGCCCTGGGAGGATGCTCTTTTCTGAGTGTAGGAGGAAACTAGGGAAAAGGAAGGGATGGGAACCTGCAGTCAGGATGAAACATGTTAAGCCCCAGGCCAAAATGTGAGTTGGCAGCTCTCTCCTTGCTTCCACCTATCTATTGTGAGCACGTGAACACACCCCAAGGGTTTACCCTCACTCTAGCATATACATGTCTTGGACATCTTTCCCATGTAGCATTTTCAGGATCTTTTTTTTTTTTTTTTTGCGGATGGTTAACTTGTTCCTTTATTTTTTATTTCTTCAAGTTATATCTCAATCGCAGTCACCTCCCTATTCGCCCCTCTGGTCCCACCCTCCCACCCTCAACCCCCATCCTCTTCCCTTTTTTTTTTAAGTTTAAGGTATATCTTATTTTCCCCTACAGTTTCCCCTTTCAGTCCAACAAATAGCTCTTTCTCTTATAATAATAAATACAATACAAAACAACAGAGGTAATTAGGCCACAGTTATGAGGGTTATATGGCTTAGCGTACATTCCCAATGTCCAGTCCATATGTATTTGGCACCTGGCTTTAACATTCTACTATCTAACCATCTCCATGAGTTTAAAGTTCTATATATAACTCAACATTCATACTAACTTGCAACATAATTTTAAAAGCATCTTTTTAGATCTATAACACGCTTTTGATTCCTAAACCACTCAAAATTTACTTATGAGACTCTAGCTATCTGTTCTTAAACCACCTCAGAGACCTGAGAGGGATACATGTATCTGACTTTCTAGGAAGTACAGGGCCTGCAGCTTCCCAAACTAAGAAATGACATACCAGTGGCTGCCTGGACAGTTCCCATTTTCTCTCCATAAATTACAGCATTGATCTTCAGTCATTTGGCCCCATTTCTCTGCCAGACATTGATGTAGAGCAGGGGTTATGAAGGACTTGCCTACCCTGTCTTGACAGAGCTAGGCTGTGGACTAACTGCTTCCAGGTTTTGTCCTTTTTGGACAACATTCTGTCTACAGTTGGAGCAAGGGGCTTTTCCTACCAAGAGATAGGCTTGCGACTAATTCAATCATCTCCCACTGGAGATTCTTCAGTGCTCATCTTCTACTTGGCGTAGAATAGGGGGTGCTGTCAGAAGTTGATATATCTCGATACAAAAAAATCTAAAGTTACAAAAACATCTTTGAATGCCATATTCTGTAGATCTCTTGAGGTTTTTGAAGAGGCCCTATCTATCTCTTATATTAGGGTAAGCAGATGTTGCTTGTCTCTTAGCAGCTTTATTTCTGATCAGCTTAGAAAGTAACTATAATAGGCTGTCACAGTACATAACAAAATGACTGGCTTGCATAACTATTAGTTTGCATTTCTTAATTTTCCTAAACAGTTTATGACAATTAGTAGTAAAAGGCCGAAACATCACATTTCATTTTTTTTTTCTTTAACTCCTATCCCTTCCATCCCATTTCTCTGGAGTGGGGTGTCCTTATATAACAGTCCCTCATCTCAGTTGAGAAGTCATATGAGGGCCAAGAACATCCTCATTCATTGGGGGTCTAAGAGGCAGTACCACCAGTGAAAAGTGTCTCATTGCCCGGGAGAGAGAACTAAAAAACCAACAAACAAATAAATAAGCAGACAAATAGATTAAAAAAGACTAAAAAATAGAAAATAATATAAAAAATAAATAAATAAAAATAAAAAGTAAAAAGTCTATGTCCAAGTTCACTTTGGTGTGTTAGTTGTAGTATCGATACCTTCTACTATATAGCTAAAATCCTACTAAAAGTGAATAGATGTCATATGCATCCTTCTGAGTCTGTGTTAGCTAACGCAAGATGAGCTTTTCTAGTTCCATCCATTTGGCTGCAAATTGCATAATTTCATTGTTCCTGATAGCTGAATAGTATTCCATTGTGTAGATGTACCACAGTTTTTTAACCCATTTTTCGGTTGAGGGACATTTGGGTAGTTTCCAGTTTCTAGCTATTACAAAAAAGGCTGCTATAAACATAGATGAGGAAAATTCCTTATGATTCCGTTAAGAGGCATTTGGGTGTATACACAGAAGTAGTATGGCTGGGTCCTGAGGCAAAGCTATTCCAAGTTTTCTATGATATTGCCAGATTCATCTCCATAGTGGTTGCACAAGCCTGCACTCCCACCAGCAATGAAGGAGGTACCCCTTTCTCCATACCCTCCCCAGCATATGAAGTCATTTGAGCTTTTGATCTTAACCATTCTGACAGGTGTGAGATGGAATCTCAGAGTTGTCTTGAGTTGCATTTCTCTGATGATTAAGGATGTTGAGCATTTCTTCAAGTGTCTCTCAGCCTTTAGGGATTCCTCCTTTGTGAATTCTCTATTTAGCTCTGTCCCCCAGTTTTTGATTGGATTATTTGGTTGCTTGGCATTTAATTTATTGTGATCTTTGTAGATTTTGGACATTAGCCCTCTGTCAGATGTGGGGTTGGTGAAGATTTTCTCCCAGTCTGTAGGCTGCTGCTTTGTTCGAATGACAGTGTCGTTTACCTTAGAGAAGCTTTTTAGTTTTATGAGGTCCCATTTATTGATTGTTGATCTCAGGTCCTGAGGTGCTGGTGTTCTCTTCAGGAAGTTGTCACCTGTGCCAATGAGTTTGAGGGTTTCTCCCACTTCTTCTTCTAGTATATTTACTGTGACCGGCCTTATGTTAAGGTCTTTGATCCACTTGGACTTAAGTTTTGTACAAGGTGATAAGTATGGGTCTAATTTCATTCTTTTACAAGTGGAAATCCAGTTGGACCAGCACCATTTGTTGAAGGTGCTGTCCTTCTTCCATTGTACGATTTTGGCTTCCTTGTCAAAAATTAGGTGGCCATAAGTGTGTGGATCTATTTCTGGATCTTCAATTCAATTCCATTGATCTACTGGTCTGTTTCTATACCAATACCATGCTGTTTTTACAACTATTGCTCTGTAGTACAGCTTGAAATCTGGGATGGTGATACCTCCGATGTTTTTTTATTGTACGGAATTGATTTAGCTATTCTGGGCTTTTTGTTGTTCCATATGAAATCAAGAATAGCTCTTTACAAGTCTATAAAAAATTGTGTTGGTATTTTGATAGGAATTGCATTGAATCTATATATTGCTTTTGGTAGGATGGCCATTTTTATTGTGTTGATCCTTCCTATCCATGAGCATGGGAGAGCTTTCCATCTTCTAAAGGCCTCTTCCATTTCTTTCTTCAAGGGCTTGAAGTTCTTGTTGTACAGGTCCTTTACTTGCTTGGTTAGAGTTACCCCCAGGTATTTTATGTTGTTTGTGACTATTGTGAAGGGGGTTGTTTCCCTTATTTCTTTCTCAGCCCATTTGTTTGTTGTATAAAGAAGGGCTTCTGATTTTGTTGAATTAAATTTGTATCCAGCCACTTTGCTGAACATATTTATCAGCTGTAAGAGTTCTCTGGTAGAATTTTTGGCGTCACTTATGTATAATATCGTATCATCTGCAAATAGGTATAATTTGACTTATTCGTTTCCAATTTGTATCCCTGTGATCTCCTTTAGTTTTCTTATTGCTCTAGCAAGAATTTCAAGTACTATAAGAGATATGGTGAAAGTGGACAGCCTTGTCTTGTCTCTGAGTTTAGAGGAAATGCTTCAAGTTTCTCTCTATTTAATTTGATGTTGGCCACTGGCCTGCTGTATTTTGCCTTTATTATTTCTAGGTACAGTCCTTGTATGCCCTTTCTCTCCAGAACTTTTAGCATAAAGGGGTGTTGGATTTTGTCTAATGCTTTTTCTGCATCTAGCGAGATTATCATGTGGTTTTTTTCTTACATCTTGTTTATATGGTGAATGATGTTGGTAGATTTTCATATGTTGAACCATCCCTGCATTCCTGGGATGAAGCCTACTTGATCTTGGTGTATGATACTTTTGATGTGTTCTTGAATTCGGTTTGCTAGTATTTTATTAAGTATTTTTGCATATTTATTCATGAGGGAGATTGGTCTGAAGTTCTCTTTCTTTGTTGGGTCTTTGTGTAGTTTAGGCATCAGGGTGACTGTGGCCTTGTAGAATGAGTTTGGCAATGTTCTTTCAGATTCTATTTTGTGAAAGTGTATGAAAAGTATTGGTGTTAGCTCCTTTTTGTAGGTCCGGTAGAATTCCCTGCTAAAGCCATCTGGCCCTGGGCTTTTTTTGGATGGGAGATTTTTAATGACAGTTTCTATTTCCTTATGGGTTATAGGGATGTTTAATCTGTTTATCTGATCTTGATTTAGCTTCGGTAGGTGGAATCTATCAAGAAAATTGTCCACTTCACTTAAGTTTTCAAATTTGGTGCAGTATAGATTTTTAAAGTAGGATCCAAATATTCTCTGGATTTTCTCAATGTCTGTTGTTATTTCTCCCTTTTCATTTCTGATTTTGTTGATTTGTGTTTTCTCCCTCTGTCTTTTAGTTAATTTGGCTAAGGGTCAGTCTATTTTGTTGATTTTCTCGAAGAACCAACTCTTGGTTTCATTGATTCTTTGTATAGTTCTTTTTGTTTCTAAGATGTTGATTTCAGCCCTAAGTTTGATGTTCTCCTGCCTTCTACTACTCTTGGTTGTGTTTGTTCTTTTTTTTTTTTTTTTTCCAATTCACACAGTTTATCTGTTAATTCGCTAATATCACAATTTTCTTTTTTTTCCTTTATTTTTTATTTCTTCAAGTTATATCTCAATCGCAGTCCCCTCCCTATTCCCCCTCCAGTCCCAACCTCCCACCCTCAACCCCCCATCCTCTTCCTTTTTTTTTACTTTTAAGTTTAAGGTATATCTTATTTTCCCCTACAGTTTCCCCTTTCAGTCCAACAAATGTCTCTTTCTCTTATAATAACAAATACAATACAGTACAACACAGGTAATTAGGCCACAGTTATGAGGGTTATATGGCTTAACGTACATTCCCAATGACCAGTACATATGTATTTGGTTCCTGACTTTCACATTCTACTATCTAAACGTCTCCATGAGTTTAAAGGTCTATATCTGACTCAACATTCATACTAACTTGCAACACAATTTTACAAGTATCTTCTTAGGTCTATAACACTCTCTTGACTCCTAAACAACTCACAATTAAATCATGAGACTCTAGCTATCTGTTCTTCAACCACCTCAGAGACCTGAGAGGGATAATTATATCTGATTTTATAGGAAGTACAGATCCTGCAGCTTCCAAAACTAAGAAATGACATACCTGTGGCTGTCTGGACAGTTCCCATTTTCTCTCCATACATTACAGCACAATTTTCTTTTTTAAGGCATTTAGTGCTATGAACTTTCCTCGTAGCATAGCTTTCATTTTTTCCATAGGTTTGGGTATGTTTTGTCTTCATTTTTGTTGGATTTTAAGAAGTCTTTGATTTCCTTCTTTTTTTCTTCCCTGACCCAGTGGTCCTCTAGTAAAGAGTTGTTCAGTTTCCATTTGAGTGTAGACTTTCTGTTGATTCGTTTGCTATTGAAGTCCAGCTATATTCCATGGTGGTGTGATAAAAGAGGTTACTTCAATTTTCTTGTGTCTGTTGTGGCTATCTTTGTGTCCAACTATATGGTCGATTTTGGAGAAGGTTCCATGAGGTGCTGAGAAGAACGTGTATTCTTTTGTGTTTGGGTGAAACGTTCTGTAGATATCTGTTAGGTCCATTTGGTTCATGATCTCTGTTAGACTCATTATTTCTCTGTTTGGCCTCTGTCTTGATGATCTGTCCATAGTTGTGTGTGGGGTGTTGAAGTCTCCCACTATTAAAGTATTTGGATCTATGTATGGTTCAAGTTTTAGAAGGGTTTCTTTTATAAATGTAGGTGTCTTTGTATTTGGGGCATAGATGTTCAATATTGAGATGTTCTCTAGGTAGATATTTCCTTTAATGAGTACTTAATGCCCTTCTCTGTCTTTTTTTATTAACTTCAATTGGAAATCTATTTTGTTTGATATTAGGGTGGCTACTGCAGCTTGTTTCCTGGGTCCATTTGCTTGGAAAACCTTTTCCTAGCCCTTTACTCTGAGATAGTGTTTATCTTCAATAGTCAGATGTGTTTCTTGTATACAGCAAAAAGATGTGTCTTGTTTATGGATCCCATCTGTAAGTCTGTGTCTTTTTATTGGCCAGTTGAGTCCATTGATGTTGATGGATATTAGTGACCAGGTGTTGTTATTTCCCATTATTTTGGTATAGCTGGTTGTCTTGTGTTTCTTTTTGTTTAGTTGCTGTGGAGGTTTCTATTTCCTCTGTTTTCTTGGGTGTAGTTATCTTCTCTGTGTTAGGATTTTCCTTCTAGGATCTTCTGTAGGTCTGGGTTTGTGGGAGATACTGTTTGAATTTGATTTTGTCATGGAGTATCTTGTTTTCTCCATCTATGTTGATAGAGAGGTTTACTGGGTAGGTAGTCTGTCTGGGCACCTATGTTCTCTCAGGGCTTGTAGGACATCTGTCCAGGCCCTTCTAGCTTTTAAAGTTTCTGAGGAGAAGTCAGGTGTGATTCTGATGGGTCTGCCATTGTATGTGACTTGGCCTTTTTCTCTTACAGCTTTTAATATCCTTTCTTTGTTCTCTACATTTGGCGTTTCTATTATTATGTGGCGAGAGGAGTTTCTTTTCTGATCTAATCTGTTTGGTGTTCTGTAAGCCTCTTGGATTTTTACTGGCCTCTCTTTCTTTAGGTTTGGGGAGTTTTCTTCTATGATTTTTTTGAAGATATTTCCTGGACCGTGGAGTTGGGAGTCTTCTCTTTTCTCTATGCCTATAATTCTTAGGGTCCGTCTTTTCATTGAGTCCTTGATTTCTTGGATGTTGTGGGTGAGAGATTTTTTTAGCTTTCTCATTTTCTTTGGATGTTTTATTGATTTCTTCCATCGAATCTTCCATGCCTGAGATCCTGTCTTCCATCTCTTGCATCCTATTTTTGATACTCATATCCGTAGTTCCTGTTCTCTTCCCTTGATTCTCCATTTCCTCTTTTAACTCTGACTGTGTTTTCTTTATTGTTTCCATTTCTATTTTCATGTCTTGAATGGTATTGTTCATTTTGCATATTTCCTTCTCCAGTTTGTTTGTTTTTGCCTAGAAATCTTTCATTGCTCTGTCCTTTTCCTGTTCAAGCTGAGTCACCTTGGCTTGGAGCTCTTTAATGGTGTTATTCATTGTTTTGACTTGTAAAATTGTGACTTCTTTGAATTCCCTCATAGATTTAAGTTCTTCTTGAAGGGACTCTATCACTTTCCATAATGTAGTATTGTTATCATTTTCATGTGTTTCAACTGTGGTGAGGTGGTTCGGGCTTGGTGGAATAGCATTGCTTTCTTTTGTTGGAGTCATTTCTCTCGTTTTTTTTTTTTTTTTTTTTGTGTGGGGACTCTGGCCATGTGGAATTTTTTAGCTGTCATCTGGACTTGGGTCCAAAGTGGCACTTTGGTGTATGATTTGAGTTGCCTTACTCCACCCCTATAAGGTGAGTCATTCTGCCCCGCCTCCTAGGTGGAGACCTAACTAATCCAGATGGTGGAGCTGTGTACAAGTAAGCTCTGGTTCCCCGCCAGAAGGGCCAGTACTAGTACAAAAGTCGATATAGGACAGTTTCAAATATCTTGCAGTTTGCCCAGGGTTGGTTCCTGTGGTGGGTAAATCTGCCCTTCACCCCCAATGGCCTTGCTGCTCCAGCGTCTTGGAAACTGTCCCATGACATCACAGCAGTGAGTTGTGATCTACAGTCTGAAGGCACTTTGCAGCAGAGCTGTGCTCATTTCCAAGGGTCGCAACCTTTTGCCAGATAGCTGGATGATCTGTGCGAGACCTGGGTGTGCCCAGCAGGGTGGGGATTATCTCTGCATGGGATCTGAATCTGCCCACTGGGTATTAAATTGGAACTTACCCGGAGTCTCTCCTGGTGGGGGATGGGGGATCCTGATTCCCAGGTCCAGCGGCTTCCTTGCATGTCCGAGAATGGTAAGGAGTGTCCTGCCCAGGGACCCTGGGTGGTTGGGTGAGATTTAGAAGGGGTCGAGCCGTTTGTACAGTGTCCTGCAACACTCGCTGCCCTGTGACTGTTAACCCCTAAATCAAAATACATCCACGCAGGCTGCCGCCATCTTGGATCTTCCGCATTTTCAGCATCTTAATTCTAACCAATAAAGTACAACGGAGCCTGAAGGTCCACCCCACGTTTCTCACAGTTCAAACAAGTTCTCACCCATTTCAGTGCATGCATTCAGAATTTGGGGATCATGGGACAGACAAGCCCATCGTGACATAGGCTGTAATAAAGGTTCACCAAATATGCTGTCTCAGAGATGTTATGATTTCACCCCCACAAACAGAGAAAGCTTTCTCCAACTGCATCTGTACTTTCATAGCCTGCTATGTTTGCTGTGGAGCAGAGCACCTGTCTCCTGGTATTCTAATAGCAGCCACCATGTCCCTGACTCCTAAGGTTCCACCTGTAGGCCTTGGGAAAAAGCCACTCATGCGTCTGAGTCCTATACAATGAGATGATAGAGGGAAACACAGCCTGATCTCACCTCCCCAGACATGGACACTCACTCACCCGCACCTTCACACCACAAAATATATGATAAAAGAATAAAAAAATGCAGTATTATCAAGGATAACTCACAAAATATTGAAAGTGATTGGGTTTAACAAACTACAATTGTAATGAATATTCTTGATTGTCAATTTGCTTACATCTGGAAGTAACTAAAACCCAAGTGCTGGGTATACCTGTGAGAGATTGGTTGATTGAGGAAGAGAGAAGTGGGGCTTGATTTACTTATGGTTCTCCGTATTATACAGGCACCTCCAAAAAATGGATAGCTGTTGTATTACATACCCTTATTGGGACAAACATGAAAGATACTCAAAAGAGAAATCTTTACAGTGAGCAGAACTTCAGGCAGTACACATGGTCATATATTTTGTTTGGAAGCAGAAACGACTACATATGTTGACTGTTCAATGATTCCTATGGCCTGTAGTCAATGGCTTGGGTGGATGGTCAGGGATGTGGAAATAGCATGATTGGAAAATTGGTGGGAAATACATCTAAGGAATAAGTATGTGGATAGGTCTCTCCAAATGAGCAAAGGATATGAAGATGCTTGCATCTCATGTAAATGCTTGAGCAGGGATTGAATTATCAATGAGATAGAATGAGTCATTCTGTGAACAGTTATTCTCATTCACCAGACATCCCTGTTATTGTCTCATCGGCCCATGGACAAAGTGGCCATGGCAGCAGAGATGGAGGTTATGAATGGACTCCACATCATGGATTTCCACTCATGAAAGCTTTACTGGCTACAACTGCTGCTAAATACCAGATCACCCAAAACTGAACCCCAGATATGGCATCATTCCTTAGAGTGATATGCTAGAAAACTGGTGGGAGGTTAACTATATGGAACTACATTCTCCATGGAAAGGACAATGTTTTTCATACTGGAGTAGATACCTACATTTACTATATAATTACCATTCCTGAATTTAGTGCTTCTTCCAAAAATTTCATCCATTGACTCACAGAATGCTTATCCTCCATTATTATATTCCACATGGTATTGCTTCTGACAAAGGTGGACTTTTCACAACCAGAGAATAGTGACAGTAGGCCCATGATAAGTATTGCCCTGATCTTATCACGTTGCTGTCCAACCTGAAGAAAGATAGAATGGGATATTCTGTTACAGTGTAAATTAAGAGGGAGCAGCCTGGAGGGATGGAGCAAGGCTTCCAAAAATGTAGCATATGTTATAGTTTATCCTGTAGCCAGGATCCACAGGTCTAGGAATCTTGGATGAAAAGAAGAGTAGTTCATCATTACCCCTAGTGACTCACTGAGAACATTTTTGCTTAGTGTTCCTGTGACTTTAAGCTATTTTGCCCTAAAAGTTCTAGTTCTAGGGGGGAAGCATGGATGCCAGAAGCTACAACTAACATTCCATTGAACTGGAAATTCAAACTTTCCCCTGGTCACTTTTAGATTCTAATGACCTTAAACTAACAAGCTAAAAAAAGTGTAACAGTCTTAGGAGGGGTGATTGATTCAGATTACCAAGGGGAAATTGGATTCCTCCTACACAATATTGGCAAGAATGATTATATTGTGAGTTCAGGAGATCCTTTAGGGTATCACTTGATTCTACCATGTCCTCTGATTAATGTCAATGATCAACTATAAAAGCCTAATCCAGGCAGGATGACAAAAGGCATAGTTCCTACTGCAATGGGTCACTCCCCCAGGAAAGGTGACAAGACCAACAGAAGTACTTGTCAAGGATGGAGAAAATACAAATTTGATAGCACAGGACAACATTTACAAATGACAGTTAAGGTCATGTGACCAGGTTCAGAAATGAAGACTATAATTGTCATGAGTGTTTCTGTCTTATTTCACTAAGATTATGTGTGTAGGAATATTTGTGTTTTCTTTCCTTGATTTCTTTATTATGTAATACAGCATCAATTAAGAGAATATCAGTGGATCAGTCGTCATCATATTTAAGTTTGAAGATTCAAAAGGAATGTCCTGCAAGGGATATTGATACCTATTTTTAAAATGATAATGTACTTATGATAGTTATATGGTGATGGGCATGACTATGGTCTGTTTATTTATATTGCATTTGAATCTGTACATGAGATAGCTATATCATATTAGGCATAATTATGATTTGGGCATTGTTTTCATTTGGAAATTAAGCATGTCATAGGAAGAAATGATTGTAAGTTAGGTTTAAAAAGGGTGGACTTGTGATGGCTGTTTTTGTTTGTTTGCTGTGCTATATCAGGAGTCAACTAAAACCCAAACACTGGGTACATCTGGTAGGGATTTTCTACTTAGATAAATCATTAGAAATGGTAGGATACATGTTTAATATGGAACTTTTGAGGTAGGAAGAGCTTCCTTTAGTTGGACTTATAGTGGTGGGAGCCTATATATAGATATGGACGAAGGAAACACTATCTATTTTTGCCTGGCTATCTATGTTCTTGCCGGCAAGTTCATTCCTTCAACGACATTGGAACCTACTTCTTCAGTATTCCAGAGTATACTTAATACCTGTTAAGACATTCAGTCTTGTGGGCCGAACAACTACTGGATACTTGGACTTCCTATATTGTTCATTTTTGTACTAGCAGGACCACAGCTTGTAGACCACTCTAATAAATCCAATATATATCTATTCTATCAGTTCTGTTCCTCTAGAGCAATGGTTCTCAACCTTCCTATCCATGGTGACATTGTGATTTATCACTCTGAATCTCAAATCTGCACAAAACACATTTTAATTGTTTTAAACAACCCAATCTGTAACTTGTTATAATTATATCCTCTGATATTTAAATAAAATTCATTTATATATCAGTAAGTATCCTCATATATTTAAGCTAACTGTCTTTTTTACATATCCTACTTTTATTAAAATTGTATTATATCATATAAAAACTTTATAGCCAACCCACACTTAGTTTATTTATTAGCTTTTCTGTTTTATTGTTATTTGTAATTTTCAGATATAAAATGACACTGAAATGAACATTGATTAATTTAAATAAGTTATTCATTAAAGACAATAAGAAATTGTCAATTTACAGCCATCAGGATATAACAAATACTTTTGGAACTGTGGTGATTTGAGTAGGTTTGGTACCCATAGAATATTCATGTGTCTGAAGCTTGGTCATAGGAAGTGGCACTGTTAGGAAGTGTGGCCTTAGTGGAAGTGGTGTGCCCTTGTCAGAGGAAGTATGTCACTAAGGAGGCAGAGCTTTGAGGTCTTACATGATGAAGACAGGCCCAATGTGAAATACATCTAGTTGCCTCCTGGATGTCTAAGGATCAAGATGTAGATGTAGAACTCAGCTCCTTCTCCAACACAATACCTGCCTGCATGCTGCATGCTTCCTGCCATTAAAATACAGCGATAAACCTTTGAAGCTCTAAGCCAGGACTAAATAAATGTTTTTCTTTATTAGAGTTGACTTGGTGTGGTGTCTCTTCACAGCAATAAGATTCTAAGACAGCACTACAGTCCTTTGTTACTGTCTGAATTTTTAGTGAATTTTTTAAATGGAAAGTATCAGTAGAAATTTTAAATTGGAACATTTGTATTCCTTCCAGGGGAAATCTCATGGATTTACTTAAGAAACAAACAAACAAAAATTAAGCAGCATTTGAAGCTTAATATATTTATGGTGAGTCATACTGCTTGAAAGAATGTGAAAAGGGGATATGCAAAGGGAGAATTTGAACTGTACCAATTGTGCAGACATCAAATCAGAGAATAAGGACTTAGATTTTCAGACAACTACTCTCTTCCTAAGATCACATTGGTTGTGCTTTGTGTCCTCATTTAGATCATGCCCTGGGGAATTTGTGATCTTCAACATTGGAAGATCATGAGTTATCCTATGTTTGAATGATTTCCACAGAGTAGAGGGACATATGCTATCTTTGAAAGTGATTAGAGATAATCTGTTGCCATGCCTACTGTAGTCTGACCATTTGGGCCAATTATCTTCAATCTGTTTAAATATTTAAAGAGCATCCCTGTGATGAATTTTATGGTATTTTCTTCCTGAGTGAAACTGAGAGTGAGAGAGTCAAAAAGACCAACTTGCCTTTCCACCAGTGGCTGGACTCAGAACCACAGTTCCAATTATCTTTGTCTCTGCCTATTATAGATTCCCATCACTTTAAGATAATCATTCCCTCTTAACCTCAACTTCTTATGGTATAAAGATCTGTATCCTGATTTGAAAGGCTGAATCCCATTTACATTATCTCAGTTTACTTGCATAATTTATTTTTATTTTGACAAAGGAAGTATCCTGTATATTATGTCTTATCACTCACTTTGTGCAGGAATCTGTGTACTTTCTAATAATTAATTAATATCCATAATGAGTCAGTAACTTTTCATTTTCTGCATATGAGAAAAATCAAAATTACATGTTAGAAATCTATTTTTATTCATTAAAACGTTTTTGTTTCGTTTTTGAGATTATGTTTCTCCCCTCCCTTTTCTCCCTATAAACTCTCACAAATATCTGTCCCCACTCTCCTTCAAATTCATGGGTTATTTTTCACTAAATGTTATTGAATATGTATTCTTAAATACTGCCTGTTCTGTTTATATAATGCCACCTTATTGTACGTTTTCAAGGTTAACCATTTGGTACTGGGCAAGCAAATGGCTATTTTCTTTTTTTCTTAATAAAGGCCAGTTTTCCTCAGTTGCTTATAACTTTTTCTGTAGTGTTGGAGCTTCATGTGCAGTTTTCTGTGCAGTGTGGCATGTTCATTGGTGTCATCCTTATGAAGGAACATATTAAATGGAGCTTTATTTCATATATAAATTATCATATTCTCTTTAGACACTAAAATCTTGAACAACATAGAACACCCCAAAAGTATAAATAATAAGAACATACATAGTAGGATGTTGTGAAAATGGATTCCTTTTTCTCTTTTTTAAAATTGAATTTAATTTATTTGTTCATTTTACATCCAATTGCAACCTTCTTCCCTTTTCTTCTCACAGTCTTACCCTCCTACCCACTTCCTTTACTCCTCCCCCCCCTCCCCCGCCCAGTGCCAAGCCAAGCCATTCTGGCTCATCAAATGTGAATTGCATCAGGACTAAGTGCCTCCTCTTCCACTAAGGCAAGACAAGACAATTCTGCTGGGAAAATAAACTCCAGAGGAGGCAACAGCATCTAAGTCCTGGATAGACCACATTTCAATTATTTTCTTTTTAATGTTTGTTTATTACTTCAGGTTATATCGCCATCACATTGCCCTATTTCCACCCCTCCCAGTCCCAACCTCCCACCCTATACCCCTATCACTTCCATCCCACTCCTTTGGAGTGGAATGTCCCTACATATCAGTCCTCTGCCCCAGTTCAGCGGTCATATGAGGGCTAAGAGCCTCCTCATACACTGGGGGTCCACAAAGCAGTAACGCTAGGGAAAAGTGTCTCATTAACAGGTAACATAGTCTATGTTCCTGTTCCCTTTGGTGCATTGGCTGTAGCATAGTTATCCTGTACTAGATGGCTAAAATCCAATTATAAGTGAATAGATGCCATGTGCATCCTTCTGAGTCTGGGTTAGTTCACTCAGAATGAGCTTCTCCAGTTCCATCCATTTGGCTACAAATTGAATGATTTCGTTGTTTCTGATGACTGAGTAGTATTCCATTGTGTAGATGTACCAGAGTTTTTTTTTTTTTATCCATTCTCCAGTTGAGAGACATCTGGATTGTTTCCAGTTTCTAGCTGTTACAAATAAAGCTGCTATGAACATAGATGAGGATAGGTTCTTGTCATTTGGTGAGGAATCATTTGGATGTATACCCAGAAGTGGGATGGCTGGGTCTTGAGGTAGAGCTATTCCAAGTTTTCTAAGATATCGCTAAACTGATTTCCACAGTGGTTATACAAGTTTACACTCCCACCAGCAATGGAGGAGTGTTCCCCTTTCTCCACAACCTCACCAGCATGTGCTGTCATTTGAGTTTTTGATCTTAGCCATTCTGACAGTTGTGAGATGGAATTTCAGAGTTGTCTTGAGTTACATTTCTCTGATGACTAAGGATGCCAAGCATTTCTTCAAGTATCTCTCAGCCATTAGGGATTCCTCCTTTGTGAATTCTCTGTTTAGCTCTGTTCCCCATTTTTGATTGGATTATTTGGTTTCTTGGCATTTAAATTTTTGAGTTCTTTGTAAATTTTGGGTATTAGTCCTCTGTCACATGTGGGGTTGGTGAATATTTTTTTCCAATCTATAGGTTGTCAATTTGTTTGAATGACAGTGTCTTTTGCATTACAGAAGATTTTCAGTTTCATGAGTTCCCATTTATTGATTGTTGGTCTTAGATCCTGAGCTGTTGGCATTTTGTTCAGGAAGGTGTTACCTGTGCTGATGAGTTCAAGGGTTTTCCCTACTTTCTATTCTAATAGATTTAGTGTGTCCAGCTTTATGTTAAGGTCTTTGATATACTGGACTGAAGTTTTGTATAAGGTAAAAGTATGGGTCTAATTTAATTCTTTTACATGTGGACATCAAGTTGGACTAGTACCATTTGTTGAAGATGCTATCCTTTTTCCATTGCACAGTTTTGGCTTCTTTGTCAAAAATTAAGTGACCATAGGTGTGTTGGTTCATTTCTGGATCTTCAATTCGATTCCATTGATCCACTGGTCTGTTTCTATACCAGTACCATGCTGTTTTTATTACTATTGCTCTGTAGCACAGCTTGAAATGTGGAATGGAGATACCTCTAGGTGTTTTTTGTTTTGTTTTGTTTTGACAGGATTGATTTAGCTATTCTGGTTTCTTTTGTTGTTGTTGTTGTTGTTGTTGTTATTCTATATGAATTCGAGAATTGCTTTTTCCAGGTCTATAAAGAATTGTGGCAGCCGGGCAGTGGTGGCGCACGCCTTTAATCCCAGCACTTGGGAGGCAGAGGCAGGCGGATCTTTGCGAGTTCGAGGCCAGCCTGGTCTACAAAGTGAGTCCAGGACAGCCAGGGCTACACAGAGAAACCCTGTCTCGAAAAAAAAAAAAAAAAAAAAAAGAATTGTGGTGGTATTTTGATAGGAATTAAATTGAATTTGTATATTGCTTTTGGCAGGATAGCTATTTGTATTATGTTGATCATACCTATCCATGAGCATGGGAGATCTTTCCATCTTCTGATGGCCTCTTTAATTTCTTTCTTCAAGGACTTGAAGTTCTTATCATACAGATCTTTTACTTGCTTGGTTAGAGTTACCCCCAGGTATTTTATATTGTTTGTGGCTATTGTGAAGGGTGTTGTTTCCCTAATTTCTTTCTTAGCCCATTTATTTTTTATACAAAGATGGGGTTTTGATTTTTTGAATTAAATTTGTATCCAGCCATCTTGCTGAAGGTGTTTATCAGCTCTAAGAGTTTCTGGTGAAATTTTTGAGGTTGCTTATGTATACTGTCATATTGTCTGAAAATAGAGATAATTAATCTTCTTAATTTCCAATTTGTATTCCTTTGATCTACTTTAATTGTCTTAATGCTCTAGCAAGCACTTTAAGTACTATGTTGAAGAGATATGGTAAAAGTGGGGCCAGTAGTCTGGAAGCATATTTGGGCTTTCCCAGAGGGGTGTTGGACATATAGGCCCCTTTATTGGATTTACAATTACTCAGAAGAACACTGAAACTAGACAAAGCAGCAGGACATACTTCCTGTAGGAGACTACCCCTCCTGGCACCAATGCTCAGTTCCAGGCCTTGGTGGGTGAACAGCCCCAACTGATAGTATTCACAGGATAGCTCTGTCTCCCAGATCAAGACCAGCACAATCCACAGGAATGGTGATATCACAGTGGGTTGAAAGGCAGGTGGTCAGAATTGAAGTTTGCTGGGAACTCCACTGAGTCCAAGCCCTGGATGGGTTGTGGGTTAATATCAGACCTCTCAGTCCAGTGCTGGCTCCTCCTGCAGGAAACCAGATCTTCAGCATCTACAGTTCCACCCCTGGAGCAGCGAGTTCTTGGCCTGTGTGGACTACCTGAGTGACTCAGACTACAAGGGCTTGGTGCCTAGGGCCAAGAGGCACAGAGGTACCCTGGGTACCATCTAGGAGGAGCCACCTGAGGGGAACATGATCATTTGACCTAACCCTCGGACCAGACAAACTAGCAACAGGGGACTCTGCAGGCTGGAATAACACATACAACCTTAACCCCGACCTGAGCTCCCAGTTGGGACACAACTGGAAAGTGTCGACTTCAGGGGGCCCACTGAAATACAGCCCCCAGCAAAAGAACCCACCTAGCCTGTGTTGAGCTACAGACCACCAAGACTATACAGCCTCTACAGCAAAGACCCACCCTTAGCATCAAGTCCAGAAGACACTAGGAACAATCAGCTAAGGATATCCAGATATCTAAAGGTCAGTGAAAAAACAAATCTGACAAAAATCAGGGAAATATGACTCCAACAAAATACAGTAATGCTAATACAGCAAACCCGACCATCCCACCACAGCTGAAACACAGGAAAATGATGACAAATCTATAGTTAGAAAATTGATAGAGTCCTTACAAGAAGAAGTGAAAACTCTGAAAGAATACAAAGAATCTTCTATTTTACAAATGAAAGCAATGGAGAAAACCATTAGAGACCTTCAAGCCAACTCAGCCAAATATGAATGGCAAAGAGACAAGGCTATGAAAGATCTGAAGGTATGGCAGACAAAGTCATCTAAATTGGAGCAGAAAATGTATAAAATGTCTAAAAGCTTTCAAGACTTGAAATTGGAAATGGAAGCAATGAAGAGATCACAAGCAGAAACAGTACTGGAGGTGGAAAATTAAGGAAAGAGAACAGGAACTACAGACATGAGTACAAAAATAGGATGCAAGAGATGGAAGACAGATCCATCTCAGGTGTGGAAGATTCAACTGAACAAATCAGTACATCAACCAAAGAAAATGAGAAATCTAAAAAAGTCCTCACCCACAACATCAAAGAAATCAAGGACTCAATGAAAAGATGGAACCTAAGAATTATAGGCATAGATGAAAGAGAAGACTCCCGACTCCAAGGTCCAGGACACATCTTCAACAAAATCATAGAAGAAAACTTCCAAACCTTAAAGAAAGAGATGGCGATAAAATTCCAAGAGGCATACAGAACTCCAAACAGATTAGATCATAAAAGAAATTTCTTCTTGCCACATAATAATTGAAACTCCAAATGTACAGAAAAAAAGAATATTAAAAGCCATAAGAGAAAAATATCAAGTAATGTATAATTGCAGACCCATCAGAATTACACCTGACTTCTCCTCAGAGACTTTAAAAGCCAGAAGGGCCTGGGCAAACATCCTACAAGCCCTAAGAGAACATAGGTGCCTCGTCAGGCTACTATACCCAGTAAAACTCTCTATCAACATAGATGGAGAAAACAAGATATTCCATGATAAAATAAAATTTAAATAGTATCTACCCACAAATCCATCCCTACAGAAGATCATAGAAGGAAAATTCCAACCCAGAGAAGAAAACTACACCCAAGAAAACAGAGGAAGCAAAAAACTCCACTGAAGCTAAATCAAAAGAAACACACAACCACCACCTACCTCAAAATAACAGGAAATAACAACCTTTGGTCATTAATATCCATCAACATCAATGGACACAACTCCCTGGTAAAAAGACACAGACTTACAGAATGGATCTGTAAACAAGACCCAACATTTTGCTGCATACAAGAAATCCACTTCAAATGTTAAGGGAACCATTTAAGGACCCATCTGTGTTGTACACACAAGGGTCCAAGAACCAGTTCATGCAAGTTTGTTGGTTCAGATTCTGTGAGCCCTCTTGTGGCCGAGTTAATTGGCTATGTGGGTCTTCTTGTGTCCTTAATTCCTACAGTTCTTAAACTTCCTCTCACCTTTTTTTAAGACTCCATGATTTTTACCTAAAGTTTGGGTTTGGATCTCTGCATTTGTTTCCATTAACTTCTAGATAAAGCTTCTTGAATGGCAGTTACATTGGGGCCTGTCCAGATCCTTTTGTTCATCTATTTCCAATGTGATTTTATCTCCCCTACTTAGAAGAATTCAAGCTTCATCCCTTGAACCCCCCTTGATACTTAAATTTGTTATGGGATATGGAGAGAAGGGAACACTCTTCCATTGCTGGTGGGAGTGCAATCTTGTACAACCATTTTGGAAAACAATCTGGTGCTTTCTAAGAAAATTGGGAAGAGTTTTACCTCAAGGCCCAGCTATACCCCTCCTGGGCATATATTCCAAATCACAAGAAAATTTCCTCAACTATGTTCACAGCAGCTTTATTTATAATAGCCAGAAACTGGAAATAGCTCAGATGTCCCTCAACCAAGAAATGGATAAAGAAACTGTGCTACATCTCTATATTGGAATACTACTCCACTAACAAAAACAAGAATCAAGAATATCAAGAGATTTGCAGGCAAATGGATGGAACCAGAGAAGATCATCCTGAGTGAGCTGACTCAGATCCAAAAAGACACACATGACATTTACTCACTCATAAACAGATATTAGCCAATTCATACAGGATAACCATGTTGTACTCCACATATCCCCCCCCAAAATTATTCTTTCATTACTTGCTACAAAACCATGGTTACTTCATAGGTGAACAGAATTGCTTTGATTTCATGTGTACTCTCTATCAGGAAAGATGGAAATCTATTTGCACTTGCCTGCTATTATACTCCAATGTACTTCCTTTATGATCTGAAAACGGTCCCTACCTTCTCTAAAAATATGAAAATTTTTGCAAATTTTTTTATATAAGTACTTTATTTTTTTCCTTCAAGTTACATCTCAGTCACAAACCCTTCCCTATTCCCCCTTCCTGTCCCACCCTTCCCCCCTCTTCCTCCCCAACAGCTTCCCTTTTCAATCCAACAAATGGTTCTTTCTCTTATAACAGTAAATTCTATACAAAACAGCAGAATTAAATATGCCACATTTATGAGAGTTAAATGGCCCAGTATACCTTCCCAATGTCCAGTTCATACATATTTGGCCACTGACTTTAACATTCTACCTTCTAACCATCTCCATGAGTTTAAAGTTCTATAACTGACTTAGCTTTCATACTAACTTGCATCACTATTATAACCATCTTCTTAGATCTAGAATGCCCTCTTGATTCCTAAACAACTCAAAATTTAGCTGTGAGACTCAGCTGTCTATTCTTCAACCACCTCAGAGAGCTGAGAAGGATAAATATATCTGATTATATAGGAAGTGCAGGGCCTGCAGCTTCCAATACTAAGAAATGACAAACCAGTGACTACCTGAACAGTTCCCATTTTCTCTCCATACATTCCAGCATCAGTCTTCAGCCTTTTGGTCCTGTTTCTCTGACAGACATTTATTGTAGAGCAGGGATTATGAAGGACTTACCTACCCTGTCTTGGCAGAGCTAGGCTGTCGACTTCCCTGCTACCAAGTTTTTTCCTTTTTGGACAGCAGTCTGTCTGCAGTTGAAGCAAGGAGATTTTACATGCCAAGATATAGGCTTGAAACTAATTCAACCATCTCACACTGGAGATTCTTCGATGCTTATCTTCTACTTGGAGTAGAATAGGGGGGCTGTCAGGAGCTGATATGTCACGATATAAAAAAAATCTTAATTTAAGACCACATCTTTGAATGCCATATTCTGCAGATCTCTTGGGGTTTTTGAAGATGCCCTATCTATCTCTTGTATTTAGATAAGCAAATGTTGCTTGTCTCTTAACAACTTGAATACTGAGTAGCTTAGAGAATATATGTGATAAACTGTCATAGTAGCTAACAAGTTGACATGCAAGCATGACTAGGAGTTAGTTTTTCTTAACTATCCTAAACAGTTTAAGACGGTTGGTATCAAGAGGCCAGAGCTTCACATTTCATTTTTAAGTATCTCTAGGTACGATACCATTAGGAAGCATTACCTTTAATTTTGTATCAATATACCAAGATCTATTCAAATGTGGCTAAATATACTCTTAATTTTGTATCAATATACAAAGATCAATGCCTATGTGGCCCAATAAAATCTTAATATTGCGTCCATATACAAGGGTCAATACCATTGTGGCCAACTATAATCTTAATTTTGTATCAATATACAAATATCAATACCGACGTAGTCCAATACAATCTTATTTTTGCACAATAAACAATGGTCAATACCACTTTAGCCAAACATACTAATTTTGTATCAATATACAAAGGTATAAGGGCATATTCAATAATCTGACCCTTCTTCTTGGTCCTTCCTGTGCTATGTCTATGTCTCAATTTTTCTCAAGTCCGTGCATTCCTACATAGGAGATAAAGACAGATACAGAAAAGGGAAAGAAGGAATACCCTGGGTCTAACCTCCAAAACCCATTAAACAGGACCATTTAACAACTTGTAATCTCTTCCCCTAAATAACAGAGTTTTCAGTTGTCCTTCAAATAACCAAAAGGGGGGGGGGCAGAGAAATACCCTCCTCACCCTCTGGGTATGGGATGTTGCTCTCTTAAAATGACTTCCTGCTGCTTTGGGTTGTAGTAAACCTGTTTGGGGCCTGAACCAAAATGGAAAAATGGTTAAAAATGTTAGTACAATCCTTTTATGTTCAGTCCTTCTGTTCTCAGCTGTTTAGATGTCCTAAGGAGTTTGAAGGCAGAAGCTGAACTTCCAGGCTTTACTGAGGTCCTGGCTGGGGCATTGTGTAGAGCTGAACGGTCTTAGCGATATTAAGTTGTTGTGGTTGTAGGCTTTTGATGGAGACAGCTATTGAGGGAGTCTGTCAGGCTGAATCATCTGGGTCACTCGTCTTATTTTGGTGTTTGATTCTGTTTTCTGCTGAGGTTTCCGTTGTCCCTGGGTTCCTTGAATGGATGCTTTGATTCTCCTGGAAAGATGAGAACAGAGCCCTGCCCTAATCCTCACTCAGGGACAATCACCCTCTTTTTTTTGGGGGGGGTAGGTAATATTTCTCCTGAAGCAAATTTGGTTTTTTAACAATATATAAAGTGTTATCTTTCAATCTGGTTTAAAGAAGAAATTATTTTGTTATTTTGGAGCTAAACCAGCTTTAGTGTATATATTTTGAGATCTTGAAGGACAATTTGTTTGTATTGAGTGGGCCTTTTGTAAGTAGCTTTTAAACTTAGGTCCTTCCAAATCCTATGTGTGTGTCTCTGCATTCCAATTATTGGGATCAGAGACCTGTGGTTCCCATCTGAAGGGATTAAAGATGTGTTCCACCACTCCTGTATCGAAGTTTTTCTCTATTTAGAGTTTGTTTTGTATCAGGCTGACCTTGAGCTCTGAGATCTGCCTGCTTCTCTCTCTAGTGTGTTGGGGTTAAGGGTGTACTCTTCTTGAACGATGGGATTAAGGGTGAGTACCCTCACCACCCTGTTACGTGTAACTCTAGAATTTATAAGTCCACTAACTCTATGGTGCTCCTCCTCTCCTCCTGTCTCTGCTGAAGTTAAAGGCTTGGGTTAACACCACATTTCTCCTGTATTTTTCCTTAGCTCTACATTTTTTCGACACTTGGAGGTTTATAAAACCAGGTTGAACGGCTGTATCCTTTATTTTATTTACAGTGTTTTAACGTTGTTACCTGCTTTTTTTAATTAATAAATTTATTTGTTTGTTGCTACAGGTTACATCCTTAACATATTGTCCTCTTTTCCCACTTCCCAGCCCCACCCTCCCATGCTCTACCCCCTGACCCTTCCGTCTTGATCCTCTGGGGTGGAGTGTCCCTGCATAACAGTCTCTCACCACAGATCAGGAGTCATATGAGGGCCAAGAGCCTCTTCATACACCGGGGGCCTACGAGGCAGTACCGCCAGTGAAAGGTGTCTCCTTGCTACAGGGGGAAAACTAAAAAAAAAGACCAACAGACACACAAACCCACAAAAACAAAGAATAACAACAAAAAAAGAGAGGAAAAAGAAAGAGAAAAAAAGAGGGAAAGGAAAAAGAAATAATAAAAAAAAAAAGTTTATGTTCATGTTCCTTTTGGTGTGTTGGTTGTAGTACAGATATCCTGTACGATATAGCTAAAATCCAACTATGAGTGAATAGATGCCGTGTGCATCCGTCTGAGTCTGGGTTAGCTCACTCAAGATGAACTTCTCTAGATCCATCCATTTGGCTGCAAATTGCATAATTTCCTTGTTTCTGATAGCTGAGTAGTATTCCATTGTATAGATGTACCACAGTTTTTTAATCCATTCTTCAGTTGAGGGACATCTGGGTTGTTTCCAGTTTCTAGCTATTACAAATAAGGCTGCTATGTTAGACCCATACCTATCACCTTGTACAAAACTCAATTCCAAGTGGATCAAAGACCTTAACATAAGGCCGGTCACACTAAAGATACTAGAAGAAAAAGTAGGAGAAACTCTCGAACTCACTGGCACAGGTGACAACTTCCTGAACAGAACACCAACTGCTCAGGACCTGAGATCAACAATCAATAAATAGGACCTCATGAAACTGAAAAGCTTCTGTAAGGCAAAAGACACAGTCATTAGAACAAAATGGCAACCAACAGACTCGGAGAAAATCTTCACCAACCCCACATCTGATAGAGAGCTATTTTCTAAAATCTACAAAGAACTCAAGAAACTAAATGCCAAGAAACCAAATAATCCAATCAAAAAATGGGAGACGGAGCTAAATAGAGAATTCACAAAGAGGAATCCCTAATGGTCGGGAGTCACCTGAAGAAATGCTCAACATCCTTAATCATCAGAGAAATGTAACTCAAGATGACCTTGAGATTCCATCTCACACCTGTCAGAATGGCTAAGATAAAGAACTCAAATGACAGCACATGCTGGCAAGGGTGTGGAGAAAGGGGAACCCTACTCCATTGCTGGTGGGAGTGCAGGCTTGTGCAACCACTATGGAGGTCTTTCTGGAGATATCATAGAAACCTTGGAATAACTTTGCCTCAGGACCCAGCCATATCACTTCTGGGTATACACCCAAAGGACACCTCACGT
This sequence comes from Lophiomys imhausi, assembly GCA_907164525.1. NCBI lineage: Eukaryota > Metazoa > Chordata > Mammalia > Rodentia > Muridae > Lophiomys > Lophiomys imhausi. The sequence goes on along the minus strand of CAJQZJ010032173.1, from coordinate 5,060,840 downwards.
TGACATAGGGAAGTCTCCTCATCTATGTTCATTTTTGCAAATTTTTATGTGACAATTGTTTACAGAAATCATGAGTTCCTCTCCTCTCTTTATTTCTATAAGGTTTCATATATGACTGAATATAATATTTTTCATTATTCCATACTACTATTACTTGGTTATTTACCCCAGATAAGCCATGAGTAAAATAAAAGAAAAAGCACATCCAAAATAAATGAGTATTTCTATGTTAATCAACGAGTCCTTATTATTGAGCTCTAAGGACAATTGTAAACAATTTCTTATGCAGATGACATCTGATCTGATTTAGAGTTAAATCATTATTGGAGTTTCAATCTTCACATTTTTTATTACTATGATACCCATTTGATGATATTAATAACATAATAGTCATATTCTCATACTTAGTTGCCATCTCTATTACTGAAGCCACTTTATTAATTTGCCCATCACAGTAATATTGGCTTGATCACTTGAGCTCTTGCCTATTGTTCAGTTTGATAATTTAGTGTCAGAGTGGTGGAGACATGCTCTGTATTAGTTTTAAACTTAATTAAATAGCACCCATATATATTTGCTCCAGTGCTTCCTCCATTTGTTTATTTATTTGTTCACTATGTGCATGGTGAATGCATGAGAGCACATGCCACAGGGTGAGTGGGAGCTATAAGCACAACTTGTGGGAATGGGTTTGTTCATTCATCATGTGAGACCTGAAATAAAGCTCCTTTTCTTTTTTTAGACCAAGATCAGCCTTTACATGCTAAACCATCTCACCAGTTTGACATCTTATCCTAAGCTTTGTTGTTCAGTTGGAAATGAAAATCTTTAGTGACAAGGAATTTTTACATATTCCACAAAGTATAAAGACAGGCACAACATCTGAAGCTTGGGTCAAAGAGATACATTCTTACAATCATTTTTTGCAAAGTTCCATTAAGAGGAAGACTTGTCAGTTACCAATGGTGCATGTCTGTGTTTATACAGGAACGTACCCCATCATTCATGCATACTTTGACATAATATCCACCATTTTCATGGAGTGACAAATAGTCCACTGATAGTCTTTAAAATTAATGTTTTAATAATGTTTTGAAGCAGAAAAAAAACAAAATCAAGACTAAATTCTACATAGGACATCTAAGAACTGGCACAACTTATCTTATTCGTGAAAATAGATTTTTGTCCTATTATATATTCCGATTAGTCTCCCCCTCTCTCAAAACTCTTTCCAGATCCCCTCCCCCACCTAAATCCACATCCTTTATTTTCCTCTCTCATTAGAAAGTAAAGAAGAGGTGGGATCCAAGATGGCGGTGGTTCATAGGGACGCATTTTGAACTTGGGGAAAACAGCCATAAAGCCACAGAGTTATAAGACACTGTGCAATAATCTGAGTGACTCGACCACCCTGGGTCTCACTCAGCTACCCAGGGACCATTAAAAGTCCCTAGGCAGGACTCTCCTCCCCTCTCTCGGACACCCACGGAAGCCGCTGAATCCGGGAATCAGGAACCCCCACCAGGAGAGACGCCGGGAAAGATCTACTCTAATAACCAGCGGGCAGATTTGAACCCCAAACAGGGTTACTCACCAGCCTACTGGGCCCCCAGATCCCACGCAGGCTTTCTGGCTATTTAGCAAAAGTTTGTGGACCTGTGGGAGTGCCATACACTCTTAGCAGCGTGCCACAGTGGGAGGGCTCACAGCGGCTGGTGGTTCAATAACTCATCAACCTAGTGGTCAGAGGGTCCACAGCAGCATTTTGGAAAGCGCAGACATATTTGTGCCCACCCAGAAGGGTGTAGCATGTACATATAGGCCCCTCTATTGGATTTACAGCCATTGGAAAAAAACATGCTGTAGCAGAACTGAGCAGCAGGATACTCTTCTGGCTGCAGATTACATGGCAGCTCAGCTGCTGTGTACCAGAACTTGGAAGACAGTGGCCCCATTTGCCAGTATCCAAAGCCAGATCCATACCCACACAGGCAGAGCTGAGAGAGTGGCAGAAAATGCGACAGGGTTGGAAGGTGGATTTGTCCACCATAGGGTCCAAGCCCTGGGAAAATTGTGGGGTAATAATTATTAGACTCTTTTTTAGTGCTGGCCTTTCTGGGGGGAAACCAGAGCTTAAGCTTATATAACTCCACCCCTGGATCAGTGAGGTTTTGACCTGAGGGACACTGCTGAGTGACTCACTTTAAGGGCATGGAGTTGGGTCCTTTCAAGATGAAGGCAGGCACCCTCAACCACCAATCTTGGGACCTCCAGGGTCCACAGAATCTGTGCCTGGACACACAGGACCATACCACCAGAGCCACTTCAGGCTGAACACTCAGTATGCAACATAGAGAGCCCTGACTTAGGAGAAGGGAAACAATCCCAGGCCATTCCTCCTTACCTGTGAATAGTAGGCTGCACCAGCTCACAGTGCTTCTGGCTATTAGATGCACATTGGCCCTGAGAACCCCCTGTGAGCAGCCGGGAAGGACCACAAACACGGTCCGACATGTAAGCTGCAGGGGAGCTACAACCACACCCAACAACCTCAGGCCTGCCAACATGTACTATCATCTATACGAAGACCAGTTGGATCCCAGGAATCTACAGGAACTTATCACCATCACAACCCCTCACCTGAGTCCCCAATTGGGACAAAACAGGAAGTGGTGAGCTCCCGGAGACACACTGAAAACCTCCACACAAGGCCCCTTCCAGCCAGGGGAAAGCGACAGATCACCAAGCAATACAACTGCTACCCCAAAGCGCCCCCTTTGTCTCCAAGCCCAGAAGACAACAGGAACAAACATCTAAGAACAACCAAATGGCAAAAAGTCAGGGAAAAAAAACAGAAACAACAGAAGTCAGGGAGATATGAGTCCAACAAAACACAACTATGCTAGTACAGTAACCTTAACCACTTCACCACAGCAGAAACACATGAAAACAACGATAACTCCACAGTCTGGAAAGTGATAGAGTCCTTTCAAGAAGAACTTAAATATATGAAGGAATTCAAAGAGTCCACAATTTCACAAGCAAAAGCAGTGGATAATACCATTAGAGAGCTCCAAGCCAAAGTGGCTCAAATTGAACAGGAAAGAGACAAGGCAATGAAAGATTTAAAAGAGATGAAAGATTTCCAGGAAAAGACAAGCAAATTGGAGCAGGAAATATACAAAATGAATAAAATCTTTCAAGCCATGAAACTGGAAATGGAAGCAATAAAGAAAACACAGTCAGAGTTAAGAGTGGAAATGGAGAATCAAGGGAAGAGAACAGGTACTACAGGCATGAGTATCAAAAAATGTATAAGAAATGGAAGACAGAATCTCAGGCATGGAAAACTCGATGGAAAAAATCAGTACAACATCAAAAGAAAATGAAAAAGGTAAAAAAATCCTCACCCATAACATCCAAGAAATCAAGGACTCAATGAAAAGACAGAACCTGAGAGTTATAGGCATAGAGGAAAGAGAAGACTCCCGACTCCAAGGTCCAGGAAACATCTTCAACAAAATCATAGAAAAAAACTTCCCAAAACTAAAGAAAGAGATGCCAATAAAATTGCAAGAGGCTTACAGAACACCAAACAGATTAGATCAGAAAAGAAACTCCTTTTGCCACATAATAATTGAAACTTCAAATGTGCAGAACAAAGAAAGAATATTAAAAGCCATAAGAGGAAAAGTAACGTATAATGGCAGACCCATCAGAATTACACCTGACTTCACCTCAGAAACTCTAAAAGCTATTAGGGCCTGGACGGATGTGCTACAAGCCCTGAGAAAATATAGGTTCCCAGCCAGACTACTATACCCAGTAAAACTCTCTATCAACATAGATGGAGAAAACAAGATATTCCATGACAAAATCAAATTTAAAAAATATCTACCCATAAGTCCAGCCCTTCAGAAGATCCTAGAAGGAAAATTCCAACCTAGAGAAGATAACTACACCCAAGAAAACAGAGGAAACAGAAAACTCCATGACAACTAAAACAAAAGAAACACAGGATCACCACCTATACCAAAATAATGGGAAATAACAACCTCTGATCACTAATATCCATAAACATCAATGGACTCAATTCCCCCCAAAAAAGACACAGGCTTGTAGATTGGATCCATAAACAAGACCCATCACTTTGCTGCTTACAGGAAACACACCTTACTAGCAAAGATAGACACTATCTTAGAGTAAAGTGCTAGGAAAAGGTTTTCCAAGCAAATGGATCCAGGAAGCAAGATGGAGTAGCCATCCTAATATCAAACAAAATAGACTTCCAACTGAAGTTAATAAAAAAGTCAGAGAAGGATATAACATACTCATTAAAGGAAATATTCATCAAGAGGACAGCTCAATATTGAATATCTATGCCCCAAATACAAAGGCACCAACATTTGTAAAAGAAACTCTCTTAAACTTAAATCGCACATCGATACCCACACATTAGTAATGAGAGACTTCAACACCCCACTTACAACAATGGACAGATCATCAAGACAGAAACAAAACAGAGAAATAATGAGCCTAACAGAGATCTTGGACCAAATGGACCTAACAGATATCTACAGAAAGTTTCACTCAAACACAAAAGAATATACCTTCTTCTCAGCACTGCACAGAACCTTCTCAAAAATCGACCATATAGTTGGACACAAAGATAGCCTCAACAGATACAAGAAAATTGAGATAACACTTTGTATCTTATCAGAACACCATGGAATAAAGCTGGACTTCAAGGCAACAGAATCAACAGAAAGCCTACACACACATGGAAATTGAACAACTCTTTACTGGATGACTCAGGGTCAGGGAAGAAATAAAGAAGGAAATCAAAGACTTCTTATAAACCAACGAAATGAAGGCACAACATACTGAAACCTATGGGACACAATGATAGCTGCACTACAAGGAAAGTTCATAGCACTGAGTGCCAACAAAAAGAAAATTGTGACAGCACATATTAGTGAATTAACAGCCAAACTGGATGAATTGGAAAAAAAAAGAATCAAACACTGTCAAGAGGAGCAGAAAGCAGGAAATCATCAAACTTAGGGCTGAAATCAACAACTTAGAAACAAAAAGAACTATACAAAGAATCAATGAAGCCAAGAGTTGGTTCTTCAAAAAAAAAAAAAAACCAACAAAATAGACAGACCCTTAGCCAAATTAACTAAAAGGCAGAGGGAAAAAAAACCAAATCAATAAAGTCAGAAATGAAAAGGGAGAAATAACAACAGACACTGAGGAAATCCAGAGAATATTTAGATCCTATTTTAAATATCTATACTGCACCAAATATGAAAACTTAAGTGAAATGGACAATTTTCTTGATAGTTTCCACCTACCGAAGCTAAATCAAGATCAGGTTAACAGATTAAACAGCCCAATAACCCCTATGGAAGTAGAAACAGTAATTAAAAATCTCCCAAACAAAGAAAGCCCAGGGCCAGATGGTTCTTCACAGAATCTATCAGACCTTCACAGAAGAGCTAGTACCAATACTCTTCAAACTCTTTCACAAAACAGAATCAGAAAGAACACTGCCAAACTCATTCTATGAGGCGATAGTTACCCTGATACCTAAACCACACAAAGACCAAACAAACAAAGAGAACTTCAGACCAATCTCCCTCATGAAAATAGATGCGAAAATACTTAATAAAATTCTAGCAAACAGAATTCAAGAACACATCAAAAGTATCATACACCATGATAAAGTAGGCTTCATCCCAGGAATGCAGGGATGTTTCACCATATGAAAATCCATCAATGTAATTCACCACATAAACAAGATGAATGATTATCTCGCTAGATGCAGAAAAAGCATTTGAAAAAATCCAACACCCTTTCATGCTAAAATTTCTGGTGAGAACGGGCATAAAAGTAACTTACCTAGAAATAATAAAGGCAATATACAGCAAGCCAGTAGCAAACATCAAAGTTCATGTAGAGAAACTTGAAGTATTTCCTCTAAACTCAGGGACAAGACAAGAATGCCCACTTTCACCATATCTCTTCAATATAGTACTTGAAGTTCTTGCTAAAGCAATAAGACAACTAAAGGAGATCAAGGGGACACAAATTGGAATCAAAGAAGTCAAATTATCCCTATTTGCAGATGGTATGATAGTGTACATAAACGACCCCAAAAATTCCAAAAGTGAACTCTTACAGCTGGTAAACACCTTCAGCAAGGTGGCGGGATAAAAAATTAATTCAAAAAAAAATCAGAAGACCTTCTTTATACAACAAATAATGGGGCTGAGAACGAAATTATGGAAACAACTCCCTTCACAATAGCCACAAATATATAAAATACCTGGGGGTAACTCTAACCAAGCAAGTAAAGGACCTGTACAACAAGTACTTCAAGCCCTTGAAGAAAAAAATTGAAGAGGCCATCAGAAGATGGAAAGATCTCCCATGCTCATGGACAGGTAGGATCAACATAATAAAAATGGCCATCCTACCAAAAGTAATATACACATTCAGTGCAATTCCTATCAAAGTACCAACACAATTCTTTATAGACCTGGAGAAAGCTATTCTCAATTTCATATGGAACAACACAGAACCTAGAATAGCTAAAACAATCCTGTACCATTAAAAAAAAAAAAAAATCTGGAGGTATCACCATCCCAGATATCAAGCCAAACTACAGAGCAATAGTTATACAAACAGCAAGGTACTGGTATAGAAACAGACCAGTGGATCAATGAAATAGAATTGAAGACCCAGAAATGAACCCACACACCTATGGTCACCTAATCTTTAACAAAGAAGCCAAAACTGCACAATGGAAAAAGGACAGCTTCTTCAACAAATGGTGCTGGTCCAACTGGATGTCCATTATAAAAGATTGAAATTAGACCCATAATTATCAACTTGTACAAACTTAAGTCCAAGTGGATCAAAGACCTTAAAATAAGGCGGGTCACACTAAATCTACTAGAAGAGAAAGTGGGGAAAACCCTCGAAATCATTGGTACAGGTGACAACTTCATGAACAGAACACCTCAGGACCTAAGACCAACAACCAATAAATGGGACCTTGTGAAACTGAACAGCTTCTGTAAGGCAAAAGACACTGTCATTCGAATAAAATGGCAGCCTACAGATTGGGAAAAAATCCTCACCAACCCACATCTGACAAAGGCCTAATATCCAAAATTTACAAAGAACTCAAGAAATTAAATGCCAAGAAACCTAATTAATAATCCAATTATAAAATGGGAGAAAGAGCTAAACCGAGAATTCACAAAGGAGGAATTCCTAAAGGCTGAGAGACACTTGAGGAAATGCTCAGCATCCTTAATCATCAGAGAAATGCAACTCAAGACCACTCTGAGATTCCATCTCACACCTTTCAGAATGGCTAAAATCAAAAGCTCAAAAGACAGCACATGCTGGCTAGGGAGTGGAGAAAGGGAACCCTCCTCCATTGCTGATAGGAGTGCCGGATTCTGCTACCACTATGGAGGTCAGTCTTGCAATATCTTAGAAAACTTGGAATAGTTCTGTCTCGGGACCCAGCCATACAACTTCTGGGTATACATCCAAATGACTCCTCACCAAATCACAAGGAAGTTGCCTCATCTGTGTTCATAGCAGCCTTATTTGTAATAGCTAGAAACTGGAAACAACCCATATGTCCCTCAACTGAAGAATGGATTAAAAAACATACATCTACACAATGGTATACTACGCAGCTATCAGAATCAAGGAAGTTATGCAATTTGCAGCCAAATGGATGGAGCTAGAAAAGCTCATTCTGAGTGAGCTAACCTTGATTTAGAAGTATGCACATGGCATCTATTAACTTACAGTCAGATTTTAACTATATAGTACAGGATATCTATACAACAACCAATGCACCAAAGGGAACAGGAACTTTTTCATCCTGTCAGTGAGACACTTTGCCCTGTTGGTGCTACCTTGTAGGCCCCCAGTGTATGAGGAGGCTCTTGGCCCACATATGACTGCTGAACTGGGGTGGGAGATTTTTATGTAGGGACACTCCACTCTAGATGCGTGGGATGGAAGGGTTAGGGGGTAGAGGGTGGGAGGGCGGGAATGGGAAGGGTCAAAAGAGGACACTATAATGGAGATGTAACCTGAAGAAATACATAAATAAATTTAAATTAAAAAATAGAAAATACAGAAGAAAGAAAATTCAAAAAATGAAAATAAAGAAGAATCTAAATTAAAAAGAAAAAAGGAATAAAAACAAACAACCTGCACCCTTCAAAAAAGACAAAAAGCACAAGAAACTGATATACATTTGGAGACATACAATTGACATATATGGATATCCCTTAAAACCAAAAAAGAAGAAGAAAACCATAATATATGAACAAAAGACCTATAGGGAAACAAACCAAACCAAGGGAAATTAAATTACCAAAAGCAATCAAAACAAAACAAAACACCTATTCAAATGTTATGCAACAAAAAGAGACACACAAACATAAAACAATAAATTCCCCACATCTAGAAATACCATTGTGTTCATTTTGTGTTGGATATAAACTGCTGAACATGGGACTAGTTTAAGAGAGTTATTTACACACAGTGAGTCTGTGGTAGAAAAAAATAAAATTTTCATTTACAGATGATTATCAATTGGAGATAGCGTCTAGGCTAGGGATGTGAGTTCCTTTCCACTTACCTTACTCTCTCAACATTGGTACACTATCAGGACCAGATCTAAGCAGGACATTTGCATGCTGCCAAAATCTCTGTGAGTTTATATGTGCATCAGACAATCTGTGTTTAGAAGGCCTTTTTTTCCTATTCCCTTGTATTCTCTATTCCCTCTGGCTCTTAAAATATTTCCACCTCCTCTTTTACAGGGTTCCCTGAGTTTTCAGAGGTGGGAACTGTTGGAGAAAGGTCTTGTACTTGGTTTTCAGAGGCTGATTATAGTCCTGGGAGATCTGGTTACTGCCCTTTCTGAGGCACTCTCTAAATAATAAAAGTCACCGATGCCAATTAACTGGGTAGAAAGAGTATAGGAGGCTGAACTTCCTAGCAGGAACTAAGGAATCCTGAGAAAATACAGAGCACGCTGTCTTTCTCCCAGGAGACCCATAAGGAGAAGGATGTCTCTGTGAGCACTGTAGGTACAGCTAGCCAAATGGTGGATTGAGAATAGATGCTTGAGTTAACTTATATGATATAGTTGAGGGTCAGCTAAGGTCTTAGCACTGAAACCTTAAAATGTCTTGGGATATTTATTATATAGGCCCTCTGAAATCCCCAAGTCTCAGTCTTCCAGGAAAGGTGAGCCAGGTCTGTCAGGCCTATAGGTATCCCGCCAGGCCCTGCTGGCCACTTCACAGGCAGTTTGTAGTGATTAATAAATATATTTGTTAACAAAGTTTCAGTTTCAGGCAAATGATGGATATCCTTTCTAGAAGCAAGTGTCCCAAGGTCTCTCAATCTCTACACATTGTTCAATTGTAGGTCTCTGTTTTTATTTTCATCTACTTTACAAGGAAGCTTCTCTGATGATGATTAAGGAAACCGTTGATTCATGGGTATAGCAAAATGCAGTTAGGAGTCATTTTGTTGTTAGTTTCTTTTAACAGAACAGTAGTATTTGGTTTTACCCTAGGTCTACTGTCTATCTAGTCTCAGGTTCTTGGCTACTCTAGCAGTGTTGGCCATGAGTTCCACCTCAGGGAGTGGATCTCAGTATCAAGCAGATGGTGGTTGGTTACTTCTACAGCTTGTGTACCACTAGTACATTAGTTTATCCTGAAGGCCGCCATTTCTCAACTATTGTTACTGAAAAGCCTGCCCCGTCATGCTGGCTTTCAGTTCTTGTGGCTCCTGGATGAGAATTCTGCTGTCTTGTGCCCCACTCCATTAAAGGACTGTCTCCCACCGTCAAAAAAAAAAAAAATTAAAATATTTGTTGGTATATTGTTGTTTAACTTTTTTTGGTTCAGAATATCCTCCAAATCCATGAACAACAAGAAGTAGGGATGAAGATGAAAGATTGTATGGAAACCTAACACATTTGAAGATTTTAGATGATATACATATGTGAATGAGGAAGGCAGAGTCCCAAATTTAATTTCTCTCATCATTAAATGATTCTTCCAGTTTTCAAAATTACTCATATCAATAGAGTGATTGGCCAAAAGGGTCCAATGGGAACCCTTAAGCAATAAGACAAGACCTATATGTCTCACTGAAAGTGGAGAAATCAAGCTGGTGCTTCTATGCAACATTAAAAAAAAACAATTTATTCACAATTTTCTAATTTAATGAAATAACTTATGTGTACTTCAGTTTAATTTTGTATCAAAATTATTTCTCAAGAGCTTGGAGGTGGGGATGTTATATGCCTTAGAACAGGGCCTAAAATTATTGGTTTGCTGATCATATTGCCTTTTAAATACTCTTGTTTATTCCTATGGAATACTGCCATGTGCAACATTTATTAGGTAATTTTCTTACTGCAGTAGAAAGCTATTAATAACTGATAAGTAGGCAAAATACTCAGAATAAGTGGTGGTGGAGTATTCTTTTCTAAATAGAGTAGTCATATCTACTATCTTCCATAGATAAACATAAAAAAAGGAAAATGGAGGATGTAAAAGACAGAATATGGGGGATGTACATCAAAATTATGTCTTTTGGACATGGTATAGCTTGCCAGTATAAAATGCATTATAAACGTGATCATCTACACAAGATATGCACATGATATAATTGTTCACATTTCTGTATAGATAGAGGAGTCCATGAGTTCCATGGTTGAAGAAAGGAGAGCATTATTCTTCTCAATGATGTATCCATCATTAAGTTCCTCTTCATCCAATAAATAAACACCCACATACCGTCAGGCAAGAAACTCTAGTTTAATCAATGAATCACAATATATATATATACTTAGAAGGGGAGCTTTTTGGGGGGAAGTGCCTTCAAATGAGTGAGGTAAGAAAATGAGAGAGGAGAATATGACATGACTAAATGTCCTTATATTAAAGAAAAAGTCAAAACATTAGAAGACTTAAAATAAAAGTATAATTCTACACTAGCAATAATAGCTGGACAATTAGTATTCAGAAGGAAAGTACCAATTGGTACTCAAAGGATTGTCAGTTAATTTAATAGTATGCATGCTATACTTATAAAGTAAACTTGAAATCAAAAATGAAAGAAATCATACAGTTATCAATTAATTAAATAGACTTTATTTATATCAATTAATTATCAGTTGAAGATAGAATCATGCAATAGCTTCACATTTACAGCAAGATTTATTACAATCATTGAAAATATAAAAAGAAAAACTATTAGAAATAGCAAAGGGTTGTGAAAAATTGCACACATTTTATATAGAAAAAGAGGTTTATGTTGCCCTATATTTAAAAAATATATATAAGGTTTATTATGAAAGTGATGATAGTAGAAGAAATGTAATTTTAACACAATAGAATCTAATAGACATAGAAAAGATAGTAATACTAATTTATAACAAAGCTGAGTGTTGAGTAAAGGGCAACATTTAAACTAAAGGCTATTGAGTCAATAGTGTAACAGCTGCCTTGTCTGCCCTTCATGATAAGGATTAATTACTCTTGACAATACATTGTATCCTTTATTGCCTGTTCATTCTGGGTACCTCACTAAATAATATGATTTATTGATCTATGGATGTCTCTACGGCCACATCTCATTTTAGCTAAAATATTTTGATCTAAAGAATGATTTTGCAATGTCACTAACACAGTGCTTTAAATATTGAGCACGCCCTGAGTGGACACACTTCTTCACCTAGGAAAGAAAGACTCATATGGCCATTCAGGGTAACCACTGCGTTCTGATTCCTCATAGGGAATGGCAAATGTGGATAAATATATTTTAATTAGCCATAAGTCATTTTAAACTAATCAAGCTTACTTTTTATCACTTCTCCTTGGAGATTTCATATCCACAGCATAATTAGCTAGATCAACTTGTCTCCCTGGGAGTTTGTGCTATTGAATCTTAGATATCCCTGGGTTATGACAATATAACTACTTCACACTTAGTGACTGTAATATAGGAATCCAAAGGCAGTGCCTTGGTAATGACAGCTTGTTGAGCTGCTGTTTCTTTGTATGTCTGGACATCAACCTTTCTGGTAAACATGCACTTAGTTGAGAGAAAACACAATACTAAACATCTCAAAACTTCTTAGGCACATATATCCACCACTGCTTTTTTACTCAGATCTAGACATGGCTGTCTAAACATTTCTTTTCAGATTCTAACTAATTATCTAAGTTATTTCTCACTTACCATAGGACTGTTAATCCTATTTGATGACACGTCTATTTTTGTCCAAATGGAATAATCTTGACATGCTGCCAATATTCTGCTTTGTAAAAATATTTCTGCATGTTGCAGCCTATTAAACAGGATTGCAGGAGCCGTAATGGAGACTGCTGTTCATCACATTAGTGCTGAGAATATAGAGAAACTTAAACGAAAAGAACCAAAATTTATTTATTCTTTTATTTTTTTTAATATTTATTTATTACTTGAGGTTACATCTCCATCACAGTGTCCTCTTTCCACCCCTCCCAGTCCTGCCCTCCCACCCTCTACTCCCTTTTCCCTTCCTCTGCAGTAGAGTATCCCTAGATATCAGTCCCCCCCCTCCCCGATCAGCAGGCATATGAGGGCCAAGAGCCTCATTATACACTGGGAGCCTACAAGGCAGCACAACTAGGCCAAAGTGTCTCATGGACAGGTAACAAAGTCTATGTTCCTTTTCCCTTTGGGGCATTGGTTGTAGTATAGTTATCCTGTACTATATGTCTAAAATCCAACTATAAGTGAATAGATGCCATGTGCATCCTTCTGAGTCTAGGTTAGCACACTCAGGATGAGCTTCTCTAGTTCCATCCATTTGGCTGCAAATTGCATGATTTCATTGTTTCTGATGGCTGAGTAGTATTCCACTGTGTAGATGTACCACAATTTTTTTTTATCCATTCCTCTGTTGAGGGACATCTGTGTAGTTTCCAGTTTCTAGCTATTACAAATGAGGCTGCTATGAACATAGACAAGGAAACTTCCTTGTGATTTGACGAGCAATCATTTAGATGTATACCCAGAAGTGGTATGGCTGGATCTTGAGGTAGAGCTATTCCAAGTTTTCTAAGATATCACCAGACTGATTTCCACAGTGGTTGAACAAACTTGCACTTCCACCAGCAATGGAGGAGTGTTCCCCTTTCTCCACAACCTCACCAGCATGTGTTGTCATTTGAACTTTTGATTTTAGCCATTGTGACAGGTGTGAGATGGAATCTCAGAGTCGTCTTGAGTTGCACTTCTCTGATAATTAAGGAGGCTGAGCATTTCTTCAAGTGTTTCTCAGCCATTAGGGATTCCTCCTTTGTGAATTCTTGGTTTATCTCTGTTCCCCATTTTCTTTTTATTGGATTATGTGGTTTCTTGGCATTTAATTTATTGAGCTCTTTGTAAATTTTGGGTATTAGTCTTCTGTCACATATGGGGTTGGTGATGAGTTTTTTTTCCCAAGTTTTAGGTTGCCATTTTGTTTGAATGACAAGATACAGTTGTAAAGAAGACTCAGATAATTTACAGAAATTGGAATTAGGTTGGAGAATTAAAAATTTCATGTGAGGAAATGCAAATGCCTACCACATAAAAAGTGACTAACAATTTTAAACACTGCTGACTATTGAAATGCACTTTTTCTAATTATATAAGAGAATAATTGTAAAGGCAACTGGTATATTATAAGGCTTGCACTAGCATAAAGTGTTATTGTTATTAAAAGAAAAGCTTTAGGGCACTATCTATCTTTAATTTCTTATGCTCTAACTGAAAGAAGCTGTTGTCAGCAAGAGTGTAAACTGAATAAATAATTTAAAGTTTTGTAGTACTGCCTAATAAATACATAAGAAATGGGAAAGCTCGTCCTTGCTTACTTAAAATGTGTCAATTTTCTTTCAATATTCTTAATAAACAAGGTATGAGAAAAACATTAATATTCATCAAAAAAACCTGACAGCAAAGATAAAATAATTTTCCACACATTTCAGGATACCTGATATTACTGTGATACACTGTTGTAATCAATATACATATACTGTTCTGTGATAAAAGTATATTCATTATTAATATTGATCATTTACCAAGTGTCATTTCTCTGTTTTTAGTCCCTTCAGGATACTTTATACAAGGAGCTATCATATTCTCTAAGCACATCTCATTCATACATTTTTAAGACTTAACTTTGTTGACCTTTAAAACATCAACAATTAAATTAAAATTTTTGCACAATAAATTATTCTATTTTACTAAACTTAAGTAATACATATTTATAGGATGTCTATTTATTCTTATTTTTAGCTATTGAAGGGAATGTTTATTAGTGTAGCAATTATGAAAAAAGGAAAGCAATATTATGATTTTTCAACAACTATAAGTAGAACTGTCATAAAACCCAACCTTTCTACCTTTGGGTGAGCATAGAAGAGGATTAAAACATTACACCAAAAAGTACTTACACTCCCATGTTGATTACAGTGTCAGTGTTGGCTTTCTTTCTTCAGATGATAGAATGAGATGAGAGCCATTCCCAGGCCTTTCTAGCTCTTTCTAAATACTCACTGGCTTGTATAACTCAGCTATTCTGACCAAAACTCCTCTCCAAACTGACTGATTCAAACTGGCTTCCCTTGGTTTCTGACTGAGTTGCTTTATCTGACCTCAAATTAATTCTGGCAATATATTTTAATCTTCTTGCTGTTCTTTCTCATTCTCTGTGTCATTCTGTCTTCACCTGTTTCTAGTTTGTTCTTTCTGCAATCTGTCTTTGTAAAACTGCCCCTGTAAAAACTCCTAGTTAAAAAAAAAAATCCTGTTCTTATGAGAGTTGGGTGTATCCTATCTCTGATTCATTATGTGATATCTTTCTGACTTGTCACATTGTCTACCCTTCAATTAGATCATCATATCCAAACATGGCTGCTTCCTTCTATAAACTAGATTTACCTTCATTGCTAGTATTAAAGGTATATAGTTGGGATGTGCTTGTATTCTAGCCATAGCATACTGTAATCCAGAGTGTGTCTATATTCCAACTTAATCACATAGATCTATAAGGTCTTTGATGTGATTCTTTGCCAGATCAGCCATGCTGCTTTATTAATCTTTTTCTACATTGGGCTACTTATTAAAGTAGATTGAGTGTTTTTCATCACAGATTCCATTGTGTGGATAAGGAAAATGTGTGCTGTATGTACATAATCAGATGTTGTTTAGCCAAAAACCAGTCATTTAATTGTCATTTTCTGTAGCCTGGAGGGAACTGGAAGCTATTGTATTGAATGAACTAAGAGAGGCACAGAAACAGAAATAGTACACTTCCATTTATTTGTGGGAAATAATGAATTAATTTGCAGACATATGGGATTCAATATTGCTCACCTAGGAAAGTATGTAGGGAAGGAAATAAATGCTTCAACTAGCAGCACAAAAATAGAATGTGGAGGATTTACTTCTGCTTCTTCATTATGATAGTCTCTATCACTTAAACAATACACGATGCTGTTGTTTTTAAAAATAATAATCCCAATTGTACATTTTTTATAAGGAAGATTCAGGAGCTAGATGCTGGGGTAAAAAACCTCATAACTCAGGGAGATAGAGAAAGCACACAGCTGACCTTCCTATTCCTCTGACATCTGGGAATGAAAAAAGCCTGTCTCTGGTAAGATTAAAGACATAGGCTATAACAATGCTGCTTAAATATTTTATCCTAGCTTCAAATCACTACAACACTTAGAGATTTAGAAAACAAGTTTTAGCTGTGGTAACTTTTTGAATTTACTTAAAATATTTGAAGTCTCTTATCTGTGTTCTTCTTAATACCAAATAGCAGACATATCCTTTTTATTTAAGAAGAAAACTCAAAATCTGATGTCCAATATGGCATGGGACATGTGGCAATCTGTAGTCTATCATTCTATCATAGAGGTAAGAAACACGTTTTAAGAAAACCCACTTTTCATTTCATGCCATTAAGGTAAGTGTTCCTTTGGTCAATTATCATTCAAAAATATATTTTTTTAATTTTTTCATGACCTACCCAAGGAAAGACATTTGTTAGTCTTTATAAGTTACATTGGATTATATGAACAAGCTGTCTGATGAACTATCACCACTCCTTATTCAGGCAATCTTTCCTGATCAAGTGTAATCTTTATCAAATTTGATGATATGCACAACATTTCTTCTCCTGTGGAAACATACAAAACCTCTTTAAAAGTAGCACATATTCCAGTTCCCATTGTTAGTTCAATGCATCTTTAAAATAAACATGCTGATTTAATTGAACAGTTTTTTCAATTATGCAAAGTATTGGCACAAAGTAGGGTCATCTAATATTTCTTCTGGTGAGACTTTCAAATGATATCTCTTTATTGGACAACTATTGTCATAAGTAAATACCGAGAAAGAAAACCTTTCTCTATAATACTCATACAAAGGAACTGTGAAAAGTAATTCTTTAAAACAATTACTATCAAAAGAAATGATTAAGGTAATAGAGAACAGGGGGTTTCCTGGTTGTAAAGATCTCATTGACTGAATCATCTTATTTATAACACTTAAATTTGTTAATATCCTCCATTTTCCTGATTTCCATTTTTATAACAAACAGAGGGGAATTTCATGGGCTGCTATATTCCTTAATGTGTTGAGAATTTAGCTGCTAATGTACCAACTGTTCTAGTACATGCAATTTTCCTATTGTCATAGGCCATTGGTTGACTCATAAATTTGTCAGCCATTTTAAGTTAGGGCTGTTGGTGCCATTGAAAGAATTATATCTCTTGTGTCCAGCCTATGGTTAACCTGGACAGTCTGACTGTTCTTGATAATATCTTTGATATTTTTTCTTAGAAGCATTCTTTATTTTATGGATTGTTTCTGAGATTGAAGGAATGTTAATCTATGTTTTCCATTGCTCTAATAAATCATGTCCCCATAAACTCATGGCTATATTAGTCACATATGGCATAAATTTTTCTATTTGTGCTTCTGGTCTCATACACTTGACATATCTTGCACTTTGTTTTACCTGAGATAAATTTACAATCCCTAGAAGCTGAATATTTACTGTTTGAAGAAGTCAATCTAGATGCTAAGACTTTGGTGAAACTATTGTTACATCAGCTTCTGTGTCTATTAATCTGTCAATTTCAATGCCATTTATTTGTATTTTCAACTTAGATATCTGATAATTTATAGAAGTTTTCAAAATACTTGTTTTCTGGTGTCTTCTGAATTTTTTGTTTTATCTACTGAAATTGTACTGTCCTTTATTACATTCAGAGCAATTAAATATTTTAAAGTCTTTAAATCTTTTAATTTTCTTTGGATGAATTTATTTAATGTTGACAGGGAATGAGTGAATAAAATTTTGTTTCAGGCCAATAAGAGATCTCCTATGGTATTTCCTGAAGGAAAAATTTACCTTGTCTATCCCTTGTTGATCTGCATTTATTAGTCCAATGCCAGCCTTTGCTACACATTCCTGCACACTCCTTAAGTCTGAGGCCTATTTTTTGGATTATTTAATAGAAAAAAAAAAACATTGTTTCTAGGAATGTATTCCCTCAATTTCCTTTCCAAATGACCTTGCTTACCAAAATTAAAATATCTGCCACTTTGATTTTTAAAGCCTTTTAGAAATTAGTTCTCCTATCAGAGTAACATCATTAAAGTGACATCCAATATTAGTCATATATCTAACCTATTTCTCTGTTAGTGCTGATCTTGCCTATAAAGGCCTAATCATCCTTTTGCATTCTGAATTAGAATTTCCAAAAGCCAAAGATTCAATAAATATTTTTCTTACTTCTGAATCTGATATTATTCTATTTACAGCTAAAGTAAATCCTTGTTAAAAAAAAAGCAAAGGCTTCTTTTAGGTGTTATATAATTTTAATAAAGCCTCAGACCTCTTTCCTGATTCTTCAACCTTATCCCAACCATTTAAAGTTGCTAAATGATATAGTGCCAAGTGGTAGTCATCAAATTCAAGCTGCCTTTGTAACTTAGCATATTAGCCCTCACATAACAACTGATCATGGGAAATATTAATACCTCTGGCCTGATGTGTTGTTCTATGGTGTCAGCTTCTTCTTTTAATCATGTTTGTTATTGTAACTGAGGACCAGCTTCAGTTTCCAATATTGCTGTTGTCAAGTATTTCCAGTCTTACAGGATAATTCTGTTGTGAGTTGCCCATGAATTTAATATCTACTTCATAAAGGATAAATGTAAACCATAGGTAATGATAGCTTCCTTAAATCTCCTCAAATCTAATACATCTGTATTATTTCATTTAACTTCTCTATAACCTTGGGAGTATTTATCATCTCCTGGTAGGTTTCACATAATAACTGCATAAACTAAGGTTGGTTGTCAAAAAATTTTGGGCTTCCCGCTCTTTCATTCATTATGCCGTGATATGGTAGGCCCTTACCTAAATTCCTCCATCTATGTCTGAATACTTTTATTAGGTTATTCTAAATCTTGTCTAGGTTCCTCTGTCTGTGTCTGACTATTTTTCTCATTTTTATTTATAAATCTCTTAATTTTCCTTCTAAGGTTTGTATCTTTGAACAGGTACAGAAAGCCATGGTGGTTATTAAGAATAAAGTATAAGATGTTTCCTCATCTATGTTCATAGCAGCCTATTTGAAAAAGCTAGGAACTGGAAACAACCCAGATGTCCCTCAACTGAGGAATGGATTTTAAAAAACTGTGATAAGTCTACATAATGGAATACTACTCAGCCATCAAAAACAATGAAATCATGCATCCATGAGCCAAATGGATGGAACCAGAGAAGCTCATCTGAGTGAGCTCACCCAGACTCAGAAGGATGCACATGGCATCTAGTCACTTATATTCAGATTTTAGCCATATAGTACAGGATAGCTACACTACAACCAATGTACCAAAGGGAACAAGAACATAGACTTTTTTACCTGTCATTGAGACCCTTTGTCCTAGTGGTGCTACTTTGTAGGCTCCCAGTGTATGAGGAGGCTCTTGGCCCTAATATGACTGCTGAACTGGGGTGGGGGACTGATATGTAGGGACACTCCACTCTGGAGAAGTGGGTTGGAAGGGATAAGGAGTAGAGGGTGGAGGGCATGGGATTGGGAGGGTTGGAAAGAGGGCACTTTGATGGTGATGGAACCTGAAGTAATAAATAAAGATAAAAAGAATAAAGTACAAAATGCCAAAATAATAACATTCATAATTGATATTGAGCCAATTTCATTTAAGTCATTTAGCTTTTTATTTTCAGCTTCCATTTTAAAGCCATCTAAAGTAGCACTATACAGGGGTTCCATCCTTAACTGTGTTCTTGAGGACTTCCCAGATGACTTACCAAATCTGATGGCTTCTCAATTTATCCACAGCTAAAGTGGTCTCTCTGTATGTGAGGTCATGCCACAAGTTGGAATGTTGAAATGTTGTTTTTAAAAACAAAAATCCCAATCATTCAATTTTACCAATGAAGTCTTAGCAGCCAGATGTTAGGGTTAAAACTGCTAGCTCAGAGAGACAGAGAAAACATCCAGCCTGCCTTTCTACTGTGTTAACATCCAGGAAGGAAAAAAGTCCCTTCTCCTTCTCTATACTGTCTTAAATATCCTCCAACTAAATGTTCCTCTTTCCTGTGTTTTCTTATACTCACTCCCTGTCAACTAGTTGCTTGCTCTGCCTGTTTACCTATGACAAACTTTATTTAGCTCTTCTTTATAGAAAGCTATTGGGTTAAACATGTTTGCTAGGGCTGAGTCACACCACTGATACACACCCACAATCTGGGTGGTTCACAATGTGATTGAATATCCTGCAACAGGATGCATTTGAAATACCTAGAAAATACATGAATCCTACTACAGCAAAATTTATTTATATGTGAAAATGTTATTACTTTGATTCAATTATAACCAAATTGTTTAAATTTACTGAAGTAACAAAACATAGCTTATGAACATAGATGCATGTTAGGTCCACATGTATAAAATCCAGATTTATTGTATGATATGAAAATATGAAAAGCAGGACAGTTGGAAAGTAAGCTTGCACATTCCATTTTCTTCAATACTGTTAATTCTTTTTTTCCTGTTTATCTTACTTCTTAAAGACATGATATAATATCAGTTCAGTGGTCACTTAAAGTCAGTTAGGAAATCCCTAGGCTTCATGATTCTAAAAAACAGTGCTCGGTAAGTTAGTAAGAAGCATGAACACTGTGATATGGTGACAGTGTCACCAGTCAGCTCACTTGGGAATTCACAGGAAGATCAATTTGATGTTTACTTTGAAACGTAGCAATATATGGGATTTTTTTATATACATGTTCATTTATTACTAAGTTTTTCCCCAGTACATTCCTTCTTCCCAACACAACAGAGAGTCTAATTTTACAGTTCATTCTGTATTTTCTGTATACCTTATGTAACATAAAATTACAGAGCATTCAACACACATTTTTAAATAGTGTGTTGGCTTACATATTTTCTATCTTTCTCTAAATCTTTTCCTGTCTTCTATTTTCCAATTCCTCGTGTATCCTGCTCTTTTTCTTCGTTTTGTTGAAAACTACATTATTTTCTTATACAATGTATCACAATTACAATTTCCTCTTTCTCTATTCTTCTCAGCTCCACTCCACCTTCCATTACATCCTGATCCAGATTCAAACAGAATACACAATGGAGAAAATTTAACTGGCTGAGAGACACTTAAGTGTTCAATATCCTTAGCTATCTGGGAAATGGGTATTGAACTACTTTGAAATTCCATGTTACACCTGTTAGAATGTCTAAATCAATGACACAAATGTCAAATCATGCTAGGAAGGTTGTGTAATAAGGGGAACACTCACTATGAAAATCATTGTGACAGTTTTTCAGAAAGAGGATAATTGATTGACCTCAAGATGCAGCTATACCACTCGTGAACATAGACCCAAGCTATGTTCTATCCTAAAACTAGAACACTTGGTCAACCATGTTCATTATTGCTCTATTCATAAAACTAGAAATCAGAAACAACCGAGATACTCTTCGACAGATGAATGGATAGAGAATATGTGGTAATTTATGGAATAGAATATTAATTAACTGTTAAAAAATGACAATGTGAAATTGGAGGATAAAGGGATGGAACTAAACAAAAATCATGTGGGTGAGGTAATCCAGACACATAAAAATAAATATGGCATGTGCTTACTTAAACCTGGACATTAGCTGTTATTAAGTGATAACCAAGCTACAATCCACAAGCCCAGAGAGCTTATGTATAGAGAAATAGAACAGAGAGGGCACAAGGATATCTTGGCAATGGGAATTAGAATGCATTTTATGGATGGACTTGAGACTAGGGGGAAAGAAATGGGATGATAACTTAGGCAAGAAGAGAAGAGATGGAGTTGAGGGAGGGAATGATTGAATAGACAACAAAAACAAGAGACAGTTTAGAAACCTAGTGTAGTGAAGTCTCCTAAAACATATGGAGGCTAACTCAATGAAGTCTCAAAATAATGGGGTGGGGGATATTGAGACTAGATTACCTCCACTTGAATTATTCACCAAAGGCATCCCATGGAAATCTGAAAACAACCCAGGATGTTTCCAATGCAGTAAATTGCTGTCCACAAACTGACAGCAAGCCCCAATACAGAAGACAATAACCAAACTCATTAAACACAGAGAGGTTGAGCTGGTGCCTAAACAGAGCCTTCATCCATGCTTATTAATGTCTTTTGTATGGCCAGGTATTCTTCAGTCTGCCAAAAAAAAAAAAAAAAAAAAAAGAAAGAAAGAAAAGAAAAGAAAAAGAAAGAAAAGAAAAAGAAAGAAATGTAGACACCCATTGTTTTCTGCATGATCTCTAAAAAGTGAACTTCCAGTTTGTTCTTTAGGAACAAAGTTACTTCAACAATGCAAAACAACTCTGACCTGGGGATTTTGTTTTATAAATACATGAAGTATTATATCATCATTATATAGGATGTCAATTCCATATATTCTGATCATAAAACTAGAGCATGTTTCTTAAATTGCATTAAACAACCTCTATGTAAACATTCTGCAATTATATTGAACATTCATTTAAAAAATAGATTGTCACAAAATATATAATTCTCTGCAACAGCAGAATAATGATGAAAAGTATACATTTATAATATTCTAAGTGACTTTGAGTATATACTAACTATCCTGTCCTTCTGATATCTAGTTTCCCACACTTTAAAAAGTGAATGAACTATAGATCATTAAATGAAAGTCTTTATCACTGTAAGAATTTAGTTCATGAATTAGTGCTCAGGAGAGGGTTATATCACCAAAATTGTAAAATATCAAGGCAGAGTCTGGGGATGCTGAGAAAATCAACATGCTTGGTTAGTTGGTTATTACTTGGTTATTACAATCATGTAAAATTGGGCAAATCACTGAATTTTGTTCATCGGTTTTGTTCTTAATTTGTCCATTGTGAATAATTTCCATTTTTCTACATGCTGACTGACATTTTCTTCAGTTTTTTAGTTGTAGGGAGATTATAGTTGCTTTTCAGTAAAACACAAAGGCAGTCATTCCTAAAATAAAATGGAAATAAATGGAGGAAAACATCACTTTTGTTTTCAAACTAAACTAGTTGAAACAAGTGTTTAGATGATGGGCTTTGCAAAACTAGTTACTCAATCTCTTTGAAGAAATACCTATTCAGGGAGGGTTTCTTGGACTATCTCCTCCTAGCATCTATACTTTGCATTTATGATGGGACAGGATATGAAAAGACATTTAAAAGTAAATGATAAAACAGAATGATTGTGTAGTTTGTTTTAATATGAAAAATATGAGGGTTAAATGCAAAGTGGTAAAATATTTTCAATCCACAAAATGACTGGGATTTTGAAGTTCTTGAATGTGGAAACTACAGTTGCTTTTGTACTGACTTCTAAAATGACCCCTTTAAATGAAATATTCTAATTTTGTTTTAATTTATGTTTAAGTAGATAATGAATGTGTTACTTTAAAAATGACAGCACATGATTAATGAGGTAAGATAGATATATTATCACAAATAATATTATTAATGAAGACTAATCACATGAGTACATATTTAACAGTTAAAATTTGAAAAACAAAAAATAAAACAGACAAACCAAATCTACTTTTGTTAGCTTCCATACTATACTGAGATGGAATTGTAATTCACTGATAGTTTTATAGAGAAATCAAGTGGGAACTGAAAATGAGGGGTCATTGTAAGGATGATTTTTACATGCTCACATAAACTAAACTAAATTGAATCTTAAGTTCACTACACAGCACTATTTTTCTATCAGAACAATATACTCATGGGCTAAGCATGGTAGTGGTTTAGAAATAGACCAGTTGATCAATGGAGTCAGATCAAGGACTGAGAAATAAACCCACACACCCATGGTCACTTAACTTTTGACAAAGAAGCCAAAACTGTACAGTGGAAAAAGGATAGCATCTTCAGCAAATGGTGCTGGTTTAACTAGATGCCACCATGTAAAAGAATGCAAATAGATTCATATTTATCACCTTGAACATCACTTAAGTCGAAGTGGATGAAAGACCTTAACATAAAGCAAGACACACTAAATCTAGTAGAAGAGAAAGTGGGGAAAATCTTCAGTCTCATTGGCACAGGTGACAACTTCCTGAACAGAACACCAATAGCTCAGACTCTAAGAACAACAACCAATAAATGGGACCTCATGAAACTGAAAAGCTTCTGTAAAGCTAAGGACACTGTTGTTCAAACAAAACGGCAACCTACAGATTGGGAAAGGACCTTTACTAACCCCATATCTGACAGAGGGTTAATTAAGTAATTTACTGAAATTCAGTTACAATTATAGTAGTAAGGAATGAAATAAACTTTGTATGTTTTTCCTTTTTTATTATTAATTACATTTATTACTTCAAGTTACATCTCCCTCACAGTCATGTCCCTCCACTCTTCTCAGACCCACCCATCCATGGTCTACCACCTCTCTCACCTATTTTATTCCTCCATATGGGGTGCCCTCACATCTCAGGCCTCCTCAGTTCATCCAAATTTTATTAAAAACTCAAATTAAACACCAAGAAACCAAATAATCTAATAAAAAATGGAATAGAGAACTAACCAAGAATTCACACAGGTGGAATCTCTAATGGCCAAGAGATACCTGAAGAAATGCTCAATATCCTTAATCATCAGAGTAATGCAATTTAAGACAACTCTGAGATTCCATCTCACACCTGTCAAAATGGCTAAGATCAAAAAATCAAAAAACAGCACATGCTTGCAAGGTTTTGGAGAAAAGGGAACACTCGTCCATTGCTGGTGGGAGTGCAAACTTGTACAACTATGGAAATCAGTCTGGTGATATCTTAGAAGACTTGGCACAGCTCTACCTCAAGACTCAGCCATTCCACTCCTAGGCATACATCCAGGAGATTACTCTCCAAACCACAAGGACATCTCCTAAACTATGTTCATAGCAGCTTTAGTTGTAATAGCTAGCAACTGGAAACATCCCAGATGTCCCTCAACTGACAAATGGATACAAAAACTGTGGCACATTTACACAATGAAATACTACTCAGCTATAAGAAACAATGAAATCATGCAATTTGCAGCCAAATGGATGGAACTAGAAAAGCTCATCCTAAGTGAGCTAACCCAGACTCAGAAAGATGCACATGGCATCTATTCCCTGATAACTGGATTTTAGCCATATAGTACAGGATAACAACCCTAAACCAACAGACTGAAAGGAATAGGAATAAGGACCTTTTTGCCTGTTAGTGGAACATTTTGTTGTAGTGACACTATCATGTGGCCCCCCAATTTAAGAGTAAGCTCTTAGCTGTCATAGGACTGTTGAACTGAGGCAACACCCCATATGGAGGAATAGGGTAGGTGAGAGAGGTGGTAGACCGTGGATGGGTGGGTCCAAGAAGAATGGAGGGACATGGCTGTGAGGGAGATGTAACTTGAAGTAATAAATGTAATTAATAATAAAAAAGGAAAAACGTACAAAGTTTACTTCATTCCTTACTATTATGATTATAACTGAATTAATGTTAACTTGACATAAGCTAGATTCATTTTCAAAAGACTTTCAGTTGAGAAAATACCTCCTTATGTTTGGCGTACATGCAATTCTGTCAGACATTTCCTAGAATAATGACTCATGCAAGAGGGCCCAGCTTACTATTGGTGATATTACCTCTGGGAAGGTGGTCCTGAGTTATATGAGAAACCAGGCTGAGCAAGCCAAGAGTAGCAAGAAAGTAACCAGCACTCCTCTATGGCTTCTGCATTAATTTTGCCTCAATGTTCCCAAGATGAGATCCTGCACTGACTTACGTAGAAGATGGATTATGATGTGGAAGTGGAAGTGAAATAAACCCTCTCCACATTACATTGTTGTACAGTCTTACAAAATACAGATCCTGGAGTCAACATACTTAATTTTATGTAGGAGTTACAAGGGCATGTGGTCTTCTTCCACAATTTAAAAGAAATTTCTGGAAGTCTGGGAAGATGTTGGTCTAAACCCATACAGAAAGGTCACAAATACGTGATCTCAATTCTGTCTATAACACTAGAGCTCCATTTGAGAGCACAGAAAGATGCAGCTGCATTTAGTAGATTATGCCTAAGTTAGAAAGCAGGAAGTGGGGTACTTGAGCAGGGAGCAGAGAAGGTCAAGAAACATTGATGGAAGGCTAATGCTTGAGCAAAGCACAAAGATGACCATATATGAAGGTCTATAAAATCCATTGTTTTGTTCACTAAAACATTAATAATATTAAAATTTACAAAAAATAAATAAACTGTCTGGAATTGTAATCATACAGCCTATGACAAGAAAAAAACAAATGAGACTGGGCAGCTTGAAAGTTGAGATTGTAGTTTCCAAGTAGAGTGCATGTGATGGAACTGGAGTCCTTTGTATTTTCATGTAAGCCTGGGGCTTAGATTTGGTCTTATTTTGTTCTATTCACTTACCCTGCTTGTTTGTTCCTTTCCTTTGATATGGGATTGCTTACCCTGTTGCAGTATCACTATTATTGCTCAGAAGTATCTTCCTCCTCCCCACAGGATATAACAAGTGTAAAGTTTATTCCTAATCTGAGTGAACTTTGCACACCCTCAAAAATGTAAAGATGAATGAAATGTAAAGAAGGGTTGTTGGAGATGCAATGAGTGTTTTCTGTACTTTGAAAAGTACAGCATTCCCTAGGAAATGAATTCAATGTTATGTTCAGATAGTTTAAAGGAATGTGACCCTTGTAGGTTCACATATTTAAATTTTATAAGTATTTTTAAGTATTAAGATGGTATTAACATAATTCAAGAATGATGTTTAGAGACAGGGCCTTCCAGAGTCAATTAAAATTAAAGTTTGTGGCCCCAGCTGATATTTTCCTTTGTTTTAGGTCACATGCTGTTTAAAGATTGTGTGATGTAATGCATATCCTCTAAACAGCAATGGTCTGTAACATTATTATTGATAGTCAGGGTTGATTTACATCTGTCCACATCTGGATTTGTCAAAGGAGAGAAACAGAGAGAAAGCACAGTGTGTTAATTATCCCCTACTAAATTATTCACTGCACTACATTTTTACTCTTTCTACCTGAAAGTCACAATATTTCTCATAATATTTCTCTCCTTTAGTCTTTCCTTCCAGAAATTATTTGCCCAAGGTGATACAAATTACACTGTGAGACAGGCTTTCTGTACATACATTTTTTCCTGTGGTGAATGATAAGGCTGAGCAGGGTTCTCTGGAATCTCATTGCAGTCTTGTATTACAATCAAGGCACACTATCAGGGACCACTGGCATTTAAAACTTGTTATGGAAGGAACTGTCATTTTCTTCAGTGGTGTAGCCACAGACAACTTGTCCTTGCTCCAGTATTTAAGCTGTAGCAAATCCTCAGGTAAGAAATTGCAAAGTTGGAGACAGATTTTTTGAGAAGTACTTGAGCTGAAATTAAAGGATGAAGGAGGGGGGTTGGGGATTGAATATTAACTAAAATTAATTATGCAAATATGTGAATGTCAAACAATTTTAAAAAGCTAAAGTAAAATGTAGTGTACAAAAAATAAGTCATGTTATGTATTTATCATTAAAAAATCAAATTTCTGTTAGAGACAGAAATGAAAATTAGAGAGGAAACATTGGAGATGTCTCTTGCCATCATTGATTTTTCTCAATACAACTTTTCAATCAGCATTAGTTTATATGTAAATATAACTAAACTTGAATGAAGTCATGGAAAAGATATTCAGAAGAGAAAGTATAATGTAAAAGAAAACACTTTTATAGAAATTGATTCTTATTTAAATTAATAAAATAGATCATGAAATATGAATTGGAAAAGATGTGGCATAAAAGTCATAATGTAAGTTTAGGAGGTCAGTGGTTGCTTCATTAGATAAAAGAGATCCTAAATAAAAAAAGGATAATACATCAGGACCACTGTAAAAATATAAAACAGTTGATAAGAATTTGGAAGACTATATAAGAATATAAATATTAAAATGAGTAGTTGTATAATATAAAACTGTCTTTTTAGTAACATATGTACACATCAATTCAATGAAAAAGAGCAGAAAGGAAGAATGTATTTTGAGCAGAGTATTAACATTTTTGATGTGGGATAGTAAAGAACTATACTAGTGATAGTGAGAAAAGCATAAAGAAGTTTTGTTAGCTGTTACGATATATGAACTTGAAATTCTTCTCCAAAAAGCAAAATGAAATTTCTCTTGAGTGTATTATAACCCATATTACTCCATAATGCTGAGTATTCATTTGCTTCAGTGATCTAAAGCAGCTACAGTTTTTTTTTTGTTTTTTTGTTTTGTTTTGTTTTGTTTTGTTTTTTTTTATGTTGAACTATGACCATTAAAGAGCATATTGACCTCTCCAGAGCAATCTCAAAAATGAGTCTTTAATCCATACAGTGGTAAGTTTTAAACTGGGTGTAATCTGTCATTTGAATATCAATGCCTTCTTTATTTCCATTCTTGATAATTCTCATTCTAAAGCCCATGATACTGTGTTAACTTGAGGTATATTTTATCTGGTCTTCCTACCTCCTGATATCTTTGTTGAACACCTAAGGATAACAGGTTTTGATGAACTGAATGTAGCAAAATACGTTCTGAATGTCTGGGGGAATGTAACACAGTGCTTCATCAACTGAATTAAACCTCCACTCCTCTAGCATTTGTTTTTTTTTTTTTGTTTGTTTGTTTTGTTTTGTTTTTTCGAGACAGGGTTTCTCTGTGTAGCTCTGGCTGTCCTGGACTCGCTTTGTAGACCAGGCTGGCCTCGAACTCACAGAGATCCGCCTGCCTCTGCCTCCCGAGTGCTGGGATTAAAGGCGTGCGCCACCACCGCCCGGCTAGCATTTGTTCTCTGATACTCTGTAGGTTGCCTTCTCTTCACTCATCTGACATTTTAATGACTATGCTAAATGTGAGAAAAAAATATAGCAATTCTGAGTTGGATATTTTTCCTCAGGTGTTAATGTTGAACTTGTTGAGACATGCAACATTTGCTTATCTAAATATAAGAGATAGATAGGGCCTGTTCAAAAACCTCAAGAGATCTGCAGAATATGACATTCAAAGACGTTTTCTTAACTTAAGATTTTTTGATATCGAGATATGTCAGTGCCTGACAGTACTCCCTATTCTACTCCAAATAGAAGATAAGCATCGAAGAATATCCAGTGTGAGATGATTGAATTAGTGGCAAGCCTAGCTCTTGGCAAGAAAAACCCCTTGCTTCAACTATAGACAGAATGCTATCCAAAAAGGACAAAACTTGGAAGCAGGTAAGTTGACAGCCTAGCTCTGCCAAGACAGGGTAGGCAAGTCCTTCATAATTACTGCTCTACAGTCAATGTCTGTCAGAGAAACAGGGCCAAACGTCTGAAGATTGATGCTATAATGTATGGAGAGAAAATGGAAACTGTCTAGGCAGCCACTGGTATGTCATTTCTTAGTTTTGGAAGCTGTGGTCACTGCACTTCCTATATAATGAGATATATTTATCCCTCTCAGATCTCTGAGGTGGTTGAAGAATAGATAGCTAGAGTCTCATAGTTAAATTTTGAAGAGTTTAGAAATCAAGAGGGTGTTCTGGATCTAAGAAGATGTTTTTAAAATTGTGATGCAAGTTAGTATGAAAGCTGAGTTAGATATAGAACTTTAAACTCATGGAGATGGTTAGATAGTGGAATATTAAAGTCAGGTGCCAGATACATAAGGACTGGACATTGGGAATGTATATTAAGCCATGCAATTCTCATAATTGTGGCCCATTTATTCCTGTTGTTTTGTATTATATTTATTGTTATAAGAGAAAGAATCATTTGTTGGACTGAAACGGGGAGTATTAGGTGGAAAATATACCTTAAACTAAACTAAAAAAAAAAAAAAAAGGTAGAGGATGGTGGGTTGAAGGGGAAGAGGGTGGAAGGGTGGGACTGCAAGGGGGAGAACGGAGGGGATTGTGATTGAGATGTAACTTGAAGAAATAAAAAATAAATTATTTAAAAACAAAGAAGACAAGAAAAAAAACCTACTCTAGTTTCCAATGGAATTATTTTAAACATTTTTATACATTTGTAGTATCATATATTTAAAAATTAAATAAGAACTCTGGAAATCATATGTTTTCAGAAATCTTGAAGACTTTGGAGGTTCTTAAATCCTAGGCAAGTTTTTTTTTATACTTTATTTTTTTATTTCTTCAAGTTACATCTCAGTCACAATCCCTTCCCTATTCCCCCCTCCTGTCCCACTCTTCCACCCTCTCTCCCCCAACAGCTCCCCCTTTCAGTCCAACAAATGGTTCCTTCTCTTATAACAGTAAATACTATACAAAACAACAGAAATAAATATGCCACAATTATGAGAGTTAAATGGCTTAGCATACATTCCCAATGTCCAGTACATATGTATTTGGCCCCTGAGTTTAACATTCTACTATCTAACCATCTCCATGAGTTTAAAGTTCTATATCTAACTCAGCTTTCATACTAACTTGCATCACAATTTTAAAAACATATTCTTACATACAGAACACCCTCTTGATTCCTAAACAACCCAAAATTTAACTATGAGACTCTAGCTATCTGTTCTTCAACCACCTCAGAGACCTGAGTGGGAAAAACATATCTGATTATGTAGGAAGTACAGGGCCTGCATCTTCCAAAACTAAGAAATGACATATCAGTGGCTGCCTGGACAGTTCCCATTTTCTCTCCATATGTTACAGCATCAATCTTCAGCCTTTTGGTCCCATTTCTCTGGCAGACATTGAGTGTAGAGCAGTAATTATGAAGGACTTACCTACCCTGTCTTGGCAGAGCTAAGCTGGCGACTTACCTGCTACCAAGTTTTGTCCTTTGTGGACAGCATTCTGTCTACAGTTGAAGCAAGGGGTTTTTCATGCCAAGAGATAGGCTTGCCACTAATTCAACCATCTCACACTGGAGATTCTTCGATGCTCATCTTCTACTTGGGGTAGAATAGGGGTGCTGTTAGGAGCTGACATGTCTCGATATAAAAAAAAAATCTTAATTTAAGAAAACATCTTTGAATGCCATATTCTTCAAATCTCTTGGGGTTTTTGAAGATGCCCTATCTATGTCTTGTATTTAGATAAGCAAATGTTGCTTGTCTCTTAACAACTTGATTTCAAAGTAGCTTAGAGAATATCTGTGATAGACTGTCATAGTAGCTAACAAAATTACACGCTTGCATGGCTAGGAGTTTGTATTTCTTAACTATCCTAAACAGTTTAAGACGGTTGGTATCAAGAGGCCAGAGCTTCACATTTTATTTTTAAGCATTACTAGGTATAATAACTTTAAGAAGCGTTACCTTTAATTTTTCTATCAATATACAAAGATCAATACCAATGTGGCCAAATATACTCTTAATTTTGTATCAATATACAAAGATTAATGACCATGTAGCCCAATACAATGTTAATATTGCATCAATATACAAGGGTCAATACCATTGTGGCCAAATATAATCTTAGTTTTGTATCAACATACAAATATCAATACCGAGGTAGTCCAATACAATCTTAATTTTGCACAATATGCAATGGTCAATACCACTTTAGCCAAATATAATACTAATTTTGTATCAATATAGAAAGGTATAAGGGCATATTCAATAATCTGTCCCTTTTTCTCAGTCCTTCCCATACTATGTCTATATCCCATTTTTCTCAAGTCTGTGCACTCCTACATAGGAGAGAAAGAGTTATACAGAAAAGAAAAAGAAGGAAGTCCCTGGATCTAACCTCCAAAATCCATTTAACAAGACCATGTAACAGCTTGTAGTCCCTTCCACTAAATAACAAAGTTTTCTGTTATCCATCAAATAACCAAAGGGGGGGGGACACCCTCCCGACCCTCTGGGCATGGGACATCGCTCTCTTAAAATGACTTCCTGCTGCTGATTTGGGTCGTAGTAAACCTGTTTGTGGCCCAAACCAGAATGGAAAAATGGTTAAAAATGTTAATACAATACTTTTATGTTCAGTCCTTTTGTGCTCAGCTGTTTAGATGTCCTAAGAAGTTTGTAGACAGAAGCTGATCTTCCAGGCTTTACTGACGTTCTGGCTGGGGCAGTGTGTGGAGGTGAATGATCTTAGTGATTTTGAGTTGTTGTGGTTGTAGACTTTTGATGGAAACAGCTATTGAGGAAGTCTGCAAGGCTGGATCATCTGGGCCACTCGTCTTCTTTGGTGTCTGATCTGTTTTCTGTTGAGGTTTCCATTGTACAGTTGTCCCTGGATTCCTTGAATGGATGCTTTAAATCTCCTGGAAAGATAAGAACAGAGCCCTGCCCTAATCCTAACTCTGGGACAATTACTTTTTTTTTTGGGGGGGGGGTCAGGTAATATTTCTCCTGAAGCAAATTTGGTTTTTTGACATTATGTAAAGTATTGTCTTTCAATCTCAATTAAAGAAGAAATTATTTCAACCTGGTTTTATAAACCTCCAAGAGTCGAAAAAACTTAGAGCTAAGGTAAAATACATGAAATGCGTGGTGTTAGCCCATGCCTTTAACTTCAGCAGAGATGGGAGGAGCACTATATAGTTAGTTGTCTTATAAATTCTACAGTTACATGGAACAGGGTGGTGATGGTGCACACCATTAATCCCATCATTCAAGAAGAGTACACCCTTAAATCCCAACACACTAGAGACAGAAACAGGCAGATCTCAGAGCTCAAGTTCAGCCTGATACAAAACAAACTCTAAATAAAGAAAAACTTCAAGCCAGGAGTGGTGGAGAACATCTTTAATCCCTTCAGATGGGAACCACAGATCTTTGATCCCAATAATTAGAATTCAGAGACAGACACATAGGATTTGGAAGGACTTAAGTATAAAAACTACTTACAAAAGGCCTACTCATTACAAACAAATTGTCCTTTGAGATTTCAAAATATATACACTAAGGCTTGTTTAGCTCCATAATAACAAAATAATTTCTTCTTTAATCCTAGGCAAGTTTTTTATTTAAAAATTGCTAATTAAAATACAAGTACTTTCTGGAGGACAAGGTAAAAGAGGAGGAATAGGGACGAATAATTAAATTAAAGCCCCCAGAAAAAAGCCATATGGGTAACTAGTATTGTAGCAACTTTCTAAAATATGTATGTTTACAGTTTTCTTCAGAATTGTAGTCTCCAATAATGTGTAGATATGCCCATACACACATGGACAATATAATTTGACTCAGTGGTTTAATTCAAAAGATTGGGAAGGGTTATGTAGGAGTTGGAATGGAATTAGTGGAAACAAGATATGATGAAAATACAATGCATTTATGTATAAATGTTCAAATTATAAACCAAAAGTCAAGTGAATGAATCTATGTAAAACGTTACAAATGATATATTAATGTTATTTCAATATCACATGTATAATACCACATGTAGACAGAGAAGCAGTATTTCACAAATATCCTTAAACTCTGCATAGAGAACCTTGGTAACATACAAATGCTGCTATTTTTATAACTTTGAGTGTTGGCACAATGACACAGCTGAAAAATTTAGTCTCCAGTCTCAGGAAATATATCATAGTAAATATCCAATCACAATGCCACATTCATAAAGACAAGCACTGAATAAAACTACTTTCAGGAGACAAGTATTAGGTATATATTAAACATAAAGAAATCATTTGTTTAGGTCTGTGTTCCATTTCATAGACTTCATTATACACACATGGAAACACACACACACACACACACCCATGTGTGCATCTGTATATAAATACCTAAAAAAATCTTTAAAATGTCTAAAGTTTAAAGCCAAAATATATTTCCACAAAGTATTATAAACAGTTTCATCATATTATATGTCCAGCATGTTACTTTGAGAGTTTAATAAAATATGTTTTAACTAGTATTTTTAAATTACCCAAACTACACACACACACATACCCACACACATACATATACACACATATATATGTGTATATATGTATAATATATATATATAATATATTTCCAGGTTTATAAAATATTCTTGAATTCCACAGTAACTCTGTGTTATATGTGGGAAGGAAATTCCATTTGCACATTTGCAAAACATTCTGTAGTTTAGATATGCAACTTCCCTCACAATCTTATGTACTAAAAGGTAGTTATCAGGTTCTGAACAAAGTCACTGATAGATAAAGGACAATGGGTATTGTATGTTCCTTAGTGCATCAATCCAGAGATGGATTTATGATTTTATGTGATTTTTGGTAATTAGTTGTAACTTCTACAAAAAGTTCCTATGTGAGAGAGGGTACATCACATGAGGCATGAATTAGGAACCACAAAGTGCCCTTACCCTTCCTGTTCCTTTCTCTCTTTCCTTTCTGCCAAAGAGTGAACATTTTTACTCTACTATTGCTCCTCTAGAATAATGTACAGCCACATCATGGGAATCCAGGAAAGAGGACATGTGGCCTTGTTATGTTAGGTATGGCTTTGTTGAAGTTCGTGGGTCACTAGGGGTGGGCTTTGGGGTTCCACAAGCTCAAACCAGGCCAAGCATCATTCTCTCTTCATGATACCTCGAGATCCGGATGTACAGCACTCAGTAATTTCTCCAATACCACGTCTTCCTATTTGCCAAGAAGCTTCCCACCATGATAGTGAAGTGAACATCTGAAGCATAATTTAACCCCAAAGAAAATGTTTTCCTTTATGAAAGTTGCTCTCTCTTTACAGCAATAAAACTTCAACTAAGACATATGTGTTATACTGAATCCTTGACCATTTTTAATATGCAAAAATGTCTGAGAAAGTAGCTAACTCAGTGTGACACAAAAGATGTTTCACAGAAGTTTATTAATTTTATTATAAATTTTGCCATTTGGGCAAAATTTCTCTGTATATAAACCTATTTTAAAATTTTCTTTTTCTCAAATTCACCAGCCTATGTTTTCAAACTCCATTAGTCATTCATTACATAACAGTGATAAAGTAAAAATTTCTCATATCTGTATTTATAGAATCATTGATTAATATATTTTGTCATTTGCTCTGCACTAGGCACTCTGGCTAATCCTTAGGACATATAGAGAGATAAGCCATATTAATGAAAGCTATCAAGAGTTATTCAACATATCAATGCTTGCTCTTAGGGAAGAGGAAAAGATCTCTACTGAAACTTATAAAAACAGGCTCAAATGTTAAATTCTTTTACTGTGTGACTCTGAGAGCCCTCTCATGAACTTTTATGATTTATTTAAATCACTTAAGTTTTAAAGAAAAGTTAAAATTTAGTCACTGCAATTCCATAAGTCAAATCAGACTCAACTTTTATTGTTCATTTCTCCAAAATATCACAAGATTCTATTCTATATTAACATGACATGACAAGTATATCAATCATAATAATTATGAGTATTAATCAAAAAGTCAGATGGGCAATGATTTATATAAATTTACTCTGCCAAAGTATAAGTAACTCCAATTCTCTTAAGCCTATACAAAATTAAATCTTAATAATTTGTGCCTCATACTATAGTACTATGAAAAAATTTTCTAAGTTTCTGTGAATTCTCTAAGTATAAATATATATATATAACAATGTCTACTACCTGTGAAGGAGATTGCAGCAGTAGCCAGGGGTGGAAAAGTTAAGATTAATTATTCACGATATTTAAAATTAAATCTAATCACACAATGTTAATCTGACATTACTTGTGTGGCTATCAACGAATTCAAGATAATAATGATAATGTCAAATGTCAAAATATTGTTAATGCATTTTTGTCTGTCTTAAAAATTAAAAACCCTCTTTAACTAAACAAGTTTATATTCTATTTAATATATTTTATTCACATATATTAAGAGAAT
Organism: Lophiomys imhausi; assembly: GCA_907164525.1. Lineage (NCBI taxonomy): Eukaryota > Metazoa > Chordata > Mammalia > Rodentia > Muridae > Lophiomys > Lophiomys imhausi. Next base: position 5,025,307 of record CAJQZJ010032173.1, on the reverse strand, counting down.
AGAAAAATGACAAACTTATCAATATCAAAATCAGTAACTCTGGAACATATCAAAATATTGTATGTCCTAAGATATTGTCATGATTTGCTTAAACATGAAGTCCAACAGATTTGTTAAATGCTTAGCATGTCAATTTTTAATTGATATTTTAAACTACTATGGGTGTATAAAAATTAAACAATAAGACTAAAGTGTACATTAACATGGAAGGCTTCCTAGTATAATGAAATGACTTTATAATCATTTTTTTTTAATTTTTTATTTCTTCAAGTTACATCTCAATCACAATCCCCTCCCTACTCACCCCTCCAGTCCCACCCTTCCACCCTCCTCCCCCTCAGCCCCACCATCCTCTTCCCTTCTTTTTTTTTTTTTTTTTTAGTTTAAGGTATTTATTTTTCCCCCCAACAGCTCTCCCTTTCAGTCCAAATAATGGTTCTTTTTCTTATAACTATAAATACAATACAAAACAACAGAAATAAATAGGCCACGATTATAAGAGTTATATGGCTTAGCATGCATTCCCAATGTCCAGTCCATATGTATTTGGCCCCTGACTTTAACATTCTACTATCTAACCATCTCCATGAGTTTAAAGTTCTATATCTAACTCAGCTTTCATACTAACTTGCCTCATAATTTTAAAAATATCTTCTTAGATCCAGAACACCCTCTTGATTCCTAAACAACTCAAAATTTAACTATGAGACTCTAAGTATCTATTCTTCAACCACCTCAGAGACCTGAGAGGGATAAATATATCTGATTATATAGGAAGTGCAGGGCCTGCAGCTTCCAAAACTAAAAAAATGACATACCAGTGGCTGCCTGGACAGTTCCCATTTTCTCTCCATACATTACAGCATCAATCTTCAGCCATTTGGCCCCATTTCTCTGACAGACATTGGTTGTAGAGCAGGAATTATGAAGGACTTACCTACCCTGTCTTGGCAGAGCTAGGCTGTCGACTTACCTGCTTCCAAGTTTTGTACTTTTTGGACAGAAGTCTGTCTACAGTTGAAGCAAGTGGTTTTTCTTGCCAAGAGAATGGCTTACCACCAATTTAATCATCTCCCACTGGAGATTCTTCGATGCTTATCTTCTACTTGGAGTACTATAGGGGGTGCTGTCAGGAGCTGACATGTCTCGATATAAAAAAATCTTAAGTTAAGAAAACATCTTTGAATGCCATATTCTGCAGATCTCTTGAGGTTTTTGAAGATTCCCTATCTGTCTCTTATATTTAGATAAGCAAATATTGCTTGTCTCTTAGCAACTTGATTTCTGAGTAGCTTAGAAAATAACTGTGATAGACTGTACCTGACCCCCCCAAAAAAAGGTAATTGTCCCAGAGTTAGGATTAG
>CAJQZJ010032173.1:4945176-4993943 GCA_907164525.1 Lophiomys imhausi | reverse complement strand
TAGTATGAATGTTGAGTCACATATAGACCTTTAAACTCATGGAGTTGAGTAGATAGTAGAATGTTAAAGTCAGGGGCCAAAAAGGTATAAACTGAACATTGGGAAGGTATACTGGGCCAATTTAATCTCATAAATGTGGCATATTTATATCTATTGTTCTGTATAATACTTACTGTTATAAGAGAAGGAACCAGCTGTTGGACTGAAAGGGGAAACCTCTGGAAGGAAGAGGGTGGAAGGGCGGGTTAGGAAGGGGGAATAGGGAGGGGTTTGTTACTGAGATGTAACTTGAAGAAAAAAAAATAAAGTATTTATAAAAAAAAATAAATAAATAAAAAAATAAAACAAACAAATGCAGAAAATAAAAAAAAAAAGAAAATAAATCACATGCATATAATTTGCTATGCATAAAAAGGTCATTTCTGTATTATTTAAAAATTACCATTTTGTCTTAAACTTACACTGGAACAGGGTTGAAGGCTACATCAACTTCATCTGTGATAATTGTTATTCACTGTCTACTTGACAAAATTAACGGATGATAAACAAGTGATGAAGCCTCATAGAGAAAGCACTTTTATGTGTGTGTGTGTGATGTATGTCAGCTTGACAAAGAGAATTCACATCAATGACTCTCATTGGAGTATAATGGGAGAAATCATTCAGCTATGACTGCCGGGTAGTTTGGTCTGTTAGACAGATCAGCCACTGAATTTTTGTCTCCCTAGCATTCAGATTGCCATTATTGGTCTAAAGATGCTTTGATTGTATATGTCAATCCAATAAATGCTTGAAGAATTTAAGACTTGGATACATCCTCTTCCTATTGTCACTTGTGGTGACACTATGTCTTAAAATTATAGCATCAGTAAATACAGAAATATTTACTCTCCCCTCTGTTCATCCATTCAAATAGTTCAGATGGATTCATAATATAAGATAATTTTGTAAAATAATTAATATTTTTAGCTATTTGATAGTTTCATACATGTATATAATATTTCTAATGAAGTCTATCTTTATTCTCTGGCATTCAATAACTCCCTATTTCTTTCAGCCATTTCCTCCCAAATTTGTGTGTTTTCTTTTGAAAACCCACTGACGTACAGCTGCTTATATGTACATAGGTGTAGGACCATCTTCTGAGCACAGGTAGCCTCTCAGGGGCCTCATGCTTCCTCCCTACCCCTCAACAAAGCCCCTGACCTTCCCACTCCCAACAGCCTCTCATTGGCAATAACTCCTCAACCAGTAGTAAGACTCTATGAACCCCTACCATATCTATGCTGGGATTTTGTCAGGCTTCATCCAGTGCAATTCTTGTACATACAGTCAGAGATGCTATATCTTACACATGTATAATTTCCTTCTGTGCCTATGAAGCACCTTTTCATTACAGTCTTCCAAGGCCTTGCCAGTTATAATACACCTCACACTGTCTTTTGTAGTGCTCCATGACCCTTAAGATAAGGAAGAGGAGAAGTGAGATAGATTTATCATTTAGGAATGAGCACTCTGTAGTGTTCAGTTTTTCTGTCTCCATGTATTTCTGCCTCTCTCTGTCTCTGTCTCTATGTCTCTCTCTCCTTCCTTCCTTCCTCCCTTCCTTCTTTCCTTCCTTCCTTCCTTCTTCCAGGGATTTCTTCCTGTGTAACTCAGTATCTTCTTGTTTCATTTCTGGGATTAAAATGTGCTACATGAATGAACATCTTTTCTTATAAACTCTTTTATCACTAGCAAGAATAATAACAGTACATAGATAACTTTGGCATTACATACACATACACATTAAACATAAATAAATCAAAATGATTAATGTCAGGATTAAAACAATAAAGGGCTTATGTTACAATATAAGATGAATTATCAGTTTTAATTACAATATATTGTGACACATTCCAATATGTATTTGAAGCTCTGAAAACAAAGGCACTAAAATTAGAAAGCATTATATTTAATAAACAGGAAAATTGAACAAAATATATTTATAAAACAAATTGACTCAAAGAAGCAATTTGTGTAAGGTGGTGAAGAAAATCAGATGTGGAACAAAAATCAGAGAAGACAGACTTTTAAAATACAACCATGTGATATAGTAACACCAAACCACATTGGTAATTAATTTTAAATTGTACAAGTGCATCATTAAGAAACTATGTTTGAAATTTTCAGTAAGAATAGCAAGGACCAAAGTGTGTATTGATATAATAATACAATCTAAGCTATAACTATGCAAAAATATTTTAAAAATTAAATGCAAGATAAATTATTACCAATTGCTAATACTGTTTCTATGCAATCAATATTGAAGCTTCAAATGTAAGTTGATGCCTCATTTTAAGTAAATATTATGTAAATTTTGATAATTAACAATTGCATTCTATGGCAAAGCAGAAAATCAAATTTCAACTATTTAGATTGATGACAAATGCTTATTCATATGTCCACTCCATTCCAACAGATTATATTAATACAAACTCTTCAGAAAGAAAGTATAACAATAAAATGAGAAAATAAGACATTTTAAAGATTCACTATAAGTTCATTTACAAGCACAGATACTGTTCAAATAAAATATTTGTATTACCACTTCCTTTAAAATAGCTAACAACTCTTATATTTACCCCTCTCAGGTCTCTGAGGTGGTTGAAGAATAGATAGCTAGAGTCTCATAGTTAAATTTTGAGTTGTTTAGGAATCAAGAGGGTGTTCTGGATCTAAGAAGATACTTTTAAAATTATGAGGCAAGTTAGTATGAAAGCTGAGTTAGATATAGAACTTTAAACTCATGGAGATGGTTAGATAGTAGAATGTTAAAGTCAGGTGCCAAATACATATGGACTGGACATTGGGAATGTATGCTAAGCCATATAACTCTTATAATCGTGGCCTATTTATTTATGTTGTTTTGTATTGTATTTATAGTTATAAGAAAAAAAACCATTTTTTTGGACTGAAAGGGAGAGCTGTTGGGGGGAAAAATAAATACCTTAAACTAAAAAAAAAAAAAAAAAAAGAAAGGAAGAGGAGGGGGGGGTGAAGGGGGAGGAGGGTGGAAGGGGGGGACTGGAGGGGGGAGTAGGGAGGGGATTGTGATTGAGATGTAACTTGAAGAAATAAAAAATAAATTATTAAAAAAAAGAAAAAAAATAGCTAACAACTGCACCATGTTAGGCTAGTGTGTTGGTTACCAGCACTAAATCTAGTCTTGTGGCATGAGAATTAGTGCACAATTAAGAAATGAAAATCCGGAAATTCTCTGTTGCATTAATTTGCAGAAGAGTTAGCCCATGTTTGAATTCTCCACTTTGCTCTCTGTGTTCTCTGTCTGTCTGCAGTTTGTGGTTTCTGGCTTATTGGTAGCATGTCTCCTTTTGTGTGGTTTATATGCCTCTAGTGCCTGTGTCTGTGTGTGAAGTGGGTGTCTATACCTATTTGATGTCTCAGGGTTCTTTACAAAAGTTTTGCTGTGTATATATTGACAGCATCACATGGAGAAAGAATGAGTTACTTTACAGAAATCTTTAACAGAGTTTTTAAAGGAAATAAGTTATTTACTCAAATGACGCCAAAACACTCAGTACTACAAATAAGATTCAAATTATATCTATAACTTCTAATACTTATGGATGATATTTGTTGTATAAGCAGTTTCAACCTATTGGTTATTTTCAGCAAATTATTATCATAACACAGATATGCAAACACACAAGCATTACTCTGGGTTAGGGACATGGAAGTATATGCAATTTAAAATTAAGCGTATGTATTAACTTAGGTTGGAAAAGCCAATTACATTTGAAATCCAAGGTGAAAAGGTTGGCTGATAAATTATTCACTTAAAGACAGAATGGAAAACAAAACCAAACAAACAACATGCTGAATACTCAGAAGGCTATAAGACTCCAGTGTTTAGTAACTAGAGAGTATATTAAGAACTTGCATACAAGATCCAGCAAATAGTTATAATGTTTTGAAAGTAAGAAGTATTTCCTTAAAAAAATAAAATAAAAGTATCACTGTAGCACAACTAGGAAAGTCATACAGCAGCAGTGTTTATTAGTGAGGGGACCATTTAAGTAAGCACTATTCCTAACAGAGTGAGACAGGATGGACTGAGATCATCACATGCTCTATTGCCATAGGACACAGGAGAAAGATGATGAGCTCAAATTTGGGACGACAGCAATTGCTTTTTCAATTGAGTGACATTTAGATGAGCTTTTAAGAAAAGAGAGAGGAATTTAGAAAGTTGGGTGAGAATAAAGGTACATATTAGAGAAGAGGAAGCACTTCTGTCACAAAACTGGATGTGAGAAAAGCAGATAGAAACTGCTAAAGGAACTGAGTCAGTCTGATATGCAAGACTCCAGTTGTCACCTGTCAGGTTGAGGATCATTTCAAGCACTATGCTGTATTTCTGTGGATTCTTTGCATCCTCTCTATACAGTAGATTCAATCTCTCATTACTTCCTGTTAAGTTTGCATGTACAAATGGAATAATGTAATATGTATAATTATGGAATGATTTTAGAGGTATTTTTAAATTATGATTGTGTGTATGTGGTCCCGGATATGCACATGCAATTGTCCATGTCCATGGGGACCAGACATTTTGAATCCTAGATTTTGAATCCAACATTTTGAAGCTAGGTTTATTGGAAGTTGGAACTTCTGGGAACCAAACTTGTATTCTGTACAAAAGTATTTAGTGCATAATCTTCATACCAGTTTTATGTACAGGCTCTGATTCTGAAAATTTTGTTCTAACATTTTGAATTGCTCATTATGAAATTCTGACAAAAAGATATAAACAGTATTTCTTATGCTCTATCTAGTAAATGAACAGTTATTTATACTCACGACACTGTCTTGGTAAAAACCAAGGAGTGAATCATTTGAGGAAGGTTGTGCAAAAATTATAGGAAGCTGCTGGAAGGAGGGAAACAAGACTGCAACTTTCTATTCCACTCAGTGTAGGAGACTGAAGACTTCATCAAAACTCTGTTGTGTGTAGATATGGGGATGGTAGCATTGATTTTAGAATTAATCCAAATGGGAAAAAATTATTACAACAAAATCAGTTTCATCAGCACATGTATGAAGGAGTGGTGAAGCAAAGGAGAGCCTGACAGCTGTAGGCAAAAAGATGTGGAATGAAGGGGTATTTTTTTCAAATCTTCCTTTAGTGTGAGAAACTTGAACAGATTCACATTTGGACTTAAAATCCACTTAGACCAGTTAAAATGCAGGAAAGTGAAGAAACAATAAAGAATGTGATACTCCTAACACATTGTGAAGTGTTGCTTGTGTGGTACAAATCAAGTAGAATCAGGGAAAGAGTGTTTACAATCATGCTCATTTTGTTTTAAAATCATCAGCCTGACGGAGGTGGAAAGACATAAAAAACCCACACAGGAGATTTCCATTTATTTTCTGCTGCTTATTAATCTGAGCATAGATGTTTATACTTTAGGGAGGGTATTAATAGTATTGGAAGCTTGTGACATTTGAAGGCGCAGTTTTATTGAAATGTTAACATTGCATTTCAATAAGACAGCTCCAGTGAATTGCTGTTCTCTAAGCTTTTCATCTTAAAAATCAAAATAATTACTTTAAATACTTTAAACTAAGCACCAAATGTTATAATGAAGTGTGTATGCCATACTATAATCACTTTAAAGGCTTTTAACTAAATACCAAATGATATAATGAAATGTGTATGCCACATAGTGTGTTTCTCACATGGTACACACTCATCCAATAGTAATCCCCTTCTCAGTGCAATCTGATCAATTAAAAATTTAGTTTTAAGCTTAAAGTATAAATAAAACATACCTTAAAAATATTATGACATAGAGAAACTTTATGCAAGCTATTCAATCTGACGATGTCCAGAAAAAGACTCACTAAAGTTGTGTAGCCAGGATGTTTGTAAGATGACTAAATTAGGTGGAAGTCCTTGTGCTTTTGAACTACCTTTTATCTGAATAACACCAAGTCCTGCTTCATCTGGGAATAAATTGTTTAAAGTAAAACTAATTATGATGAAATCCTCTTTAATTAAAAAAATGATTTGATAATGGATGTTTGATTTTTAATTGACTCACAATTGTCACACATACAAGAAATGTATTCTTAATACATATAAATAGCTTAGAGCAGTCACATGAGGATAACTATCATATGTCAGTCATTTATCAACATTCATGGTGAGTCTGTATCTTGGCTATTGTGACTAAGGCTGAAATTAATATAATGTAAATATCTCTAGAGCATAATAATACTGTACACATATTAGGAAAAAAGACTTAAGGGTACCATTGAAATTTTATTTCAATTTTTTTGAGAAACCAGTATCTGCCTTTTATAATGGCTGTATTTTAATATTCAACTCAATCGTATGTAATACTTCTCCTTTTCAATATACATTCCCATTATATTTGGAGTTTATTTTTGTTGTTGTTGTTGGATTTTTTGTAGTAATTATTTAATGGTTCTATCTAGACATTATATTTTATCTGTGGTCCCTTTATTCATATTTTTGTATTAATGCTGACAATTTACATTTATTCTTTTCAGCAGTTTAAACAGAAAACTGTTGAAGTTTTCTGACCATACTTTAATTGTTTAATTTGTTACTGCTTTTCTGCATTACCATATTTTCTCTGATATGGATATTAACTTGTTGTCAGTCATATTCTTTGTAGACACTTTTCTCTATTCTGTAGTTTATCTCTTCAGTTTACTCATTGTTCGCATTTATGTCTAGAAAACTACTTTTCAAGTAGTTGAAGAAATTAACTAAATATTTGCAACAGAACCAATAAAACAGGCAAATTACTAGCTAGCATTTTTACTTCTTTCAATGTATTACATATTTGATATTTTTAAATGGTTTCTACCATTATCACTTAAATCATGAGTTAAAACTAGAATATCAATAATAGTTAAGAAAAATTCAGAAAAGTGTTGGCATAATACCTCCACAAAATCAGGCCCTGAGTACAAATGGGATTGAGTTATATAAGACTTCACATTAGAGGATAGGGAAAAGAATCAATATTTTCTATTAATTCTAGAAATCCAAAGGTTTAATTTCTGTCATCTGTTCTAGTTTCATAGTTTTTAGGAGTCTACAAATTCTCTCATGTGCCAAAAAGTAGACAAGTTCTGCGTCATGCATTCTAGAACTTGAAGTCTTCAAAACTGTAAATCAATTAAAATAAATACCTTTATTAGAAGATTATTTTGCTTTTCTATGACAGGGTTTCTCTATGTAGCCTTGACTGTCCTGGAACTTGAATATAAGTTACAGTTATGTAGCTTGATCTTCTTATGGGATTCCCAACCATGAGGCTAGCAGATGTCTCTAACTGTGTTGCCTCCTTTTGGGACCCTTTCCTCCTACTGGGTTGCCTCATCTATCCTTAGTAGGAAAGGATGTGTCTAGTCTTACTGCAACTTGATATGCCATAGCTGATGAATATCCATGGGAGGTCTGCCCTTTTCTAAAGAGAAATGGAGCAGTGGATGGGGGGCTGGATGAGAGTGGAGGCAGCAGGGGAGGAACTGGGAGGAGAGGGGAGAGGGGAAACTGTGATCAGGATGTAAAAATACATTTAAAAATAGCAACAAAAAAGAATATTTTATATTTTATCAAAGTATTCCAAAATTCTAGAATACGTTTTTCCTTAATACCTTATTTATTCACTGAAATATATATTAAAACACAAAGAGAACAGATTTCTTAGGAGTGAAACAGACTTTAAAAAAAAATGTTTTCCTTCTAGGTGTGAAATAAATACCGAGTAAACAATTATCTGTGATGAATGCTAAGTATAATGAGTAAGTAACATTTTCATCCACACATTTAATTAAAGTCAGAGTTTACCTTGCAACAGTTGAGCAAGCTATTCTTTTCTAATTTATATTTATTTTGTAAAAATCAAATACAACCCATATTGAACACTTTCAAAAAAGATAATCTTTCTGTGATCAAAAAAAAGTGATAGTGGCAAAATAATTGTAAGACAAAGGCAAAAGTTATTTCCTTGTCAATTAATTAAAGAAGGTCCATAATGTTGTAATTAAATGAAAATATTAGCTGATGCAATCTGAATACTTTGAATATAATAACAGCCTTGGAAAGCAATCATGTCGAAAGTGCTAAAATAATAAGCTTATTCTGTTTTTAAATTATGGTGCAGTTATTTTTGGTCGCTATAACATTATTTTGATCACAGAATGATGATTTTTTATGAAAGTGTACAATATTAGTTGTATTCTGTTAGCTACTTAAATGATATAAACCTCGATTTTTTTTAGTTATCATTTAAAAACTATGTTAAACTTGCTCTTTTTAAATTTGTTAATAACATATCATTTCACAGAGGTCCTAATGTGTTTCTTTTTAATAAAATTCTGAGTAAGTTAATTTTAAAAATAAACACTGTCTTCTGTGCCCTCTTCACAGTTTATGTAAAGCTTAGACACTGGAAATAGTAAGATAACATAAAACAAACCATTCCCAAAACAGATTCACATTTCATTTTCATTAATCATGAGTATTTCAGGGCAATAGTCAGTTTAAATTATTGTTCTACTGTTTGCAAATAATATTAAGCTACACATTTCCTTTAGGTACTTTCCATTTTTTGTATTGTAAATGATTTGATCTGGCTATGATATGCTATATTTGGTGCCATATATAAAAGAAGTTGAGAGTAAAGTAGTACTAAGGCTGCATAAATGAATGTGTTCTTTCCAGAATGCCCATCCAATCAGAACACATAGTCATCAAAAGTTTCAGTTTTTTTCTTGTTTTATTAGACAAACCAGTGTCCTTATCATGGCTACAAAATGATTGCAGCACCGTTTATAGGAATAAGATTTTGAAAGTACATAGATCATTAATTAGTGTAGATGTTATTTGCTATGAATTATTTTAAAGCAATAATACTTAAAATCAAGATGTCGATGAGTGAAACATAAACAAAAACCCAGTGTGGCTGTTCTTACTGGGTGTCATGAATCATAACAATCCCATGGAAGTTGGCTTCCTCAACTTTTTGTACATATTTAAGAAGCTAAGTAAGTAAATAATGACATATGTGGAATTACTCTGAGAGAGCAAAATAGGAGAAAAGTATGAGTAAAGTAAAGGAAGATTTAAACTGTATATGCATTTGTTGTGATTCTCATTCACGAAATAATACATTAAGTGTCATACCAAGTGAAGAATGAAACATATTTAAAGAAAACATAAATGTAACCACAGTTAGTTCTCCTCTTCTTACAATGAAATTTTTTTCTTCATCCAATTTCACCTAAATTAAAACTCTTGGCACGTGTTTAAAATCTGATTTTAATTCTTTAAACATTATTGCTTTCTAAGGCTGGGTTTTTATGGCCAAAGAACTCAGATTGCATCAGCATGACTGAGAGTCATAAGATATTTCATATTAATTTGAGTTAGAGCAGTTTTCTTTTCGTTTTTTTAAGGGAGGAAAGGTTTATATTAGTTCAAAGTTTAAGGCATTTCACCACTTTGAGAAATACAGGTGACACCAGCTGAAAACACCTGGCTACAGGACATCCATAATTGGAGAGCTGCTAATACATGCTGATTCTTAGTTATCTTTCTTTATTCACAGTTTGGGATACCATACGGGAACTAACCTCCACAATGGGCATGTCTTCCCACCTCAGTTAATGCAATTGAGATCCTGGCTCACACACATACGCAGAGCCCACATCCCGGGGATTTCCAGATCCTGTCAAGTTGATAGTTAATATTAACTATAACCACTCAGTACTTGTCAACTTGAAATTAAACACATCATTTTTAATCCATAACCTCTTCTCTCTATAGACTCATGACAATCTGATAATGGAAAGGGCATTTAATCTAAATTAATAATTCCAATTAACTGTGACCTTCTATAAAAAAAGGGATATAGACATAATATAGGAATGATAAAGAAAAAGAGACATATTATTGATATGCTCTTATATCTTTGTATATTTATACAAAATTAAGTTTATATTTGGCTACATTGATATCAACCAATGTATATTGATAAAAAATTAAAATTATATTTGACTACATCAGTACTGATCTTTGTATATTGCTACAAAATTAAGGTTAACCCTTTTTAAGATATTGTACCTGGGTAACTCTTAAAAATGCAATGTGAAATTATGGCCCATTGATAGCAACTGTCGCAACTGTTTAGGATAATTAAGAGATGCAAACTAATAGTCATTTAAACATGTTATTTGGTTAGGTACTAGAAAACATAACATGTTTTCTAAGTTAACTGGAAATCAAGTTGCTAAGAGACAGACAACATTTGCTTATCCAAATATACAGAGATAGATAGGTGGTCTTCAAAAACCTCAAGAGATCTGTAGAAGATGACATTCAAAGAAGGTTTTTTAGCTTAAGATGATTTGATGTTGAGACATATCAACTCCTGACAGCACCCCCTATTCTACTCCAAGTGAAGGATGACCAACGAAGAATCTCCATTTGAAGATGGTTGTTGCATTAGTGGCAAGTGTGTTACTGGGCAAGAAAAACCCCTTGCTTCAACTGTAGACAGAATGCTTTCTGAAAAGGATAAAACTTTGAAACAGGTAAGTTAACAGACTAGCTCTTAGGATAGACAAGTCCTTCAGAATCCCTGCTTTACAATTAATGTCTGTCAGAGATACTGGACCAAGAGGCTGAAGATAGATGCTCTAATGTATGGAGAGAAATTGGGGACTGTCCAGGTAGCCAGTTGTCTGTGATTTCTTAGTTTTGGAAACTGCTGACTCTGCACTTCCTGTATAATTAGGTATATGTATCCTTCTCAGGTCTCTGTTTTGGTTGAAGACTAGATAGTTATAGTCTCACAGTTAAAATTTAAAGTGTTTAGGAATTAAAAGGATGTTCTTGGTCTAACAAGATGGTTCTCAGTTGGTAATGCAAGCTAGGATTGAAAATGAGTTAGGTATAGAACTTTAAACTCATAGAGATAGATAGATAATATAATATTAATATCAGTTCCCAAATATGTTTGGACTGGACATTCAAATGTATGTTATACCATAAAATTTTCATAATTGTGGTATAATTATTAAAAAAGATAATTATGAGTTCTGTGAAAAGGGGTAGAAGGTGGGAGGGAGGGTATTATGATGGAGATGCAACTTGAAGTAATAAATTACATAAAAAACAATTTACATACTTCCAACATATAATGATACAAAGTAATCATTCCTACTGTAAAGTAGAAGAACCAGGCAAGAGCAAGAAATAATCACACAAAAGCAAAACCAAAATGTGCAGGGGAAACATTAAATACTTAAGCTCTGAATTGCTCCATCTACAGATGGTAGTGTAATCAACTGGGCTCTAAAAGGTTTGGCATCTCTCCTCCCAGCTCTGTCATTGTGCTGACTGGTTTTGTGTCAACTTGACACAAACTAGAGTCACTAGAAAGGAGGAAACCTCAATTGAAAAAAATAATTCCATAAGATCCAGGTGTGAGGCATTTTCTTAATTAGTGTTTGATGAGAAAGAGCCCAGTCCAGTGTGGGTGGGGCCATCCTTGGATGGTTGTCCTAGATCCTACAAGCAAGCCCTGGGAAGTAAGCCAGTAAGCAATACCCCTCCCTGGTCTCTGCATTCAAGCTTTCAGCCATGCTTGAATTCCTGTTCAGACTTCCGTGATGATGAATAGCAATATGGAAGTGTAATATAAATAAACCCTTTCCTCCCCAACTTGCTTTTGGTCATGGTATTTCATCGTAGATATAGTAACCCTAACTAATACAGCTGCCTTATGCACACATAGATTCTCTCCTAGGTTGCCTCCACTGAGTTCTCATAGTTCATCTTTTTATATGTTACATGGTACTAGCATCTGAAATCTCATTGAAACTTGGGCTTCAACTTCACATCTGCACATTTTAGCTTCTCAAGGCCTTCTTTCTGGGACTTCAACCCTACCACACATGACATGACATCAGGAAGATTTCATTACCCTCACAGTCTTTCGCCTTTCATGTGAACAAAGACGGGGTCACAGGAATGGCATTTCTATGCTTTAGAGAAATTACCTGGGCTTGAACCACAGAGGTATCAACATCTGTGCACTGATTCTGTGGAAATATTTTACTAAATGTTGGCTATTGAAAAAAACAAGAGAATCTTAATCTATCTCTCTCTCTCTCTCTCTTTCTCTCTGTCTTTTTTATGTTTATTTATTACTTCAGGTTACATCTCCATCACAGTACCCTCTTTCAACCACTTCCACTCCTGCCCTCCCACACTCTACCCCATATCCCTTCCATTCCACTCCTCCAAAGTGGAGTGTTCCTACATATCAGTCCCCCACCCCAGTTCAGCAGTCATATGAGGACAAAGAGCCTCCTCATACACTGGAGGCCTACAAGGCAGTACCACTAGGGCAAAGTGTATCATTGACAGGAAACAAAGTTTATGTTCCTTCTCCCTTTGATGCATTGGCTGTAATATAGTTGTCCTGTACTATATGGCTAAAATCTGATTATAAGTGAATAGATGCTATGTGCATCTTTCTGAGTCTGGGTTATCTCACTTAGGATGAGCTTCTCTAGTTCCATCCATTTGGCTGCAAATTGCATAATTTTGTTGTTTCTGATGGCTGAGTAGTATTCCATTGTGTAGATGTACCACAGATTTTTTTGTTTTGTTTTGTTTTTGTTTTTTTATCCATTCCTCGGTTGAAGGACATCTGGATTGTTTCCAGTTTCTAGCTGTTACAAATAAGGATGCTATGAACATAGATGAGGAAATGTCCTTGTGGTTTCGTGAGGAATCATTTGGATGTATACCCAGAAGGGGTATGGCTGGGTCTTGAAGTAGAGCTATTTCAAATTTTCTAAGATATCACCAGGCTGATTTCCATAGTGGTTGTGGTTGTACAAGCTTGCACTCCCACCAGCAATGGAGGAGTGTTCCCCTTTCTCCACACCCTCGCCAGCATGTGCTGTCATTTGAGCTTTTGATCTTAGCCATTCTGACTGGTGAGAGATTGAATCTCAGAGTCTTCTTGAGTTACATTTCTCTGATGATTAAGGATGCTGAGCACTTCTTCAAGTGTCTTTCAGCCATTAGGGAATCCTCCCTTGTGAATTCTCTGTTTAGCTCTGTTACCCATTTTTTATTGAATTATTTGGTTTCTTGGCATTTAATTTCTAGAGTTCTTTGTAAATTTTGGATATTAGCCCTCTGTCAGATGTGGGGTTGGTGAAGATCTTTTCCCAATCTGTAGGCTGCCATTTTGTTCAAATGACAGTGTCTTTTGTCTTATAGAAGCTTTTTAGTCTCATGAGGTTCCATTTATTAATTATTGATCTTAGGTCCTGAGCTGTTGGTGTTCTGTTCAGAAAGTTGTCACCTGTCCACATCAGAGATAGTCCCTGCTCCAATTGCTAGGGGATCCACTGGAGGACCAAGAAACCTATCAGCCTCACATGTGTAGTTTGCCCAGGACCAATCTATCCATGCTCCTCGGTCATGCTCCTTGGTCGGTGGTCCAGTCTCTATGAGCTCACCTGTGTCCAGTGAATTGGCTGTGTGGGTCATCCTTTGGAGTAGTTTTCTTAATGTAGAGCACCAGAGTGCGATGATCAGATCCAGCAAGTGAATCATTTCCTCACCTTGTTGACTGAAATCCAGAATCCAAAGGAAGTAACTCTACACAAACATCACTGGGAGAAACTCTTTGCCCATCCATCCCTCATTTGATTTCTATATCCTTGAATAACAAATTTAATAAAATATTATCTAAAATAAAAGAAAAAGAACTGGTCCCATCAACTTCACAGAAAAATCTTTAAAAGTTACTGTTTTCTGTTTACTGCCTCTATGGCTTAGCTAGTAGACTATGTAGTACCGTATACTATGAGAAAAATTTAAAACTAGAGAAAACCCAGACAGGGGTGATGCACAAAGCAGATTATGATGAATAGTCAAATAAGTCATGATCATTATGACTGACTGAATTGTGTTTGTTACAATTATAACACATAGGTGAGGTAGGATCAAGCAGTTAGAAAACTACAACATGGTAAGGAAATTAAACTAAATCTAAACAAATGAAAGCTGTGAGTCATTCCTCTTTGAATATTTTGGGAGGTAGAGTATTAGGTTTCAATTAATAGATGTGAAGATTTGGAAGAGACAGGATATGAGAAATTAATTTTTAATAAAAAATGAATATCATTCAATTAAGTGATGAATAACTTTCACTTTTGTACTGGAAAGACAAAAACAAAATGGCTTCCCAATCTCTGTTTTTGTATATTGTTAAAAATTATAGTGGAATCTGTTTGATTTACTTTTAAATCTGGCCATTGATCATGCTTAACATAACACACCGAATACCTTAAAAATTCCTGACCCTCTCTGAACTAAGCTTTGATCCATACTTCCATTATTAGAAACTGGAAGTGAATGAAATATATAACTATGATGTATTTTAAAACATTCAATAAGTAAATTTAGATAAATAGCCATAAGCATATGCTAAAATTTAAATTTTTATAAGTCTAAATGTGTTATTGTCCATATATATTTTTATTGTTTTTTTTTTAAAACTTGTAATTTTTAAATGAATTTTGTTTAAGGTATATGGGTATTTTACCTGCCTGTAATTATTATAGTCTAGTAATAGCATACTAATGGTTAAATATTACAGTGGTAGACTTTATGCTGTGAGAAAATAATTTGATATGATCTACAGAGTCTGGGTGTGGTGACTTATGCCTTTCATCCCAGAGGCAGGCATATCTCTGTGAATTCAAGGCCAGCCTGGTCTACAGAGAAAGTTCCAGAATAGCCAAGGCTACAAAGAGAAACACTGTTTTTTTTTTTTTTAAAGAACAAACAAAAAGGTCTACAGAAAAATGTTATACAATGTTTTGCCTGTAGATATTTTTACATTTATTTTGTGTGTAAAATTTTGTCAAGGATCTGTCAATTGGAGATGACTTCTGCAAGGAGAGAGAGAGTCAATTTTCTTTAAGAATGTAGCTCTGATAAGTTGATCATACTCCAGTGGATGACTATACTATCAATAATATATTAGCAGCAAAAATTGGCTTTGGTCAATATCAACTACACCACCAACAAAAGACCTTAAATAAGGTAGATGGAGAAAAACAGGTAGATTTAAGATAAATCGAGGAAAGGGTGGGAATTATGATCAAAACATATTGTATAAAATTTTCATAGACCTAATAAAACATGTGTAAAATATCATAAAACTGAATAATTAATGGAAAAATAGATAAAAATTTAAAGGACATAATATTAGAAAAAGAACTGTTTTCCTTGAGAGTAATGTCCAATATCAGATTATGTACCCTAACCAACCCATTAAAATGTGACCACTCATCTAGATTATGTAGAAGACAAGGGAGAATTCCAATATGATCCTCCATCTAGAGATTTTCCTGCATCTAGGAAACAAAAAGAATATCACTGACTTAATGTCCAAGATTTTCATAGAAAAAGAAGCAAAACAAAAAGATAAAATTAAAACAATTTAAAATTCTGATATAGAAACCAGGCTTCAACTTGAAGTCTGAAGAAACAAGAACTCATAGTAGCATGTCTGTTCTATCAGGTGCTGTGGAGGACTCTTCCTCACTGGAGAGTGCTGCCTTCTGACTATCACCCCATCCAATAAAAAGGCAGGTACCTACTCTTGATGTAACTGCACAGATCTTACTCATGTCCTTCTCATGACCCTTGTAATTCCTAGTGACTACACCTCTAAATGTGTAAGTGCATTTGCTATAAGAACTTTATGAAGTGTATGGAATATAAGTATTTAGTCTGTAGCAAAAAAAAATCTAAAAATGGTTAAATAGTTCATTATTTTGAGGCTTTGCAAAGAGTAGGGCCTTGCACAAACATAATGTTGGCATTATAGAAAAGCATCATTTGGCAAAGAATAATAATAAAAGTAACTAAGAAAAGCAAAGCATTACCTGAAATGGAAGAATGATTACAAAATGTTGTGTTTTTGTCATGAGAAAAAAATTCACAACAGATGGAAAATGGCATCACATTTTTCAAGTTCTGAAAACAAAACTAAACAAAAACAGGCAATCAATTTAGAAAATAAATTCTCTTAAAAAACATTCATCAGGAATGATAGTGAAGTCAGACATTACAAATAAATAAAACTAGTATATTCTTTCATGGCAAATCTATAGATAGATTCAGAAAGCCTTTTTTGAGAAAGACAATTTTCAAAATAATTCTTTGAAACAGAAGAATAAAACAAAAGGCAATACACAGATAATATGATATTGTACATAGGAGTCCCCAAAACTCTACCAGAGATCTCCTACACCTTATAAACACCTTCAGCAAAGTGGCTGGATACAAAATTAACTGCAAAGAAAAATCGGTAGCCCTTCTTTGCCCAAATGATGATTTGGCTAAGAAAATATATTAGAAAAACAACACCGTTCACAATAGCCATAAATAATATATAATATATAATATCTTAATGTAACTGTAACCAACCAAGTGAAAGACCTGTATGACAAAAATATCAGGTATATGAAGAAAGAAACCAAAGATTTCAGAAGACAGAAAGATCTCCCATGCTCATGGATCGGTAGAATTAACATAGTAAAAATGGTCATCTTATCAAAAGCAATCTACAGAGTCAATGTTATTCCCACCAAAATTCTAAGAATTTTTTTACAGACCTTAAAATAACAATTCTTAATTTCATTTGGAAAACCACCAACAACAACAACCTCAAATGACAGTGAAAACAACTCTCTAAAATAAAAGAACTTCTGGAAGTATCACCATCCCTGATTTCATATTGTACTATAGGGCAATAGTAAAAATAGCTGCATGGTATTTGGTGTGAAAAAAGAAACAAGGTGATCGATGGAACTGAACTGAAAACCCAGAAATAAACCCACATATCTAATGACATTTGATTTTTTGACAAAGAGGCCAAAAACCATAAAATGGAAAAAAGAAAAGATCTTCAACAAAACATACTGGTCTAACTGGGTGTTAGCATGTAGAAGAATGTGAATAGACCCATATGTATCACCCTGCACAAAACGCAAGTCCAATTGAATCAAAGACCTCAACATAAAACTGGATTCACTAAATTTAATAGAAGAGAAAATGGAAATAGTTTTTTAAATTTTATTTATTTGTTTATTTCACATTGCTATCACAATCTCCCTCCCTCTGCTCCTTCTAGTCCCACCCTCCCACCTACTGACCCCATACTCCACACCCCACCAAGTACCAATCCACTCTGGCACATCAAATTTCACCAGGACTAAATGCCTCCTCTCCCCCCGAGGCAAGACAAGGCAAGTCTGCTAGGAAAATAGGGTCCAGATGGAAGTAACAGAGACAATGTCTGAGATAGTCCTTTCTCCAATTGTTAGGGGATCCACTTGAGGACCAATCGGTCCTTCAGCTTCATATGTGTAGTGGGCCTAGGACCGGCCTACACAAGTACTTTGGTTGGTGGCTCAGTGTCTATGAGTCTCTCCCTGTCTGAGTTAAGACCATGTAGATCTCCTTGCGGGGTCCTTGACTCCTTCGGCTCCCTCACACCTTCCTCTAACTGTTCCATAAGATTCCCTGATTTTCATTTAATGTTTGGCATTGAGTCTCTGTATATGTTTCCATTATCTGCTGGATAAAGCCTCTCAGATGGCAGTTATATTAGGCTCCTGTCCAGTTCCACTCTCTCCATTCACTTCTGATGTCTGTTTTATTTCCTCTACTTAGAGGGATTCAAGCACATTCCCTTGAGCCCTCCGTATTACTTAGCTTCTTTGGGTCTGTGGATTGTAGCATGTTTATTCTATACTTAATGGTTAATATTCACTTATGAGTGACTACATACCATGTGTGTCTTTCTGGATCTGTTTTACCTCACTCAGGATGATCTTTTCTGGTTTCAACCATTTGCCTGAATATTTCATGATGTCCTTGTGTCTAATAGCTGAGCAGTATTCCATTGTATGAATGTACCACAATTTCTTTATCCATTTGAGGACAAAGCAGCCCAATAGTTCATATGTATAGGGGGCCTATGACCAGTCCACACATGGATCAGAAAATTAATATGAGATGGTAACTTAGTGAGGAATGAAGTAAACATTACATAAATTAAACTGTTACATTTTAACATCGTCTGTAAACATGTATATTTTAATTAACAAAAACACTAGGACAAATAGGTACAAAGATTCTGCTTATGTAAACTTAAATGAATTGAAATGTAGGCATAATGATGTACAAACATGACATAGTGACAAAGCTTAAATTATATTTAGTCTCACATAAACTACTATAAAGGGCATGATTTAATATATATGTTCACAGAGCATGGTAAAAGAACAGTTTATTACTATGTACATTTAGCAAAATCATAGCAGATCTTTTGCTGATAGGGCTTATAAGCTCCTGGTTAAATGTTCCAGTCTCCTTTAACAGTAGCAAAAATGCCTTACAGCTTCTGGAATGGACCTGAAAGGCAATAAGAATGTGCTTGGTAACTCCCCAAACATTCTTGTGATCTTTGTTCCAGTGGAGATGCCTTCTAAGTCTAACCATTATTATAGGCTGCAGGGGTCACATGTGGTTAAGACTGTAGAATATATCTCTTCCTAATTGCATCACTTGTACCTGTACTATAAAGTATAACCAGCAGTGATGTAGCTTTCAGGTTTGTACCTGGTTGATTTCTACATGTCTTCTCACTCACATATGTGGTTTCTTCAGCAATAGAGACTTACTATGAAGTTCAAGCAAGTGACCACAGGTAGGCTGCCCATGGTCCAGTTGATACCTATGCACATACAGTCACTACTAATGAGAATTAATGGATTTTAAAAGTAATCATGATATTAGGAAGGTAATCTAGTGACAAGGATATAGCAGAAATTGAAGGGAAGAAGCTAGCTTAAATGTGTATGAAATTTTCAAATAATAAAACAGAAATATGAGTATTAAAACAATCAAAAAAAAGAGTAGGTATCCAGCTGAAATATATACATTGACAACCATGTTGCAAAAGCTAAGATAAATTGATTTTGAAGTTACATGATGGTGGTTGGCTTTTTCTTGATGGTGAGGAAGAAATTTATTATTTTTTTCCATTAACTTAATTATTCATTCACTTTACATGCTGATAGCAGCCCCCTCTCTCCTTCCCTCCCAGTACCCCTGTCATACACTCTCTAACCCCATTAGCCCTTCCACTTCTCTTCAGATAAGAGGTATATTAATAGTGTCAGGGACTGTTCTGCAACAGATGGAGGGAGGGAACTTGGTGGGACAGGGAATCGGAAAGAAAGCAGGGAGAGGGATCAACAGTAGGGAGAGCAAGGGAGAGAGGGCCAGGAAAGAGAAGAGAAATTTAGTGGACTGGAGGAATCTCTGGGATTTTCCAGAGATGTGGGTGTCTATGGGGGGGTGATCCTAGCTAAGATTCTTAGCAACTAGGGATATGCAACCTGACTTGGCCACCTCCTGAAGCCAGGCGGGACTTTCAGTGGAGGGATAAGGATACCAACTCACATATAAAACCTTCGACTCCACCCCGTTATTCCTGCTTATAAGATGAGCAGGGACAAAGATGGAGCAGAGAAATGTATTTTATTATTGCAAATATAAATTATATCTGTATTTCAACCTCATAGGGTACATGATCAGTTTGACATGAGTCA
The DNA here is from genome assembly GCA_907164525.1 of Lophiomys imhausi. NCBI lineage: Eukaryota > Metazoa > Chordata > Mammalia > Rodentia > Muridae > Lophiomys > Lophiomys imhausi. Next base: position 4,974,173 of record CAJQZJ010032173.1, on the reverse strand, counting down.
TAACCCAGTTCTTCAATATCAACTGAGAATATTTTAGATTCTGCAGTCATAAGCTCAATTTTAGAATGAATCAAATGTAGAGGTTTAGATGAACACATCACATTAAATAGACTATACTAGTTACATGCTTTCACTGTGCACAAAATCTCACTTAACCACCACTTCAGCTCTGGAAGATCAAACACTTAGAAGGAAGGAAGCATCTCTTCAAATATTTTAATATAAAATCATACTTTTCTGAGATTGTTTTGTAAGAAGATTTATTGAACAAGTTTTCCTAATGCAAGACACATTCAAAAAGTGCAAAATGAAACTGAGTCAATTGTATGAAGGGAAAGGAAAATAGATCTAAACTTCAATAAATACTCCCAGTAGTCCAAAGATTTAGTGTTAAATATATAAAAATGTAAAATAACTGTGAAAAATAAACAAAGAGGCAATAAGACTAAAACAATAAAAGACATAGTAAGAAAAATAAATCAACTGTTGAAGTAATAAGAACACTAATGAATAAAATGGAAAATAACTTGTATTTATTAAGAATCGCATATACACTCTTGGGATTAAGCCTAAGCAAAATTTTATTGAAAACGTTGCTACCATCAAAATTGCCTTTGCTACAGTGATTACAAAAACAAAACAAAACAAAACAACCTAAGCTTATAACTACACAGCAGGAAATGCATGGATATGTGTTACTTCCTTATTAAAACTATCACTAACAACTAAAGAAAAAATTTCATCGCAGAGACAGGAGAAATAATATATGATATACTCACATTTTTAAAACAAAAGGAGATGAACTTGGGGGACACACTAAGTTAATATAAAATACACATACAGACTCTCAATGTCTGTCTCTGTCTTTGTCTCTCTCTACAGAAAAAGAAACTGAACTTAAGAACTTAGGATAGTGAATAGACTATGGAAATATAATTAGCTCTCTAAACAATAATTTAAGAATAAATATTAATAGCAGAAAAAGACAGTAAATGGGATGATGTTTAAAAATTTCAAAACCTAGTACATTTATGATATATATACTGATATTATATATATTTTCAATTTTTCAAAGAATTAAAAAAGTAATGGACACAAATTTTAGCTCATGGAGTACTGAAAGATAAAAAGAATATGTTTAATATTTTTGCTCTTAATATATATTTTCACAAGGGAAGGGAATTTAATAAAATTCAATATGCATTATGTAAACTTTTATCTTGCTTTCATAAATTAATATTTCTTTTTCGATTGAAAATTTAAATAAAAATATTACCATCACAATGTGACCTGTTAGGATTATCTCTGTAAATTGGTTGCTGTATATTGTGGAAGTCACTTAATGATTTTTTTATTCAAGTTGCATCTCAATCATAGCCCCCTCTATCCTCTCACCCTCTACCTCCTCTCCCTCCCCTTTTTCTCTTTGGGTGAGGGGGCCCCCACAAATCAACCACCTAAGTTCATTGGCCACATGAGGACTAAGAGCTTACTCTTGCACTGGGACCTCACATGGCAGTCCAGCTAGAATAAGGGGTCCACTAACAGGAACAGAGTCCATGGCAACAGAGACAGCCCCCCCCTCCCTGTTCCACTTGCTAAGGGATCTGTATGAAGACCAAGTGGCATATCATCTATATATGTATTAAGGAGCCTAGATCTAGTCTATATGTGCTTCACCCCACCCTTTTTTTGTTTGCTTGGTGTTTCACTTTCTGTGAGCCTCTAGGGGCATAGGTTGGTTAGTTCTGTTGATCTTTGTATGGAGTCCTTGTCTCATCCAGGTCTCTCTTTTCCTCCTCTCTATCTTATACATGACTCCCAGAGCTCAACCTAATGTTTGACTGTGCGTCTCAGTTCTGTTTTGATTCACTGCTTGGTGGAGTTTCTTATAGGATAGTTAGGCTTGTTTCTGTTTTTTTGGATCTGTTAGTTGTAGGATTGTTATCCTGTACTATATGGTTAATATCCAGTTATAAATGAGTACCTTCCATGTGTATCATTCTGAATCTAGGTTAACTCACTCTAGGTGAACTTTTCTAGTTTTATCCATTAGTTTGTAAATTGCATTATTTCCTTGTTTCTGACAGTTGAGTGGTATTCCATTGTGTAAATGTGCACATTTGTTTTTGTTTTTGTTTTTATCCATTCTTTGGTTAAGGGACATCTGGGATGTTTTCAGTTTCTGGCTATTATGAATACAGCTGCTATGAACATAGTTGAGGCAATGTCCTTGTGGTTTGGTGACGAATCATTTAGATATATACCTAGGAGTGGTATGGCTGGGTCTCGAGGTAGAAGTATTCCCAATTAATTTGTATGTAAACTTTTTTTTCTTATTTCTAACTTAATAACCTAAGGAAACACACCACTTGTAATTATTGCACTGAAATAGAATAGTAGACAAAACTGCCAGTTTTTCCTTATTATTTTGTTTACCCTTTAGATATTCTGTACTAAGACATAGAAATGGAACTCTGTAAGTGTTAGATTGCTGTCTGCACAAATGAAGCAATCACTGGTTTTTGGAAAGTTTCTGAAGACCTCCATATTGATTTGGTCACTGGAACCTAGGCATGCCCAGATTAGGTTCATCCTAAATGTGTGAAGACACTCATCAAAGTGATTCAAAACCTTAAAGAATTTGAAGACAAATCTGGTCCTCATGAGAACAGCCAAAGCCATGTTTGCTCTCAATGGAGAGCCTGGGTACCCAGAGATGGGTCATGGACAGAAAGAGTTACCAGAGATAGCAGAGATGACTTTGTAAAACAAATGAAATGCCCATACATCAGAACACTGGGGCCTTCATATTTTGTTTTGTTTCCATCCTGTGTTTAAAGTTTCCTTTGAAACAAACAAACAAAAAATCTCATACATGAATATTTCTTTCTCTTTGTGTTTAGTGTTCTGATCAACAACTCTCAAATAAATTCCATGTGTGACACAGAATATTCAATGGGTCAGGTGCAACGGTGGAGTAGGACATGTTTTCTCTACTTTCTTCCTACCTCACATTAATAAATGCAAATAACTTCTCTTTTCTTTTTACTTTTCTTTCTATTTTTTTTTTTTTGTCTTCTGAAGCATTTTTATTTTAGGAAAAGACACAGCAGCTTTGCTGAAATGATTTAAAAACCAAAATTTCATCTTTGTTTAAAGACTGAAAATTTAGCTGATAGAATATAAGGAATAAATCTTAAAAAATAGTGAGGAATATTTTATCACATTACAAGCTGCATCTTCAACTCAACAGAAGTGATCCAGTTGCAGCTGGTATAATTTTAAAGGGAAGATTTTTATGCCATAATTGCTCACATTTAGAAACATGAATATTAGCTGAGGAATCATGTCACTTTACTTACTTTCCCCAAATTTTCCTTTGGATGCCAAAGTATACTGCTGAGGGAGGGCTTTAAGTTATTTATTCACAAGTTTATTCATGAAAAGAACTTGCCATGTTCTACATAGAAATATGGTTTCAACAAAATATTTTTAAATTAAAAATTACTACTTTTTAGTTTTGAATAGCAGGAAAAATCATGATTAACATTATTGGATATTAGATACAGGAGAAGAAAAAATGCATACTTAAAATTTCAAAAACTAAATATCTTAAAACCAAGTAGCAAAATTATAAAAATGCCCTGATTTACTGTCTTTTTATAATTTATTTTTCATTTCTTCAAGTTACATCTCAATCAAAATCCCCTCCCTTCTCCCCTTTCCGGTCCCACCCTTCCACCCTCTTCCCCCTCAACACCCCCCCTCCCCTCTCCCTTTTTTTTTTTTTTTTTTTTTTTAGTTTAAGGTATATCTTTTTCCCCCAATAGCTCCCCCTTTCAGTCCGACAAATGGTTCTTTCTATTATAACAATAAATACAATACAAAACAACAGAAATAAATAGGCCACAATTATGAGAGTTATATGGCTTAGCATACATTCCCAATGTCCAGTCCATATGTATTTGGCACCTGACTTTAACATTCTACTATCTAACCATCTCCATTAGTTTAAAGTTGTAAATCTAACTCAGCTTTTATACTAATTTGCCTCACAATTTTAAAAACATCTTCTTAGATCCAGAACACCCTCTTGATTCCTAAACAACTCAAAATTTAACTATGAGACTCTAGCTATCTATTCTTCAACCACCTCAGAGACCTGAGAGGGATAAATATATCTGATTATATAGGAAGTGCAGGGCCTGCAGCTTCCAAAACTAAGAAATGACATACCAGTGGCTGCCTGGACAGTACCCATTTTCTCTCCATACATTACAGCATCAATCTTCAGGCATTTGGCCCCATTTCTCTGACAGACATTGATTGTAGAGCAGGAATTAAGAAGGACTTGCCTACCCTGTCTTGGCAGAGCTAGGCTGTCGACTTACCTGCATCCAAGTTTTGTCCTTTGTGGACAGCATTCTGTCTACAATTGAAGCAAGGGGTTTTTCTTGCCAAGAGATAGACTTGCCACTAATTCAACCACCTCACACTGGAGATTCTTCGATGCTCATCTTCTACTTGGAGTAGAATAGGGGGTGCTGTCAGGAGCTGACATGTCTCAATATCAAAAAATCTTAAGTTAAGAAAACATCTTTGAATGCCATATTCTGTAGATCTCTTGAGGTTTTTGAAGATGCCCTATCTATCTCTAATATTTAGATAAGCAAATGTTGCTTGTCTCTTAGCAACTTGATTTCTGATTAGCTTAGAAAATAACTGTGATAGACTGTCATATTACCTAACAAAATGACAAACTTACATGACTATTAGTTTGCATTTCTTAATTATCCTAAATAGTTTATGACGATTGTTAGCAAAAAGACAAACTTCACATTTTTTTTTAAGCATTAAAAGGTGCAATGCCTTTAAGAAGAGTTACCCTTAATTTTGTATCAATATAGAGAGATCAATACCATTGTGGCCAAATATAATCTTAATTTTGTATCAATATACAAAGATCAATACCAATGTAGTCCACTACAATCTCAATTTTGCATTAATATACAATGATCAATACCAATTTAGCCAAATATAATATTAATTTTACATCAATATACAAAGGTATAGGTGCATATTCAATAATCTGTACTTTTTTCTTTATCTTTCCTATACTATGTCTATGTCCCATTTTTTCTCAAGTCTGTTCACTCCTACAAAGGAGAGAAAGAAGGATACAGAAAAGAAAAAGAGAGAAGTCCCTGGGTCTAACCTCTAAAACCCATTTAACAAGACCATTTAACAGCTTGTAGTCTCTTCCCCTAAATAACAAAATTTTCTATTATCCATCTAATAACCAAAGGGGGGGAACACCCTCCCCACCTTCTGGTGATGGGACATCGCTCTCTTACAATGACTTCCTGCTGATTTGGGATGTAGTAAACCTGTTTGGTGCCCAAATAAGAATGGAAAAATGGTAAAAATGTTAATAGCATCATTTGATGTTCAGTCCTTTTGTGCTCAGCTATTTAGATGTCCTAAGAAGTTCGTAGACAGAAGCTGATCTTCTGGGCTTTACTGAAGTTCTGGCTGGAACAGTCTGTGGAGCTGAACTATCTTAGCGATTTTGAGGTGTTGTGGTTGTAGACTTTTGAGGAAAGAGCTGTTGAAGAAGTCTGCAAGGCTGGATCATGTGGGCCACTCATCTTCCTTGGTGTCTGATCTGTTTCCTGCTGAGGTTTCTGTTGTCCAGTTGTCCCTGGATTCCTTGAATTGGTGTTTTAAATCCCCTGGAAAGATAAGAACAGAGCACTGCCATAATCCTATCTCTGGGACAATTACCTTTTTTTCCAGGGCGGGGGGGGGGGATCAGGTAATATTTTTCCTGGAGCAAATTTGGTTTTTTGACAATATATAAAGTATTATCTTTCAATCCGGATTAAAGAAGAAATTATTTTGATATTTTGGAGCTAAACAAACCTTTAGTCCTTTAGTATATATATTTTGAAATCTCAAAGGACATTTTGTTTGAATTTCAGCATGCCTTTTGTAAGTAGGTTTGAAACTTAAATCTTTCCAAATCCTATGTGCCTTTCTCTGCATTCTAAGTATTGGGATCAAAGACATGTGGTTTCCAACTGATGGGTTTAAAGATGTGCTCCACCACCCCCGGATTGAAGTTTTTCTCTATTTAGAGCTTGTTATGTGTCAGTCTGACACAATGGAATACTACACAGCTATCAGAAATGAGGAAATCATGCAATTTGAAACCAAATGGATGGAGCTAGAAAAGCTCATCCTAAGTGAGCTGACACAGTCCTAGAAAGATAAATATGGTGTGTATTCCCTTATAAATGGATATTAACCATACATCACAGGATAACTATCCTACAACTCACAAAACCAAGTAGATAGGAACCTAGCATGTCTATCCTAGGAAAAATTTTACCCACCAGTGAGTCATGGAATCTGCTGCAGGTTAGTGGAACACCACAGCCTAGATAGTGTGCCTAATCAAGCTCCAGTACAAGGGGAAGCTCTTGGCCCTCACATGATGCAAGATCTGAGGGAGTATGATATGTGAGGGCCCACCTCATCTGAGGAGAAGGAGAGTATCAAGTAGAGGAACAAGGAGGGAGGGAGTGAGGGAGGGGCCAGGAGGGGAGAAGGGAGGAAACTATGTTCTAGAAGTGAATAATACTTTTTTAAGAAAAGAGTTAATAAGCTTAAAAATATAATAATAATACAATATAAAATTTTCAAACTATAATTTACCAAAGTTATACTTGCCTTACTGGCATGAAAGGAAAATGGCTTTAATTTCAGATTAGAATGTTAAACTGCAGGTGGTCACATAGATTACATAAACTTGATAGCAACTTAAGAGTTCTTTTTTTTTTTTTTTTTCTTGTAGAGGTATAGGATATTTCCATGGTTTGGCATTAAAAATCAGGTAAGAGGTTTAAAACACTATAAATAAATTAAAGGTTACAGCTGTTCAACCTGGTTTTATAAACCTCCAAGAGTTGAAAAAACTTAGAGCTAAGGTAAAATACATGAAATGTGTGGTGTTAGCCCATGCCTTTAACTCCAGCAGAGACAGGAGGAGCACTATAGAGTTAGTTGTGCTATAAATTCTAGAGTTTCAAGGAACAGGGTGGTGATGGTGCACACCCTTAATCCCATCATTTGAGAAGAATACACTCTTAATCCCAACACACTAGAGACAGAAACAGGCAGATTTCCTATCTTAATAAGACATTCATTTCCTTACATTATTTGAAATAGATTACTCAATAGAAAAGTTTTTGGAAGTTACTTGGGAAGTTACATAAAACGCAGTATGTGTTTTTATTTAAAAATTATGAGGCAAGTTAGTATGAAAGCTGAGTTAGATATAGAACTTTAAACTCATGGAGATGGTTAGATAGTAGAATGTTAAAGTCAGGTGCCAAATACATATGGACTGGACATTGGGAATGTATGCTAAGCCATATAACTCTTATAATCGTGGCCTATTTATTTCTGTTGTTTTGTATTGTATTTATAGTTATAAGAAAAAGAACCATTATTTGGACTGAAAAGGAGAGCTGTTGGGGGGGAAAATAAATACCTTAAACTAAAAAAAAAAAAAAAAAAAAAAGAGAAGAAGGGAAGGGGAGGGGGGGGGGGGGGGAGGGGGGGGGAAGGGGGGGACTGAAGGGGGGAGTAGGGAGGGGATTGTGATTGAGATGTAACTTGAAGAAATAAAAAATAAATTATTAAAAAAAAATAAAAATAAAAAATAAAAAAAAAAGAATTAAGGAAGGAAATGTCAAAAAAATATATGAAGGTAGAAATTCATTTCAATGACATGATCTTATCATTTAATGTATTATAATTTATTTTCGTTTGTAGTTAAAATTCTTTTTTCCTGAGAATTTCATACTTATATTAAATTATATACATATATATAATTATCAAATATAATCATGTTTATCCTCATTTTCCCTCTCCTTCTCTCCCCATGTGCCCGTTATCACAGCCATATTCTGAGTATGATATAATCTTACATAAAATTTTGCAATAATAGTTTAAACAAGTAAACTTATTACATTAACTGCCATTTAAAGTCCTTAATTATGGTCTGGCACACAGTATGTGTTCTACACATTTCGTATTTTAATATTATTTACACTATGTTAATATATAGAAAGGGGGTACCTTGAAAATATCATTACAATAAGAAAAAAAAAGCATTTGTGTTTATGTGGAAAAAATGGTAAGCATGATTCTTATATAAAAAACACTAAATGGTGTGTACTAGACTTACATGCACTTTTCACTTTATCTTGGCAGGTTGGCACGTGCAACAAAGCAGAAACTGAAGTGTAGGCAATGCAACAGTTTTTCAGCCCTCCTCAAAACTGGATAGATACCACTTTCCCCTAGGAACTCAGTCTTTCAGGAGCAGGTTTGTGACTGGGTAACACTGAGCAACACAGATCTTGCCTTTTGTAGATGTGCATTCCTGTCTTTAACCTACATGTGTTTTGTTCAAATTCACCTCATTCAATATTTGAAAGCTACTCTCAAATATTTTGATGAGTAAGTAAATTAATTACAAAGAACAAGTGAAATTACCGTTATTTGTTTTTAGCTTAACTTTGTTGAATTATCATGTTATATGAGAAAAGTATGCATTTTTAAAAGCCAAAAATATAAATAAACATGTTTATTGTTGTTCCTTTCACAATAGCTAGGAAACAGAAGTCACCTAAATGTCCTTCAAGTATAAAGAAGATAAAGTCATAAACATGTCAGCTGAATTGACAGACATAGAAAAATATTATTCGTAGTGAAGTCACCCTGACACAGAAAGACAAGAGCATATTCTAATTTGTGATTTCTAGCATAAAATCTTTAGGTGTGAATATATATATGTAATTGTAGACATCACAAAAATAAAAATTCACCATGAAGGGAACAAAGAGTATGAATTCTAGATCACGAATAACAGGATGCAATTTCTGTGAAGGGATTAATAGGAAAATGTGTAAGAACTTAGTATTTTTTAAAGCCAGCATTGAAAATAATTATTTTTTGAAGTTAAATTACATTTATTTATTTATTTGTTTATTTATTACTTAAATTTACATTTCTATTACTGTCCTCTCCCTCAACCCCTCCTGGGTCCACCCTCTCACTGTCCCACCCTCTCCCCCTTCTCCCACCCATCCTACTCCTCCAGTGTGGGTTGCCCTACATATTAGCTTCCTTCAGTTCAGAAGCTATATGAGGGCTAAGAGATTCCTGGCAACTGTACTAGGGTAAAGTATCCCATTAACAAGTAAGAAAATCTATATTCCTGTTTCTTTTAGTATGTTGGTTGTAGGATAATTATCCTGTACTATAAGGCTAAAATCCAGTTATAAGTAAATAGAAATAGATGCTATGTGTATCTTTCTGAGTCTGAGTTAGCTCACTCAGGATGAGCTTTTCTATTTCCAACCATTTGGTACCAAATTCAAAGAATAATTAATTTTATAATATGAGGTTTATATACTTTGTTCTTACATCATCGTCCCCTGCTCCATTTCCTATCTGGGTGAGACCTGTACATCCTGCTAGTCTCTGTGAGTTCATGTGTTCATCAATCATGATATGTCTAAAAGGACTGTGTCCTTAGTGTCTTCCATCCTACACGGTCTAACATTATTTCTGCCTCCTCTTCCACAGAGTTGTTTGAATCTGGAGTGAAGAGCTTTGATGAAGACCTTAAATTAAGGACTTTCTCCAGTTGTGATTCTGAATTTGGTTCCATCAACATCAGGAAAAAGATCTCTCATGATGCCTGAGCAAGACACTGATCTGTGAGTGTAGCAGAATATTGTTAGAGATTATTTTATGGCTAGACTTCTTTAGCAGAAAAATAGTATTTGGTTTTCCCCTAATGTCATGGCCTATCCAGTTTCAGGTTTTAGCCACCAAAGCCCTTTTCTTCTTGGTCTTTGATTAGGTATCAGGAACAGTAGAAAATTGTGGTGGAGCAAAACATTTACCTTCTTGAGTCTACCTCCATAAAAATCAATGGACTACATTATCTTATTTCTCATTTTCTATAAATCTACTTCATTTAAATACCTTCATGTACATAGACTATCTTAACCAATCAGATGAGTCTATCTGTGTATAAAGCATTCACTATACACATATATAGTTGGGTATCTTTTAATCTTCTTCAAAGAATGCATCATTAATGAATCACTAAAAAGACACTATGAAATATAGTATTATATAACTATAAAAATAATATAGTGTGACTATACAGACAGTAAAAACAAAAACAAAATAATTGCATTACAATAAAGTATAACCATTTCATATAACATAAAAACAAAAAGATTATAAAATCCACATATTGGGAGAAACTGAAAACAAAACAGCAGAAAGCTGATGGAAAATGCACTCATTGTCAGAGAAATGCATAAAATAGTGAACTTTTTCCTCACACTCATTAGGATGAACAATATCTAAATACAATTTCACAAGTAACAAGTATCAACAAATAGATAAAACAATATTTCTGCACTTCCAATGTTACTGTAAATTTTGGAAACTGCTAAGGAAAGCACATGCATAATTTTCAAAGCCATAAAAATACACTGAACATGTAAAGGAGAAATTTTACTGTGGTATATTTATCTAAAAGTAACTGAACAAAAGATCTGAGAATGTTACCTTCTCATAAAGATTCACAGAAACACTGTTCAAAATTATCAAAGATTGAATAAATTGAAAATTCAACCATATATGAGAGAACATATGCTATATGTATATAATAACCTTTTATAAAGGCTTGAAAGGGAAATAAATACCATGACAAGTTAAATCTACATGAGTAGATTACAGTAAATCAAACAATCCAATAACCAAAGGACAATATGATACAAGATAGTAAACCCTACCACAATGAAAAGTAGAATACTTGTAACCCAGGGTTAAGGAAGGAGGGTATTCAGTAGCTTTTTTTTAAACAGTTTTAATTAGATTTATCTTTTCCTAAACATATTCTTAGAACAATAAGTTCATTAAAGTTTTACTTATCTGAGGAGAAGGCGATTTGTTGTATAAAAACATCAGAGTATGAACCAAGCACTGGCATGCCCATATTTCTAGCACTTTGCTACTAGAAGGCAGAAAATTCTGAGTTTAAAATCCATCTGGAAATTATCTTAAAATAACCATAAAGGTGTTCATCCTTCAAACTGGTGGTAGGTAAATACCTGTAATCCTTGAACTCAGGAGACTGAGGCAGAAGGATTATGAGCTAAGTATTATGAGTTCAGATCACATCATAATAACAGGTCTCATAAAATAAATGTCTTTCTTGGAGATAATGATATGTCTCTGTGGTTTAGAGCTCTTGTTGTTATTGCAAAAGATCCAGGTTTTTTGCAAACTACCCACTGGTGGCCCCGAACTACCTGTAACTCCATTTCAGGATATCTTAAACCCCCTTCTAGCACCCAAAAGCACCAGGAAATTATGTGGTACATATACATATATACATATAGACAAACACACAAACCTTCAAAATAAAAAATGTATATCTTCGTTAATGATGCAATTAGTTCTCTAATATATTTCATATTTTCTTATGAATTACATAGTAATCTAAAATAGAAATTAATTAGACATTTAAGTAGAACAGGGTATTATTTTAAAGCTTTAACAACCAGTATTAGAACAAATTATATAATTGCTTTAGTAGAATTGAGTTTTTGTGGCTTAGCATTTTAATAAATCAAGATGGTATTTGTGTACCTTATAAAGTATTTTGGCTGTTGATTATTATTTCCTTCTAAAAAATTGCAGAACTCATAAGCAGTTTATAAGTTCCATCCTAGTTTCTAGTAATACCTTGCAATAAGGGCAGATTGATGATAATTATCCCTAGATCCCTATAGTACTATTACTAATAATATCAGTGATACATATTGAAAGCCTTTTGAACATGAGTAAGTGGTTGTAATGGAATTTCAATCTAATGAACTGACATATAATCACTTATATTTATGGGTAGTCGCTAGGGGATGGAACATAGAATTAAGAGAATATATTCATTTGATTTTCAGTGTGTGAGCTTTTTTAAAATAGCAGCACTTATGAAATGAAATGATTAACCTAATCAAATATTGAAATTTTCTTTTAAGAAAGGAATGACTAAGCATAAATTATCTTAACCTATGGTACTGATTATTAGTGAGTGATGAATATTATAATTTCCTTATTTTGAACTTACTTTTACTGAAAGTAAAACTTAGGAAAGACTCTGAAGTCCTCCCAAAATTTTGGGAGTGGTTATATCAGATAGTAAATATCAGAGATAACATCTAGTCTCTGTGTGTTACAATGTCAACTTTCCAGGTAAGAAGGGTCCACTGATGAGACTTTGGCACCACAGTTATGGAGGTAACCAGTTGTTTGTTGAACGAATTCAAAGATAGGTTCATAGGAGAAATTTTAGGCCTGGTAAATATATGGTTGAATTGGTCACAGAAGCTAGTTTAGAAACTACTACACTTTTGCTTAGTGATAATATTGTCTAATTATTTATGTTTCTACACATAGATTTATGCTTCTCTCAATTTTAATCAGATAAACTTTTTTACAGTGCATAGTGGCTAATGAAAAGATTCATAACTGTCTAGAGGGCTGAGAATAAATGAATGTGAATGTTCACTCATGGGTGAGTCATGCATACTATTTTTCATGTGATGCTCAAAGAAAATCATGCAAATTGGGGTATAAATTATATATGAAGTATAATATGGAAAAGAAATTAATAATATACGGTCTTCTGGATATGGTATAGATATTGCATACATAAACTGACAGCAGCTGTAGTTACATACACAAGACCTGTGGAAGAATAAGCCAGTCTCTGTTAATGTCATAAGAAGGAGTGCTCTCAAAGATTCACCTCTGCTTGTGTAGCAATTAGTTGTCTGTTGAAAAGGGAGATGTGACATTTTGGGGAGGCTATGGCCAATGTTAAATTGTCCATGCACAATTGTAAGGCTATTCACCTCTTCACATACGGAAAGCACTATTGGACTCATTGAGTTTTTAACACAAAAGAAAATATTAACTTGGGAAGCATATATGTTGATGGAGGGGTAGTAGAAGATTAATCAAACTACATTTTAAGGAATAAATAGAGATATTATATATGGACAATTTTTAAAAAGAACCTCAATAATAAATTGACAATAAGGCACTAAAGAAGAAATAATAAACACCCATTATGAGAAACAATATCTGCATAATAGAAAAGTGAATCCAGTTGTTAAGAGACAGCAACATTTGCTTATCTAAACATAAGAGATAGATAGGGCGTCTTCAAAAACCCCAAGAGATCTGCAGAATATGGCATTTAAAGATGTTTTCTTAAATTAAGATTTTTTTGATATCGAGACATGCCAGCTCCTGACAGCATCCCCTATTCCACTCCAAGTAGAAGATGAGCATCGAAGAATCTCCAGTGTGAGATGGTTGAAGTAGTGGCAAGCCTATCTCTTGAAAAACAAAACAAAACAAAACAAAAAAAACCTTACTTCAACTGTAGACAGACTGCTGTCCAAAAAGGACAAAACTTGGAAGCAGGTAAGTCGGCAGCCTAGCTCTGCCAAGACAGGGTAGGTAAGTCCTTCATAATTCCTGCTCTACAATCAATGTCTGTCATAAAAATGGGGCCAAATGGCTGAAAATTGATGCTGTAATGTATGGAGAGAAAATGGGAACTGTTCAGGCAGCCACTGATATGTCATTTCTTAGTTTTGGAAGCTGAGGGCCCTGCACTTCTTATATAATCAGATATATTTATCCCTCTCAGGTCTCTGAGGTGGTTGAAGGATAGATAGCTAGAGTCTCATAGTTAAATTTTGAGTTGTTTAGGAATCAAGAGGGCAATCTGGATCTAAGAAGATGTTTTTAAAATTGTGATGTAAGTTAGTATGAAAGCTGAGTTAGATAGAGAACTTTAAACTCATGGAGATAGTTAGATAGTAGAATGTTAAAGTCAGGGACCAAATACATATGGACTAGACATTGAGAATGTATGCTAAGCCATATAACTCTCAGAATTGTGGCCTATTTATTTCAGTTGTTTTGTACTGTATTTATTGTTATAAGAGAATGAACCATTTGTTGGACTGAAAAAAAAAAGAATTATGCATTCTGGGGGAAGGGTGGGAGGGTAGGAAATTGGGGTTGGGAGGGGTGGAGAGAGAGGGCTGTGATGGAGATGTAACTTGAAATAATAAATAAACATTAAAAAAAGATCATAAAAAAGAAAAGTGAGCCGGGCGGTGGTGGCGCACGCCTTTAATCCCAGCACTTGGGAGGCAGAGGCAGGCGGATCTTTGTGAGTTCGAGGCCAGCCTGGTCTACAAAGCGAGTCCAGGACAGCCAGAGACATTCAGAGAAACCCTGTCTCGAAAAAGCAAAAAAAAAAAAAAAAAAAGAAAAGTGAATCCATTAGTACTTCCTTCTATGCTGTATTTAGTCTGCACTCTTTAGTATAAACTATAAAGGAAATTGAAACATTCCCTGTATATTCATTTTCTGACTTATTTGACTTTTATGAAATAAAATATCTTCCTAATTCTCAAATTCCACTTATACTCTTGGTCTTTAGTCTGTTTTTGTAACTTAGGTGTACTATTGCAAATAAGAAAAACATTACTCTCATAGCTGTGAAGTGTTTTGTCAGCATGAGTGTAAAGTATAAATTAGAGAAAAGTTATCTATGGAAATGACACATACATAAAGCAGGATATTTATAAAATATTTGTGTACTTTTCATGATAAGACATGAACAAACATCTATTTAATTCAGAGAAGGCACAGAAGACTGAAAAATCAATTCTGCCAAATACAACTCGGTGAGCCACTTAATTCCATTGGAGTATTTTAGGAACAGTGGTAAAAGCACACTCAGAGGACCATTGGTGACTCACAAAGGGATGAATAATGGAAAAACTCACTCTTTCATAACATCACAGAAATTTCATCATGGAATACAACTTCAATTCAGCTTTCTAGACCTGTGTGCACTGATGTATATGAATACAGCTAAGGTAGGAGAGAATAAAGGTTTAACCCCAGAGAAGGGTCTTAAACATCCCTTTCAATAAGCTGTGTTAATAGCTGCATTGAAAAAATGGTTCTTTTTCTTATAACTATAAATACAATACAAAACAACAGAAATAAATAGGCCACAATTATAAGAGTTATATGGCTTAGCATACATTCCCAATGTCCAGTCCATATGTATTTGTCACCTGACTTGGGGGGGGGAGAAATACCTTAAACTACAAAAAAAAGAAGGGAAGAGGATGGGGGGTTAAGGGGGAGGAGTGTGGAAGGGTGGGACTGAAGGGGGGAGTAGGTAGGGGATTGTGATTGAGATGTAACTTGAAGAAATAAAAAATAAATTATTTAAAAAAATAGCTGCATAGAATTTAACATAGATTCTGCTATTATTGTATGGTATGTTTACTATACATAGTCAGTGCTAATGGAGCAAGGATCCCCTGACCCAGAACAGTAACCTCTATTCCATGATGGTGTGGTCCTTAGTCATGTCATACCCAGAAGACATCAATCAGCTCCAAGTACCAGCACTTTCTGTTGCTATCTATGCCTGTACTATCACACACTACTCTCACTTT
This sequence comes from Lophiomys imhausi, assembly GCA_907164525.1. Classification (NCBI taxonomy): domain Eukaryota; kingdom Metazoa; phylum Chordata; class Mammalia; order Rodentia; family Muridae; genus Lophiomys; species Lophiomys imhausi. The sequence goes on along the minus strand of CAJQZJ010032173.1, from coordinate 4,958,511 downwards.
TTTAATGAGTCTAAAATAAAATAGCACATTGATGAGTCTTCTTCAAGATCAATAACATTTTTTTTTTTTAAAATACATGTCATGAGGCATTTACTGGTACTGCCTTATTGTGTCCTGAAGGACATTTTGTAGATTCCATTTCAGTAGTTATATTCCCAATGACTCAGTTTGCTTGATTTTCGACAAGCCATAGTTGCTAAGACCATGGACTAATGACTTTTCCAGAGACTGAAACCACATGGGATAAATACTTAATATAGACTTTCCTTTGTCACACTCTATAACTCAAACTGTGACTTTTGTCTCAGCAAACAGAATCTTTGAGCCCAGCTCCCAACCTCAAGGGGATTATAGTCACTGATTAGAACATTCTAAAGAAGAGAGAAGGTTAAATATTGTTTCTATATATTTCTTCAATGATTAGAGACATGCATTATTGTCTTTCATTAAATGGGGTACCTTTTGGATTATAAAACTTCACTGTTGTCCCTAAGAAAATACTTGAACTGTTCCTATAAATTATATGCCTTTATTATAATATCATTGTCATCTAACATTGTGCCATAAGTTTATGTGACCAGGACTCATGGTCATAGATTAAAGGTTGCAGACTTTTCAAATGATAGCCTGATTTAGAAAAAAAAAACTTTTCAGGGCATTATTTATAATTTAGTTGTTTTGTAGATCCTAGTTTAGTTACAGTAAAAAAAGTAACTTTCCTCTGATTCACTAGTATTTCCTGAAAACATGTCTGTTCACCTGGATCCACCTAAAACATGTTCCTAATTGGAAGATTCAATTAGTTGAACATCATAATAATATAATATGGCTTACATATAACATGGGCTTATTAAATAAATGGTTCATATCCACAGGAATTAGGGAGTGGTTACAGATGCAGAATAACTATCTGTGTGAAGATGGAAGCAAGTTTTGAACCCTGCAGCTACATGATGAATTCTTGAAGAAATATAAAGATCTCTATGTGGCCCAAAAAGGATGTATCCCTAGACATTGCAGAGAGAATACCTTCCCACTATGAGTTTCATTTCCAAGTTCTGTCATTCAGAACTGCGTAATGTAAGACTCTATTGTTTTAATCCAAGGAACATCTCAGGAGCTAATACAAAGGCAATGTGAAGTGATTGATGCCAGATATGTGGACATATTTCTGAATAAACACTATCACTCTAAAAGACTTCTTGCTTGTAACATGACAGAAAATATTTTCTACACTTTTGCTGAATATACACATACTTTTCCATTCTTCAATGTCATCTACATATGTATTTAGCATGAATCATAGTGTCACATTAAACATTATATTTAATTTTTAAGAAACTATCATGGACTACACGCATGTACATCTTACACTCTTAGTGTCACGAATGTTCTTAGTCCATGTCATCATTGTGACTGCATGTTGTTGCTATTATGTTTTTATAGCTTCTGTAGCATTGTAAAATTAACATATTTTGTGTTTAAGTTCATTTTCATAATGAACTGTGATATAGAACATCATTTTGCTAAACTCATTTATTGTATTCACACTTTGACAGAATTATATTAAAATAATTACATTTTCTGTGTTCTTTTCTTTTTTTTTAAATTTATCTATTACTTCAGGTTACACCTCCATCACAGTGTCCTCTTTCCACCCCTCCCAGTCCCACCTTCCACTCTTTAACCCCTTATCCTTCCATCCCACTCATCTGGAGTAAAGTGTCCCTACATAACAGTCCCCCACCCCAGTTCAGCAGTCATATGAGGGCCAAGAGCCTCCTCATACATTGGAGGCCGACAAGAAAGCACCACTAGGGCAAAGTGTCTCATTGACAGAAAAAAAAAAAAAGTCTATGTCCATGCTCCCTTTGGTGCATTGGTTGCAGTATAGTTATCCTGTACTATATGGCTAAAATCTGATTATAAGTGAATAGATGCCATGTGTATCCTTCTGAGTCTGGGTTAGTTCACTCAGGATGAGCTTCTCTAGTTCCATCTATTTGGCTACAAATTGCATGATTTCATTGTTTCTGATAGCTGAGTAATATTCCATTGTGTACCACAGTTTTTTAATCCATTCTTCAGTTGAGGGACATCTGGGTTTTTTCCAGTTACTAGAACCCCACATCTGATAGAGGGCTAATATGCAAAATTTACAAAGAACTCAAGAAAATAAATGCCAAGAAACCAAATAATCCAATCAAAAAATGGGGAACACAACTAAACAGAGAATTCAAAAAGGAAGAATCCCTAATAGCTGAGAGACACTTGAAGAAAGGCTCAGCATCCTCAATCATCAGAGAAATGCAACTCAAGAAGACGCTGATATTCCATATCACTCCTGTCAGAAGGGCTAAGATCAAATGTATTGATCTTTGTATATTGATACAAAATTAAGGGTAACGCTTCTTAAAGGCATTATACCTAGCAATGCTTAAAACTGTAATGTTAAGTTTCGGCCTTTTGCTACCAACTGTCATAAAATGTTTAGGAAAATTAAGAAATGCAAATTAATAGTCATGCAAGCTTGTCATTTTGTTAGGTAATATGACAGTCTATCACAGTTATTTTCTAAGCTAATCAGAAATCAAATTGCTAAGAGACAAGCAACTTTTGCTTGTCTAAATATAAGAGATAGATAGGGCATCTTCAAAAACCTCAAGACAACTGCAGAATATGGCATTCAAAGATGTTTTCTTAACTTAAGATTTTTTTTATATCGAGACATGTCAGTTCCTGACAGCACCCCCTATTCTACTCCAAGTAGAAGATGAGCATCAAAGAATCTCTAGTGTGAGATGGTTGAATTAGTGGCAAGCCTATCTCTTAGCAAGAAAAACCCCTTGCTTCAATTGTAGACAGAAAGCTGTCCACAAAGGACAAAACTTGGATGCAGGTAAGTCGACAGCCTAGCTCTGCCAAGACAGGGTAGGCAAGTCCTTCTTAATTCCTGCTCTACAATCAATGTCTGTCATAGAAACGGGGCCAAATGTCTGAAGATTAATGCTGTAATGTATGGAGAGAAAATGGGAACTGTCCAGGCAGCCACTGATATGTCATTTCTTAGTTTTGGAAGCTGAGGGCCCTGCACTTCCTATATAATCAGATATATTTATCCCCCTCAGGTCTCTGAGGTGATTGAAGAACAGATAGATAAAGTCTCATAGTTAAATTTTGAGTTGTTTAGGAATAAAGAGGGTGTTCTGGATCTAAGAAGATGCTTTTAAAATTGTGATGCAAGTTAGTATAAAAGCTGAGTTACATATAGAACTTTAAACTCATGGAAATGATTAGATAGTAGAATGTTAAAGTCAGGTGCCAAATACATATGTACTGGACATTGGGAATGTATGCTAAGCCATATAACTCTCATAATTGTGGCCTATTTATTTCTGTTGTTTTATATTTTATTTATTGTTATAAGAGAAAGAACCATCTGTTGGACTGAAAGGGGGAGCTGTTGGAGAGGAAAAGATATACCTTAAACTTAAAAAAAGGGAAGAGGATGGGGTTGAGAGGGAAGAGGGTGGGAGGGTGGGACTTCAGGGGGGAGTAGGGAGGGGATTGTGATTGAGATGTTACTTGAAGAAATAAAAAATAAATTATAAAAAGAAAAAAAGAGCTCAAATGACAGAACATGCTGGCAAGGTTGTGGAGAAAGGGGAACCCTCCTCCATTGCTGGTGGGAGTGCATGCTTGTGCAACCACTATGGAGGCCAGTCTGGCAATATCTTAGAAAACTTGGAATAGTTCTGCCTTAGGACACAGCCATACCATTCTGGGTATACACCCAAATGATTCCTCACCAAATCACAAGAAATTTCCTCATCTATTTTCATAGCAGCCTTATCTGTGTTATTTTCTTAATGTTTTCTCTGCAATTTAAGTGATCACAATAAATTTAAGGTTAAAGTTTAGCAGTAAAACTTTGATTTTTTTATGGCAAAATATTTTTCTGCTGTTTTTCCCACACATTACATACATGAACTATGTCTATCTGGTGCTATTAATAATTTTTGATGATAACATTTTATATTGTTTGTAGCTATTGTGAAGGGTGTTGTAATTTCTTTCTCAACCCATTTATTTTTTGTACAAAGAAGGGCTTCTGAGTTTTTTTGAATTAATTTTGTATCCAGACACCTTCCTGAAGGTGTTTATCAGCTGTAAGAGTTCTCTGGTGGACTTTTTTGGGGTCACTTATGTATACTATCATATGGTCTGCAAATAGGGTTAATTTGACTTCTTTGTTTCCAATTTGTATCCCCTTGATCTCCTTTAGTTGTCTTATTGCTCTAGCAAGAAGTTCAAGTACTATGTTGAAGAGATATGGTGAAAGTGGACATCCTTGTCTTGTCCCTGAGTTTAGAGGAAATGCTTCAAGTTTCTCTCCATTTAATTTAATTTATTTATGAATTGGCAGCAAGACCATTAAAAAGTAGATCACTAAACGATAAATTTGAAACAACAATAAAGTATAAAGAAAAGCTGCTTCAACCATGTGTGTGAGGTTATGTAAGTGGGTGTGGGGGTTATGCAAAAATTGACACTGGTGAGCAGTTTCTGAATGGGCAGCAACCAAAAACTAATTCAAAATTCATCATGTAATGAGTCCAAGGTGTCTCTGGCAGTGCTAATGCATGTTGCATCACATGACTTTGCTCCAGCCTTCATTTTGAACACACACAGCACACATACTACACAAGTCATTATGCCATGCAACACCAACAAACAGCCAGACACGTCATTTTAGATTCAAAATCACTTTATTTTTAAATATGCACTATATATTGTACATGGTGAATTTTCATTTTCTATGTAACAGATATTGCAATATTTTTACTTTAAATACAAAGTTTTCTGGTCTTACAAAAACAGTGGTACAATTATGAAAAACACAGACTTTTAATATGTTCCTACATCTTTCCCCAGTATGTAGGTATGAAACTGATTATCTTTGGATTTTACCTTTAGACAAGCAAGAAATCCATCTAATTAGTATGTAAATTTTCTTTCATCCTTGTTAAATGGCAAAAATATTTTATGTAATAACAGAATTATTTTGTCATAAATTTATGACTTGATAACCAAAACAAAATTGATGTGTGCTATTGGCTTGCTGTTTATCGCCTTTATTATTTCTAGATATGGTCCTTCCATCATTTTGCTGAATACAAGAAACACATCTCACTAACAAATATTGATGCTACCTCATAGTAAAGGGCTGGGAAAAGGTTTTCCAAGCACATGGACCCAGGAAGCAAGCTTGAGTAGCCATCTTAATATCAAATAAAATAGACTTTCAACTGAAGTTAATAAAAAAAGATAGAGAAGGGCATTACATACTCATTAAAGGAAATATTCATCAAGAGAAGATATCAATATTGAATATCTATGCCCCAAATACAAGGGTACCTACATTTGTAAAAGAAATTATTCTAAAGCCTAAATTGCACAGTGATCTCCACATATTAACATTTACTACCTCTCAAATTGATGTCTCTTTTTCTTCAGTTGTTCTTATTACCTAAGTACATATTCACAAATATCTAAATCCAACTATCTGAGTCAATTTAGAGGGTTTTTTTTGTATATGATTTCAAGGACTGTTCATTGAACACCTACAAGTGAATAACCATTAGGAATGGGAGATTCCCCCTAAGGAATACTGATTCTTCCTCTCTAAATAGTCATTAATTAGCTGTAGCTTACTGTCTAAGTGTGAGGCCCTATAAAATCTCCCCTTTCCATTTTAGCATGTCTACTCCCATTGTCCCTGTCCAGGTCTTGATTAGGTATCTGTGATGTTGAGATATCATACAGGGATGAATCTTTCTTTTCATTTCAGAAGATAAAATCTCACAGCAGACTCCTAGGCCTCTGACTCTTAAACTGTATCTGCTTCTTGTTTGCTGTGTTCCCTGAAGTTTAATTATAAGGGTTGTGTTGTAGATGTAGCCACTGAAGCTGTAAATCCTATGATTAACTGTTTTTAGAATTTTGACAAGTTTTGATTTTTCTTTATTTATTTTTAATTTATTTATTCATTGCTTCAGGTTATATTTCCATCATAGTGTCCTCTTTCCACCCTTCCCAGTCCCACCCTTCCACCCTCTACCCCCTAACCCTTCTATCCCACTCATCTAGAGTGGAGTATCTCTACATAACATCCCCCCACCCCAGTTGAGCAGTCATATGATGGCCAAGAGCCTCCACATACACTGGAAGCCCACAAGGCAGTACCACCAGGGATAAGTGTCTCAATGATAGGAAGAGAAAACAAACAAACAAAAAACAAAAATAAAAAACTTCTATGTTCATGTTCCCTTTGGTGCATTGGTTGTACTATAGTTATCCTGTACTATATAGCTAAAATCCAACTATAAGTGAACAGAAGCCATGTGCATCCTTCTGAGTCTGGGTTAGCTCACTCAGGATGAGCTTTTCTACTTCCATCCATTTGGCTGCAAATTGCATAATTGATTTTTTTATTGCTTAATCTTCATTTATGTATTTTGTGTTTACAATTGATTTTTAAGTACTGGAAATTTCTTGCATTCCAAGGACAATTCTCAATTATCATTTTGAGTGATCTATTAAATATGCTCTTTTCTGTTTGTATGAAACTGTTTCGGTTAACCTGAGCTGCCTACTAAATTTCTAGAACCACCCGATTGTGTTATTTAAATCTTCTTTTAAAATTATTAGCTAATGTGCTTTTACTCACATTGACCTAGAGCAAATCCTTGGGCAGTCTTCCAATTTCCATTAATTACTAAAATTAATAATAATTCAATCAGATATAGAAAATTTACTTGGTTCTTAAAAGGTAGCATTAACCCATCAATGAATGAAGTAGTTTTAACAACTAATCTTTTAGACTCTATGGCTAAACATGAGAAGGAAATTGTATTCACAGGAAATAGCATGCCAGACTTCTGTTGTTCTTATTCACAGTTCAGTGGTTTTTCATAAATAAGGACTTTCCATTTTTCAGAATATCTTTGGTTGATTTTCAAAGCAAAGATATGGTTGACTTAGAAAACTCTAGTTTTCAATTCCTTCCTTTATAATGGAAAAATGTTGAGATCTGCACACTGCCATATTCTGTTATAACTTTAAATTAGAGGAATTTATTCAATGCATGTAATTTTCTTTTAATATTACTTTTCAAATTCCCTTAGTCTTTTAAAATTATTTCCCAAGATGACAATATTTTCAAAAAAAGCATTTTTTCGACTCAGATGGTTAATACTAATGAATATTTATCCCAGAATTGTGATAACTCTTTTAAGGTTTCATATGAAGTCTATTAATAATATAAACATAAAGATATATAATGAACATGCTGTTGTCAATAGTTATATCACTTACAATATGGGTTTAAGCATTCCTTTTAAGCACAGTAAAACTTGTCATCCAGTATCATTACGTTTGAGTGTGCTTTCATTGACATTAACTTCCACTTAGTTTTCTACCAAATACATGTTATTTCTCACCCACACACACACACACACTGGCAAGATTTCTGCCTTTATTGTACACTTCTAGATGGCTAACTGGAAAACATAGGAAAGAAAGGTATAAACATTTCTCTAATGAACTCTAAAACCATTTTTTCTGTGTCTTTGTTAAAGAGAAATTGAGCCCAGTGTAAAGTATCACTCTATTTACAACCAGGTAGAGTGTGGATTACTATCATGATGTATATTGTGTAAAAACACTCAGTTCTATTAATATTTAGTAGTGCATTCTTTCAGATTAATTAGGCTATTGATGTAACAGATTGGAGTTATAATTTCTATGTATGATTAAAAAGAACATCAAGGTAAGAGGATGCTCTTGACCCTCATATGATTGCTGAACTGGGGCGGGGGACTGTTACATAGGGATACTCCTTCCAGAAGAGTGGAATGGAAAGGATAGGGGGTAGAGGGTGGGAGGACGGGTCTGGGAGGGGTGAAAAGAGGGCATTTTGATGGAGAGGTAATCTGAAGTAATGAAAAACATTAAAAAAAAAGAAGAAAAGAAACTCTTAACATTTTCCTACTTTGAAATTCTACTTAAAGATCTATGCAATATTTATTTAAAATCTTATATCTTCATCAAGAAACTATTTGATACAACATTATTTTCACACTGTCATCTCATTTGCTCAGATTTGCAAGTTCTCAGCATTATCTCACTGTTTGATTAAGTCCTAAAATTGTATGTCAAAAATATTCAGTAAATATGTACACTCTCCGGAGATTATAAACATATTAATACCAGAATGTAACTGATTAATGGCATCTGTATTATTATATTTAATAAAATTAAATGAACAAGAAATAAAAATACAACTACCATAAAGATATAGTAGCAATGTATGATTATAACAAAAGATTTATTTAGGGGTGAAATTTATAAGTTAGTAGCTGAGTGTAAATTATGTTTGTTTTTAAAAATTTTCACTAACAGTTATATACTTCCAAGTTACCAACAATGGCTTCCATTTAAGTCCAGAAAGGAAATCACAATTCATAGAAATAACATGATAATAAATTGAAAGTAAATATTTAAAACAATATGTTATTTTTATAAACAATCCAGACTATAAAGTCAAAGTTAGTAAAGATGTGTTAGATACAGTAAAAATACTTTTACTCTACATATTAATATATGGAGTAAAAAATGGCACAATAGTGCTAACAATAAGAGGATATAAAATAAGATATGTTTGAGAGGCAGCAGTCAATATGGTCTGGTATGATATCCAATTTATGGGTTTTCAGTATATCAGCTCTGTGGACACTGATAGAATGACAGAAAGGTTAGAACTGAGGTATTTTTTAAACAAATACCAAACATTCAGTTTCACTAATAAAGACTCAGGAGCCAGACGATGAGGTGAAAGCCTGCTACCTCAACAAAGCAGAGAAAACATGAAGTTGATCTTCCTATCCCATAGATGCCCCAGAAGGAAAAAGTCTCTTCTCCACACTGTCTTAAATACACTTCAAACTCAGTGTCCCTCCTTTCTACTTCCTTTTCGTCTCTATATCCATCCTCCACAAGCCCTCTCTATGTTTTTTTTTTTCTTATGTTCACCCCTTGTCAACTGGTCTGCAAATTAAACCATGGCTGACTCTTTAATCCTGTTTACAGAATGCTCTTGGATTAAAGTTTTATGGTAGGGATGAGCATTTGTTTACAATAACAGAAAGCTCTTGAATTAAAGACTGATCCACACTACATCTAGAAGCAGGTTTTTCAAGTACACAGTCTAAGGGTTCACAGTGTAATCAAATATCCTGTAACAATGAGGAGATGAAAAAAAAAGCTACTCTAATGATGAGAGATTTATTTAGAAAGTTCTGGTAAAAGGTAGTTATGGTTGGTGATCTGAATACCAGCACTTCCTCATGTAGGAGAAAAAAAGAGATTCATACTGAGAGATTTTAGAATGATATCCAAAATTTACTGATGGCTTCATTTCTTAAAGAAAAACACTGGAGAAAATGAAGGCAGTGATATTGCTGGGCTAAATGTGAAAAGTCTTGATATTCAACAAAGCCTAGAGAAATAGTATATGATATTTGAGTCAAACTTAAATGAAAGATAAAAACTCAATAGAATTAAGAAGTATTCATGAACTTAAATGACACTTAATACTATCTGAAGAGATATAATCACATTATGAGTAAGTATTAGGAATGATAAACAAAAACATGTTTAAAGGTCTGTTACACATTAATTGAAAGTTGAGAAGACGCTGAAGATTAAAGAAAAAATTAAAAAGAAGATCAATTGACTTTCACTCAAGCACCTAAAGATAGTTGCTTTAATACTACATTTACACATTGTCATCTGATAAAATCCCATTTTATGTCTTATGAGAAAGAGATAACTCAGGCAGAAATAATAATGGAATTTTCTTCATGTTTGTACTCTGATTTTTCACTCCTAAATAACATATTTCATCGAGAGTCTCAATTGAATGAGTAATATATAAGTTAATATGATAGTCACTGCCTTGTAACCCATTCTTGCTCAATGAATACTATATATGAGTAAAATTAATGTTTATAGACATCCTAATAAAAATACATGGTGTCTTGAAGAGCAAAGGAAGAATTTGGGAATTATGTTGACTGAAAGAATAACACAAAATACTGGTCAGCTTAGTTTTCATTGACTCATGTTGAAATTTTATTTCTTTTCTTTCCTCCTCACTTTCCCAGGAATACACTTGCCCCTTCGCTAAAAGTCTGTCTACTCCAATGACATCTATCTATCTCATTATTAGTTTCTTTCACCAGATACTTTGATATATTATATCTTTTATTTCAAAACAAAGCCAGTAATGGATATATATCAACAAAGGCATCATTGAAGAAGAATTTGAGCTGAGGCAAGAAAGTTGTAAACAATTTAATATGCAAATATGTTGGCATAGCATGGATTTAAGCCTGTATTAAGATAAAACATAAAATTTAAATATTCTTAAATTGAGGCAAAATACTAGATGTTCATTTAAATCAGGTGGCCATTTCCCAGTTTAGAAACTCACACAATAATGGAGTCTCTCCTCTCAGTTGGATAAGTCGGATTTAAAATGTCAGAATGCACTCTGCTCCTAATCAACACTTTCAATCATCTCTGCTCAGCACTGTTACTAATATGTAAATCAGCTAAACACTTTGCTTGCATAAATTATTAAATGCAATCCTCTTGTTTATTGTTGTTCTACACTGTAGTGAAGAACTTTCTCTCTTATCACTGTACTTCTGCTGGCAGTTGTTCACTCTGATGCCTGCTTTTACTTCAGCAGAATGAATATGGACAAATTACTTTTTTCAATGATTAAGCTTCATTCCTGGATTTTTTTAATATCTTAGACATTAAATGGAAGTGATCACAATGCTTTTTGTGTCCTCATCTCCCAGAGAGTGACACTTATTGATCACTTATGTTGGTCTCCTCCACTTGTAAACATTTGAACTCCAAACTACTTGTGTTTCTCATCCTTTCAAATTGTCCTACGAGCCTACTTAGTAGTAAGATTTTCCACATTCTACTTGAAGATGCAGAATCTTTTTCTTTGTAAAACCAGCTTTACAAAGCAACCAGTTTCTGCAATATTAACATCTACATTGATGAATCTAATGGACATTTAATTTTATGGTTTATCCATCTACTTAAAACTATGAAATTTCAACTTTCTTCTAGATTCATATGTATTTAGTTATCATATTCCACAGAATTTAAATGGTAGTTCTTCATCCCCGCAACATTAATACCATCTGTTCTTTTGCTAATTTGAATGACTATCCATATTCTAAAATCATAGTTTCTTTAAAAATGATTAACTTATTAACCTAATTATCAATTTTAAAAATGTTCTAGCCAATGTATTCATTGCCTTAATTTATTCAGCTACATTGCCATTAAAATGCAATCCAAACTAATTATAAGAATGAAGAAAAATGTCATCATATATATATATATGTGTGTGTGTGTGTGTGTGTGTGTGTGTGTGTGTGTGTGTAAATACCATATGCCATATTTTAATCAATGCAGATCATTCTAGGAATATACTGTAGCCCTCTTAATATTTGAACTCCTCTAACAAGGATAAGCAAATATCTCAGAGCTACAAAGTAGAAGACAAAATAGATACTGGGTATATTGCTGGGAAAGACATCTTTCATTAATCTATAGTTTATTACAATCTACATAATTTTATTATGTCAGCCTCTAAAATAAAGAAAACTTTGATAGATACGCCTAGGGTGGAGATTATATTTTGGATCTGCATCTTTGGTATTCAGGATTGCACTTCCAGTGCTTAGTGAACAAGTAAAATGTCAAAACTGCAAATAAGCATCAGAATTTTGGTTTTATCTTTTATTAATAGGCAGCCCTAAAATTTGAATAAGCTCATACACTAAACATGGACTTACAACACTCTGTATGAAAACACTGGAATTATTTTACATTTTCGACATAAAGTGGAAACTTCAAGTATATCATCAATGCTTTCAAAATATATTTTTGATCCCAAAGCATCTTGTGTTTATAAGGAATAGTCTCTTATGTCTCTTCTGATAAATCCAAATGAAACAATCCCATGCTCATGGATCACTAAGATTAACATAGTAAAAATGTCCCTCTTTTTTTTTATTTAAATACTTTATTTTTTTTCTTCAAGTTACATCTCAGTAACAAATCCCTCCCTATTCCCCCTTCCTATCCCGCCCTTCCAACCTCTTCCCCCCTGAAGTTTCCCCTTTCAGTCCAACAGATGGTTCCTTCTCTTATAACAGTAAGTATTATACAAAACAACAGATATAAATATGCCACATTTATGAGAGTTAAATGGCCCAGTATACCTTCCCCATGTCCAGTTTATAAATATTTGGCCCCTGACTTTAACATTCTACTATCTAACCATCTCCATGAGTTTAAAGGTCTATATGTGACTCAACATTCATATTAACTTGCAACACACTTTTAAGAGTATCTTCTTAGATCTATAACACCCTCTTGATTCCTAAACAACTCAAAATTTAACTATGAGACTCTAGCTGTCTATTCTTCAACAACCTCAGAGACCTGAGAGGGATAAATATATTTGCTTATATAGGAAGTGCAGGGCCTGCAGCTTCCAAAACTAAGAAAGGACATACCAATGACTGCCTGGACAGTTCCCATTTTCTCTCCATACATTCCTGCATCAGTCTTCAGCCTTTGGGTCCTGTTTCTATGACAGACATTTGTTGCAGAGCAGGGATTATGAATGACTTACCTACCCTGTCTTGGCAGAGTTAGGCTGTCGACTTCCCTGCTACCAAGTTTTGTCCGTTTTGGACAGCAGTCTGTCTGCAGTTGGTGCAAGGGGTTTTTCATGCCAAGAGATAGGCTTGCCACTAATTCAACCATCATACAGTGGAGGTTCTTCGATGCTTATCTTCTACTTGGAGTAGAATAGAGGGTGCTGTCAGGCGCTGATATGTCTCGAAATAAAAAAAAAAATCTTGATTTAAGATAACATCTTTGAATGCCATATTCTGCAGATCTCTTGGGGTTTTTGAAGATGCCCTATCCATCTCTTGTATTTAGATAAGCAAATGTTGCTTGTCTCTTAGCAACTTGATTACTGGGTAGTTTAGAGAATATCTGTGATAGACTGTCATAGTAGCTAAAAAAGTGACATGTTTGCATGACTAGGAGTTTGTTTTACTTAACTATCCTAGACCGTTTTAGATGGTTGGTATTAAGAGGTCAGAGCTTCACATTTTATTTTTAAGTATCTCTAGGTATGATACCATTAGGAAGCGTTACCTTTAA
>CAJQZJ010032173.1:4910011-4933120 GCA_907164525.1 Lophiomys imhausi | reverse complement strand
AGGACTTACCTACCCTGTCTTGGCAGAGTTAGGCTGTCGACTTCCCTGCTACCAAGTTTTGTCCTTTTTGGACAGCAGTCTGTCTGCAGTTGGTGCAAGGGGTTTTTTCATGCCAAGAGAAAGGCTTGCCATTAATTCAACCATCTTACAGTGGAGGTTCTTCGATGCTTATCTTCTACTTGGAGTAGAATAGGGGGTGCTGTCAGGCGCTGATATGTCTCGATATCAAAAAAAAAAATTGATTTAAGATAACATCTTTGAATGCCATATTCTGCAGATCTCTAGGGGTTTTTGAAGATGCCCTAACCCTCTCTTGTATTTAGATAAGCAAATGTTGCTTGTCTCTTAGCAACTTGATTACTGGGTAGTTTAGAGAATATCTGTGATAGACTGTCATAGTAGCTAACAAAGAGACATGTTTGCATGACAAGGAGTATGTTTTAACTATCCTAGACCGTTTTAGACGGTTGGTATCAAGCGGTCAGAGCTTCACATTTTATTTTTAAGTATCTCTAGGTATGATACCATTGGGAAGCATTATCTTTAAATTTGTATCAATATACAAAGATCTATTCAATTGTAGTTAAATAAACTCTTAATTATGTATCAATATACAAAGATCAATGCCTATGTAGCCCAATATAATCTTAATATTACGTCCATATGCAAGGGTCAATACCATTGTGGCCAACTATAATCTTAATTTTGTATCAATATACAAAGATCAATACCGATGTAATCCAATACAATCTTATTTTTGCACAATAAACAATGGTCAATACCACTTTAGCCAAATAACCTACTAATTTTGTATCAATATACAAAGGTATAAGGGCATATTCAATAATCTGCCCCTTCTTCATGGACCTTCCTGTGCTATGACTATATCTCATTTTTCTCAAGCCCATGCACTCCTACATAGGAGAGGAAGAAGGATACAGAGAAGGAAAAGTAGGAATTCCCTGGGGCTAATCTCCAAAACCCATTAAGACAGGATCATTTATCAGCTTGTAGTCTCTTCCCCTACATAACAGAGTTTTCAGTTAACCTTCGAATAACCAAAAAGAAGGGCGGAGAAACACCCTCCCCCACCCTCTGGGCATGGGACGTCGCTCTCTTAAAGTGACTTCCTGCTGATTTGGGTCGTAGTAGACCTGTTTGGGGCCCCAACCCAAATGGGAAAAATGATTAAAAATGTTAGTACAATCCTTTTATGTTCAGTCCTTCTGTTCTCAGCTGTTTAGATGACCTAAGGGGTTTGTAGGCAGAAGCTGATCTTGCAGGCTTCACTGAGGTTCCGGCTGGGGCATTGTGTAGAGCTGAGCGGTCCCAGCGACACTGGATTGCAGTGGTGGTTGCAGGCCCCCGATGGAGACAGCTACCTCCTTGGTGCCTAATTCTGCTCTCTGCTGAGGATTCCGCTGTCCGCCGTCCCCAGGCTCCCCTAATGGACACTTCGATTCTCCTGGAACGATAAGAACAGAGCCCTGCCCCAATCCCAACCCTAGGACAACTGCCCTCTTTTTTTTTTTTTTCTGGGGGGGGATGGGGGGGGCTAGGTAGTACTTCTCCTGAAGCAAATTTGGCCTTCTGACAACATACAAAGCATTATCTTTCAATCCGGGTTAAAGAAGAAATCATTCTGTCACCTTGGAGCTAAACCAGCTCTAGTGTATATATTTTGAGATCCCAAAGGACAATCTGCCTGCATCGAGAAGGCCTTTTGTAAGTAGCCTCCAAACCTAGGTCCCTCCAAATCCCATGTGTGTGTCTCTGAACTCTAATTATTGGGAACAGGAACCTGTGTTTCTCATCTGAAGGGATCAAAGATGTGTTCCACCACTCCTGGATCGAAGTCTTTCTCTATTTAGAGTTTGCCCTGCATCAGGCTGACCCTGAGCTCCGGGATCTGCCTGTTTCTGTCTCCAGTGTGTTGGGAGCTGGGATCAAGGGTGTACTCTTCTTGAATGGTGGGACCAAGAGTATGCACCCTCACCACCCCGCTCCGTATAACTCCAGAGTACATAAGACCACCAACTCTAAAGGTGCCCCCTCCCCCCCCACACCCCACCCCCCCACACACCCACCCCACCCCACCCCCACCCCCACCCCCCCGTTTCCGCTGAAGTCAAAGGCATGGGCCAATACCACAATTCTCTTGAATTTTACCTTAGCTCCACGACTTCTCTACACCTGGAGGTCTGCAAATCCAGGCCGAATGGCTGTATCCTCTGTTCCATTCACAGTGTTTCAGCCCTGCCCCCTGCCCTTTTTTTTTCTTTTCTTTTTTTTTTTTTTTTTTTTTTTTAGTTGATAAATTTATTTGTTTGTTGCTTCAGGTTACATCCTTATCATATTGTCCTCTTTCCCCACTTCCTAGCCCCACCCTCCCATGCTCTACCCCCTGACCCTTCCGTCTTGTTCCTCTGGGGTGGAGTGTCCCTGCCTAACAGTCTCTCACCACAGATCAGGAGTCATATGAGGGCCAAGCGCCTCTTCATTCACCGGGGGCCTAAGAGGCAGTACTGCCAGTGACTGGTGTCTCATTGCTACTGGGGGAATACTAAAAAAAAAGACCAACAAACACACAAACCCACAAAAACAAAGAATATCAACAAAAAAAGATAGGAAAGAGAGAAGGGAAAAGGAAAGAGAAAAAAAGAAAAAAAGAAGGAAAAATAAAAAGATAAAAAAAAAAATTATGTCCTTGTTCCTTTTGATGTGTTGGTTGTAGTACAGATATCCTGTACGATATAGTTAAAATCCTACTATAAGTGAATAGATGCCATGTGCATCCTTCTGAGACTGGGTTAGCTCACTCAGGATGAGCTCCTCTAGATCCATCCATTTGGTTGCAAATTGCATGATTTCATTGTTTCTGATAGCTGAGTAATATTCCATTGTATAGATGTACCACAATTTTTTAATCCATTCTTCAGTTGAGGGACATCTGGGTTGTTTCCAATTTCTAGCTATTACAAATAAGGCTGCTATGAACATAGATGAGGAGACTTCCCTATGTCTCCGTGATAGGTCCTTTGGGTGTATACCCAGAAGTGGTATGGCTGGGTCTTGAGGCAAGGTTATTCCTAGATTTCTAAGATATCGCCAGACAGACCTCCATAGTGGTTGCACAAGCCTGCACTCCCACCAGCAATGGAGTAGGGTACCCCTTTCTCCACACCCTCGCCAGCATGCGCTATCATTTGAGCACTTTATTTTAGCCATTCTAACAGGTGTTAGGTGGAATCTCAGGGTCGTCTTGAGTTGCATTTCTCTGATGATTAAGGATGTTGAACATTTCTTCAGGTGTCTCTCAGCCCTTAGGGATTCCTCCTTTGTGAATTCTCTATTTAGCTCCATCTCCCATTTTTTGATTGGATTATTTGGTTTCTTGGCATTTAGTTTCTTGAGTTCTTTGTAGATTTTAGATAATAGCCCTCTATCAGATGTGGGGTTGGTGAAGATTTTCTCCCAGTCTGTTGGTTGCCGTTTTGTTCGAATGACAGTATCCTTTGCTTTACAGAAACTTTTCAGTTTCATGAGGTCCCATTTATTGATTGTTGATCTCAGGTCCTGAGCTGTTGGTGTTCTGTTCAGGAAGTTGTCACCTGTGCCAATGAGTTCGAGGGTTTCTCCTACTTTTTCTTCTAGTATCTTTAGTGTGGCTGGCCTTATGTTAAGGTCTTTGATCCACTTGGAATTAAGTTTTGTACAAGGTGATAGGAATGGGTCTAATTTCATTCTTTTGCAAGTGGACATCCAGTTGGACCAGCACCATTTGTTGAAGATGCTGTCCTTCTTCCATTGTGCGTTTTTGGCTTCTTTGTCAAAGATTAGTTGGCCATAGGTGTGTGGATCCATGTTTGGGTCTTCAATTCGATTCCATTGATCCACTGGTCTGTTTCTATACCAGTACCATGCTGTTTTTATTACTGTTGCTCTGTAGTACAGCTTGAAATCTGGGATGGTGATACCTCCAGATGTTTTTTCATTGGACAAGATTGATTTAGCTATTCTGGGCTTTTTGTTGTTCCATATGAAGTTGAGACTAGCTTTTTCCAGGTCTATAAAGAATTGTGTTGGTATTTTGATAGGAATTGCATTAAATCTATATATTGCTTTTGGTAGGATAGCCATTTTTATTATGTTGATCCTACCTATCCATGAGCATGGGAGATCTTTCCATCTTCTAAAGGCCTCTTCCATTTCTTTCTTCAGGGGCTTGAAGTTCTTGTTATATAGGTCCTTTACATGCTTGGTTAGAGTTACTCCCAGGTATTTTATGTTGTTTGTGGCTATTGTGAAGGGGGTTGTTTCCCTTATTTCTTTTTCGGTATATTTGTTTGTTTTATAAAGAAGGGCTTCTGATTTTTTTGAGTTAATTTTGTATCCAGCCACCTTGCTGAAGTTGTTTATCAGCTGTAAGAGTTCTTTGGTGGAGTTTTTGGGGTCGCTTATGTATACTAACATATCATCTGCGAATAGGGATAATTTGACTTCTTCATTTCCAATTTTTATCCCTTTGATCTCCTTTAGTTGTCTTATTGCTCTAGCAAGGACTTCAAGTACTATATTGAAGAGATATGATGAAAGTGGATATCCATGTCTTCTCCCTGAGTTTAGAGGAAATGCTTCAAGCTTCTCTCCATTTAATTTGATGTTGGCTACTGGCTTGCTGTATATTGCCTTTATTATTTCTAGGCATGGTCCTTGTATGCCCGTTCTCTCCAGAACTTTTAGCATGAAGGGGTGTTGGATTTTGTCAAATGCTTTTTCTGCATCTAGCGAGATTATCATGTGGTTTTTTTCTTTCATCTTATTTATATGGTGAATTACGTTGATAGACTTTCGTATATTGAACCATCCCTGCATTCCAGGGATGAAGCCTACTTGATCATGGTGTATGATACTTTTGATGTGTTCTTGAATTCGGTTTGCTAGTATTTTATTAAGTATTTTTGCATCTATGTTCATGAGGGAGATTGGTCTGAAGTTCTCTTTCTTTGTTGGGTCTTTGTGTGGTTTAGGAATCAGAATGACAGTGGCCTCATAGATTGAGTTTGGCAGTGATCTCTCTGTTTCTATGTGGTGGAAGAGTTTGAAAAGTAATGGTGTTAGTTCCACTTTGAAGGTCCAGTAGAATTCCATGCTAAGGCCATCTGGCCCTGGGCTTTTTTTGGTTGGGAGATTATTAATGACTGTTTCTATTTCCTTGGGTGTTATTGGGCTGTTTAAGATGTTAATCTGATTTTGATTTAGTTTTGGTAGGTGGAATTTATCGAGGAAATTGTCCATTTTGCTTAGGTTTTCAAATTTAGTGGAATATAGATTTTTAAAGTAATGCCCGAATATTTTCTGGATCTCCTCAATATCTGTTGTTATTTCTCCCTTTTCATTTCTGATTTTGTTGATTTGTGTTCTTTCCCTTTGCCTTTTAGTTAATTTGACTAGGGGTTTGTCTATTTTGTTGATTTTCTCAAAGAACCAACTCTTGGTTACATTGATTCTTTGTATAGTTCTTTTTGATTCTAAGTTGTTGAAATCAGCCCTACGTTTGATGATTTCCTGCCTTCTGCTCTTCTTGGGAGTGTTTGTTTCTTTTTTTTCCAATTCACCCAGCTTAGCTGTTAATTCACTAATATGAGCTGTCACAATTTTCTTTTTGAAAGCACTTAGTGCTATGAACTTTCCTCGTAGCACAGCTTTCAATGTATCCCATAGGTTTGGGTATGTTGTGTCTTCATTGTCGTTGGATTTTAAGAAGTCTTTGATTTCCTTCCTTATTTCTTCCCTGACCCAGTGGTCATCCAGTAAGGAGCTGTTCAATTTCCATGTGTGTGTAGGCTTTCTGTTGATTCTTTTACTGTTGAAGACCAGCTTTATTCCGTGGTGGTCTGATAAGATACAAGGTGTTATTTCAATTTTCTTGTATCTACTGAGACTATCTTTGTGACCAATTATGTGGTCGATTTTGGAGAAGGTTCCGTGGGGTGCTGAGAAAAAGGTGTATTCCTTTGTGTTTGGGTGAAACGTTCTGTAGATATCTGTTAGGTCCATTTGTTTCATGATCTCTGTTAGACTCAATATTTCTCTGTTTGTCTTCTGTCTTGATGATCTGTCCATTGTTGTGAGTGGGGTGTTGAAGTCTCCCACTACTAATGTGTTGTGATCGACGTGCGCTTTAAGTTTTAGAAGTGTTTCTTTTACGAAAGTAGGTGCCTTTGTATTTGGGGCATAGATGTTCAGTATTGAGATTTCCTCTTGATGAATATGCCCTTTATTGGGTATATAGTGTCCTTCTTTGTCTTTCTTCATTAACTTCAGTTGGAAGTCTGTTTTGTTTGATATTAGGATGGCTACTCCAGCTTGCTTCCTGGGTCCATTTGCTTGGAAAACCTTTTCCCAGTCCTTTACTCTGAGGCAGTGTCTATCTTTCATAGTTAGATGCGTCTCTTGTATACAGAATAAGGAAGGGTCTTGCTTGCGGATCCACTCTGTAAACCTATGTCTTTTTATTGGGTAGTTGAGTCCATTGATGTTGATGGGTATTAGTGACCTGGGGTTGTTATTTCCTATTAGTTTGGTATAGGTGGTGGTCCTGTGCCGCTTTTGGTTTAGTTGCTGAGGGGTTTTCTATTCCCTTTGTTTTCTTGGGTGGAGTGTTTTCTTCTCTGGGTTGGGATTTTCCTTCTAGGATTTTCTGTATGGCTGGGTCTGTGGGTAGATATTGTTTAAATTTGATTTTGTCATGGAATATCTTGTTTTCTCCATCTATGTTGATAGAGAGTTTTGCTGGGTAAAGTAGTCTGGCTGGGCACCTATGATCTCTCAGGACTTGTAGTATATCTGACCAGGCCCTTCTAGCTTTTAACATTTCTGAGGAGAAGTCAGGTGTAATTCTGATGGGTCTGCCAAGGTATGTCACTTGACCTTTTTCTCTTACAGCTTTTAATATTCTTTCTTTGTTCTGTACATTTGGTGTTTCAATTATTATGTGGCGAGAGCAGTTTCTTTTCTGATCTAATCTGTTTGGTGTTCTGTAAGCCTCTTGGATTTTTATTGGCATCTCTTTTTTTCAGGTTTGGGAAGTTTTCCTCTATGATTTTGTTGAAGATATTTCCTGGACCTTGGAGTCGGGAGTCTTCTCTTTCCTCTATACCTATAATTCTTAGGTTCCGTCTTTTCAATGAGTCCTTGATTTCTTGGATGTTGTGGGTGAGAGATTTTTTAGCCTTCTCATTTTCTTTGGATGTTGTACTGATTTCTTCCACTGAATCTTCCATGCCTGAGATCCTGTCTTCCATCTCTTGCATCCTATTGTTGATACTCACATCCGTAGTTCCTGTTCTCTTCCCTTGGTTCTCCACTTCCTCTTTTAACTCTGACTGTGTTTCCTTTATTGTTTCTATTTCTATTTTCATGTCTTGTATGGTTTTGTTCGTTTTGTACATTTCCTTCTCAAGCTTGCTTGTTTTTGTATGAAAATCTTTCATTGCTTTTTCCTTTTCCTGTTCAAGCTCTGTCACCTTGGCTTGGAGCTCTTTAATGGTGTTGTTCCTTGTTTTGACTTGTAGAATTGTGGCTTCTTTGAATTCCTTCATAGATTTAAGTTCTTCTTGCAGGGACTCTATCACTTTCCATAATGCAGAATTGTCAACGTTTTCATGTGTTTCTGTTTGTGTGTGGTCATCCGAACTGGATGAGCTAGGATAATTCTGCTTTGTTGGAGTCATATTTCCTTGATTTCTATTCTTTTTTTGACCTTTGGCCATTGGATGCGTTTAGCTGTCTGTTTTCTGTGCTTGGAACCACAGTGGATGATTTGGTGCAGGGGACGAGTTACTTGGCTATTTGTCGTTGCTTACAGGGGGATTTCAGGGTCACTGTGGTTTTAATCGCCTGAGACACTGTGAGCTGGTGCAGCCTATTCCCAGGTTGTGAGTAATGGATCAGGATTGTTTCACTGCTCCCAATTCAGACTTCTCTATGTTGCACTCTGAGTTATCAGCCTGTAATGGTTCTGATGGTATGGACCTGTTTGCCCAGGCACAGATTCTGTGGGCTTTGTTTGTTGTCACGGAGGCTGACAGGGTCTGGCTCCACACCTAATATGTCTGGATTTTCCAGAATACAGCTATGGTCCCGATTTCTGGTTTCTCACTAGGCTTCTCGCCACAGGGCTGGCCTCTGTGCCTGATTCCTTTCCTGTCTGGCCATGGGTCTCCCTTCGTGGCTGCTAGGCCGTGGGTACCCCAAGCCCCAGATCCTCCAGCCGTCTGAGTGGTCCTCTTGCCCCAGCAGCTCAGCCGTGGGTGCACGGATCCCTGGCCCCACCCACGCATGTCTCTCTCCCCAGTTGACCTGCCGTGGGTTTGTGGGGATTTGGCCCTGCCATCTGGACTCCCTCCCCAGCTGCACTGCCGTGAGTGTGCCCGCCTGCCTTTGTGTTCCCGTCTTTCCGCGCTCTCTTGGAACCTCCCGCCCTCTGCTTCACGAGCGGCTGCGGACCACCCGCTGAGCCCCGTTTGTTCCTTGCTAAGCCTTCCACTATTTCGCAAAGTTTTTTAAGTGGGTATAAGTTCTACCTGAGGTGTGGGGAGCCCAATAGACCAGCGATCTATCGCCAAGTGGACCCTGATTCTGCCTGCTGTAAGTTGGGATCGATCTTACCAGGTGCCTCTCCAAATGGGAGTTCCCGAATCCCGGGTTTAGTGGCTTCCGTGTCTGCGAGAGATGGGGAGAGCGCCTTGCCCTGGGAGTTTTAACAGTCCCTTGGGAGCTGTGAGTGTTCCATGGGGGGGGGGTGTCTAGCCCCTCCGGTTTTTGCTCGGTGCCCAATAACTCTGTGTTTTTTATGGCTCTATTTTCCCCGCGTTCAAAATGCATCAGTGCAGGTTGCCGCCATCTTGGCCCGCCCAAAAATGTCCCTCTTACCAAAAGCAATTTACAGATTCAATGCAATTCCTTCAAAATCCCGACACAATTCTTTGAAAGAACAATTCTCAACTTCATATGGAAAAGTTAAAAAGCTAGGTTAGCAGAAACAGTCCAGGACAATAAAGAACCTCTAGAGGTATGATTATCCCTGACTTCAAGCTTTACTACAAAACACTAGTAATAAGAACCACATATTATTGACATAAAACAGACAGGTTGACCAATGGGATTGAATCAAAGACCAGAGATAAATCCACACACCAACAGACATTTGATTTTTGACAAAGATACCAAAACCATATAATGGGAAAAAGAAAGTGTCTTTAAAAAATGGTGTGGTTTAGCTAGATGTCTGCATATAGAAAAATGCAAATAGATCTATATTATCACCCAGAACAAAATCCAAGCCCAAGTTGATGAAAGACCTCCACATAAAACAGGATGCACTAAATCTAATAATAGAAGAAAAACTGGAAAAGCCTTGAACTCATTGGTATAGAAGATCTCCTCCTGAACGGAACACCAATAGCTCAGGCATTAAGATCAACAATTAATACATGAGACGTCATGAAATTGAAAATCTTCTACAAGCTCAAAGATACTGCCAATAGAGCAAACTGGCAGCCCACAGATTGGGAAAAGATCTTCACTAACCCCACATCTAACATAAGACTAATATCCAAAATATATTTTTAAAAAGTTCAAGAAATTAGACTCCAACAAACCAAATAATGCAATGAAAACAGGAGATGCAGACCTAAACCAAGAATTCACAAAAGAATTCTTCTTTGAATATCTAATAGCTGAGAAGCAATTAAAGAAATTCTAAACATTCTTAGTCATAAAGGAAATGTGAATCAAAATGACTATGAGATTCCATCCTACACCCATCAGAATAGCTAAGATGAAAAACTCAAAAGACTCAGTGTTTGAGGAGTTTCCTGGCCCTCGTATGACTGCTGAATTGGGTCAGGGGACTGTTATATAGGGACACGCTACTCCAGAGGAGTGGGATGGAAGGGATAGGGGTTAGAGGGGGGAGGGGGGACTGGGAGGGGAAGAAAGAGGACACTATGATGGAGATGTAACCTGAAGTAATAAATACATAAATTAAAAAAAAAAAAACTCAAAAGACTGCTCATGCTGGCCTGGTGAGGATGTGGAGGAAGGGGAATACTCCTCCATTGCTGGTGGAAGTGCAAACTTGTACAATCACTTTGGAAATCAATCTGGTACTTTGGGTATAGTTCTACTTCCAGACCCAGCTATACCACTCCTGGGCATATACCCAAAATATGCATCACCAAATCACAAAGACATTTCCTCAACTATGTTCTTATCAGCTTTATTCATAATAGCCAGAAACTGGAAATAACCCAAATGTCCCTCAACCTAGGAATGGATAAAGACATTGTGGTACATTTACACAATGAAATACTACTCCACTATTAGAAACAAGGACATTATGAATTTTTTAGGCAAATGGATGCAGCTAGAAAAGATCATCCTGAGTGAGGTAACACAGAAAGACACACATGGTATTTACTCACTCATAAGCATTAGTCAATATGTACAAGACTACAACTTTGCTACAACCCACAGTCCCAAAAAATGAAATAACAAGGAGGACTCAAGGGATGATGCTTGAATCCCTTCAAGTAGGGAAAATAAAATAGACATCTGAAGTTGATGTAAAGAGGGAACTGGGCAGAAAGCTAACATTACTGCTTTTTCCAACAGATAATGGAAACAGACGCAGAGACCCAAAGACAAACATTAGGCAAAAATCCTGAGGAATTGCTACGGGAAGGTTTGAGGGAGCTGGAGGGATAAAGGATAGCACAGGAAGATCCACATAGCCAATGAACTCGGACACAGGGGAGCTCATAGAGACTGAAGCACCAACCAAATAACGTGCATGGACTGATCATAGGTCCTTTGTGCATATGAAGCTGATGAGCTGCTTTGTCCTCACATATGAAGCTGATGGGCTGCTTCGTCCTCAGGTGGATCCTCCAACGATTGGAATAGGATCAGTCTCTGATTTGGACTATGTTATCTCTCTTTAGATCCCATTTTCCTGGCAGAGTTGCCTTGTCTTGCCTCAGTGGAAAACAAATCACCTACTTCTGATCGATTTGATGTGCCAGAGTGGGTTTGTACTGGGTGAAGAAGTAGTACGGGGAAAGTGAGCATAAGGACGGGAGGAAAAGAAGGAGGAAGATGACAATTGAAATGTAAAATAAACAAACAAATTAATTAATGGGGAAAAAAAAACCTGACCTTGACTCAATTCTTACTCCTATTCTTAGCTCACTGCTTGATTTTGTTCCATTTGTTTCTTGCTAAAAATCTATTGTTTCTGTCCAGATACGCTGTCCATTCATCTCTTAGTTTAAGAATATGTTAGATTCTATCTGTGGTTTGCAAATGTTAACTAAATATAGATGAAATATTATTTCTACTTATAAAAGGGAAGGAGTAGTCTAAACAAATGAAAACACTAATACTTCCCTGGGAAAGTAGTGATTAAATTTTGAGTATGTATGTTGTTTTGTGAACTATTAAAGTTCATGTTTTGTGTTCTATCATTTGTGTTCTTCCCTCATTTTTACTTAACTTAATGGCTCTTGAATAGATATTATATATATATATATATATAAAATGTCTCTCTACATAGCTAATAATGGTTTCTTCCTGTCCTGATTTGTAAATAGAATGAATGCTATAGAACCTAGCATTTTACTTTAAATTCAAAAACTCGTGGAGCCTTCAGTATATCTTTCAAGATAAATATATTGATTAGTTATCAACTTGTGTTCAAAATACATTTGAACGTGAATATAATTTTAGTTTACTATTAGTAGACATCACTGTATTGATTAAAGTAGAATATCTCAAGTCACGTGAAGTACATATATTAAGAAACTGATATAAATACAGATAGAGATCGATAGATGATAGATACATAGATAGATAGATGCATAGATACATGCATAGATGCAGAGAGAAAGATAGAGATGATACATATAAAAAGATTGAAAATTTAGGCTTGAATACTTTTTTTTCTATACAAAGTTTCCTGTGCAACCCTGGTTACCCTGGAACTCACTCTGTAGACTAAACTGGCTTTGAACTCAGAGATTTGCCTGCCTCTGCTTCCTGAGTGCTGGAATTACTTGACAATGCTAAGAACAATTAGAAATTTTTTACTTTCTAACATAAAATATGAACACTAATAGTTCATTGAAGTAAGTAGAAGAGGTAAAATTTAAATAAGGCCTAAGTTTAAGTGCTACATATATTTTGAGTAGGTGTATAACTTGTGTTCTGTCATAAGCCAAAGGTAAAATTTTAAGAATCCTTCAGATCACATATACATACACACATACATAAGGTTCCCAAGGTCTCTTGGCAATCCGTGCCTATAACTCTCCACCTTTGGAGATTTCACTGAGTATGTTGCTCTAAGCATCTAACCAAGCAAGGAAGGTAGTTAATGTATATTTATATGGCCATGTCTCCACTAATCTTACAGGGTTTTCACATGCATTCTCAGATGAGAGGAAAAGGACTGAGGATTGAGGAAATCACTTCTCCATTCCAAGGCCATTCAAGGATATAGAACATGAACAATTAACCCTAGTCTTTCTCTCCAGGCTTCTCTCTTTCCTGCAGTGAACATGTAGTCAAGAGAATTGGGATATGTTTCTGATAGTCTTCACTCTAGGTGAGCAGACAGAGGCTGAACCAGGGCAAAATCACTTGGCTAGTTGTCAGATAAGGGGTTTATTTTATCTACCATGATTAATTAAAATATAATAAAAATGCATGCACCAAAGAGGTAAATTTATATAAAGTGCTGAGAATTTATGTTTACAAAAATATGAATATATTCTTTTTCATTTAAAATAGAATCTTTTTTGTAAAATATATTTTGATTATACTTTCCACTCTCTCCAACCCTCCCAATTCCTCTCCACCTCATTTCTTTTCCAAACTCACTCTCTTTCTGTCTCTCATTAGAAAAAAAAAAAAAACAGGCTTCTACAAGATAGTACTAAAACATGACAACAATACAATAACATAAATGAATTTTTCATACTGAAGTTGGAAATACCAAACCAACAGGAGGAAAAGAGTCCAAAGAGTAGGAAGACATTCAGACATTCACTTGTTCTCATAGTTAGGAGTCCCATGAAAATACTAAGCAAATAATTGTAAAATACAAACACACACACACACACACACACACACACACACACACATAGACACACATATTCAGGACCTGGTGTCAACCAGTGTAGGCCCTGGGCTTTGCTGCTTCAGTCTCTGTGAGTTCATATGAGCCTTCCTTACTTGATTCAGAGAGGTTTATTCTTTTGGCATTCTCCACCCTCTCTGACTCGTACACTTTTTCCACGTCTTTTTCTGCAAAATTCCCTGAGCAATGAGGGCAAGGATTTGATGGAGACATCCCATTTAGTACTAGTGTTGATTCTAAATCAGCATAATATCTGGTTCCCTTCATCTGTTCACATCTTCTATCAGAGGCAGCCTCTCTGATGATGGCCATGTTTAATTTTTACCCTAGATCATTGAACTATCTATTCTTTGATTTTTGGTTACCCAAGCAAGCAGTCTCAGGTGTATGGGTTCCTTCTTGTGGAGTGGGCGTTAGGTCAAATCAGACATGGTTTAGCTATTCCCACAAGTTTTGTGCCTCCAATACCTTAACATATTTTTCAGGAAGAACAGGACAGAATTTAGGTCAAAGGTTTTCTGTCTGGGTTAGTGTAAACCTTCATCTTTTGGTAGCTTGCAGAACAGCTTCGGGTACCAGCAAAACTAAAATGTAGGGGGTCAAGGCTCCAAGTGGCATGAGGTCAACCTGCCCATTTTCAATGAGTTGGAGTGGGTGTTAGCCTCTGCAATGGGGCCCTGCTGTCAGATTGCAGAGAGCAATATTTTGTGTTAGGATCATCCTGGATTGTTTAGGGATTTTCGTAGGCCCCCCTTGACGGACAACTGAACTGAATGTAACCCATACTCTGGCTACAAGGGATGACCAGTAAAGACTCAGTGTCCCCCATTGCTAGGAGTCTTCTCTAAGATCACCTTAATAGGTGATCTTAAGAGGAGGAAGTTTCTACTAAACTAGGCTTCAACACTATCCCGGAGTTCTCCCCAATTGTCTCTCCCTAAACTCTCTACTTCCATTCCATCTCCCTGCCATGTGATCTTTCAGTTTCTACTTAACAAATGCCCCTATCCAACCCTAAGACCTGTTGTATTTTCTCTTCCAAGGGGCATCAATGAGTTCCTCCAAGAGAGTCCTTCTCTTTATATAACCTCTCTGAATATATATATATATATATATATTAGTTTTAATTTACTCAATGATTAATATCTGCTTATATGTGAATACATGACATATTTGTCTTTCTGGGTCTGGGTTAATCACTCAGCATATATTTTTTTTCTAATTCTATCCATTAGCCTAAAATTTTTATGATGTCATATTTTTAACATCTGAGTAATACTCCATGGTGTAAATATACCACACTTTCTTTGTCCATTAATCTGTTTAGGATTATCTAGGTTGTTTCCAGTTTCTGGACATTATGAATAAAGCTGAAATGAACATGGCTGATTGTGTATCCTTATAATATGAATATTTTGAGTATATGCTGGGTCCTTTGACTATATACTAAAGAGTGGTATAGCTGGGTCTTGAGGTAGATTGATTCCCAACTTTCTCAGCAAATGCTATATTGATTTGCATATGGATTGGTCAAGTTTGCACCCTCACCAACAATGGAGGAGTCTGCCCCTTGTCCCATATCTTCCCCAGTATGAGATATTACTTGTGTTATTGATCTTAACAATTCTGATAGGTGTAAAATAGAATCTGAAAGTAGTTTTGATATTAATTTACCTGGTGGTTGAACATTTCTTTAAAAGTTTCTCAGCAATTTGAGATTGCTCAATTGAGAATTCTGTTTACCTTTTAGTTGGATTATTTGTTTTTTTTTCATACCAACTTTCTTGAGTTCTTCATGTATTTTAGATATATTAAGATAAGATCTTATGGGATGTGGAATAAATACAAGTCTTTTCCCATTTTATAGAGTGCTTAGTTTTTCACTTGACATCATCCTTTACAAAAACTTTTCAGTTTCATGATGTTCTATTTATTAATTGTTCATTGTAGTGCCTGCAGTATAGGTGTTCTATTTAGAAAGTTGTGTCCTCTGCTGTGCAATAATATCTATTTGTCACTTTCTCTTCTATCAGGTTCAGTGTATTTGGTTTTATTTTGAGGTCTTTGATTCACTTGGCGTTGAGTTTTGTACATGGTGATAAATGTGAATGCATTTCCATTTTTCTTTGTGCAGGCAACCATTGGACCATCAACATTTGTTGAAGATGTTGAGTATTTCTCACTTCAATTAGATTAAATGATCATCTGTCCTGTTTTTATGACAATAACATGCAGATTTCATTATCAGAGCTCTGTAGTACAACTTGAAATTGGGAATGGTCAGATCTCCAGCAGCTCTTTTATTGTTCAGGATTGTTTTAACTATCTTGGTTTGTGTTATTGTTGTTGTTATTTTAATCTAAAGTTGAAAATTGTCCTTCCAATGTATGTAAAGAATTGTGGTAATTTTGAATTGAATCTGAAGATAGTGTTTGGTCAGATGGCCATTTTAACTAGTTCTATATTTAACTGATTGCTTAAATCATATGACACAGTTGTATGATTATAATGCATTATAATAGTAGATCCTCATATTTAAAAAGTTTATGAAATACATAATCACCATGAATTATTACAGGTTTCTCTCCTGTGACTTCATCCTGTTTATAGCAAATCAAGAGTAAGAAATAAATTACAGGATAGAATTTGAGGTCTCATTAAGTGAAGTAACAGTTGGATTAACTCTATTCTGTTTCAAATCAATTACCCAGTCTCACCAGAAACAGTTAAGCTGGAAACTATATTATATATTATTTCCTGTACACAATTTCTGTTCCTAAGTGGAAGGAATATCTTTGGAGAATAACGTTAAAACTAAACAGTTTGCAATAAATTTTTGATTCATTAAATCAAATTGAATGAAGTCTGGTTTTAGAACAGAGATGACACCTCAACTGTTAGATTTAACATATAAGTTAATGGTATTTCATAGTAGATGTGATGATAATGCCCAAGCTTCTACAGGAAAAGAATCCTCTTTCATCATAGGGATATGTTATTTGAAGTATTATATGTAAGCTGATGATGAAGTAGAAATACAATGTCACACAGCACAGAAACATTTATAACTTTCAATATTTCTTATAAAAGAAAATTAATTTCTTATTCTCTAAACAAACTTCCCGCATAAGTTTCAATTATAAATTTAATGGAACATTTACATTAAATACCTAATGAAACTATCTTATTAAATGTCTTAAAGATAACTTCATAATTATTTCAATAGAGGGCAGTGCCACTATTTGTAACAAACACCCTATTTTCCATTTGCATGCCTGTCTGAATCTGCTTGATTTTAATTTTTCACTAATCGCTTATTAAATTCTTCCACAGCCTCAAGGCAAAGTTGAAAATAAATTAGTAAGCATTATATATAATGATGTTATACCTACATTCCTATGTATGTAGTGTAACTTCTGCTGTTTCCTCCCCATTTACCTTGCTCTAAAGAAGTCAATCATATTGAGGATGCAGAAAGTGAGCTGACATTCAAAATTATACATGACACATATTTTTTCAAGTTGCTCAGAATGCCTAATCTAAAATATTCAAAATTCAGGCTTGAAAGATAGGAGGGTGAGGGGGAATAAGGTAGGAGGGTGGGAACAGATGGGGAGAAGGAAAGGGACTATGATTGAGATGTAACTTGAAGAAATAAATAAATGTTAAAAAATTTCAGGCTTGATTCAATCAAGCTGTATACATACATACATACATACATACATACATACATATGTGTGTGTGTGGGTGTGTTATAGTCCATGTATGGATTTCTATATGTTGATGAATGATTTATATCAGCAATTTTCACATATATCAGTATATTATAAATTCTAAAATTTAAGGTATCATAACGTTTACATTCCTTCTAGTTGTTTCAGTGAGAATCTGTTTGTTAATTTTATCAATTATGACTATATCCCTTAATTTCTTGCTCCCATCTTCGAAGCCATTAAATAGTAGTATCAATCTTCTCTGCAATTCTCGTTCACTTGATTCCCTTTTGTGGGACACTTGAGTTATGTTTGTCTCTCCTAGATAACGAAGATCTTTTATTACAATATTCTGAAGTTAATTTTTTTCTGAGAAGTTTTTTTAACCCCTTAGAACAGCATACTACCTGATTTCAGACATATTGATTTGTTTTATTTTTTGGGAATTTTTTTTTAGTTAAAGTTATCACTAAACAAATTTCAACCACTATATACATATGAAAACATATTAAGTACAGCAGTAAAAGACTGAATAATATAGACTGCAGGTATACTAGTTTATTTAAATCCATTTAACTTTATAACTTATATTTGTGATATAGCAACAATATAAGTACTATATTAGTTGTATAATTATAATACTCATTATGCATTAATAATACTTAAACTGACATACTATATATTTGTATAAAATAAGCTATTATTTCTCACATTGTTGAAAAGAAAGAGCTGTGTAAATAGGAGAGTTTAATAAGCACCACTTCTTACTGAAGATGTGAGGTCATGACTGGCATAATGAGTTCTACATGGAAACTTTTTGTCTGTAGCTGAAGAACATGTGGTATTGAAGAGAAACACTATCACTTATGAAGTTTTAGTGATTAAGTATGATGGGCAACATGAGAGTGATGAATAATTAGCAACTAATAAAAAAGTTCTACATTATAAAGTCAGTCTAAATATATCTAAGATGCAACATGATAAGATAATTCCATGGCAATACTTGAAGATTCTTTATAGCTATCCTAATTTTACAATGAGGATGGGAGGAAAAGTCCTCTTGCCTCAGTAAATAAGACTGTTACTTTTCTTGTTATTTTAATTTTGCTTTAATGCTTGGCATCAAACCCATAGCCTATGGTATGCTAGAGAAATTCTAAATAGTTACACTACATTGATAGTCTTGATTAAATATATTTTTAGTGGATCCACTACATGATATTATTATGATGCAAGATTTGGAAATGGGTATATACTGGAGAGACTAGTATATCAAACATGGGTATCCTATCCATTTTAGAAAGCCTGAAGCTAATATAATTGGAATAATATTGTTGTAAGTATGTTATGCTACCTATTCATGTCATTGTTTCATTATTTTTAATGTTAGTCAAAGATTGTATTAGAACTCTGGTAGTTAATTATGCCTTACACAGTTCATGTTAAAATCCTATGTTTGCTTTAGCTTCCAAACACTTTGTTAATAAATAATTCATTCTGTATAATCCAAACTATTAAAAAAAGAAAAAGAGAAAGAAAAATAATATATATATTACACAGTTCAGTAGTGGCCCAATGAGAGTTATTGGCTACTTTTGAAAATGTACTGGTCCTACTAAATGACCCAAATATGGTTCATGTCATGACTCTAAAATTTTTCTAGGACCTTAAAAGCAAACATTATATGAGAGCAAAAAAAATTAAAGCAAAATAGAGTTAAAAGTCAGTAATGATATTATTTGGTCTTTGGTGAAAAAAAATTAAGATAGTATTTTATGCAAATATCTTCCAACTTTCCTCTTTGGATTCTGTGAGCTATTTATATCAAAAAAGAATCAGACTAATTGGTGCATCAGCTTCTTGTTAAATCTGTTTTCTAAATTACAAATTCAGACTTCACTGCGGGTGTAGTGCCAGCCACTTCTTCCTCAAAAGATCTTTGTACTAATTGTTTTATCTGCTGCTTGCTAAATCTGTTTGCTAAATTATACCTTTCACTGAAATAACACTAAAACACTAAAGCCTTCTTGGGCAACATTAGTTGGTATTGACTTTTTTTTTTTTAAAGCAGAGCTTATATGCTTTAGGATGTGTGGGAGTGCCAAAGAGATAGATGAGCAAATAATGCATCAGTCAAGGGGTGACAGGGCTTTTAAGAGGCCATAACTCTGTTTCACAAATGCAATTTCAAGGAGATTTGCCAAAAGTTAGTCTGTGGATGCTCAAGGTGTCTAAAACTATGTAACTTCAGTATGAAACTTTTACTGTGTCATTATAAAAAAGAGAGGTTAGACCCAGGGACTTCTCTCTTTTTCTTTTCTGTATCCTTCTTTCTCTCCTATGTAGGAGTGAACAGACTTGAGAAAAAATGGGACATAGACATAGTATAGGAACGATCAAGAAAAAAGGACAGATTGTTGAATATGCCCTTATACCTTTGTATATTGATACAAAATTAATATTATATTAGGCTAAATTGGTATTGATCATTGTATATTAATGCAAAATTAAGATTGTATGATTGTATTG
Source organism: Lophiomys imhausi (assembly GCA_907164525.1). Classification (NCBI taxonomy): domain Eukaryota; kingdom Metazoa; phylum Chordata; class Mammalia; order Rodentia; family Muridae; genus Lophiomys; species Lophiomys imhausi. Next base: position 4,913,674 of record CAJQZJ010032173.1, on the reverse strand, counting down.
GACTACATCAGTATTGATCTTTGTATATTGATGCAAAATTAAGATTATATTTGGCCACAATGGTATTGACCCTTGTATATTGATGCAAAATTAAGATTATATTGGGCTACATAGGTATTGATCTTTGTATATTGATACAAAATTAAGATTATATTTGGCCACATTGGTATTGATCTTTGTATATTGATACAAAATTAAGATTATATTTGGCCACATTGGTATTGATCTTTGTATATTGATACAAAATTAAGGGTAATGCTTCTTAAAGGTATTGCACCTAGTAATGCTTAAAAATGAAATGTAAAGTTTTGACCTCTTGTTACCAACCATCATAAACTGTTTAGGATAATTAAGAAATGGAAACTAATAGTCATGCAAGCGTGTCATTTTATTAGTTACTATGACAATCTATCACAGTTATTTTTTAAGCTACTCAGAAATCAAGTTGCTAAGAGACAAGCAACATTTGCTTATCTAAATATAAGAGATAGATAGGGCATCTTCACAAACCTCAAGAAATCTGCAGAATATGGCATTCAAAGATGTTTTCTTAACTTAAGATTTTTTGATATCGAGACATGTCAGTTCCTGACAGTACCCTCTATTCTACTCCAAGTAGAAGATGAGCATTGAAGAATCTCCAGTGGGAGATGGTTGAATTGGTGGTAAGCATATCTCTTGGCAAGAAAAACCCCTTGCTTCAACTGTAGACAGACTGCTGTCCAAAAAGGACAAAACTTGGAAGCAGGTAAGTCAACAGCATAGCTCTGCCAAGACAGGGTAGGTAAGTCCTTCATAATTCCTGCTCTACAGTCAATGTCTGTCAGAGAAACGAGGCCAAATGGCTGAAGATTGATGCTGTAATGTATGGAGAGAAAATGGGAACTGTCCAGGCAGCCACTGGTATGTCATTTCTTAGTTTTGGAAGCTGCAGTCCCTGCACTTCCTATAAAATCAGATATATTTATCCCTCTCAGGTCTCTGAGGTGGTTGAAGAATAGATAGCTACAGTCTCATAGTTAAATTTTGAGTTTTTAGGAATCAAGAAGGTGTTCTGGATCTAAGAAGATTTTTTAAAATTGTGAGGCAAGTTAGTATGAAAGCTGAGTTAGATATAGAACTTTAAACTCATGGAGATGGTTAGATAGTAGAATGTTAAAGTCAGGTGCCAAATACATACGGACTGGACATTGGGAATGTATGTTAAGCCATATAACTTTCATAATTGTGGCCATTTATTTCTGTTGTTTTGTATTGTATTTATAGTTATAAGAGAAAGAACCATTTGTTGGACTGAAAGGGAGAGCTGTTGGGGGAAAAAGAAATACCTTAAACTAAAAAAAAAAAAAGAAATGGTAGAGGATTGGGGGTTGAGGGGGAGGAGGGTGGAGGGATAAGACTGGAGGGGGGAGTAGAGAGGAGGTTGTGATTGAGATGTAACTTGAAGAAATAAAAAATAAATTATTAAAAAAACAAAACAAATAAAGCTGTTATGATCATAAAAAAGAAAAGAAAGAAAGCTTGCAGATACTTTGTTAAAATTGAAATATAAGTCTCTGTCTATATTTTAAGTCATCATTTGATTGCTTTACTAACAACAAGATTTCTTTCGGTATTGCATTGTGATTGTTCAAATATACTGACAATTCTGTTTAGAGTAGTTTTTTTTTCTTTTTAAAATTTATTTATTTTTTGCTTAAGGTTACATCTCCATCATAGTTTCCTTTTTCGACCCCTCTTAGCCCCACCCATCCACCCTCTACCCCCTAGCCCTTAAATCCCACTCCTCTGGAGTGGAGTGTCTCTACATAACAGTCCCCTGCCACAGTTCAGCAGTCATATGAGGGCCAAGAGGCTCCTCATACACTGGGGGCCTACAAGGCAGCACCACTAGGGAAAAGTGTCTCATTGACAGGAAGAGAAAAAATGTTTACGTCCATGTTCCCGTTGGTGTGTTGGTTGTAGTATAGATATCCTGTACTATATAGCTAAAATCCGACTAAAAGTGAATAGATACCATGTGCATCCTTCATACATTCTTAGGACTTCCCACTGGATTAGACTAGACTTTGTGTCCATCCAGTACTGTTTTGAAGACTGCCATTGGTCCTCCAGACCAGCCCTCCTTGTGCTTTGCTTCCACAGGCCAGTCTCTCTCTGCCTCTTATCTTGCCACTTCAAGGTCTTCCTTCACTATCCCTTCTGTGAGACACCTGTCTCTTTATCCTCATATGTGGTCCATGTATCCATCAAATCAGGTGGCATCCACAGAGAGGACTTCTCAGGGCTATCTACTGAAGGGCCCGATCCCCTTCTTCACTGTTCCACTGCTCTGGTCACTTTAAGACCCGTTTCTCTGGATTTGTTTGCTTGTTTCTATGGCATTTATCAGTTTCTTTTTTTTTTTAATTTGTTTATTTGTTGCTTCAGGTTACATCTTCATCATATTGTTCTCTTTCCCTACTTCCCAGCCCCTCCCTCCCACCCTCTGCTCCCTAACCCTTCCATCCCACTCCTCTGGAGTAGAATGTCCCTACATAACAGTCCCCCACCCCGGTTCAGAAGTCATATGAGGGCCAAAAGCCTCCTCATACACTGGGGGCCTAAAAGGCAGTACCACCAGTGAAAAGGTCTCATTGTCAGGGAGAGAAAACTAAAAATAAACCACACAAACAAACAAAGTCTATGTCCATGTTCCCTTTGGTGCATTAGTTGTAGTATAGATATCCTGTACTATATATCTAAAACCCGTCTATAAGTGAATAGATGTCATGTGCATCCTTCTGAGTCTGGGTTAGCTCACTCAGGATGAGCTTCTCTAGTTCCATCCATTTGACTGCAAATTGCATAATTTCATTGTTTCTGATAGCTGAGTAGTATTCCATTGTGTAGATGTACCACAGTTTTTTAATCCATTCTTCAGTTGAGAGACAGCCGGGTTGTTTCCAGTTTCTAGCTATTACAAATAAAGCTGCTACAAACATAGATGAGGAAACTTCCTTGTGATTCGGTGCAGAGCCATTTGGATGTATACCCAGAAGTGGTATGGCTGAATCCTGAGGCAAAGCTATTCCAAGTTTTCTAAGATATTGCCAGACTGACCTCCATAGTGGTTGCACAAGCCTGCACTTCCACCAGCAGTGGAGGAAGGTTCCCCTTTCTCCACACCCTCGCCAGCATGTGCTGTCATTTGAGGTTTTGATCTTAGCCATTCTGACAGGTGTGAGATGGAATCTCAGAGTTGTCTTGAGTTTCATTTCTCTGATGATTAAGGATGTTGAGCATTTCTTCAAGTCTCTCTTGGCCTTTAGGAATTCCTCCTTTGTGAATTCTCTGTTTATCTCTTTACCCCTTTATTAAATTGGATTGTTTGGTTTCTTGGCATTTAATTTCTTGAGTTCTTTGTAAATTTTGGATACTAGCCCTTTGTCAGATGTGGGGTTGATGAAGATTTTTTTTCCCAATCTGTAGGCTGCAGTTTTGTTCGAATGACAGTGTCTTTTGCCTTAAAGAAGCTTTTCAGTTTCATGAAGTCCCATTTATTAATTGTTGGTTTTTAAAAGTCATTAATATAAAAATACCATATTATATATTTTTCTGAGGTCATAAAACACAAACACACACACACACACACACACACACACACACACACACACACACACA
>CAJQZJ010032173.1:4898383-4910001 GCA_907164525.1 Lophiomys imhausi | reverse complement strand
ACACACACACACACACACACACACACACACACACACACACACACACAATCTACTTATCCCAGATAGATAAAAGGATAACAAAAGTCAAACTTGCTGAACCATGGGGTTTGAATTTAGCTGCTAAGAGCAGTGTGCATGAAGGGTTCCATAATGTGATCAGGGATCACTCAAAAGCAGTTGAGTCACCTAAAAAGTGATATAGAATACTGACTGGATACTCTTGAAAGTTGGAACACTGTAGTTCACTACACATCAGCTCAAAGGATAGAGATTGCCCTTTATAGCCATCTTGACTGATTTCTCCTTTTCCAAGAAACCTAGCTGGTCTGTGCTATATGTCTCTTCCAGGCAGCTCAGCTAGCATGCTGTTATCTTTCAGCTATCTGTAGAACTTATATTTGCTTGGGGCAGGATGTGACTTGGAAGGCTGGCCAATTTCAGAGACTTCCTGAAAGTTTTGAGTTATTTATTTTCCAAGCTTATGGTGCTTCCCTGAAGGTTAGAATACTTTTCATCCCTTCAGAACATCAAGTGTCTTCAGGAACTTCCCTAAAAGGTAGAAGGATTTTTGCTGTTGTTTTTTTTTTTTTCTCAAAGGAAATTGAACATACCAAAGGAATAGATCAAAAGTGTTGTTTTATGATTATGATATGTTATTCTGTTCAGTTTTAAACACAAAAAACACAGTTTCTTTACTCATTAGAAATAAGAATTCTCAGGCTTGTATTGTGGCTTAACTTCATAATCATACTACTTGGGAAGTTGACATAGTAGGATTGTTGAGGCTGAAATGACAGTCTGGGCTATATACTGAGTTCAGTGCTAGTCTGGGCTACAGGTTGAGATGTTCTTTAAAAAATAAAAAAATATATAAAAAGCAAAACAATAAAATTAGAGAAATGGTTCCGTTCAGTGCATGTTGTGTTGAAGATGTAACCTTTGAGCAAGCCATGATTCATAGTAAAAAACTAAATATTATCATGTGATTGTAGGTATGGATACTCTAGAACAGTATCCAGAACCTGAAAGTAGTGAATGCGGACATGCATTAGTAAGAAGTGAAACAATGAAGATATCTTGGAACAATATTTCAATTAAAATATCATATAATGTAATGGTTTAAGAATAATTATCAGACTGACACAAAGGTAGCATTCTTGCAATCAAAGAGTTTTTATTAGGCTAATCACACTTTTACTGTGCCTATGCAAATGCAGTCCTAATTTGTGTTCTCATTAGAAACAATAGCTTTTTAAAATTAATGAATAAAAGGACATTGCTCATTGTAATGACAGTATGATGATTGTGTATTAAAATAAAAAAAAACTAAGACAAAAAAAATGAAGTTGATTACCGAAAGAGGAAAATGATAGTTTGTCGACAATATTTTCACAGACAGACTTCCGTTTAACATTAACTAGGGTCACATACATAATAGAAAGAGAATCACCCAAATTCAACAAATGTGCAGATTCTGATTCTGAAGAATTTTATGTATGTATTTACATTTATATAGTGTCTTGATTGTAGCCTAATCTGGCCTTGAACATCCCATTCTCCTGTTTTAGAATTATTACTAGATGATGTGTATATATATATATATATATATATATATATATATAATTGATCAATCTGGCTCAGAACCTTTTAAATGCTCCTTTCATTTGTACATATATCATGTAAGAAGTATACATTCTTTAAAGTGATTTTACTATATTCATGGAACCATGAAGTTGGCCTGGCCTAGTTAATTTCAGAGACATGTGACATAATTTGTTGGTTTGTTTATGTTTGTTTTCAGGTTAGAGTCCTTGACTGCTGGAGTACAATGTGCCTTCCATTTCTCAAGAGATCAACATGTTCCTTCAGGCAGTGAAGCATTCAGGACTCTTGTGTTTCTCTGCATGTTTTCTCACAAGTTGAGGAAACATGAAAGCTTGAAGGGACAATTAGTCTTATACATGGGTCTTGTGTACCAGATGTAGCTTGCAAATATCATTGTATCTAGGTAACTACAACTGTATTGATACTGGTAATTGCCACTATATTATGTTTCTGATAAAGGTATAAAAATTTTGATTGCTCTCAATAAACTTGTCAAGCTTCCATCTTGCTTGGCCTCTCCAGCTGGCATGGTTTAATTCATCACTTACACATCAAATAACCTTGGCTAGTAAGCAAGTGTGGGAGCTTATAGCTATTGAATATATACATTTAAATATTTAACTATTCACATTATCTCCCTTCCTCCTATACCTAGTTATTTTTCCATGTTATGTGTTTAAAATACCAATAAAGATAATTGCAAAACTAATTTGAATACATATTGCATGTAAATGAATGAAAAGCACTGATTATCCACACTAAGATGGTCTAAGAGAATTATGAAAATATACAGATACCCACATCTAAAGTGCATCAAAGAAAAGTTAAGAGATGCTTTCCACAACTTGAACTGTTCCAGATAAACACACTATCAGAGTCCTGTAGTCCTAGACTGCATAAGAAAGATTGTAAGTTCAATTCTAGCCTGGACATTGTAGCATTTCACAAAACAAAAATAGAGAAATTTTGATATAGCATCTCACAATTAATCAGGCATGGAGTAAATAATAAATAAATCCAATAGAGAATAAAAAAATATGAACTTTAATTTAATTTGATATGATAGGTACAAATAAAGAAGTAAAAATAAATAAATAAACAGTAAACAAACACTTGCTGTCCTGAAGGTTTAGATTGTTACACTATTACTGCTTACCTGAATGATTTTAGCCTTTTCCATTTAATACCAAAAGCGATAGTGTCTTCATAGGTATGTAACTCAAAGAAGATAATATTATATATTATAATATAATGTACTATAAATGATAATCCTGCTCTAGCAAAGATGAGAGTTCTCTGATGAGAGTTTGCCAATGGCTTCTAATTGAAGAATCTCCAGTTTTATTGATAATCTTTCCATGACGAACAGTAGAAATAATTCTTGCTACTTTCTTGACCTCTGTAAAATGCATCAACAAAAGAATGTCAGAGAACACAGCAGTTGGCAGACCTCGAATTATCACCAACTTGTATTCAGTAATAATCAACCTATTCGCCTTTCTAGACATTGGGAATGTATGCTAAGCCCTATAACTCTCATAATTGTTGCCTAATTTTTGCTGTTGTTTTGTATTATATTTATTGTTATAAGAGAAAGAGCCATTTGTTAGACATTGGTTGTTTTACATCCGAATAAGGAAGTAAAACTCTGCGTTTCTAAGCATCGCATCGTGTGTGAGAGAGTGTGTGTGTGTGTGTGTGTGTGTGTGTGTGTGTCTGTGTCTGTGTATGTCTTTGTGTGAGTCTGTTTGAGTACATATTTGTGTGTTTTACTAACCATCCTAACAAAACTCTTCCTATCCCATGATTATTCTACCTAATTTTCTCTTAAACACCAGCCATAAGTTGTGTAGATTCCACAGAGCCATATAAGGAGAGTGACATTACCCATCTTCTTCAATATGGTAGGGAAAACAGGGTTTAGTCTATAATATGTAGGAAAGTTGATTTCTTTTCAATTACAGGATGGAGTTGTTGGTGGGGATTTCTTTTGGCATGAGTAAAAGTGAGACTGAATCGATAAATTTGGTTAGGAAGGGGTACAGCCTCATTACTATAGGCAGAGTGGGAACACTGGACTGTGTCCACAGGCTCTTCCAGGGCACATATCTGCAGTGCTAAACCACACCAAGAATGAGTTTTCCCTGACAAAGGAAAGAAATCAGAACTAACTGATATTTTAAGCATGTAAAATGAGGCATCCAGAATCAACTGTCAAGTATGCAGGAAATTTCCATTTTTAAGAAAAGTTTTATCTTGTCTCCTTAAGAAGGGAAAATTGAAGTGCCTATGTCAATCTGAACAATACAAAATAAACGGCAGAAATTGCAGATGTGAGAAGGAATGCAAATCACCGTACTAAGAAGCTGAGAAAATTACTCAGCAGGATCCAAAAATAATTAGGAACTGAGTGAGCATATTGGTGAAATATTAAAAGTACTTTGAAAACTTTTAAGTAAAATTACACTTAGAGGATATTTTCCTCTTGGACTGTACAATGAAGCTTTTCTGAAAATAAATAACCAGTAGGGCTTGACAGTTGTTTCATCATTTGTATTCCCTTTATAAATAAAACTAAAATAGTGATATTTATGTAAAATTATGATTTAGTACACAGAAAAATTTCAGTTTGGTTGCAAATGTTCATGTTATAACTCAAGGACACTGAAAATCTGACATTTCAAATATAATATATCTGGTAAGTAGAGAAATCCTGGTTCCATAAAATAATGAAGAAGCAAAATCAGAGAGAAAAGCAATAGAGTCAATTATGTTCTTTTCCGGTCAAAATTCTAGTGATGACCAGATGCCTTTATTTTATTTCAATCATGTTTCACTGTCCTTATTTGACTGAATTTAAAAACTGGCAGTATTTCTTATGTAACTTTAATAACAACTACAAATCTAACTGTAATAAAACTCTCGATTCTGGCTGGGCTAGATTTTGTCGCTACGGTAGACTTTGTTGCGATACTTTAGACCTATGTTCTAATGAGATTTCTAAGCCATGAGGTTACCGTTTTTTGTTAACTTCGAGGAGATAGAGCAGAGCTGTGTGACTTCAGGGGAAGAGTCATGGACCTAATGAGAAATAAAGAGTTTTCTTATGAACCTAAACAATGTTATTGAGCTTGGGATGGGGACAGCAGCTCACACAGGGAAACAGCCATACCACACAGCTTTTAGAAGCTTGAATATTATTTATGAATGGTGAAGTTGGGTAAATGAACAAAGAGAATCCCATATTGTCTGTATCTTCTCACAAAATTCAATGCATCCTCCCCTAATTTAATGTGCAAAATTATATACTCTGTTGAATTTGATCCATTTGTTCTTCTGGGCACCTTTGTTGACAGGGACAAGGAAGTAATATAGGATCTTTTGTGCTTATGACATCCTTTTGACTCCAGATATAAACATTTGTCAATATCAATTATAGAAATGCTTCATGGCCATATGTATCTGGGTAATGCTGCTGTGTACTTACTGATATGGGATTTTAGATTGGCTAGATGGGGACAATTTCACAAACCCTCTCTTGACTCCCAAATTCTTATACCTTGCATGTGGGTGTATTGGCAGGAGTCTAAACTCCTACTAGTGATAATTTTGCAATTCCATAATTGCTCTAATTATAGGAAATTATTATCAGTGCTACAAATAAGTAAACCAAAGAATAATATTTAATTTTCTAGCACAGAGAGATTTTGATGAGGTGGAACAGTGCCTATTCATGGTTTAGCACTAAGCTGAAGATGTACCTCAGAGGATAATAGCATCTATTGCTCTTCCAGAGGACCCATATTTAGAAACCAGCAACAGTGTAGAGAAGCTCATAACTGTTGGTAATTCCATCACCAGATAATCCAATTTTCCCCTTCCTGCACACCTGCAGACACCTTACAGACACTTAAACACACCCCCAGACAAATACACATAAATGGAACAAAAATATTACTTGAAAGTAGACTTTCAGATTCAGGGCTTATCAATGTATAGTCAAATGTGATTTTATACAGCTACTGTCATTTTGAAACAAAACTATTTTTATCTTTCTATCTCTCGTTTTGTTTATTTATTTTGTTTTTTTTTAGAACATTTCAAATTTTTAATTTAAATTTATTTATTTATTGCTTCAGGTTACATCTCCATCATAGTGTCTTGTTTCCACCCCTTCCAGTTCCACCCTCCCACCCTCTACCCTCTAACCCTTCCATCCCACTACTCTGGAGTGGAGTGTCCCTACATAACAGGCCGCATACACTGGGGGCTTACAAGGCAGCACCACTAGAGAAAAGTGTCACATTGACAGGAAAAAAAAAGTCTATGTCCATGTTCCCTTTGGTGCCTTGGTTGTAGTATAGATATCCTGTACTACATGGTTAAAATCCAACTATAAGTGATTGGATGCCATGTGCATACTTCTAAGTCTGGGTTAGCTCACTCAGGATGAGCTTCTCTAGTTCCATCCATTTGACTGCAAATTGCATAATTTCATTGTTTCTGATAGCTGAGTAGTATTCCATTGTGTAGATGTACCACAGTTTTTTAATCCATTCTTCAGTTGAGAGACATCTGGGTTGTTTCCAGTTTCTAGCTATTACAAATAAGGCTGCTATGAACATAGATGAAGAGACTTCCTTATGATTCCGAGAGGAGACATTTGGATGTATACCCAGAAGTGGTATGGCTTGGTCCTGAGGTAGAGCTATTCCAGTTTTCTAAGATATCACCAGACTGACCTCCATAGTGGTTGCACAAGCCTGCACTCCCACCAGCGATGGAGGAGGGCTCCCCTTTCTCCACACCCCCACCAGCATGTGCTGTTATATGAGCTTTAATCTTAGCCATTCGTCGTCTTGAGTTGCATTTCCCTGATGGTTAAGGATGCTGAGCATTTCTTTAAGTGTATCTCAGCCATTTGGGATTCCTCCTTTGTGAATTTGCTGTTTAGCTCTGTTCCCCATTTTTTGATTGGATTATTTGTTTTCTTGGCATTTAATTTTTTGAGTTCTTTGTAAATTTTGGATATTAGCCCTCTGTCATATGTTGGGTTTGTGAAGATTTTTTCCCAATCTGTAGGCAGCTGTTTTGTTGGAATGACAGTGTCTTTTGCCTTACAGAAGCTTTTCAGTTTCATGAGGTCCCATTTAGTGATTGTTGGTCTCAGGTCCTGAGCTGTTGGTGTTCTGTTCAGGAAGTTGTCACCTGTGCCAATGAGTCCAAGGGTTTCTACCACGTTTTCTTCTAGTAGATTTAGTGTGACTGGCCTTATGTTAAGGTCTTTGATCCACTTGGACTTAAGTTTTGTACAAGATGATAAGTATGGGTCTAAGTTCATTGCTTTACTTGTGGACATCCAGTTGGACCAGCACCATTTGTTGAAGATGCTGTCCTTTTTCCATTGTGTGGTTTTGGCTTCTATGTCAAAAAATAGGTGACCATAAGTGTGTGGGTCTATTTCTGGATCTTCAATTCGATTCCATTGATCCACTGGTCTGTTTCTATACCAATACCATGCTGTTTTTACTTCTATTGTTATATAGTACAGCTTGAAATCTGGAATGGTGATGCCTGCAGATTTTTTTTTTTTTTTTTTTGTACAGGATTGATTTAGCTATGCTGGGTTTTTTGTTGTTCCATATAAAATTGAGAATAGCTTTTTCAGGTCTATGAACAATTGTGTTGATATTTTGATAGGAGTTGCATTCAATCTGTATATTGCTTTTGGTAGGATGGCCATTTTTATTATGTTGATCCTAACTATCCATGAGCATGAGAGATCTTTCCATCTTCTGATGGCCTCTTCAATTTCTTTCTTTAATGGCTTGAAGTTCTGTTGTACAGGTCCTTTACTTGCTTGGTTAGAGTTACCCCCAGGTATTTTATATTGTTTGTGGCTATTGTGAAGGGGGTTGTTTCCCTTATTTCTTTCTCAGCCCATTTGTTTGTTGTATAAAGAAGGGCTTCTGATTTTTTTTTAATTACTTTTGTATTCAGCCACCTTGCTGAATGTGTTTATCAGCTTTAAGAGTTCTCTGGTGGAATTTTTTGGGTCGCTTATGTATAGTGTCATACTGTCTGTAATAGGGATAATTTGACTTCTTCTTTTCCAATTTGTATCCCTTTGATATCCTTAAGCAGTCTTATTGCTCTAGCAAGAACTTAAAGAAATATGGCAAAAGTGGACATCCTTGTCTTGTCCCTGAGTTTAGAGGAAATGCTTCAAGTTTCTCTCCATTTAATTTGATGTTGGCTACTGGCTTGCTGTATATTGCCTTTATTATTTCTAGGTACAGTCCTTGTATGCCCATTCTCTCCAGAACTTTTAGCATGAAGGGGTGTTGGATTTTGTCAAATGCTTTTTCAGCATCTAGCACAATGATCATGTGGGTTTTTTTTTTATTTCATCTTGTTTATATGGTGAATTATATTGATTAATTTCGTATGTTGAACCATCCCTGCATTACTGGTATGCTTGCCCTTCCGGCAGGAAATGAGATCTTCAGCATATATAGTTCTACCCCTGGAACAGTGAGGTTTTGGCCTCGGGGTGGGGGGGGGGGAGATTGCTGTACTCCCTCCCCATTGAAGTTGAATCCTTTCAGGACTCCAGCTGGTGGACTCAACCCCCAAACTTGAGACTTCCAGAGTCCACAGCATCTGTGCATGGACACACAGGACCATACCAGCAGAGCCGCTACATGCTGAGTACCCAGTGTGCAACATAGAGAGCTCTGACTTGTGAGCAGTGAAACAATCCTGGGCCATTCCTCGTTGCCTGGGAGTGGGCTGCACTAGCTCACAGTGCTTCTGGCTATAGATGCACATTGACCCTGAGAACCTCCTGAGAGCAGCTGGGGAGGACACAAACACGGTCCCGACATGTAAGCTACAGGGGAGCTACAACCCCACCCAACAGTATGTGGCCTACCAACCTTCACTGTCATCTATATGAAGACCAGTTGAATCCCAGGAACCTACAGGAACACATCCTACCACATCCCCTCACTTGAGTCCGCAATTGGGACAAAACAGGAAGAGGTGAGCTCTGGGAGACACACTGAGAACCTCCACACAAGGCCCCATACAGCCAGTGGGAAGCCACAGATCACCAAGTGATATGACTGCTACACTAAGCACCCGCCTTGGCACAAAGCCCAGAAGACTCCAGGAACAAACACCTAAGAACAGCCAGATGGCTAAAGATCAGCGAAAAAAGAGAACATTTGAATTGTAATCCTTCTTTACAGGTTACCTAGACCACCTTTGATTTAGAAAACTGTAGAAAGTCAGTAACTGGCACAAGCAGAAGCCAGGTGTGGCACATGTCAGTTTTCCAGAATTCTGCTTTGTGGGGCATCTGAATGCACTTCTCGGGGTCTCTGTTCAAACTTGCTGGAATCACTCACGGAAGATTTTAGTCCACAGGTCGCTCTTCCCCATATTTCTTTGTAAACTCTTCAGCATTCTTATAGATTTTTTTATGGTCCTTAGAGAATTCTTCAGCTAGGTATCCCGAAGTGGGTGCTCAAGCTGGGGGTTATTCACCAGTGCTATGAGGGAGTGGATTACTTGGTTAGTCTTGGTGGCTTCCGTTATCTCTCTTATGAATAAATCAGTGTGTCATTTTTCCATCAGAATACATGATAATGAATCTGTTGCCTTTCATTGCTGTGTTTTAAACTTTCCTGTGTTATAAGACCTCATATTTCTTTCCAGATCCACATTTATTTTTTTTAGGAAATAAACTAAGGACTATAATGCTGATGATTTCACGTTCTTAGGCTAGCAAACTTTTCATGTTTCTGTGCTCTTGATTCTGCCAAACACACTTTTTGTCCCTAAGGTCATGCTATAATGAGGTCTGGTTATTAGGGAGAAAAATGTATGAAATTATTTTTAAACTTCCTATTGTATTATCCAGGCGACAGGCAGTCTCTGGTCATCCTGACTTTAAATATATTAGTGGGTATCTGTATTCTAGCTGCTGCCATCTTATTCTCTGACAATTAATGAAGTAATATTTTATCTGCTAGGGTAAAGATGATTCATGATAGTTGTCTAAGTGCACCTGTCCAATAAAATTTGCAAAAGGGTAACTCTTTAACTTTTCTTCTGAATTTTTATTAGTTAATACTCATCAATAAAAAGATGTGTTCATTGTATATTAAGTTATTTTTAAAATAAAATTATATTAAGAGAGAACATAAACTTTTTTTGCTTTTCCATTTGTTGTCTCAGTAACCCTAGAGAATAATTGAACCCATAGGGTTCAGCAAAGGTAATATATTCCGTTTTTCTGTATAATTTCAAGATTTTGATGCTATTTATATGAACTTCAATGTATGTAAATTCACCATCCTCCTTATATTTTGCAATACATATTTTTGTAGATGCATTGTTTAGATGACTCCGAGACAAATTCACAATGGTACACATGCTAAGTTTTAACTCCTTTACCCTTTAGTCAATGACACCTGGAAATATACTGGCATATTAAACATATTATGACAAGTGAAATTTTGTAGATGTTATCAGGGCCTATGATTCCTTGTCTGAGAATAGCTGTAGCTGAGCGACAAAGCAAATAAGCAGTGTAACTAATGACTGACAGAAGGATGGAAGCAAATGTCCTGATGGGATTATGACAAAGACACCCCAGCAAGTGAGAAGTCTTTAACATTAAAGAACAGATTAACACAGAACAACAAATAAAAAAACAAAAACAAAAACATGGCTATCGATTCTCCAAGAATAAAGGTGAATTCTGCCTGCCACTCTACCTCAGATGAGAATTGAGACTCAATCGGCACTTTGCCTTTTGCTATGTGAGTAATTTTTACAACTAGATCATCTGTTCCAAAACTTTGATGTTTACAAAGTGACTTATGAATGAACTTTCTCATATACAGCTAGTTTTTTATTATTATTACTATTATTATTAATTACTGTAAAGCTAAAGGCAATTAATGACTGTTAGAGGGATAACTAGTGTCCCTTAGAAATGAGATCCTTTATTGGTTATCCAATATCAATAAGGCAGCCCTGAAATCCTATAGGAGCAAGCAACAGTGAAGATATAGCACAGGATGTATTTTACATATTTATAGCTTATTATTTATACATACAGATATATAAGAATTATATAATAATAAATAAAGAATAAGAGATTGTAAACTTAAAAGGAAAGGAGATATGAGAGGGGTCAGAGGGAGGAAGTGGGGAATCTGATGTAACTGAATTTTACTACCAAATACTAATAATTAAAAAAAACTCAAGGTACCATTATGTACTCTGTACATTTAATGTGCTTTCATATCATATTTGAAAAATATTTCAGTCAAGATTGTTTTCTATCAGTATTAAGTGAAATTTCATGTATAAATTTCTTTAGGAAAAGTTGTATCTTTATCAGAATGGTGAAACCAAAAGTACTGGTGAAATTGAAAATAATTTATTCATTTGTAAAATGTCACACTTAAAAGAAAAAGTAAAATATTTTCATCTTTAAACTTTAAAACTGAAATCCAGGGGAGTCAATGTTCTTGATGATTAAGTAATTCTTATAGGAACTGATTAGTGGGGCCTTATCCCTGGGAGAGACTAAATCTCTCTCTCAGTAGTCACTAGTTATCCACAACTCTTTCTTGGGATGGTACCTGTTAGCATGTATAAAAATATTATAATTGTTCAGGTCTTGTTTGGACAGGTACACTATTGAGATATCACTGGTGTAGCATCCTTGTTCTTTCTCAGACAAGAAATTTTACAGCAGATTTCTACATCCTGTGCCTCTTACAACATTCTGAATCCCCTGCTCTGCTATTCACCCCAAGCTGTCAGGCACAGGATTAGTGTTGTGGATACATCTGCTGAGACTGGGTTTCACACAGTCCCAAGATCCCTTCAGTGTGACCATGTGACCATTTGATGTTTTCTGTAATTATCTCCACTTGTTATATTGAAGAAGAAGAAGAAGAAGAAGAAGAAGAAGAAGAAGAAGAAGAAGA
>CAJQZJ010032173.1:4825889-4898373 GCA_907164525.1 Lophiomys imhausi | reverse complement strand
GAAGAAGAAGAAGAAGAAGAAGAAGAAGAAGAAGAAGAAGAAGAAGAAGCTTCTCTGTTGGAGGGTGAGAACACTTATCTTTCTGTGTGGTAATTTGATAGAGGATGGCCCCATAGGCTAAAAAATTTGAATACTTGGTCTCCAGTTAGTGAAACTGCTTAGGAAGGATTATGAAGTATGGCTTTGCTGGAAGAAGTGTATCATAGGGAAGGGCTTTGAGGTTTGAAAATCTTAAGCCATCCCCACTTAAGTTTATCTCTGTCTTGTGTTTGTGGATCAGATATAAGCTCCAGTGTATTGCTTCACTGCCTTGCCTGTCTGACTGGTGCCATGCTTGATTTTATTTTGCTGTTTGTTTTCAGAAAAGGACTGTGAATTATCATGTCTTTAATTTAAAGCTATATTTGTTATTAGATCATTGATATTTTTATGTTATGTATTTTACCATATTTACCTCCTTTCCTCAACTATTACTAAATAAACCTATGCCCCTATCTACCATACCTCAACTCTTCTTTATTTTTTTTAACACAAGTTAAATTTGTGCTGCCAATATACCCTTCTGCAGGAATGTCCTCATGGTTACACACCCTTAAAGAAAACTCATTTTCCCACTCTTAGAAATTATCACTTTCCAATATATCCTTAGTAGGATAGTCAAAGTCAATAGTGTGAATATGTATATTTTACAATTATTTTATCTGTACCCTAACAAAAATTTTACATTATAAATTTCTTCATGAAAATAAAAACGTGGAAATGAGACCTTTTTTTTTGGGGGGGGAGCATGCAAAGCAGATAAAGGAAGGAATACAGGGAAGTGAATCTGAAAGTAAGGACCATTTATTTGAGGGGTCATACAGAAACTATCATATATATAAATAATAAAATATATATATATATAAAACATATAAATAAATTTAATAAATATCAAGGAGAAAAAGCCCCAGCTAGACATCTCTTGGCACCAAATGAAATCTCCAGTGTTATGAATGGGATACATCTAAATGGATATTGGTTAAATTGATCTCAAAGACAACCCCAGACAATTCAGGCTATTACCAAGGCTATTGATTGTTCTATATAAGCTGATGGTAAGACCCCAGTTGCTGAAGATGTCACTGACACTATCTCATTGAATATAGAGAAGTCAGTCAAGCTTGTGCTTAACTAAACCCTTCATTCCTACTGACTAGTGTTCACGGTAATGGAAGGTAGTCTGCAAATTACCAGAGAAGAAAGATAATCATCAGTCAGCCTCAAATCCTGTAATCTAAAACATTCAAAACTGATTATAGTTTTAGAACCTCAAAGTCTTCCCCCAATGGCTCACTTCCTCCAGAAAGAACATACTTCACCAACTTACCCAAAGAGTCCACTAACTGGGGAGCAAGTACTTAAAAGAAGGAAAACAGAAATAGAGACACTTTAGTGAAGCAACCAAAGTAACAAAATCATTTCATGAATTTCTTTTATTTTATATATTTATTATATCATGGTATTGCTTGTGCTTGGTACTAGGTATGCTTTTGTAGATAGATAGTGGTATCCTAACATTATTGTCATTTCTATTGAGGCAATAGTTTATTTTGTCATGATAAGTGTGGGTGTGCTGCATAAAGAATTTATTTGGTGCTGGGTTTTTTAGGGTTATTTGTATTATTAATGTTGTTATTAATTTTCTAAGTGTTATTTAAATATTCTATGTATATCTTGTATAGCTTTCTTTAATTAGATAAGCCTTCACAAATATTTTCACCAAAACAATGCTATCTCTTCTCATGGATTTTTGAAAGTGATTTTTTAATAGAAGTTACATTTCTCTATTTTTTCTATCATCTATCTATCTATCTATCTATCTATCTATCTATCTATCTATCTATGTATTCATTCATCTCTCATATAATAGATACCTACTGCATCCTCTCCTCCCTTACTCTCCATACTGCCCCCACCTCCTCTCTCCCATACATCCATTGCTCCTGGTCTATTCTTAATGTACTAATCTACTCAAGTAACTATATGACATCAACTTTCCACTTCTATTCTCCATACAAAAATTTCATCAGATTTTCCTTCACGTAACATCAGCTGTATATATCCTAATGTGGGATAGAATCTCATGAATATTTCAAAGTCACCTATGTGTATCCCTTTTCTCTTCCTAGTGTTTAGACTATTTTAAAAAGCACTACCTGTAACACAGATGCTTACTTAAAACAATTTGTTGTAAAATGATTTCTGACACTGACTTAAAATACGGTCACATTGCTCTACAATCAATGTCTGTCAGAGAAACGGGGCCAAATGACTGAAGATTGATGCTGTAATGTATGGAGAGAAAATGGGAACTGTCCAGGCAGCCACTGGTATGTCATTTCTTAGTTTTGGAAGCTGCAGGCCCTGTACTTCCTATAAAATAAGATATATTTATCCCTCTCAGGTCTCTGGGGTGGTTTAAGAATAGATAGCTACAGTCTCATAGTTAAATTTTGAGTTGTTTAGGAATCAAGAGGGTGTTCTGGATCTAATAAGATGTTTTTAAAATTGTGACGCAAGTTAGTATGAAAGCTGAGTTAGATATAGAACTTTAAACTCATGGAGATGGTTAGATAGTAGAATGTTAAAGTCAGGTGCCAAATACATATGGACTGGACACTGGGAATGTATGCTAAGCCACATAACTCTCATAATTGTGGCCTATATATTTCTGTTGTTTTGTATTGTATTTATTGTTATAAGAGAAAGAGCCATTTGTTGGACTGAAAGGGGGAGCTGTTAGGGGGGAAAGATATACCTTAAACTTAAAAAAAAGGGGAAGAGGATGGGGGGTTGAGGGAGAAGAGGGTGGGAGGGCTGGACTGGAGGGGTAGTAGGGAGGGGATTGTGATTGAGTTGTAACTTGAAGAAATAAAAAGTAAATTATTAAAAAAAATTATGGTCATATGTTTAAAAAGAAAATGTGCTTCTGTACTTACCAAAACATCTCATTTATACTTTTCTGGTTTCAACTTGCAAATCTAAAAGGCACAGATGGAATTCAAAACATCTTTTACTGTGTGTCACAGGTCATACCATATATTCCTTAATGTTTTAAAACAAGGAAAATAATTATTTATAAGCAGATGTGTGCATGAATAAATTGTGTGACATTTAGCTACCTGCCTGTGCAATAACCTGTATCAATTACTCCAGCACAGCATTTAGTAATTATAGTGATATGCTTGTATGGTTACTGAACTACAGCATAAGTGTTACCACCTTTCAAATCTAAAAACAGAGAAATTTACAAAATGTAAACATTAAGTATGTCCCAGCACAACTTTACTGATGAAGCTCTTGTCTAAATTTACACATGCAAACATACGTAGATAATGTTTTGTGGAACATTTGTTTTACACTATTTATTTACATAGCGCAATAATCAGAGGTTTTTTAAAAAAATATTTATTTATTACTTCAGGTTACATCTCCATCACAGTGTCTTCTTTCCACCCCTCCCAATCCCACCCTCCCACCCTCTATCCCCTATCCCTTCAGAGTTTTAAACGTTGGAAAATTAGGAATAATACATGGTTTTCTTTAAAGTTGATTCCTGATTCTTAATTTGTGTATGATTCCTCTCAAATATATTTTGTGATATAATTTGAAAATAGTTATTTCTGATTAATAAGAAAAATTTATGATATGAATTATAATATATGAATAGTTTATTGCAGTATATTCAGTTTGTGATTAATAATAAAATGTCACATATAACTATTAAACTACTATCATAGAAATAGGGTCATTAATATTAATTGAATGGCCAGAACTACTGAAACTATTGTATTTGGTAAGCTACTGTTTTTGTTATTTTTCTGAATTATCTTGATCACACTATATCATTCTAGTACTTGCTTTTATGCACATCACTATAGGCATTTCAGTCTCGATTTCCTGAAGATTGGTAATGTCCAGATCTGCCTTGACTTTGTCTTATGTTTGTGTTTGTCATCTTCAGTGTGAAGTGCCTTATTAATTTAGTACTACCTAGGCAATCCTTGAAAAACAAACAAACAAACAAACCAAACCAAGAAACATCCTGTTGAAGAAACTATTACTATGTACATCTAAGCAATAAAAAATAAATTTATCACAAATTGAGATAAAATTTCTTGTTGGCTCAATTTCTCCTCCATTGTAATGACATTGTTATGATTTGGAAGTTGTGTAAAGGCACATTATGTAGTCCTCATGTAGACTATGATATCTTGATACCACAACTTTTCAATATTTTTCAACAATATTACTCCTACAGTTTTTCTTTCTGAGATGATACCAGGTCTTTTATGCAAAACAGTACAGAGACTGGTATGTAATAAGAATGTCTTATCATAAAACTGTCTCATTTTTTGGCATGAAGAATGAGGCTAAACCTGTTTTCACTCCTATATTATTCTCTAGTTCTATTTTTTTTTTCTATAAGTTACGGTGAATTTTTTTTCAAAATCTGTATCATGAAGCTCTTTCCCTAACTTGATATTGTTTGATAACTTGAGTAAAAGTACATTGTCAATAGAACTTGTGTCCAAACAAGATTATGAGACAGTAACAAACACTCAGGAAATTGCAGAAGAATTAAAGTAAGTGAATGATGATTTTTGGAAATAATCTATAACTTCTATTGTACACACAAACACACTTGCAAATATATACTCAAGGAAAAATGAAGGTTTCTCTACTACCAAAAATTTGCAAAGAATATAACCAAATATACATTTTATTAAGAGGAAATTTTATCCAGGAAAAGTAAAAAATAAGTACATTAAGGTTTCAGTTAATAAAAGAAGTGTATGATGTTTTAATTTTTCTTAGTGTGAAGTCCTTTTTCTTGGTATAATGTATTACTATATGTTACATAGAGAAAAGCATTCCTATATTCAACATCTTTCAGGCAGAATTTTTCTTACATCATGATACATATTTTATCTCAAATATTTTACATTATAAACAGCATTTCTAAGAAAATATACAGGCTAAAAATAATGAGAGTGTTATATCAATCAAGGTCATAGGTATGTCCTCAGTCTTTTGTTTTAATAAATTATCCATGTCATGATGATTACCAGTTATGAAAATGAAAATTATTATTACATTTGATAATGAACTCCTGGCAGTTTGATAACAATATGGAAATGCCTGACATTTTGTGACAGACATTTTGTTGAGAAGCCTTTATTGTTATATCATACAAAAAGTGTATTACATTATTTGCATATTTAGTATAAAGATAATAGGATTTCTCTACGGCAAAACTATTCTGGTAATTTATCCATAATTGAATTGTGCTCTTAGTGGGTATCTTGTGTGTATGTGAGTTTATGTAGTTTAGCAACCTTGCATTATATTGCATGGGTTACTGCTTTAAAACATTATGCTCCAAGGAGATAAATGTCAAGCTCAAGAAGTTCAGACTCATAATTAAATCATCTGCCTTCCTCCTCACACATGGTGCATAGAAAATGACTCTTCAGTTTTCATACAAAGTGAAGTTGTTCTAACTTAACTTTCTTTGTTTAGCTCCTATATTAGTATGGTTAGTCCATCTTAGTCCTTCAAAATATTGCAAAAATTGTATTGCACGATGGGGCTCTTTGCAGTATTTGTGTCATTCTTTAGTTATATAACATTGTACAAGATTTTTTTCTTGTATATTATTATTGAATTTTTCTTTGGTCAGTAAAATGTTGCATTGTATGTAATGAATGATTTCAGAATAAAGAAAATGGAAATTGAGAAACAGTTTCAAAACATGATATCATCAGTGTTCCATACATCACTTGTAAATCTTACACTATAATAGATTTCAATGTGGATTGAAAGAAGATATTATGTCTGGGGAATAATATCTTCATATATTTTAAACACCAACAATTCTGCAATATGAGAAATTAGCATTGTTTAGTTAATTGGAAATAAAATATTGACTAATAAATAAATTTTACAAACAAAACAAAAATTTCATAATCAAACTTATATAAAGGTTTCCATTGTAATATATCATATCACAGCAAAAAGCAATTACACACTTGGGAGTTTTATCTCCTGAAAATTTTGAGATATCATTTATCCTTAACTCCATGTAACTATGGTAAAACTCTAGATTCAGACCTGTAATTCTGCCTTTGATGCAATACAAGACTCAACTAATTCTATCCATGTAACCCAATTTATTATAATGAATGTGTTGCAGGTTGTTAAATAATCCAAGCAGAAGCCATTTCTTTGCATGATTGAGATTATTAAAGATGTAATATACTGATGTATATAGGGTACTTCAGAAGTGTTAAAAATGAATTTTCCAGGAAAGAAACTACTGTAGAATACCACAGAGATTACAGTAAATTATAAGGTAGCATGAATATCTATATAGTACAGTTTACTATGTGCATGTGCACATAATTAAAAACTAAGCTTAGAATAAAGATATAAAATTATTTGATGATTCTTCTGTTAGTTGGTCAGACTTGTAATAAACTCTATTAGAAATTTATTTTGTCACCAATTCTGCAGGATGGGATTTCTAAGATGAAGGTACTGATAGAGATTCTGTGTCTTATGAAGGTTTATTCACTATAGGTGGAAAACTGCAGCTGTGGCTTCCCATGCTTGTCAGAAAAAGCAAATTTAACTAAAATCTCTTTCAAAACTGAATCAATCTCATCTTCAGGTCCTAGAGCTAACCATGTGATCACCAGCATTAAGACTATGATGATAACACTGCCTCATTAGGAAATAGGGTCTGAAATATACATGTGTGGGAGAGAAGAAGAATTGTATTTCATTCTCATGCCATCCTGGTAACACTTAGAATGTGCTTTGTTGTAGTAAGCATATTGAACAGGAAATCTATCCTTTAACAAAAGTTTGAGTATCCAATGTACTAATGTTGACTACTGCTACATTACATTATTATTCATCAGATTCAAGGTTTGTTTATCCTGTGTGACTGAGACTTTTCTCTTGGTAGCTAAATATTTTCCACTGCTATAAAACCCTGGCAACTACTATTATACCTTGTGATTGTTTGCATTAGAATAATTAATATAAATTACTTAACTTCAATTTATAATAGTTCTTTCCTTTTGTTTTTTTCCCTATGTGGGGCAGTGTCCTTGTGGTCTCTCCTTGTTATCTCAGAGTGTATAATGTGATTGTCTTTTAATATTGAAATATATATTTTTGAAATATAAATAACTTTTGTGTAAAGTTAGTCCATCTTTGTGAAAAATATGTTTCACAAACAATCATAATATTTGATGCAGAACATGTGCAGATAAATCAGAAAAGTACTTTAAAACTTTCAAACTCCCACCTTGGTTGAGTAACACAATAAAATCCAGTTCAATCCCATGAGAAATTCTGGCCAGGGATTGTTTAGAGTGAGGGATAACATCTCAAATTAAACATGTTAAGAAATGATTTGTCATGAGCTTACTCTGACTTTTAGAAAGTGAATTCATAATGGCAGAATCATCAGTCTGAACACAATTTCAGCATTTCTGGGACAATTCCATATGGCCCTGACACAGAAGCTCAGTCAAGTTAGGAGGAATTTGGTTCACAACGAGTCTCTGGTTTAAGGAAATTTTGTGATAGTATGATGAAAGGCATGAAAATGAATTTTGAATTTCTCAACATCACAAGCCATGTGCACCATGTTGTACATGTGTGTCAACATCAGAGAATCCCTCCTGGGAGATAAGAGGAGTCTGTCAAAACTCAGGGAATGATATTGCCACTGCCTTAATTCACCTTTGGGGACATTTTGTTAATGACATATGTTTGCTCTACTACAATACAATGAATATTTCTATGTGATCCCAACATAGCTTTAAACAATGCAAAATAAAGTGTCTGCATTTCTACAAAACTTGATGAAAATGTTACCAGAAGTACTCTTACATTACAATGCAGACAGTCCCCTTGGCTTCTCTAGCATCTCAGCTAGCACTTCCTGTTCTTATATTAATTTTGTCTGTTTTCTGAAGTGTTCCCACCCAGCATCACTTTCTCTCTTTCTCTGTGTAGGTACATTTTCTCTCACTTGACAGAGCCAGTTTAGGTTTAGGTGTGGCTTTAGAAAAGTAGGTTCTTACCTTGCAGATATTCACTGTTGGTTGTTTTTCAAGATGGTTTTTTCTGCCTTAAGTTCCAATCATTCTTTGGGACGGGACAGGAAGACATCTCCACTTAACGATTGAATGTGAAATCGTGCAATTTGCAACCAAATGGATGGAACTAGAGAAGCTCATCCTGAGTGAGCTAACTCAGACTCAGAAGGTTGCACATGGCATCTATTCACTTATAATCAGATTTTAGCCATGTAGTACAAGATAACTATACTACAACCAATGCACCAAAGGGTACAGGAACATAGACTGTGTTTACTGTCAATGAGACACTTTGCCCTAGTGGTGCTGCGCTGTAGGTCCCCAGTGTATGAGGAGGCTCTTGGCCCTCATATGACTGCTGAACTGGGGTGGGGGACTGATATGTAGAGACACTCCACTCTGGAGGAGTAGGATGGAAGGGATGGGGATAGAGGGTGGGATGGCGATACTGGGAGGGTTTGAAACAGGATACTGTGATGGAGATGAAACCTGAAGTAATAAATAAAAATTAAAAAATGAAAAATAAAAAGGGATTGAATGAGTGAAATCAGCACATGGCCTTAGTATGTCCCAGAATCTTCACCTCATTCCCCTTCTTCTGAACCTGATGTTTCTTCTCTTATCTCTTCTTTTTCTAGTTCTCTTTTTTCTTCTGTCTTCCTCTGAATCTCCATCTCTGTCTCTCTCTCTGTCTCCTCCTCTGTCTCTGTGTATCTCTCTGTTTATATCGCTAACTCTCACCTGTCTTCCTGAGATTTTGAGAAAGTCTTAGATATCTTATACTTGCTTGAACTCATCATCCTTTTCCCTCTACTTTCCATGTGCTGTCATTTTAGTGAGTGCCAACCTTACCAATATTTTCTTCACATATGTGCTAGTGGATATTTGAGTTGCTTCCTTGTCATCTTGGGTATTGTAACTAATATTGCAGTGAAGGTAAGATTGCAGGGTTTTATTTGTGTTTCTGATATGCCCTTTTTCAGATAAATATTGAAAAGTAGGTTTGTGGGTCATAAGATATTTCTACAGTTGTTTGTGTGTTTGAGGATCTTGCACCCATTTTTATGCAGGCTTCATAATGATATATTTCTACCCATGATGCACAGATGTTCCAATTATTCCAAAGTCTGCCACAGATATATGAATGTAGTACATACATATACAAACACACAATTGCTACATTTGTACTGACCAACATGTTACAACATTACATTTTAAAATAACATTTTATTTGCATTTTCCTAATCACTGTACTCATGACATATTTGTCATATATTAATTAAGCATTGGAATTTTATTATGTGGCAAGATGTATCTGGTTCAATTCTTATTCCATTTTTGCCACCAGGAAACTAATTCATATGCTGTTGCATTTTAGAACCATTATCTTTTCAGACCATCAGTTCGCTGCCAGAATTCAGATTTTCAGGATGGTTTTCTCATGATGTATGTGGCCTTTAGAGGGTTGATTAGTTGCATAGTTGCTGACTTCATAATATATGTCATACTTCATTTTATGAAAAGAATCAAAAACATTTTTACTTTGTTTTAATTTTTGCTGTTCTGAAGTTGATTTGAGTTTAATACCAACTGCAGTGGTTCATTCTAGTGATACTTCTGGCCACATATCAACACATACTTAGTTTGTAGATAAATATAATTTAAAAGAACTTTAATTTCAAAGTGTTTATTTTATCCATGATTATTAAAATAAAAAAGAAACAACATCAGCAAACCAAATAAGCAAACAAACAAACAAACAAAAAACCAGTAGGGCAGCAAGGATGGCTCAGCATTTAAGAGAATTTGCTGCTATGCATATAATGTAATTCAGTGTCTATCGCCAGTATGGTGAATTATAACTTTTGTTCATCACTTCAGTTCCACGGCATCTGGTACCCTCCTCTGTCTTCTATAGGCTCTTGGCATCTATATAATGCACTTACATACATATAGGCTGTGGTGGTTCAAATAAAAACTAACCCTGTAGGCTCATATATTTGAATGCTCAGTCATGAGGCAGTGGAACACTGCGATAAAATTAGAAGGACTAGGAGTTGTGACTTTAATGAAGAATGTGTGTCTTGGGATTTGGGCTTTGTAGTTTCAAAAGCCCATGTTTATCTACCTACCTATCTATCTATCATCTATCTATCTATCACCTATCTATCTATCTATCTATCTATCTATCTATCTATCTATCTATCTATCTATCTATCTATCATCTGCCTGTGGAACATGTTGTCACCCTCAGCTACTGCTCTAGTCTCTGTATACATTCCATCATGCTTCCTACCATGATGTCAATGGATTAAATCCCGGAATCTGTAATCAAGCCCCCATTTAAATTCTTCTCTTCATTCGAATTGCCTTGGTCACAACCACAACAATAAAACAAAGACTAAGACACAGAAAAAATATACATATATATAACATGCAATAAATATATCATTAATGAAACCAGTAAAGAACTGACAAGTTAATGATAAATAATATATATTGAATGACGTTTCTAATGAGAAAAATCTAAGAATTTGTTTTAAATGTTTTAGAAATTTTTTTCAACACATGATGACTATTTTAAGAAGGTAGGATTTTCTTTCAAAGAAAGTAAACAGCTTTCATATGCACACATGATAAGAGTAAACTATGTATATGTATGCTTTACATATATAGCTTCATTTTCTTATAATTTTCTCTTTGTCTATGAGTTATAACTGTAATTTAAATTAGTTGAGAAAAAGATGTTGATTCTTTTCTCAATGAAATAATTCAATTTGTGAAAATCCCATTTTCTCATATTACAGAGGCAGTAATGGATATACCCATCAAGTGCTTCAAGGGCCAGGTGTTTGCTCAGCTTCCCATGTAATCGTCTTCTTGGTTTTTTTTTTTTTTTCCTACTTTGTTGAGTTTTCTTTAAGTGCTTTGTCAAGTACCCAATGTAGTTTCAACTTATAGTTGGCACTTGATTATCTCCTGGGAATAAAATATTATAGGCTACCTGTGATAAAACTTGATTTTCCGTGTTTATAGACATCAGTATCGTCTCTACTCGCAATTACGATATTTTCTGACATACAAGCTATTTCTTCAGCTAGTTTGAGTACAAGTCAAATTAATTTTGTCTTTATTTATACATTGTAATATATACGCATATAACATCCAACCAAAAATACTCGAATATTTATTTCAGTATAATATCTCTGTAAATATTTTGTAATATCTTTTATATTTTTGTAAAATTTTGTAATTTTTTTACAATTACAGTATAATTTTGTTTAAAAAGGGTTTTTATTATAAAACTGAATATTATTATACTCTCAACAAAAGATGTAAAATGTTTTATTTTTCAAGTTATGCAGTAACAGGAAATATGCACATCACTCAGAGACATTTTGAATTTTTTCTTATAAAATTTGTAACATGGGTAGATTAAGTATTAAGATATTTTTTACTCTACACAGCATAGGTTGACAAATAAAAGGCCCTTTGCCAGGAATAGGCTACCTCTCTTGGAAATGTTGGCTACTGATGTCCAACACATCCCCATATGTTACAGGCTATTGCTTTTGGGAATCGTTGAGACTTTGACAATAAAATATTACTGCTGAATCCACAGCACTCTTGTATTAGAGAGCATGAGCATATCAAACTTTCACTTACCTGTGATTCTTACTCCTTCTGGCTAGCTTTACAGAGTGCCAGAAGGTGCTCTGTATGCTACCAAAGCAGAGAACTTATTCAACCGGGAACCCAGTGAGTTACAGTGGTGACTGACCTGACATATACGTTCATTAGGACAATAATGACACTAAGATCATGGGAGTAAGAAGCTGCATTTTGACAAGTTTAAGTCCTGCTCTACTGTAAAAGTTGTTTTTATTTCCTCAGATGATGGAATGAGATGATAACCTTACACAAGCTTTACAAATACTTGGCTTGGGGTGACCCAAATGTGCCTTACATCTTTACTGAGGTCAAGGCTAGATAGGCTATGTGTCTTTGGCTCCAACCTACTACGAATATTGCACAGAATGGATATAGTGTTGATCAGATGTGCAATGATTGTCATTATACCCATAGAGTATTCATCTTCAGCGTTCATCAGAAATTATTTTACTATAGTAGATAATTGACACCCAACTGGCAAAAGTGCAGAAAATGAAGGAATAAATCGATCCATTCTGTAAGCCTGAAGGAATTTGGGTATATATATATAGTGATATCAGTCATGTATTTTAAGATAAAATACATAATTACAAATAATATTTGTAATAACTTTAATTTATTATTAAATATATTTAATTATTATTAAAAAATTATATATATATATCACAAATCTCAGGGATCATAATGGAACAGGGCATACAACGATTATAAGACTCTGAGGCTATAGATGACAGAATGGGAACAATGTGTTTCATATATAAAAGAAAAAACAATTGCACATACAGACTCACAGCAGTTGTAATATCATGCCAATTTCCTGACTGTATTGAAGCCAGGAAATATCCCTCCATGGAGAAGGGAGATGGGCTCAGAGTCACACCTTAGGAGAGGAATAATTATCAATCGATTAATTCTGGGAGAAGAGTCAATTTTTTTAAAGGATGTGACCTCATGTAAGTTAAACAAAATCTACTGGGTGGCTACATCCAAGAGTATATAGTCATCAAAAATTGTACTTGATTTGTACAATTGTACAAAAAAATTGTACTTTGAGAAAAAATATATGTATATATACAAAATTATATGGGAAAGGAAAAAATTGTGTGGTTTGGACTGGAGACAAGGAGAGACTATGATCAAAATATAATTCATGAAATTATCAAAGAACTTATTAAAATATTATTTGTAATCATGTATTTTATCTTAAAATAAGTGATTTATATCAATAAATCTGTGGAGTAAACATATGTTTATTGAATATGTTGAAAATGAACCTATTGTTTAAATTTCTTTTCATTAGAACATAGGTCATCCAAAAAGTTTTCCAAAATATAGTTTAGATCTCGTTTGTTTCATCTTTCTTTCCTAATTTACATCTGTCTTCTTTCATTCTACTGTAAGCATAAAAAACTCAAGAAGATTAAATTTTTAAAATTATCACTTGTAATTTTCCTCAACCAAACACCCAAAATCACTTAAGAGGTCTGCTTTCCACAAAACTGAAGGATAGAATTTGGTTTCTATCATTTGTAATGTATAGGCAGTCAATGAAAAAGCCAGAAAGAGAACCTGAAAAAAAGTGAGTTTCTTAACACTAAAGCATGAGATACAAGAAAAAAAATGGTTTGAAATAGATTTTTAACATTGAAAATGTATTTCAAAACTATGCACTGATTTAAATTATTGGTTATATTGTCTATTATCTATGTGATTTCATTAGAAGTTGTAAAATTTTCATTTCCTTAAACAATTACTGTGTTTTACTTCTCTGCTTGTTGGCTAGCAAAAAAAAATATGACCAATAAATGTTTTATTTTCAAATGTATTGGTATTTCTCAAATAGATTAATCAATAATTAAACAAAATGGAAATGGAAAACTCTTTTATTACATATTAGGATGTCTACTCCAGGTTGCTTCCTGGGACCATTTACTTGGAAAAACCTTTTCCTAGCCCTTTACTCTGAGGTAGAATCTACCCTTGTTAGTGCCTTACATTTGTTCTATGGAGTAAAATGATGGGTCTTGATTATGGATCCATTCTGTAACCCTGTGTCTTTTTTTTGTTTGTTTGTTTTTGTTTTGTTTTTTCGAGACAGGGTTTCTCTGTGTATCTCTGGCCGTCCTGGACTCGCTTTGTAGACCAGGCTGGCCTCCAACTCACAGAGATCCACCTGCCTCTGCCTCCTGAGTGCTGGGATTAAAGGCGTGCACCACCATGCCCGGCTATCCCTGTGTCTTTTTACTAGGCGGTTGAGTACTTTGATGTTGAGAGATATTAATGACCATATGTTGTTATTTCCTGTAATTTTTATATAGCTGGTTGTTGTGTGCTTATGTGTTTCTTTTGGTTTAACTGCGCTGGAGTTTCCTGTTTCTTCTTCGGTGTAGCTATCTTCTCTGGGTTAGAATTTTCCTTCTAGGATCTTCTGTAGAACTGGATTTGTGGATAGATATTGTTTAAATTTGATTCTGTCATGGAATATCTTTTTTTCTCTGATCATGGTGATAGAAAGTTTTGTTGGGTATAGCAGTCTGGGCTCGCACCTATGGTCTCTTAGGGCCTATAGGATGTGTGACCAGACCCCTCTGGCTTTTAAAGTTTCTGAGGAGAAGTCAGCTATAATTCTCATGGGTCTAACATTAGACGTTCCTTGATATTTTTCTCTTACAGCTTTTAATATTATTTCTTTGTTCTATGCATTTAGAGTTTCATTTATTATGTGGTGAAAGGAATTCCTTTTCTGGTCAAATCTACTTGGTGTTCTGTAGGTCTGGGAATTTTTCTTCCATGATTTTGTTGAAGATGTTTCCTGGACCTTAGGATCAGGAATCTTCTCTTTCATTTATGCCGATAATTTTTAGGTTTCATCTTTTCATTGAGTCTTTTATTTCTGTATGTTGCAGGTGAGGAATTTTTTAGGTTTCTCATTTTATTTGGTTGTTTTACCGGTTTCTTCAATCAAGTCGTCCTTACCTGAGATTCTGTTTGTTATAGTCCAGTTCCATCTGTAACTGGAATGGATTTTTTCTACCCCTATAGATTTTGAGGAAATGCATAGTGTTCGTTTTCAAGTGTTATGAAGCTTGACAAAGAAAAAAGGACAAGCCTATGAATGTTATTATCCATGCCATTGCCCTTTGCCACCCATTGCAGAAGTACATAATCAAGTTAATTCAAAATAAAATAGAGAAATACACACACATACATACTTACACACACACATATATTCGTAATGGGTTCAGAAGTATCTTAACTAAAGCTATTATAGATATCAGAATTTTAACCAATATTCACATGATATAGTATCCTAAGACTATTAAGATTACATCATCTAACTTTTTAGATCCTGAATGAATAATTTATCCAACTGCCAGTGAACATTGACTGTTTATCACACAACATAATTGTGACATTTAATGATTATATATAAGATAAAAGTATATAATTATGTTTAATATGTTTTTGTAGGAAGTTTATCTCAAAATCCATTTTGGAGGCGTGAGATCTAAGTATTTAAATTTTTTTTAATTTCTTCAAGTTACATCTCAATAGAATAAAATACTACTTATCTATCATAGACCTATTTATTAACATAGAAGAAGAGAATGAATTTCTGTTTGTTCATTAAATCCCTACATAATATTAGCTAACTAGGCAAGGGCTCTAATAAACACAATTCAGAAATAGATAGAACAGAAACATTTAAGCTTCAGACAATTTACTCACACCCTGATCTTCCCCTTTCCACATACTGTTATTCTGCTTTGTTGCTACAGAATTTAGGAGAAATTCTAAAATCATTTTGAGAGTTCTGAACATAGAAAGAGCATACAAAGGCAGTGTATATTACTTAAAGTATATGTGCAAGTTCACTTGGCACTAATTGTTAGGAGAGATTAACACTTTAAATCTACAGTGATGGAGGCACTGCTACATTCTCACCGCTCCTGTGAATGAACTCCCACTCAAAAGAAAGAAGCAACAAAATGAAGAACAGGAGTTGGTGAAAAACAGAGATTCACTAAAATTTATTATAAAGGAAAAATAAAGTTAATAAAATCAATAAAAACAAATAAAATAAAATAAATAAATGAAAGATGCTTTAGACACTTTAGTGGCTCCATTTCCACACACGTTTCAATGATGTCTAGTATTCTTACTATTATGCATGTAGTTCAGGTGACTATGTCTTTTTAGAATGACAAAATCTTAAACATAACAACACATATAACACATATTTAGAGATTAATCAAATGTTTTTATTAAAAAATTGGAACATACATACCTTCTTACATTTTTAATGGATTGTTAAAAGTCACCAAGTTGTGGTAAGTACTGATAATTTGGTTTACACAAGAAACACACACACACACACACACACACACACACACACACACACACACACCACATTTGAAAGTCCAAAACTTTGTAGAGTACTTGAAATTTGAGAATTTTCTCTCCCAAATAAAGTGTTTTCTTTGATGATAGTCACACTTTCAATTTAATGGAACAGAAACTCCCTTACTTTTTAAATTAGAGCAATCTAACAAAGCCGCAAGTTTCCCATAGGAGCCCTCCATCAGTTGTGAGTTTTCACTTCAGACTCTTATTCCTGCAACAGATAATGCCAGAGTAACAGCTCCAGTGAATCATTACAAACCATTAAACAATGAGACTCTAGGACTTTTCCTTCTCTTACTGAGGATAATATGAAAATAAACTTTGAACTGGGTGAATTAAGGAGTCAGATCTATTACAAATAGAGCACAAAAGAAACTCACAGGCAATTAAAAGGTACAGCTATATATCTCCAATCTGCATACTAACAAAAACATTGACATTTGTAGAATCACTTGGCAAATGAGCTGTGTCTAGCCTAAATTGACATAATGTAAGACTTACATATTTGACATGTCTTTCTCAATCATCTTTTATGTGGAAAATATGAAGATAAACTGAAGATAAACTAGTGGAGAATTTTTTTTAATTCAAAACTATGAGCTTCCGTATACTGCAATGGTTATTTTCTCTGTTTCCTCACTTTCTTTGTTTTTCAACTGTGTCAAATATAAGAATTTATGTTGAAGCAATTTTATATTGCACATGATGCTGCCTTTATAGATAAGACCATTTTCTGTCACATCAGACTAAAAATTTGGGATATTATATAGTTTTATAAGTTGCAAATGGATAAATGAATTGACTTCACTCTTCCAAAGTTCTTTGTACGCCCATTAAATTCAGATATGTTTAGCACCAGTTAAAAATATCTAGAGTCCTTCATTATCCAACTGAGACATTGCTAATTTAAAACACTGTTGTCCCAGGTCTTCGGCAAACAGCTATATATCTATAATTTTATATTCATTTAAATAATCATTTTTAGCCATGAATGTCCATCCCTCACCTGGTGTGATTGGGCCTAGGCCCATTTGAAGCTGACTGGCTGTTTGGTCCTCAAGTGGATCCCCTAGCAATCTGAATGGGGTCTATCTCAGACTTGAACAATGTTGGCTCCTCCAGGAGCTCATGTTCCACACAGAGCTGCCTTGTCTTGCCTCAATGGAGGAGGCACTTAGTCCTGATGTGACTTGGTGTACGAGGGTGGGTTGGTGCTGGATGGGGAGGGAGTCTGTGGGAGGGTAGAACTGGGAAGAGGGGAAGGAGGAGGATGGGATTGGAATGTAAAAAAAAAAAAGAAAATGTTAAATCAAAACCACAAAAAATCAATCACTTCCATTGATATCATATTTGATATATC
The DNA here is from genome assembly GCA_907164525.1 of Lophiomys imhausi. NCBI lineage: Eukaryota > Metazoa > Chordata > Mammalia > Rodentia > Muridae > Lophiomys > Lophiomys imhausi. The sequence goes on along the minus strand of CAJQZJ010032173.1, from coordinate 4,880,781 downwards.
ATTATTTTACAGTGCACATAAGAGATACAATATTAGTGAAAGTAAATTAAACACTTGGCATTAAGGTAGTGAAACTGTTTCTATTTAGGGTGTTCTCTTTCAGTTATATATTTAACCCTGTCCATATTGTTTGACACAGTTTCTAAGACACTAAAATGAGAACTTAGTGAAATCTTGACCTCTGCCTACCCAGTTAGCAAATGCACATCTTGGGTCGTCTTTCTGTAACCGTCTCCTGCTTGGGTATGTGACCCACTTTCATTTACAGTGTTCATGGTTCTTTCAGAGATCGTTAGCTATCAAACTACTCTTTTCCTGACAGCAGAGACTATCTCAGCTTTCTGCAAGTTGCAGAGAATCTTTACTGCAATATAAAATGAAGTTGTCAGAGGAAAAAGAATAAAAGACATTCCTTTCCATCAATCAGATTCAATAGGAAATGAAGTCTACTGTAAGATTTTGCTTCTGTCATTCAAGGTCAGGGGATAGTTAAGTAACATCACTCAGAAAATTCTGAAGCTAGACTTCGCTCTATCTGTGCTCAAGAATCAGTGAGATTACTTCTTCCTTTCTCTGCTCTTTATCTACAGAAATGAGGATAAAGCAACTTCAGTAGAAGGAATTCTTTTTGTGAGAAGTAAAATTTTATGCCAGAGTGAATCTGTTTCTGGTTTATCTTCTGAATTTCATCTTCATGTCCATCTTTAGAGTCCATAAGTGACATGTAAGTGGAGTGCCAAGGAAATGTACATCTAAGAAGTCCTGGTCAGCATGTAGTCCTCTACAACACTGACTCACATTTATTTAGGTTTTCAACTCATCCTGAAGGTGGGGTTGCCAGTAGTTAGAAATGGGTAAAATCCCAAAGTAGTTTTGATTTGCATTTCTCTGAGGGTGGAGGACACTGAGCATTTTAAAAAGTGTTTCTCAGCCCCTTGTGTGTGTGCTTTTTAAAATGTTTATTTATAACTTCAAGTTACATCTCCATCACAGTGCCCTCCTTCCACCCCACCCAGTCCCATGTTCCCACTCCTTTCTATCCTACTCCTCTGGAGTAGTGTCCCTACATATCAGTCCTCTGCCCCAGTTCAGCAGTCATGTGAGGGCTAAGGGCTTCCTCGTATACTGAGGAACTACATGGCAACACCACTAGGGCAATGTGTCTCATTAGCAGGTAACAAAGTCTTTGTTCCTGTTTCATTTGGTGCATTAATTGTAGTATAGTTATTCTATACTATATGGCAAAAATCTGACTATAAGTGAATAGATGCCATGTCCATCCTTCTGAGTCTGGGTTAGCTCACTCAGGATAAGCTTCTCTAGTTCCATCCATTTGGCTACAAATTGCTGCATGATTTTGTTGTTTCTGATGACTGAGTAGTATTCCATTGTGTAGAAGTACCACAGTTTTTTTTCATTTTTTAAATAATTTATATTTTATTTCTTCAAGCTATATCTCAATCACATTCCCCTCCCTACTTCACCCTCCAGTCCCAGCCTCCCACCCTCTTCCCCCTCAACCCCCCATCCTCTTCCCTTTTTTTTAAGTTTAAGGTAATCTTTTCCCCCCAACAGCTCCCCCTTTCAGTCCAACAAATGGTTCTTTCTCTTAACAATAAATACAATACAAAACAACAGAAATAAGTAGGCCACAATTATGAGAGTTATATGGCTTAGCATACATTCCCAGTGTCCAGTCCATATGTATTAGGTACCTAACTTTAACATTCTACTATCTAACCATCTCCATGAGTTTGAAGTTCTATATCTAACTCAGTTTTCATACTAACTTGCATCACAATTGTTAAAACATGTTCCTAGATCCAGAACACCCTCTTGATTCCTAAACAACTCAAAATTTAACTATGAGACTCTAGCTATCTATTCTTCAACCACCTCAGAGACCTGAGAGGGATAAATATATCTGATTATATAGGAAGTGCAGGACCCACAGCTTCCAAAACTAAGAAATGACATACCAGTGGCTGCCTGGACAGTTCCCATTTTCCCTCCATACATTACAGCATCAATCTTCAGCCGTTTACCCCATTTCTCTGACAGATATTGATTGTGTAGCAGGAATTATGAAGGACTTGCCTACCCTGTCTTGGTAGAGCTAGGCTGTCGAATTACCTGCTTCCAAGTTTTGTCCTTTTTGAATAGCATTCTATTTACAGTTGAAGCAAGGGGTTTTTCTTGCCTAGAGATAGGCTTGCCACTAATTCAACCATATCCCACAATTATTTTTTTATACATTCCTCATTTGAGGGACATCTACTTTGAGATTGCATTCTGCACCAGACTGAATCACCAAGGTAAATAAAACAGATGACGGCACATGCTGGTGAGGATACTAGGAAATTGGAACCCTTACTCATTGCTGGTGGGTGTACAAATTTGCAGAACCACTGTGGAAATCAGTGTGGTGGTTGCTCAAGAAATTGGGGATCAATCTACCTCCAAATGCAACTACACCACTCTTGGGAATCTATACCAAAAAGAAGAAGAAAAAAAAAAAAACTCTACACACTACAGAAACACTTGCTCATCTGTATTTGCTGATGTTCTATTCATAACCAGAAATTGCAAATATCCTAGATACCCATCATTTGATGAATGGATAATGAAAGTATGCTACATTTAGATAATGGAATATTATTTCAGCTTTAAGAAAAATGAAATTTACAGGCAAACACATGAAGCTAGAATCAGTCATTCTGAGATCAATGCCTAATTCACCCTCATCAATAAAGTTTTCTCTTACAGTAGTTAGGAACTAACACAGAGACCCACAACTAGATGATGGGTAGAGAGTGAGAGACTTTGGTGTACTCGGTCCTAAATGTGATGACTTCATGAAACCCTTCCCTTCAAGGCTCCAGAATCTATACAGAAGATGAGGCAGAAAGAGTGTAAAAGCCAGAGGTGATAAACGACTCCAAGAAAACAGTATCTGCTAGAGTCAGCAGGACTGATGCATATATGAACTCACACAGAGACTGAGGCAGCATGCATAGAATGCACACAGATTCAAGCCACATGGGGTCTAAACAGTGAGAGGGGGAGTGAAAACATGCTTTCACAACTAACAAAGAAGCTATCGGCAACTGATAACTGCTGACCAAAGGAAATCAGTTTTCTCCAGTGCAGTCTCACTAGGTCACTGGGTATATTAGTTTTAACCACACTGCATGACAGGCCTCGTGCCTAAGAGAAGATGGCCACATAAAAAATAAAATTGAAAAAAGAAAATAAAAGCAATGTGTGAAATCTCTTCTGAGGAAACATGTACCATCTCTGGCACGTGTGTGTGTGTGTGTGTGTGTATGTGTGTGTGTGTGTGCTTCTTCTCTCATCAAGAGATTCCTGGATATTCTCATTTTTTTCAGGGTCTATTATTTCTTTTTTTTATATAAGTACTTTATTTTTTTTTCTTCAAGTTACATCTCAGTCACAAACCCTTCCCTATTCCCCCTTCCTGTTCCACCCTTCCACCCTCTTCCCCCCCAACAGCTTCCCTTTTCAATCCTACAAATGGTTCTTTCTCTTATACCAGTAAATTTTATACAAAACAGCAGAATTAAATATGCCACATTTATAAGAGTTAAATGGCCCAGTATACCTTCCCAATGTCCAGTTCATACATATTTGGCCCCTGATCTTAACCTTCTACCTTCCAACCATCTCCATGAGTTTAAAATTCTATAACTGACTTAGCTTTCATACTAACTTGCATCACTATTATAACCATCTTCTTAGATATAGAACGCCCTCTTGATTCCTAAACAACTCAAAATTTAGCTATGAGACTCAAGCTGTCTATTCTTCAACCACCTCAGAGAGCTGAGAAAGATAAATATATCTGATTATATAGGAAGTGCAGGGCCTGCAGCTTCCAATACTAAGAAATGACAAACCAGTGACTACCTGGACAGTCCCCATTTTCTCTCCATACATTCCATCATCAGTCTTCAGCCTTTTGGTCCTGTTTCTCTGACAGACATTTATTGTAGAGCAGGGATTGTGAAGGACTAACCTATCCTGTCTTGGCAGAGCTAGGCTGTCGACTTCCCTGCTACCAAGTTTTGTCCTTTTTGGACAGCAGTCTGTTGGCAGTTGAAGCAAGGAATTTTTACATGCCAAGAGATAGGCTTGCCACTAATTCCCCGGGAACCCTACTTCAGGGTCTATTATTTCTATTGTCTGAAAGATTGAGAAGTACAAGTGTCTCCTTAAAATGTGTATGACCAAGGTCAGCTTATACTAATTTTTGTGTGACTGTCTAGCTTACCAAACACTAATTTTTGAAAACAAATTTATTTCCACACAGTTTATTAATTGGACTCTTTGTGGAGACAGCTGACTGTATATACAGATGAATAATTTATATATTTGTCATCTGATTACTTGATCAATATTTGTCTTTATGTCATTATCTCTGTTTCATTTTATAAAAATGATAATGTGTTATAAAATTTTCCATGTGATAATTTTAGTATGTTAAATAAATAAATCTTATTGTACTGTTAAGACTCTAAGTTCCTAAGAATTTTTCACAGAGATTATATTACCTCTGAAGAACACTGTTGCTAGTAGTGTCAAAATGTTAACAATAACAGTCATTATAATTTAAGGACATGAATATATTTCCATTTATTTCTGTTTCCTTTGTAAATATGCTGTAGTTTCTCAATGATCTTTTCCTTTCTCAATTTGATTAAATAAACATCAGTGTTTTCAGTATTTTTGTTCTCCTTTTATCCTTAGTATTGGGGACCAATCTGAAGTCCTTCAATATTTAGGCAAGAACTCTGTTCCTGAGATAGATCATCAGTATCACTGTGTGCTTTTTGATGCTATTTTAGAAATTTTAAGTTACTTTATTTTATTATATACACACAATTGATTTATATACATTGACCTAGTGTCCTATAAATACATCGCATTTTCTTATTCTGCCAGTTTTAGGTGCATTTTTGCATATATATTTGTGTTATCTAGGAATAGTGAACACTTTACATCCTCCTTACTAACAGAAATGTATTTCTTTTTCTTATCTGTACACTCTTCATCTTCTCTGGAGGAAAATGATTGATATATATTTACCAACCCTCATAATGTATCAAAATCCCATTATATGTTATTCTTTCTCATAACATGTAGATGTTCTGGCCATCTTGACTGTGGACAGTGATAGATAAAAAATCTTTTATAAATTTAATAAACAACCACTGCCCCTATTTTCACCATTTTCAATGTAAGCTGATTTCTGTCAATAACCTCAGCTCAATCCCTAAGACTCATACACTGGAAGGAGAGAACAGAGTCACTAACATTGTTATCTGATCTCCACACATGCACCACAGCATGTGTGCACACACAAGCACACATGCATTCACATACACACACATTAAACAGCAATTACATACATAAATTTTGGCAAAAATAATTGTTAAAGTTTGAAAACATAATTCTGAGGAAGGTTTTCATCAAGAAAGTATAATGTAAGAAAGTACTTTTAAGAATGGTGGACCAAATCCATGAAATTAACAATGTATTACATGATTATCACTTTGAGAAATTCAGAAATTATCTCAGAGATGTTTACATCATCCTGAGTAGAAAATCAGTGGGTGCAAACCTTGTTAGGGAAATTTAGATAACTGCTACATTGAAAATAAATCAGGGAAAAACTAGACCATGTGTCTAATAAATTTCTGTAAGTTGCCCAAGTGATACATTTCTCTCTAGTCTGAAGCTCATAATTACCAAAAGGCACCTTCCTTTGAGGCTGAATGATATAAAGGCACTGGCTGTTAATTTCAAGTGCCTTTAATGGTGGAGCCATCAAAGCAACTTCAATACTTGAGAAGTATTGTTAATATTATTTGTAAAATTACTTATTTTTATTTGTGTTTCTGTCTGCTTAAATTATTGTGTTTCATGAGTTTAAAGTTCTATATCTAACTGAGCTTTCATACTAACTTGCCTCACAATTTTAAAAATATCATCTTAAATCCAGAACACCCTCTTGATTCCTAAACAACTCAAAATTTAACTATGAGACTCTAGCTATCTATTCTTCAACCACCTCAGAGACCTGAGAGGGATAAATATATCTGATTAGGTGGAAGGGTGGGACTGGAGGGAGGAGTAGGGAGGGGATTGTGATTGAGATATAACTTGAAGAAATAAAAAATAAACTATTATTTAAAAAAAAAACTCCAGTACTCAGACAGAAAAAAAAAATATTGTGTTTCAACATGTCCAGGTCACTGCTAAAACCAGAAGTGGCTGGATCCTAAATATCTTGATTTACAGGCAATTTTAAGCAACCTGATTCGGGTGCTAGGAACCACCAAATGTTGGTCTTCTGTAACAGCAATAAGAGCTCTTAGTCATTGTACCATCTTTCCAGCCATCTCAAAATTATCCTAAGGCTTATTTACTCTACATAAAATTTCATCTTTTGTGATATAGTTTACTCTGTAAACTCTATGATCTACTGAACATTTTCATAAAAATTTCAAAATTAATTCAAATTATGATAGTAATAACTATACAATTTTAAAGTATCTTCTCATCATTAAATGTATATATACAGATGCCCACATGGGAGGATCTATGTAAGGAAAGTGTCTAATATTTTAAGATACATAAACAATGATTGCAATTTATTTGTTTTGAAAAATTGTGATGTGAGATTTAACTTTCAATTGGGCACAGCCTAGGGTCACCTGAGAACAGAACATTAATTGCAGGATTGCCCTAATTATTTTGGGCCAGGCACAGGTCTTTACCACTTTGGTGGTACCATCTCTATATAGGTGATCTTTGGGTACCTAAGAAAGTTATCTAAGCATGAAGTAGCTAGTCACATTTCTCCTTAGGTTATTCTTTAGGTTCTTGCTTACACTATAGCCCTGACACAACAAGTGTGGATTTTATTCTGTAAATTTATAAAAAGCTATATATCCCTTAAGTTGGTTTCAGTCAAGCTTTTTGTCAAGACTAAAAAAATGAAACTATGACAGGTATTAAAGCTTAAAAATCAGTTTCAAATTCAAAATCAAGAATTGTGTGTCTAATTCCCATAATTTAAAAGGAATCAGAATAAGATGTTATTCAAGTAAATTATAATTGCATACATTTAATTTTACATCTACAAGTACAAAATATTCAGAAGAAATTCTACATTTTGGGGTGGAATCCTATAATGATGTCATGGTTCTAACACACTGGTAAAAAATGGCAATTTGGTTACCTTTTTTATATTCCAACACAAGCTGACTTAAACTATTAATGAATTCATCTTATTTTAGCAAATATTACATTTGCATGCATTTTTTCATGTCTAGAGATTGTTATTTGTATTGTTTTGTTTATGTAGATTAGAACTGTGTCTTTACACCAAAGGGACCAAGAACATAGACTTTGTTACCTGTCAATGAGACACTTTGCCCTAGTGGTGCTGCCTTGTAGGCCTCCAGTGTATGAAGAGGCTCTTGGCCCTCACATGACTGATGAACTGGGGTGGGGGACCATTAGGTAGGGACACTCCACTCCAGAGGAGTGGGATAGAAGGGATAGGAGGTAGAGGGTGGGAGGGCAGGACTGGGAGGGGTGGAAAGAGGACACTGTGATGGAGATGTAACCTGAAGTAATAAATAAATATTAAATAAAAAAGAACTGTGCCTTTCTGTCTATTTTTTATTAAGAATAATTTCTTTCCATATAATATATTCTGATTATGGTTTCCATAGCCCCAACTCCTTTTAGATACTCCTCTTCTCCACCTCATTCAAATCTATAGCATATGTATATAATCAAAAAATATTCCAGAATACCTTGGCTTTATTTTGTATTGGTCTTCAATTACTAGGCATGAAGCTTTTGCGCAAGAGTGGTTTGTATACTTAGTAAGACTCCATTAGAGAAAAACACTTTTTAATTTGCATGTGGTTGCCTTGCAAATGGACCAGTATCTGGGTCAGAGATGAAGGTTGTTGTCTAGTTCTACTCTCAATTCTGGGACCACTGTCATGGCCAGATCTGTGTAGGCCCTGATCATGCTGCCAAAATGTCTGTGAGTTAGTTTGTAGATTGCCCTCCCTCTGGGTGGAAGGCCTTGTTTCCTTAGTGCTCTTCATCCCCTGTGGCACTTACAATCTTTCCACTTCCTCTTCCACAATGTTCCCTGAGATGTCAGACGAGCAAATTGATAGAGACATCCCATTTATTGCCAAGTGTTCCAAGGTTTCTCACTCTTTCTGCCTTGTCCAGTTGTGGGTCTCTATTTATTCCTTTCTTCTACAGGAGGAAATGTTTCTGATGATGGCTGAGCAATAAAGACACAAATTTATGAGTAGAATATCACTGGGGCTCTTATTTTTTTTTGTTATCTCCTTTTAGAAAAATGGTAATATTTAGTTTTCCTCTAGGTTCTTTGTCTATCTATTCTCAGATTCTTGACTACCAGAGCTTTGTCTATATTGTCTTCAATCTCACTTTATATCTAATCAGATATTAGTTGTTTATTTCCATAAGATTATTTTACATTTATTAATTAATTATAGTTACATCTCCATCACAAACCCCTACTACTACCCCTCCTGATCCTAGTCTCCCACCTTCTAACTCTTCTCCAACCTATTTTACACCTCCAGTGTGGAGTACCCCAACATATCAGCCCCCTCAGTTCATCAGTAACATGAGGGCTAAGATTCCTCTTGCACGGGGGTCCTACATGGAAGGTTCACTGGTAGGCAGTATCCCACTAACAAGTAACAAAGTCCATGTTTCTGTTCCATTAGGTCTGTTGGTTGTAGGATAGTTATCCTGTACTATATGGATAATATCCAGTTATAAGTGAATGCATGTTATTTGTATCTTTATGGGTCTTGATTAGCTCACTCAGGATGAGCTTTTCTAGTTCCTCTATTTGGCTGAAAATTGCATGATTTCCTTGTTTCTTATAACTGAGTACTATTCCATTGTGTAATGTACCACAGTTCTTTTTATCCATTCTTTGGTTGAAGGACATTGGGGTTATTTCCAGTTTCTGGATATTACAAATAAAGCTGCTATAAATATAGGTGAGTCAATGTCCTTGCAGTTTGGTGAAGTATCATTTGGATATATGTCCAGTTGTGGTATGGCTGGGTCTTGAGGTACAGCTATTTCAAATTTTCTAAAATATTGTCAGACTGATTTCCAGAGTGGTTGTACAAGTTTGCATTCCAACCATCAATGGAGGATTGTTCCCTTTTCTCCACAGCTTTGCCAGCATGTGCTGTCATTTGTATTTTTTATCTTAGTCATTCTGATAGGTGTGAGACAGAATTTCAGAGTCATCTTGAGTTGCATTTCTCTGATGATTAAGGATATTGAGTATTTCTTCAAGTGTCTATCAAACATTATAGATTTCTGTTATGTGATTTCTTGGTTTAGCTCTGTACCACATCTTTATTGGACTATTTGATTTCTTAGTGCTTGATTTCTTGAGGATCATACGTAAACATAATAAAGGCAATATATAGCAAGCCAGTAACCAACATCAAATTCAATGGAGAGAAACTTAAAGCATTTCTCCTAAAATCAGAGACAAGGCACAGATTTCCACTCTCCCCATATTTGTTCAACATAGTACTTGAAGTTCTAGCTAAAGCAATAAGACAGCTAAAGAAGATCAAGCAGATACAAACTGGAAAGGAGGATGTCAAAGCATCAATATTCACAGATGATATGATGGTATACATAAATGACCTCAAACATTCCACGAGAGAACTCCTACAGCTGATCAACACCTTCAGCAAGGTGGCTGGATACCAAAATAATTTAAACAAATATTAGCCCTTCTTTACACAAAAGATAAATGTGCCAAGAAAGAAATTAGAGAAACAGCAAACTTCACAATAGCCACAAACAATATAAAATACCTGGGGGTAACTCTAACCAAGCAAGTGAAAGACCTGTATGACAAGAACTTCACGTCCTTGAAGAAAGAAATTGAAGAGGTCATCAGAAGATAAAAAGATCTCCCATGCTCATGGATAGGTAGGATCAACATAATAAAAATGACCAACCTACCAAAACAAATGTATAGATTCAATGCAATTCCCATAAAAATACCAAAACAATTCTTTATAGCACTTGAAAGAACAGTTCTCAACTTCATATAGAAAAATAAAAAACCAAGAATAGCTGAATCAATCCTGTGTAATTAAAAAAAAATCTGGAAATGTCACCATCCCTGATTTCAAGCTATACTACAGAGTAACAGTAGTAAAATACAGAATTGTACTGGAAAGTAAACAGACTAAGTGATCAATGGAATTGAATCAAAGACACAGAAATAATCCCACACACCTATGGTCACTTCATTTTTGACAAAGAAGCCAAAACAATACAATGGAAAAAGGTAACCATCTTCAACACATGGTGCTGGTCTAACTAGATGTGAACATGTAAAAGAATGGAAATAGACCCATATTTATCAACTTACAGAAAACTTAAATCCAAGTGGATCAAAGACCTAAACATAAACCAGACACATTGAATCTAATAGAAGATAAAATGGGGAAGAGCCTTGAACTAATTGGCACAGGCAACAACTTCCCAAACTGAACACCAATAGTTCATGCTCTAAGACCAACAATCAATAAATGGGACCTCATGAAACTGAAAAACTTATGTAAGGGAAAGGTCACTGTCATTAGAACAAAACAGCACCCTATATATTGGGAAAGGATCTTCACCAACACTACATCAGACAGAGGACTACTATTTCCATAAGTTTTGTGCCTCTTTATTACATTAGTGCAAATTGCATGCATGACACCATTCAGATCAATGGGTTTATAGCTGGGATGGAGTTTACATTTTCCTTTAGTAGCATCCAGTATACCATGAACCATATACCATGTTCCAGTACCATGAACACTAGGCAGTAGTGGTGAAGGCTCTATTTAGGCACCAGCTTGAATTCTCTACATTCAGTAAGTTTTGTAGGTGTTAAGCAAGAGGACCTTACCATCCATTTGAGGAGAGAAGCCTATACCCTTGGCAATAATCTGTGTTCTTTAGGGTTTCTCCTTGGTCCTCTTTGGCCAACAATTTGGTTAAGATGCAACCCATTCCTATACTGGCCATTTCACTTGGTGAGGAGGGATGGTGAGGCTCAGTCTCCCCCATTATTTGACAATTCCATTTAGTTTGTCTTCATATGTGTACATATTTAAAGAAGCTTCTACAATGTTAGATATACATATAGCACCTTAAGTAGACCTTAATTTTAGCTGTTCACCCTTGAATTTGCTCCCTCAAATCTCTCTTCCCTCTTCCTTCTCATTTGATCCTTCCACTCAAACCGCTCTTCCCAATCCATTGGTACTATCTATTGTGTTTTATTTAACCTTACCTGGGAGATCTGTTCCTCTCCACTAGTCCCTTACTCTGTATTTAATCTCTCTGATTGGAATTTATATTGCTTTTGAAGGCATAGCATGTAATATCCATATATAGGTGAATATATACCATACTTGTCTTTCTGGTTCTGGGTTACTTTATTCAAGATGATTATTTTGTAAATCAACTCATTTACCTGTTAAATTTCCTATTTCGTTCTGTTACAATTGAGTAATACTTTATTATGTAAATGTATCACATTTCCTTTATCTACTTATCCACTGGCTACCATCTAGGCTGTCACCAGTTTCTGTCTATTAGGAATAGAGTCATCTGCTCAATGTTTAAAAGAATAATATTCTATCCTAAATTATAAAAAAATATTTATTTTTATTTTTCAGTGATGATTATCTCTCTAAGAATTAGGGATAAATATATTTGTATTGCCCATGGTCACAATAAGTCACTTTCTTTCCATGTTTTGCTTATTAAACTTTCTATAAGTATGTCAGTTCTTCTACCTTTAAATACATACACACACCAGCTTCATTTTACCTACTCCTTAAATTTATGTGGGTAAACTCAAAACAAAACAAAAACATGAAAAAGAGATGCCTTTTCTAATACCACTTGCTGAGTTACATTACAACAATGTATACACAATAAAGTAGTTTTCTTAACAACCTGTGAAAACTACTGCTGTTGTAGAAATACAAATGTTCTACTTGACTGAGCTTTAATACCGTTAGAAATTTGCATCTTCAAGTTCATGAAGAGAAAAGGTAAGGGATAGGAGAAGGCTGAATAGACTAGGCAAGTGAATGCATTTATAAACATAAAACCTACAGTCTTTCTTGTCTGATATGATTGTTAGTCGTGAATTTGAACATGCATGTAGCTCTACTAGACCTGTACTGAGGTTATTTTATCACTTTTTTTCTTATTCCATCTTCCTCTCGGCCCAGTATAAAGCTGTCAAACCTCTTTTTCTGATATCCTGATGTAATTCTAAAAACCTTTTCTCAGCAATGAGCATTGGTGTTACATTCCATGAAATTGTCTGTTTTAAAATGTAGTGTTAACCAAGCAGTTTTACTTATACTTCATCAAATGTAGCTATTCTTTGCTTTCTATAAACTACACTGATCAATGATGGCTTGTAATTATTTAAAGTTTGTTAAATAATCACAGCAAATCTTTATATTTATAACTGAAGATTTTAATTAACTATACTGTACAAGTATGGCTTCAAATAAAAGAAACCCTGGTGTATAGTATTAGATTACAACTACCTTATATACATGTGCTTATAAATACTGAAAAATGTATATATTTAAACTTCTTACATCATACTAGAATTACTTATGTTTAACTCAGAATCAATAGAAAGATATGACTATTGGTAACATTAGTTGTACTTTACAAGTATGTATAGTATCATATTTAAGTTTGATACTTTTAATCTTTATCATTTTGTGAGTTTCCTCTTGATAATCTAATTTCTTTTTCACAGTTCATTGAGGCTGTAAACTGTAAGTGTAGTAGAAGGTCAGGCTGATCAAAATACTGAATATTGAAAAGGTTGTAATAGTAAAGTGTCTTTCCCAGAATACATGAACCATTAAGATTTTGATATTTTTTATTAGTGATGAGATTACACTGGGAAAAGAAAATGGCACAACAAAAGAGTCACTATTTTTTAAAGAACCGTTTCTTGATAATTTTATAGAAAAAAATGTGGCATCTTTATTTTACCCTCAAAATTTCAATTGTATTTTTAATCATAGTATTAGGCTAGATGTAATTCATTATGCATGCCAAAATACATGTATGTGTGTGATGTATAAGCTACATTGGCATAGATGTCTTATCTCATACTTTGTTGTACTGCTTAATGATGTATGCTGTAGCACACACATGGTAAAACATCTATGTCCATGAAGGACTTTGATATCATTGGAGGCTGAAACTAGTAAATATCTTTTTAAGAGTAGGGACAGTTGTGTAGCTGAGAGGCAGTCCTGTCTGACTAGTGCCTCACTTTTACCTCATGTTCAGTTTCACCCATGTCCCCTACACCGAGATCTGAATTACAGTAAAAGAAATCAGCTTTCCTACCTGCTCACAATATGACTGAATATTTTGCTAGTCTAAACACTTAAATCTTTCTCATAGATTATTTCCCAGAATGATACTCAATGCAATAAAATGAGATCCTTTTGATTTTACAAAGATGTTAATGGAAAAAAAATTACTTTTATCTGTCAAAAAGCAAGAAAAAATGAGATGTTCATCAACTGATATATGGATATAAAAGGTGGAATGCTCGTGTGTTGTAACATTTTATTTGAAAATACAAAGCACCTAAGTGTTGATACATAGAGAACATTAAAAAATGATAGCATCCCTATTTGCAGACAATATGATAGTATATATAAGCGACTCCAAAAATTCCACCAGAGAACTCTTACAGCTGATAAACACCTTCAGCAAGGTGGCTGGATAAAAAATTAACTCAAAAAAATCAGAAGCCCTTCTATATACAACAAACAAATGGACTGAGAAAGAAATAAGGGAAACAACCCCCTTCACCATAGCCACAAACAATGTAAAATACCTGGGGGTAACTCTAACCAAGCAAGTAAAGGACCTGTACAACAAGAACTTCAAGTCCCTGAGGAAAGAAATGGAAGAGGCCTTTAGAAGATGGAAAGATCTCCCATGCTCATGGATAGGTAGGATCAACATAATAAAAATGGCTATCCTACCAAAAGTAATATATAAATTCAATGCAATTCCTATCAAAATACCAACACAATTCTTTATAGACCTGGAAAGAGCTATTCTCAATTTCATATGGAACAACAAAAAGCCCAGAATAGCTAAAAGAATATTGTACAATAAAAAAGCATCTGGAGGTATTACCATCCCAGATTTCAAGGTGTACTACAGACCAATAATAGTAAAAACAGCATGGTATTGGTACAGAAACAGACCAGTAGATCAATGGAATCGAATTGAAGACCAAAAAATGGACCCACACACCTATGGCCAACTAATTTTTGACAAAGAGGTCAAAACCGCACAATGGAAGAAGGACAGCATCTTCAACAAATGGTGCTGGTCCAACTGGATGTCCACTTGTAAAAGAATGAAATTAGACCATACTTATCACCTTGTACACAACTTAAAGCCAAGTGGATCAAAGACCTTAACATAAGGCCGGTCACACTAAATCTACTAGAAGAAAAAGTGGGAGAAACCCTCGAACTCATTGGCACAGGTAACAACTTCCTGAACAGAACACAAACAGCTCAGGAACTGAGATCAACAATCAATAAATGGGACTCCATGAAACTGAAAAGCTTCTGTAAGGCAAAAGACACTGTCATTCAAACAAAACGGCAACCAACAGACTGGGAGAAAATCTTCACCAACCCCACATCTGATAGAGGGCTAATATCCAAAATCTACAAAGAACTCAAGAAATTAAATGCCAAGAAACCAAATAATCCAATCAAAAAATGGGGGACGGAGCTAAACAGAGAATTCACAAAGGAGGAAACCCTAATGGCCTAGAGACACCTGAAGAAATGCTCAACATCCTTAATCATCAGAGAAATCCAACTCAAGATGACTCTGAGATTCCATCTCACACCTGTCAGAATGGCTAAGATAGAGAGCTCAAATGACAGCACATGCTGGCTAGGGTGTGGAGAAAGGGGAACCCTCCTCCATTGCTGGTGGTAGTGCAGGCTTGAGCAACCTCTATGGAGGTCAGTATGGTGATATCTTAGAAATCATGGAAGAGTTTTGCCTCAGGACCCAGCCATACCACTTCTGGGTATACACCCAAATGACTCCTAATGGAGTCATAGGGAAGTCTCCTCATCTATGTTCATGGCAGCCTTATTTGTAATAGCTAGAAACTGGAAACAACCCAGATGTCCCTCAACTGAATAATGGATTAAAAAACAGTGGTATATCTATACAATGGAATACTACTCAGCTATTAGAAACAACGAAATTATGCAATTTGTAACCAAATGGATGGAACTAGAGAAGCTCATCCTGAGTGAGCTAACCCAGACTCAGAGGATGCACATGGCATCTATTCACTTATTGTAGGGTTTTAGCTATATAGTACAGGATATCTGTACTACAACCAACGCACCAAAGAGAAAATGGACATAGACTTTTTTTTTCATTTTCCTTTTTCTCCTTTCTTTCTTTTTTTGTTGTTGTTGTTTGTTTTTGTGAGTTGGTGTGTTTGTTGGTTTGTTTTTTAGTTTTCCTTTCCTAGCAAGGAGACACCTTTCACTGGTGGTACTGCCTCGTAGGCCCCCAGTGTATGAAGAGGCTCTTGGCCCTCATATGACCCCTGAACTGTGGCGAGGGACTGTTATGTAGGGACACTTCACCCCAGAGGAACAAGAGGGAAGGATTAGGGGGTAGAGGATGGGAGGATGGGGCTGGGAAGGGGGGAAAGAGGACAATATGATGGAGATGTAACCTGAAGCAACAAATAAATAAATTTATTAATTTTTAAAAAGCAGGTAACAGGTTTAAAACACTGTAAATAAATTAAAGGTTACAGCCATTCAACCTGGTTTTATAAACCTCCAAGAGTCGAAAAAAACTTAGAGCTAAGGTAAAATACATGAAATGCGTGGTGTTATCCCATGACTTTAACTTCATCAGAGATGGGAGGAGCACTATAGAGTGAGTTATCTTATAAATTCTAGAGTTACACAGAACAGGGTGGTGATGGTGTACACCCTTAATCCCATCATTCAAGAAGAGTACACCCTTAATCCCAACACACTAGAGACAAAAATAGGCAGATCTCAGAGCTCAAGGTCAGCCTGATACAAAACAAACTCTAAATAGAGAAAAACCTCGATCCAGGAGTGTTTCAGCACATGTTTAATCCCTTCAGATGGGAACCACAGGTCTTTGATCCCAACAATTAGAATGCAGAGACAGACACATTGGATTTGGAAGGACTTAAGTTTAAAAGGTACTTACAAAAGGCCTACTCAATACAAACAAATTGTCCTTTGAGATCTCAAAATATATACACTAAGGATTGTTTTGCTCCAAAACAACAAAATAATTTCTTCTTTAATCCAGATTGAAAGACAATACTTTATATATTGTCAAAAACCCAAATTTGCTTCAGGAGAAGTATTACCTGACTCCCCTCAAAAAAAAAAAAGGTAATTGTCCCAGAGTTAGGATTAGGGCAGGGCTCTGTTCTTATCTTTCCAGGAGATTTAAAGCATCCCTTCAAAGAATCCAGGGACAACTGGACAACGGAAACCTCAACAGAAAACAGAATCAGACACCAAAGAAGACGAGTGGCCCATATGATCCAGCCTTGCAGACTTCCTCAATAGCTGTTTCCATCAAAAGTCTACAACCACAACCACCCAAAATCGCTAAGATCGTTCAGCTCCACACACTGCCCCAGCCAGAACTTCAGAAAAGCCTGGAAGATCAGCTTCTGTCTACAAACCTCTTAGGACATCTAAACAGCTGAGCACAAAAGGACTGAACATAAAAGGATTTTATTAACATTTTTAACCATTTTTCCATTCTGCTTTGGGCCCCAAACAGGTTTACTACCACACAAATCAGTAGGAAGTCATTTTATGAGAGTGACATCCCATGCCCAGAGGGTGCGGAGGGTGTTTCTCCCCCCCCCCCTTTTTGGTTATTTGATGGATAATAGAAAACTTTGTTATTTAGGGGAAGAGACTACAAGCTGATAAATGGTCTTGTTAAATGTGTCTTGGAGGTTAGACCCTGGGACTTCCTTCTTTTTCTTTTCTATATCCTTCTTTCTCTCTTATGTAGGAGTGCACAGACTAGAAAAATGGGACATAGAAATAGCATGGGAAGGACCATGAAGAAGGGACAGATATTGAATATGCCCTTATACCTTTGTATATTGACACAAAATTAGTATTATTTTTGGCTAAAGTGGTATTGACCATTGTATATTGTGAAAAATTAAGATTGTATTGGGCTACATAGGCATTGATCTTTGTATATTGATACAAAATTAAAGGTAATGCTTCTTAAAGGTATTGTACCTAGTGATACTTAAAAATGAAATGTGAAGTGTAAAAAAATATATGGCTAATAAATTATTTACACAGTATTTATATTATTGTTGCTTGTTCGGCAGCCTTTAATCCTTATCCCGCCATTAGAAATGAGCACACAGAGACCACATGGATTTTACCAAGCCTTGGCCTGAATTGTGCAATCCTAGTCCATCTAAGCTAGCTCTTTATACTATTACCCATTTATGACCCCACATATACATACGTCCCCTTGGACTGCCATTCTCCACGATATGCCGATGTTCCTGGCCATGTGGAATGAGGTTCCTTTTTCTAACCAATGGTGTGTGCCTCATTCCTGCTGTTACTGGCTGGAATGCCTTTATTCTCTGTCTAAAGTGCAGGCTTCCTGCTCTAATCTCAGGAAGTCCCACCTTACTCTGCCTTTGCTCAATCTCAGGCCTTGGCATTTTATTTAACCAATCAGAGTTAATGTAAGTAACAGACAGCAAGCAGGACCAATTAATTAACATTTAGAATGCTTAACACTACCCCAACAGTGAAGCTCTGGCCTCTTGATACTAACCGTCTTAAACCGTTTAGGATAGTTAAGAAATACAAACTCTTCATCATGCAAGCGATGCATTTTGTTAGCTACTATGACAGTCTATCACAGATATTCTCTAAGCTACTCAGAAATCAAGTTGTTAAGAGACAAGCAACATTTGCTTATCTAAATATAAGAGATAGATAGGGCATCTTCAAAAACCTCAAGAGATCTGCAGAATATGGCATTCAAAGATGTTTTCTTAAATTAAGACTTTTTTGATATCGAGACATGTCAGCTCCTGACAGCACCCCCTATTCTACTCCAAGTAGAATATGAGCATCAAAGAATCTCCAGTGTGAGATGGTTGAATTAATGGCAAGCCTATCTCTTGACAAGAAAAACCCCTTGCTTCAACTGTAGACAGACTGCTGTCCAAAAAGGACAAAACTTGGTAGCAGGGAAGTCGGCAGCCTAGCTCTGCCAAGACAGGGTAGGTAAGTCTTTCATAATTCCTGCTCTACAATCAATATCTGTCAGAGAAATGGGACCAAAAGGCTGAAGATTGATGCTGTAACGTATGGAGAGAAAACGGGGACTGTCCAGGGAGCCACTGATATGTCATTTCTTAGTTTTGGATAATGCAGGCCCTGCACTTCCTACATAATCAGATATATTTACCCCTCTCAGGTCTCTGAGGTGGTTGAAGAATAGATAGCTAGAGTCTCATAGTTAAATTTTGAGTTGTTTAGGAATCAAGAGGGTGTTCTGGATCTAAGTAGATGTTTTTAAAATAGTGATGCAAGTTAGTATGAAAGCTGAGTCAGATATAGAACTTTAAACTCATGGAGATGGTTAGATAGTAGAATGTTAAAGTCAAGGGCCAAATATGTATGGACTGGACGTTGGGAATGTATGCTAAGCCATTTAACTCTCATAAATGTGGGATATTTATTTCTGCTCTTTTGTATAGTATTTACTTTTATAAGAGAAGGAAACATTTGTTGGACTGAAAGGGGGAGCTGTTGGGGAGAAGAGGGTGGAAGGGTGGGACAGGAAGGGGGGGTAGTGAAGGATTTGTGACTGAGATGTAACCTGAAGAAATAAAAAAATAAAGTATAAAAAAATGATAGAATTAATAAAAAGAAAAGTGGATTTTACGTTTGTGACTCCATGTATACAAAATGAACCAAGTAGATAAAGCTGTACTGAGATAAACACCAGTACACTGGTGGTTGCAGAACACCTGAGGTTTGGAAGAAACTAGAGAAAAAATTACTGACTTGTATGGAATTGGTTTTTGTTTTTGGTGTTTTTGTTTTTGTTTATTTAACTAAACAAAACTTTCAGCACCAGTCGTACCAGAGGTGCACAGTAATTCATTGCAAATAAGATTTTCAAATTTAACTCACTCTTGGCTAGAACAATAAGTCTATAATTGGGAACTCTAATAAAAAATTCAAACATTTGGAAGGTGCAAACATTTTTCTAATAATGTTATGGTGATATCATTACTTTTAATTTTGAGTTTCTCAGAGGTATATAGTATTGGATTTAAAAACCTACTTGATATATAATATAAAAAAAACATCATTGTGAAGAGAAATATTAGAGTCCATTATTTTCTCTAAGTCAGATATTTAAACATGTGCATATATATAATATGATGCTTCCTTTCCTCAGTAAATGTGTTTGAGAAAGTGTAATGTTTGTAATATGTCCCTTTTGTTGACTCAGTTTTCATAATTGCTAAATATTACTTGGTAACTTGAATAGAGAATAATCTCAATTTTAAGCTTGATATATCATAAATCTGGCAGATTTGAATAAATGTGATATCTTGGACCATAAATAATACTGATAGATATTAAGGGGGATTGATGCCTCAGGATATCAAAGGCCTGTGAATCATGATTGCTGACTGCTATAAAATAACACAAAAGGAAATACAATAAACATCCTCTACCCTAGCACAACAGTTTCTATTTCAAAATTAATTAACAGAAAATACCAATAAGTTAAGAGTAGAATGTCTTATATTGCCAGAACATAGAGTTCACAATTCAGTTTTTATTTGTCCAGAATTTGAATATGAGTTGAGATTGAGTCTATATTGCTATTAGATAAAAGTATATTGCTATCTGTGAGCTTAGAAGTGTTTGACTATTTTGACTTGATTCAATATGAAGAATGAGGATGTTTTCTTTATTGCTTCCAGGTCCAATTTCAAGTCTTCAACAACTTCCAACAGAAGGCTAATATTCATAAATTATAAAGAAATCAAGAAATTAAACACCAAGAAACCTAATAATTCAATCAAAAAAACAGAACTAAAACAGAACTAAACAGAAACAGAACTAAACCAATAATTCACAAAGGAGGACTCTCTAATGGCAGTGAGACATTTGAAGAAATGGTTAACATCCTTAACATCCTTAATCATGAGAGAAATGCAACTCAGAACAACTCTGAGATTCCATCTCACACCTGTCAGAATGGCTAAGATCAAAAACTCAAATGACCCCATTACTCTGACAGACATTGATTGTAGAGCAGGGGTTATGAAGGACTCGCCTACCCTGTCTTGGCAGAGCTAGGCTGTCGACTTACCTGCCTCCAAGTTTTGTCCTTTTTGGACAGCAGTCTGTCTACAGTTGAAGCAAGGGGTTTTTCCTACCCTGTCTTGGCAGAGTTAGGCTGTCGACTTCCCCGCTACCAAGTTTTGTCCTTTTTGGACAGCAGTCTGTCAGAGAAATGGGGCCAAATGACTGAAGATTGATGCTGTAATGTATGGAGAGAAAATGGGAGCTGTCCAGGCAGCCACTGGTATGTCATTTCTTAGTTTGGGAAGCTGCAGCCCTGCACTTCCTATATAATCAGATATATTTGTCCCTCTCAGGTCTCTGAGGTGGTTGAAGAATAGATAGCTAGAGTCTCATAGTTAAATTTTGAGTTGTTTGGGAATCAAGAGGGTGTTCTAAGAAGATGCTTTTTAAATTGTGATGAAAGTTGAGTTGGATATAGAACTTTAAACTCATGGAGATAGGTCGACAGTAGAATGTTGAAGTCAGGTGCCAAATACATATAGACTGGACATTGGGATTGTATGCCAAGCCATATAACTCTCATAATTTTGGCCTAATTACCTCGGTTGTTTTGTATTGTATTTATTATTATAAGAGTAAGAGCCATTTGTTGGACTGAAAGGGGGAGCTGTTGGGGGGAAAAGATATATCTTAAACTTAAAAAAAAGGAAGGGGATGGGTGGGTTGAGGCGGAAGATGGTGGGAGGGTGGGACTGGAGGCGGGGTAGGGAGGGGATTTCAATTGAGATATAACTTGAAGAAATAAAAAATAAAGTAAAAAAAAAAAACTCAAATGAAAGCACATGCTGTCTGTGGAGAAAGGGGAACACTCCTCCATTGCTGGTGAGAGTGCAAACTTGTGCAATCACTCTGGAAATCAGTCTGGTGATATCTTAGAAAACTTGGAATAGCCCTACCTCCAGACCCAGCCATGCCACTTCTGGGTATCCACTCAAATGATTACTCACCAAACCACAAGGAAGTTTCCTTGTCTATGTTCATAGCAGTCTTATTTGTAATAGCTAGAAACTGGAAAAAACCCAGATGTCTCTCAACCGAGAAATGAATAAAAAATAAACTGTGGTACATTTACACAGTGGAATACTACTCAGCTATCAGAAACAATGAAATCACGCAATTTGCAGCCAAATGGATGGAACTAGAAAAGCTTTTCCTGAGTGAGCTAACCCAGACTCAGAAAGATGCACATGACATCTAGTCACTTATAATTGGATTTTAGCCATATAGTACAGGATAACTATACTACAACCAACACACCAAAAGGAACATGAACATAGATTTTTTTTAACCTATTAATGGGACAATTTGCCCTAGGGGTGATACCATGTAGGCCCCCAGGGTATGAGGAGGCTCTTGGTCCTCATGTGACTGTTGAGCTGAGAAGGGCTGATATATAGGGACATTCCACATTGGAGGAGTGGTATGGGTGGGAGAGAGTGGAGAGGGTGGGAGGGTAGAACCAGGAGGGGTCAAGGAAGGCGCTGTGATGAAGACATAACTTGAAGTAATAAATGAACAACAACAACAAAAAATTGTAAACAAATATAAAACAAAAAATCAAACCAAAACAAACAAAAAATGAGGATATATCTGTTAATATCCTTATTAGCATTAGCTACTGTCAATGTAATGTTGTGTCTGACATTATTCATAACGGGATGTGGCCAAACATCTACCCACCTTATATAAGGAACTGATGACAGACGAAACTAAGGACACCACCAAATCCCAACTTGGTGAACCAATAACCAATAATTTTCATCTGGGTTATTTACAGCAAAAGAATGACACCAGGAGATGCATCATCGGAAACTCACCTATCATGAGGGACAGCTGAGGAAAACTGGGGAATGGGAGCACACTGCAAGCCTGCGGGCAGCACAACAGTTTGGATTGTGTCCTACCAGGTAGCAGAGGTGGTCTGAACCTCTTCTATTCCACTCAACTTTTCTGAGCTTCTACTAGACAGCTCAGCTTATTTGAGAGTGTCTCTTAGCAGTCTCCTCTCTTTACACACACTTGGAGATGGAGAACGTTAGTTTTAGTAGATTCCTGAAACTTTTGAGTTGTTTCTTTTTTGAACTTAAGGAGCTTCCCTGCAGAATGGAATATTTCCCTCATCAAAACATCATGTGGATATGCCTCCATTTTTAACACTGTGTGCCATAATAAGCTTCCCCCTTGGGCTATTCTGTTGTTTAGCTTCCACTTGGTGTCTTGAATTATTTTTCTTCCAACATTGATGTGAATCTTCTGAGATTAATACCTTCTATCTTCCAATAAAGCAAATCATACTAAATAAATATATTATATAATGAGGACAGAAATAATACAATAGAAACTTGATATGTTATAAACTACACAGATCATCTTTATTTAGTAATATTCACGTTATTTTCTTCACTAACTCTTGTCAGTTCGCAAATCAAGCAAAAACATCTGTAGGCAATATTTTCCTCATAAGCAATTGTGTTTGTCCTCTGCTTTAAAATAAGATGTACTTCAGGATATGATCTTCTAAATTTAGGCTACAAATTTTCAATATATGCTTTGTGGTAGTTATATGAAAGGTATTTTTCTCACTTCAGAAATATATGATTAAAATGCATATCAGCTTGTCTCTGAGATATTATTGGATAGCCACAAGTACCTTTCTTGTTTATGGACTTTATCTCTTTCTTCTTTCTTAAATAGACAAACTTTTTTTAATTAAATTATATTATGATATTCATATAATTGTAAGTCTTCAGCACTCTTCACTGCTATCTATGGAACCAAATCTATAAACTTAAGTGTCATCTAGACCCCTATATGCTATATCACATTTTCCCTGCCTATCCTTTTAAAAGATGCCATTGCAATCATTGTATGTCACTTTGGTTGTAGTTTTTTTGTTTTCTTTTTACACCTTAGAAAAATTTTATTATTTTATCTGAAATATGAAAAAACTACAAAACTTTAAGATGAAATAAATAAGTACTCACTGAGCATTGCTTATGCTTTGATTTTTTCTACAACTTGATTAAATCAAATTAGTTTTAATTTTATTATTATTACTCTATTGACTTACATTTCCTGTAAACCTGAAAATTTTTCAAATAAAAATATAGGTTTGTTGTTTTACTATTCTAGAATAATTCTAAATAGAAATAGATTCTGAAGAAAACCTAATAAATACCCAAATAGTTCCCATTCTTATCACTTTACAATGTGATAAGAATTACAATCATTTATAAAATTTATTTATTGAATGTGGTGATTTGAATAGTTGTGGCCTGTCCATACACTCATATATATGAATGCTTAGGGATTAGCATTAAGTGATGTGTTCTTATTGGAGTAGATGTGGTCTTGTTAGAAAGAGCATGTCACTATGGGTGGACTTTGGAGTTTGAAGTGCTCAAACCAGGCCCAGTGTCTTTCTCTGTTCCTGTTGCCTGCCAATCCAGTTGTAGAACTTTCAGTTACCTATCCAGCAACATGTCTGCTTATATGCTACCATGCTTTCCTCCAAAACGATAATGGACTAAACCTCTGAACATGCAAGCCAGCCCCAATTAAATGTTGCCTTGATCATAGTGTTTCTTTTCAGGAAGAATAGTCCTAAGACAGAAATTCGTACAAGGGACTGGGATATTGCTGTGATAGGCCTGATTGTTCTTTTTATTGCAGGAATGTGGACTTTGAGGACTTTGGATTAGGAAATCAGTTGAATGCTTTAAGCAGTGCTTAATAGGTCATGTTAGTAGAAACATGAGAGAAAGTGGTGCTGAGGGTAATTTGAATGGTGGGCCCTAGGTCAAGAGGTTTCAGAGGAGAATAATATTAATATGTGACCTAGAAAACATTCTTGTGGCATTTTGGTGAAGAATATGTCTGCTTTCTGCTTTTGTCTAAAAGGTCTGCCTGAGACTAAATTGAAGAGTTATGGATTAACAGCTTTGGTAGTGGAGATTTCCAGACAACTTAATATTTTCTGTGTTGCTTGATTATTAGTGAGCATGCGTATATAGATCTATAATAATAAGAAGAAGCAAGGTGAGCAATAAAAAATATAAAATTTAATGTCTGAGGACAAAAGGAGCATCAGGATATGTAATGGAGTCAAATTCAGTGTTCAACGAGATAAAAAGGTAAAAGAAAACCTGACACTAAAAGGAATAAAGAGAATTATGACCTCAGGGTAAAACTCTACTTACCTAAGCTTCCAGCTAGTGAAAAGGAAAGTCAATGAGGTCAAATATGTGTCAGGGATGTCCCTTCATGGAGGCCTAGAAAGGTCATTATGTGAAGCTGTGAATGTGAAGTCTGGATTATGTTGGAGATCCTGAGATGTTGCAGATGCCAGAGTCATGGGATGACTACCAAGAAAAGCAGCTAAAATGGAGTAGAAGCAGTCAAAGAGAAAGAATTACGTTACAATGAACAAAACTGAAGAATTAGAGGTCTGAAGAAGGCTTTGGAGACATGGAGGTGCAGTTTGAAGTTTGCCCAGTTGGTTTTCAGTCCTACTTTGGTCATGTATCCTCATTATTCTCCTTTCCTCCACTTTGGAATGTTAATGTGTATCCAGTGCCATTATATGTTGTAAGTATGTGATCTGCTTTTTAACTTGCATTTTATAAAATGCAAATGTAGTTACAATTAAGAGTTGCCAAAAGTCTTGAGGAGACTCTGAACTGTGGACTTTTAAATAGTGTTGAGACCAGTGATAGTCTATGGGGAGTTTGAAGTTGGACTAAGTTCATTTCTGTGTTATGTTATAGCTACAAGCCTATGGAGGCCAGAGAGTGGAACCTAGAGATTTGAATAGCAATGGGCCCATAAGCTCATATATTTGAATGGTTAGGGAATAGTGTTAGGAGATATGGCCTTGTTGGAAAAAAACATATCACTGGGATTAGGTCTTGAGTATAGAAGTTTCAAGTCAGGCCTAGTGTCTTTGTTGAGGGAAGGTTTGATATCATTGCTTCTGATAGGTTGAATTCAATGCTGAAATCTGGTTCTGAGATCTGGATCTGAGATTCCTTCTGAGGCATTCTCTTGATTGGTTAATAAAAGCTGCTTATGGCCAATTAGCTAGGCAGAAAGAGTTTAGGAAGGCAGGACTTCCTGAGATTAGACAGAAACCCTGAGCACACACAGAGAATCTCTCTCCGCCAGGACACAGAAAGAGGCAGACATCTTGAGAATGCTGGAAGGTAATCACAGGCACATGGCTGTTTGGGATTAGGTGATCTGGGTTAATTTAGAGTAGCTAATTGAGAGTCTTCCCAGCTAAGGGCTAAGCGTTAAAACATTAAAAAGTCTTGGTGTATCTAATTATTGGGGAAAAGACTGTGGCAACTTCTAGGCCCTCAGTCCAAGCAGTTCCAAGCTATTGGACTTCAAGTCTCCAAGACTCCCCTTGAACCCAGGCAAAGCTCCCGCCAAGCTGCTGGTAATTTACTGGCCTAATATAAAAACTTACATTAATTAACGGAGTTTAGGTTACAGGTAGTGTAGGCCACCCTTGGTCCTGGGGCTCTTTCCCCAGGATAAATCAGGCAACTGGTTAAGGCCTGTGGGCCAGGCCGCCGGCACTTCTGCCGAGCTGCTGGCTGCTCCACTGGCTTAATCTTACAGTTTATACTTACTAATAACTACAATAATTAATTAAATTTCAGTTTCATGTCTTGCCTTTTTTTTTTTGATACCTGCTCTTCTAGATGTAAAACTCTCAACTACCTATCCATCACAGTACCTGCCCATATTCCACCACATCTCCAGTCATGATGATAATGGAGTACAGCTCTGAGCCTATAATCCAAGTCCAGCTGAATATTTTCCTTTATAAGAATTTCTAAGGTCATGGTGTAACTTCACAACAACAGAAATCTACGTAAGATATTGAGATGATATATTTCACTTAGCATTAACAGTGTTCAAAATGAAGTTACCTGCAATATTTGATATTAATTAACTTGTTTAAATTTTAGACATAAAAAAAAACAATTTTTTCAAGCATATCTTTGATTATCCTCCTTTTTAGTTTTTAACACCATACCCAGCCTCTTTTGTTCATTTTCATTAAAATATAATTACATCACTTTCCCTTCCTTTTCTCTCCCCAGTCCCTCACAAGTTCCCCCCTTCTAACTTCTTTTCTTTACACCAGTCATTCTCCAATTGATACCATGTTCCTCCATGTTATTATTGTTTTACACACACACACACACGCACACACACACACACACACACACACAGACACACACACTTTTAGAATTTTTGCTGTATTTTTCCATGAATCTAATTTTTATGATTTATAACTTAAAAATCCAAATGGGCAATACTTTTGGAAAACTGGTTTCTTTGAAGTAAAAACTAGTAAATTGGAATTTTCAGATTCAAATATCTCTGAAATATCTTTGATTTATTTCCCCTTGGACAGAAAATGGTTAATATTATTTTATTCTTCAGAACTTTTAAGTGATCCCATTGGCATTATATTGAAGGCATAGCTCACTTGAGCCAATCCAACTAGATGCCTTAAACAGTGAAAATTATTTTTATCACAATTTGGGGGTTGAAATCTAAGATCAAAAATATCATTGATGTTGGTGTTTTCATGGTCTGTCTCTGAACAATGGAAACATCAAGATATATGCTGAAATGAAAGAGGGACATATTTTAGAATCCCACATCAGGAAAAAGCCCAAAGGTGACTGATGACTATAGAAAGAACTAATTAGCCTTTCGCAGAGATGAGCATTCAAACTTATTGTCTTGTACAAAGTAATCCTATATATAAAAAAACAACAAATACAAACTCAGAAGACTCTCCTCTCTCTTTCTCTTCCCCCCAACTACCCCACTCTGTTTGTATGTGTATAATTGTAACATCCTTGTTTTTCATTCTACATGTAAAAGGTTGTTTATAATTGTGCATATTTTACATAACCCATTGACAAATATCTAAAATGTTTATGTTTCTCCATCAAAACAAAACCTATATTCTTAGAAGCATGTCTGTTACACATTTTTAATTATTAAAATTTTATTGAAAATAGATTTTTCACTGATACAATATATCACAACCACAGTTTTTCCCCCTCCTTACCTACTAGCTCCCCCATCCCCCTCTCTTCCTGATCCACTGCCTTTATGTAAGATGCAACACATTTTTATCTTAAGTATATTGTAAAATTGTAAAATACATGTTTTAATATGTAGATTTGCTTAAAAAGGAATAAATACTTTCAAACAACTTCCAAAGATTTAATTCACAGTTGCTAAATAACTTTGTAAAGAAAATTAGCAGAAAAATAGGACGGAGATACAGATAATGATTTATACTTGTCTCAGTTTTTAATTAACCACAACAATGATAATAGAGCTATTCTTTTCCTTATTGTAGTATCCACCCACAGGCACACTCCCACACAGGCAAACACAAATACACACAAACAAAGCCAAGTTGAGTGATAAGAATAATTAACATAGTCTAAAATTTTAGACTATGTTAGACATAGTTTAATTAAAGTGTAATGTCTCAGCACCACATCCACACATTAATCAATAGATGGATCCACACTGCAACTTATTGTTTGCTGCATTCTTTAAAGGATAAAACTCAAAACCTCACAAAATATGCTCATAGTACATACATATCTATAATCAATATGGTAGGTGAATAACAGGTTTATCCCATGCATATGTATTTCTCGTATTATACTTTCTTTATTATGAATACCCATATTTAATATGTATCACATCAATATTGACTCAATTCATTTGTCTGATGAGATACAAATTTAAGCAGCTCATAACAGAAAAAACTTACTATCTGATAGTGTTTTTTTTTTAAACATTCCATTGCTGCCTTTTTCTATGATATGGAACAAGGAAAAGAGAATTTATAACAGTAAGTAGCAAACATACATACATTCCTATACTTATAGAAATATATAAATGGAGAGAGAGGGGGAACATTTAGTTCCATCTGGTTTTGACCACAGAATTGCCTTGAACTTTTGATACTCTTACATCCTGTCCCTGAGTGCAGGTTTCTGTAGTATATGTCATGATGCCCAGGTCTATGACAGCTGGGATACAGGTAGGGCTTTCTGCATAGTAGCTAACCCTTCTTCAAACTCAGCCACATTCTTAAACCCTATTAGTGCTTCTTGATCACAACTGTGGATCAGACCAATCTATTACAAACTATAAAGGAACCAAACCGGCCCCCTTGGTTTCCAAATTCAGGGCATGCAATCAGTAGGATAAATTTTCTTCTAACTGGAACATATTTAACACACATCATCAAGGCTCAGAGGAGCACAAAGATTATAAGAGCCAGAAGTAGTGGATGTCGATAGTGAAACATTATTTCACTGATGTGATGTAAATATGAACTTAGAGTGGTTCAGTGGTTCTGACTACATCTACAAGGAGCTCGTGAAGTCCTGTCATTAGCTGAAAAAGCCCTTGTCAATTGATGGCTGCTGAGAGAGAGAGAGAGAGAGAGAGAGAGAGAGAGAGAGAGAGTGTTTTGTTCATTGATATAGCCTATAAAAGGCTACCTAAACTGAAGTTGCATTCTACTCAGGCAAATACAGGCAAAACTAAGTTGACTCAATCTTTTAAAACATAGAATACATAAAGTTGAGAAAGAATAGTGTCGGGATGGATTGAGGAAGATTTAGAGATGACGGTATGAGGTGGATCTGATCAAAATGCATTATATGACTACATGAATTTCACAATAAATATAAATAAAGAAAAACATTAAATGACTTTCAAAGAAATTTGCTATTGTGTTGGAAATGTTCCTTATCTTTATCCTTCATTTCTCCCTTGCTAAGGATGCAGATACCTTAGCAATGGAAAAATTATGAGGTAGCTTTATGAAGGGTCATTTTATAATTTTACATATAAAATACTCAACGCCATATTGTGCATACATACGTGTACATTATGTAAAGTAAATAACTTCCTTTCCTTTCCTTAATTTAATGCTCCAAAGAGCTTTAAAATATTTTAATGCTTTTACTACTGAGGTTATATGAAACCAAAAGACCTATGGTTTTACAGGTTGTTGAAAATGAATGGAACTTGAGGGTTAAGCCTTTAAGAAGATATTATTACTCACTACTCTAAGTCTCAGGCAATGCTTTGCATGAGAGGATGAAAGAATATATGTTTCCAATGGTGAGAAGAAGGATTATTAAATATCATCGTATAAGCAAGGACATGGGAACAAATATCTCACTGAAGCTATGTGTACCAGCATTAGATCCACAAATGTCAACCCCTTCTCACAATTATCTCTGGAGTAGGATATGCCTCAAAGGATCATAATATACTGCTGAAATGTTGGCAACTAACAGATTATGGTAGAGCAGAAATGTGGTATCTGGTTGTGTACTCATTGTTGAGCCTTCCAGGCTCTTATGGACAGTTTCAAACATAGGGGGGAAGGGGTCCTGGTAGAATTCTATGTTACAAAAACAAAAAAAATAAATAAAAGAACATTTCCATGTGTAGGGAACTTAGGAGTTATGCTGATACAGATGGAGATAATAGAGAAGTTTGTGAGCAGTAGGGAATAAAATTTATGTATACATGCATGATACTGTAAAATAACATCAGTTAATTTTTAAAAGGACCAAGTAGTAGTTTGAAAATGGAAATATTGTGAAATATTAAGTGGAGAGTTTCTGACATACAACAGAGAATATAATAATTATTAGATACATTACTGATAATTTCTTTCAAATAAAGATAAAATAATTTTCTGAAATGATCTCAAATCACTTAAAAAGTAAGTGTTCTGTTTCATAAAGGTGAAATTGTTATAGTGCAGGAAGCATTTGATTTGCCTGTGTGTGAAACTTTTGTTGAACTCAGTTGTCTAAGAGTATATCAATTGAACAGAAATGATTTTCAAAACCAATATACAAGTTATGAACATGAAAAATTTAAATGCTGAAAGTAAATTATTAGGTCAGCAAAGTTATGACCAATAGATTGTCTTCACCATATCACCAAGCATGATTTTAGATGTACTGATAGAATCTGATGGCATGATATATTTGATACGCAGAAACTAAACTAATGAATTAACCTTATAATAAGAATGTATTTCTGGTATGGCATATGAGAGTCTAAAAAAAAGAGTGAGAGCTCTCCTAGCATAAGTACTAAGAACTATATTAATATTAACATTCTTAAAAGACAGCATAATTTGATCTAAAAATATATGTAAGTTGCAATTAGACAAGACGATTCCTATTGTGATTGATGCTGAACAATAAATACAGATTCTTCCTGTGAATAATGCACTATATAGAGTTATCAACTTGTTACAGAAAGCTCTGTTTATTGCAGTGACTCATGACATTAGTTTGTATTGATGAAACATTACAATCACTTAGGTTCACATTGTTTTATAAGCACTTAGGAATCTTCAAATGAGCACAAATTTCTGTTGTATCCATTTACTAAACATACGTGTTTGATAGTTGCAGTTTTCATGGTAAATAAAGAATGTTTACAACAGATTCATATAACAAGATTAAGAGGTTTCATAATCCAATTACATTTATAGGGATATCTGATATTAACACTGTTCATAGAGAAGAAATGTACTCATATCAAACTCCCAATGCAGGTGCCAAACAAGACACAAAGGCATATTATAATTCTTAAACTACTTTGAGACATAAAATTTAGTTAAAAACATATAAAATATCAAACTGTATGAAGGTTTATGTGCCATATGTTTCAATTCATTGGAAAATACATCTATATTTAATTTTAAAAATGAAAATCTCTGCATACTTCATAGTTTAAGAAAAATAGCCATTGAAAATCAATGCATAGTTTTATGAAATTAGGAAATGATAATATTAAAATAAGTTAACTTTTCACTGGGAAAGCAAATTTTATTTCTCTCCGAGTGACCCGAAATATATCAGAATTTGCTGAAAGCATAAGTTGCAAAACATTAGTCAATAAATTATCTATGACATGGTCTCTGAGTCATGATTTCTGACAATAAAATTCAATAACTATCGGTCAGTTGTCTAACAATAGGGATCGCTTATTCTAGGGAAAAGAGCAAAGAAGAGATTTTACTGTTGCAAAGCCTAAAAATCAATCTTAAAATATCCTACATTTAAAACATATCACGGTGTGAAATTGAACCATTACATAACCAAATTTATTAGTTGTGAGAGTTAGTGGCAAAGCATCTAACACTTACTAGTTTGTGAGCTTAAGTTCACCAATGTAAGCCCTAGAGGTAGGATGGGAAAGACATTCTGGCAGTCGGAATATACCAAAGTCATGCTGCACAGCAATCCTCACAGGAGATTAACTGGGAGGGAAAAGTCCAGAGGAAGGACTGCTCCTGTTTGGGTTAGAGGTAGCAGAGAACTGGGCAGAATACAGAGTTTATATAGTCTTTCTTGCCGGCAGGGCAAACTCAGGGATTGGTGGGATTTTTATTTTCTTGTAGCATGAGGCCTCTCCAGTTAACCACTGTGGGTCTGGGAATGGCCAAGTACAGCCTTTAGAAAGCAGTTGCAAGCTGTAGGGAAGTCAGGATAGGCCTGGCTACTGAAGCCTCTCAGGTTGGGGCCTGGCACTTGAATGCCTTGAGGTCTTAGAAAGTTTACAAAGCATACAATGTTTATAAAAAGATTATTTACCAACTGTAGGGAAAACTTCCCTGTGGCTAATTCATCTTCAAAACATTAATAAACATAAATAATAAGACCATCTCTCAACACTGGTGAATAAATTCAGGTTCCATTCTACTTTTCACTGTTCTATACTACATTTATATATACCATTCTATATTAACTTTATGTGCTAACTTTCATAAGGAATTCATGAGAGCTGCATCTTGACTTCATTATGATTATAACACCTACACTCTTTCACAATGAAAGAAATGATTCTGAAAAAGAGAATATATTTAAAAAAGAAAAGGAGAACACTTTCTCAGAATTTCTTAGGTTTTGATGACCATAATTCTTCACATGGCAAAGTCACCATGACCTTTGACTTCTTAAAATCAAGTAAGGAAAGCACAGAGAAAAATCAAGCTTTTAGAACACAATGAATAATCTTAGTAATAGTACTGTGCATTCAAAACATGAAAATTAACACAAATTTTAATATTTTCATGTAGCTTTTCAGGCATTATTCTGAATTGTCTTATTTAAGGAAATATTGCTGCAAGTAAAATTAATAATAAATTAAAGGTTTAAATTTTTTTCTAAATATTTAGCTTAAAAGTAAGGCTTTTGGGGGCATTATTAGTTTTGAAATCTGTACTGGCAAATTATAAGTAACTCATTAGATGGGAATGAACCAGTGACACATCATTTTCCATGCTATTCGTTTTCGCTGGTAATTTACTTCTGATATGTAGCTACAGGTATTATTTTTCATAGAATCACTGAGCCACTCTCAAGAGGCATTAACCTAAAGGAAACTAATCAGGCTTTACCATTTCTAATTTATATGAAGCAATTCATCTTTTCAGATACATTACAGTCAGTGCCATTTAGTACACATTATCTAATTGTGCCTTCCAGATGCAGAAAGGGATAAAACGTGAGCTGAAGACTGAAACCGTGTATTATACTAATTGTAATCTAATTTTCTGAACTATAGCAAAACCAGTTATTTTGAGAGGGTAATGTTTGATTTGAACTTACTTCTTGAACATGTAATAAATTTGAAAATAATGGATATAACTGAGCTAGTTGACATAATTGCAAGACCTTCAGGTCACTATTAGTATAATCTGAATACTTTTCAGTCTAAAAAAAACATTCCTAGAAAAAAATATTTAAAAGAACTACATCAGACGTGAATTTCTTTGAAATTGCAAAGCTGTAATCTTGTGTGCTCACATCTTTTCTTCTTCTACTCTAGCAAAACAGTCTCCTGGTAATATTTTAATAGATATAATCTTGTGTGCTACATCTGTTCCTCTTCTTCTCTAACACAGCAGTCTCCTGGTAATATTTTAATAGGTTATTTCTAAGGCAGTCCTCAGCAGAATGTCAAAATCCGTTTTGTGGTACAGATGGGTTACAGTTTAAGTCCTAGAAGATTTTAATTATCATTCACTATTTTGTTTGAAAATACCTAACATTTTTGCTTCTATTTCATTGTATATATATATATATATATAATAGTTCTAGGTAAACTACTATTTTCATGATTATTGATTTAACTGGAATGTACTTTCATATTTACCTGGAATTTATAAAATATTTTTGGAAAAAATCCAAAGCATATTTTTTTGAGTATATGTTAAATACCATTCCTACTGTGTAATTTTTTTACATAACCTAATACATTTATTTTATGTTATAGAAAATCAGTTAATAGAAAAGTCAATAAATGTTATGTTTTATATATATTATTGATTTTTTCATGCCTTTATTATTTTGAATTGCATTTTAAAATGTTTTTGCTACTTCAGAAAATACTACAATACAAAGAAATTACAATTCTGTTGGGAGGGGAAATAGGTATTTATTTCATATGATGAAGGATATTCACACTTTGCTCATTCCCTTCTCCCACCATTAGTGACTTCCCAAGATGGTCTATAACAAGATCCTGAAAATTGACACTAATTGTTAAAAAGTGTTTGTCTATCTCTTCCAAAACTAGCAACTCAAATAACTTCTTTTCCTTAATGGGTCGGAATGGATAATATATTATTAGTAGGTGAATCAATAGGGAGTCTGCATATGTACAAAAATGTCATAATGAATGCATATCACAAAAGAATCTCCTTACACTTGGTTACACAACAATTGCCTGATTGATTGTTCCACAATGGTAACCTGTACCCAGAATGGGCCATGTAGCTGCTCAGTCTGCTAGGTTGAATATCTCTGAAGTCTCACACCATTCCCGAAAGTCTGTAGAATTTCTATGGAGTCACTAGTGTTCCGTCTACCTTAGATGGCCAAAGAGATGACCCATAATATCAGCAAAAAGCAAAAGATGACAAAGGCAGTAGAAAAAAAAGCAGATGCATGCAATGCAGAAACAAACAGCAGACAAAGGTGAATAGTGCCTTTCTGCAAAGCATGCTGAAACCATAGGCTATAGTCATAGTATGTCTCCCACTCTGTGGCAAGTCTCGTTCCCCTCATATATGTGTAAGGGGAATATTTAAGAATGTCATACACACACACACACACACACACACACACACACACACACACACACAGTATAGGACTGACTGATATGGAGCCATTGATTTCTTTCAGAAAGTCTGCTGAAAATTTAGCCATTGAATTAATTTTCTCTTATGAGAAATAATTGGAATTCTATTCTGCTTTAGCTTGGATTTTATGGGTGGATTTGACTGTCATTTAGCTTTTTGTACTTTCATTATTAAATGTATAAGTGTCATTTATTTTTATTCATGAAAAAGGTTCTTGTAGATTTCTTTCATCACTACATTATACCAGCATTTTCCTAGACAAAATAAAATAAAAGTAATAAAATAAAATACTTTCTAAAACAAATGTCAAAGATAAAATGACACTCTTAGACATTACCATTATGACTTGGAATCCATTTTTAGATGATTTTATTTTATTTTTTATGACAAAAGCATCATTTATTGAGATGAGTGTATATTTCTTTTTTTAATATTTATTTATTACTTCAGGTTACATCTCCATCACAGTGTCCTATTTCCACCCCTCCAAGTCCTGCCCTCCCACCCTCTACCCCAAACCCTTCCATCCCACTCCTCTGAGTGCAGTGTCCCCACATAACAGTCCCCTGCCCCAGATCAGCACTCATATGAGGGCCCAGAGCCTCCTCATACACTGGGAGCCTACAAGGCAGCACCACTAGGCCAATAGGTCTCATTGACAGGAAACAAAGTCTATGTTCATGTTCCCTTTGTTGCATTGGTTATACTATAGTTATCTTGTACTATATGCCTAAAATCAGATTATAACTGAATAGATACCATGTGCATCCTTGTGAGTCTGAGTTAGCTAACTCAGGATGGGATTCTCTAGTTCCAATCATTTGGCTGCAGATTGAATGATTTCCTTGTTTCTGATGACTGAGTAGTATTCCATTGTGTAGATGTAATTTCTTTCTCTGCGCATTTATTTTTTAGTATAAAGAAGGGCTTCTGATTTTTTTTTTTGAATTTTGTATCCAGCCACCTTGCTGAAGGTGTTTATCAGCTGTAAGAATTCTCTGGTGGAATTTTTTGGTTTGCTTATATATAGTGTCAATTCTTCTGCAAAGAGGGATAATTTGACTTCTTCGTTTCCAATTTGTATCCCCTTAATCTCCCTTAGCTGTCTTATTGCTCTAGCAAGAACTTTAAGTACTACATTGAAGAGATATGGCTAAAGTGGACCTCCTTGTCTTGTCCCTGAGTTTATAGGAAATGCTTCAAGTTTCTCTCCATTTAATTTGATGTTGGCCACTGGCCTGCTGTATATTGGCTTTATTATTTCTAGATATGATCTTTGTATGCCTGTTCTCTCCAGGACTTTTAGCATGAAGGGGTGCTGGATTTTGTCAAATGCTTTTTCAGCATCTAGTGAGATGATCATGTGTTTTTTTTTCTGTCTATAGGTTTATATGGTGAATCACATTGATGGATTTTCATATGTTGAACCATTCCTGCATTCCTGGGATGAAGCCTACTTGACCATGTTGTATGATATTTTTGATGTGTTCTTGGATTCGGTTTGCCAGTATTTTATTAAGTATTTTTGCATTGATGTTCATGAGGGAGAGTGGTCTGATATTCTCTTTCTTTGTTGGGCCTTCGTGTGGTTTAGGAGTCAGGGTGAATGTGGCCTCATAGAATGAGTTTGGCAGTGTTGCTTCTGATTCTATTTTGTGGAAGAACTTGAAAAGTATTGGTATTAGCTCTTCTTTGAAGGTCTGGTAGAATTCTGTGCTGAAACCATCTGGCCCTGGGGTTTTTTTTTTTTTTTTTGAGTGGGAGATTTTTAATAACTGTTTCTATTTCCTTAGGGGTTATAGGGCTGTTTTTAATCTGTTAACCCGATCTTAATTTAACTTCAGAAGGTGGAATCTATCAAGAAAATTGTCCATTTTGCTTAGGTTTTCAAATTTGGTGGAATATAGATTTTTAAAGTAGGACCTAAAGATTCTCTGGATCTCCTCAATGTCTCTTGTTATTTCTCCCTTTTTCATTTCTGATTTTGTTGATTTGGGTTTTCCCTCTGCCTTTTAGTTAATTTGGCTAAGGGTTTGTCTATTTTGTTGATTTTCTCAAAGAACCAACTCTTGATTTCATTGATTCTATGTATTGTTCTTTTTGTTTCTAAATTGTTGATTTTAGCCCTAAGTTTGATGATTTCCTTCCTTCTGCTCCTCTTGGGGGTGTTTGCCTCTTTTTTCTTCCAGTTCATTTGTTAATTCGCTAATATGAGCTGTCACAATTTTCTTTTTGAAGGCACTTATTGCTATGAACTTTCCTCATAGCACAGCTTTCATTGTGTCCCATAGGTTTGGGTATGTTATGCCTCCATTTTTGTTGGATTTATGAAATGTTTGATTTCCTTTCCTGACCTTGTAGTCATTCAGTAAAGAGTTGTTCAGTTTCCATGAGTGTGTAGGCTTTCCATTATTTCTGTTGTTGTTGAAGTCCATGTTCTGGGTTCTTCAGCTTCTGTCTGTGTCCAGCCTGAGCTGTGCCCAATTGCTTGAGTTCCTGTTGAGCTGCTCCCTACTGTCTGGGTCCATGCTGTGCTGTACCCCGCTGCCTGTGTCCCAGCTAGGTACTGTGATGTGCTGCGCTGGTGGTGGCCTGGGTAGGTCTGTTTACCTGAGTGTCTGAGTGTCCCACAAGGTCTCTGGGTTCGTCAGGTGTGACCTTGAGGGTTCAAGCTTCTCAGGATGTTGCTCAGCTTATTTATATTTCTGCGGTGTTGTAGCTATTTTTCCCCCAGCTCAAAATCTAGATGATTTTATTTAACAAACTAAAGTGTCTAGATGTTTATCTGTGTTTTGATTTGGTCTTTTCTTTATGACTCTGTTCTATTATCCTGTTTCACTTTGTACTTGTTTATCCTTAGAATATTGTGTGCTTAGAATAGGGTAATGATGCAAATAAGTAGCTGATACCCATGATGTCACTGTCTTACCAAAAAGACATCTATTGTTTTCCTACCAGATATGATGTGATAGCAATGTAGACCAAATATATTTTGTTTCCTGTGTTGGTATATCATCGGTTCCTAAAACTTTTTCTATTCAGGTTCCATTTTACTTCTGAAAATTTACCATTAACTAGGTGTTTGGGTAGGTAAATTAAGTATATGAATCAAACCATACAATAGAAAAAGGAAAGCATCACTAACTGGATATCAACATGTGGACGGAAGTAAATAGACTCATGTTTATCACCTTGCACAAAACTTAAGTCCAAGTGTATCAAAGACCTAAACATAAATCTATAAATCTGAACACACTAAATCTATTAGAAGAGAAAATGGGAGCCGGTAGTGGTGGCACATACCTTTAATCCCAGCACTTGGGAGGCAGCGGATCTCTGTGTGTTCAAGGCCAGCCTGGACTACAGAGTGAGTCCAGGACAGCTAAAGATACACAGAGAAACCCTGTCTCAAAAAACCAAAAAAAAAAAAAAAGAGAGAGAGAGAGAGAAAATGGGGAAAAAAATTCAAATTCATTGGCAC
Source organism: Lophiomys imhausi (assembly GCA_907164525.1). Taxonomy (NCBI): domain Eukaryota; kingdom Metazoa; phylum Chordata; class Mammalia; order Rodentia; family Muridae; genus Lophiomys; species Lophiomys imhausi. The sequence goes on along the minus strand of CAJQZJ010032173.1, from coordinate 4,842,425 downwards.
AGGTGACAACTTCCTGATCAGAATACCAATAGCTCAGGCTCTAAAACTAACAATAAATAAATGGTGCCTCATGAAACTGTAAAGATTCTGTAAGGCAAAGGACACTTGTCATTAGAACAAAACAAGTCTACAGATTGCGAAAAGATCTTCACCAACTCCAATCAGGAGTGGTATGACCAGGTCTTGAGGTGGAGCTATTCCCAGTTTTCTGAGATATTGCCAGACTTATTTACTTAGTGGTTATACAAGTTTGCACTCCCACCAGCAATGGGGGAATGTTCCCCTTTCTCCAAATCCTCGAAAACATTTGCTATTGCTTGAGTTTTTGATCTCAGCCATTCTGTCATATGAGATGGAATCTCAGAGTCATTTTAAGTTGTATTTTCCTGATGACTAAAGATGTTGAGTATTTCTTTAGTATCTCTCAACCTTTAGAGATTCCTCTTTTATGAATTCTCGGTTTAGCTCTGTACCCCATTTTTGATTGAATTATTTGATTTTTTGGGTTAATTTCTTGAAATATTTGTATATTTTGGATATTAGCCCTTTGTCAGATGTGGGGCCAAAGAGAAAGGACAAGAAAGATAGTTGGCAGAAATATTTGTTGAACAGTATTCAGTAAATCATGGCATACACAATGTTATGTACCATTTACCCTGTTATTTTTCATTGTTAGAATTAACATTGTAAAGCTCAGGTAGATGAACAATGGGCATTCTAGTTACTACCACATTCTTCAATTCTTTGGTATTAATATAAATGTAACATTTTATTTCTAGACTAAGATATCATTTCATAAATTATAACTGCTGTCCTAAACTCTAATGATTTTCTTAAACAGTCTATGATTATCTACAGATCCACAATGGCAGTATCTTACAATACCTCTAAAATAGCATCTTATGAAAAAATAAATATCTTTAAAGATAATGTATCTTATTCTTTTTAATTTTATAAAAATAAAATATTTCAAAGAAATATATGCATTACATCATTATAGTCTAAAATTTTGGCTTAAGTGAATTTTTACATTTCCCATGAAGTTGATAATAAGTTAATAACTAATCCAAGGGAGAACTGCCCTATTCTTAGGAGAAATGGAGGAGGAGTGGAGGAAGAAGGGAAAACTGAATGAGTGGGAGGAGAGGAAGGCGTCAAAACTGCAGTCAAGATGTTAAGCAAACAAACAAACATTTTAAGGCACACTAGAAATCACTGAGGGGATGTAATCACAGAAAGATTTCTTGGCAAGTGTTCTATTCATACAGCTTCCCAAGTGCTGATACTCTTAAAGTAGCTATTACCTTTACGTGCACTTTCTTTAGCATTTGCCTGCAACTGATCTTTCCATGTAATTCTATTCTTTGAATTCTTAATTTTCCTTGTTCTGTTACTGTTTGTCAGAAATTATTTGTACTAATTTTTTAGGAACATGGAAGAATCATAGTGAGTGAAAGTATCAAACAGACATTTTCTAGATTGTAAAATGTTTAATAACAACTATCATCAAAATTTAGTATGCTGATTACCAATCAAGAATAAAATAGAATTAAAATTAAATTGAAGAACAATGCCTGATTTATTGATCTGTTATGTATTCTAAATGTTAATTAATTGCCTCTAGAGCCCTGGTTTCTGTACATCAAGTAATGTTGTGTTACCTTGTTTTCTAATCATTGTCTCTGATTGGCTTTAATAAAATGCTAAGGTCTATGATTGAACAGAGAGAAAGGTATATGGGGCAAAGTTTAATGGGCTTCTTTCGCAGACAGAGAGGAACATGGAAAGAAGAAGACACGCCATGAATTAGAGAAAAGAATATTCCACTTGGCCTGGAAAATTGGCATATTGTGAGGGAATAAGAGCCCAGGGGACTTATGCATATTATATGGAGATTTATTTGGGGGTAGAGTAATAAGCTATTTAGATACACTCACATTACACAAATTAGGCTAAGGAAGCTGTGGGCCCTGCACTTCCCATATAATCAGATATATTTATCCCTCTCAGATCTCTGAGGTGGTTGAAGAATAGATAGCTAGAGTCTCATAGTTAAATTTTGAGTTATTTAGGAATCAAGAGGGTAGTTGGATCTAAGAAGATGTTTTTAAAATTGTGATGCAAGTTAGTATGAAAGATGAGTTAGATATCAAACTCTAAACTCATGCAGATGGTTAGATAGTAGAATGTTAAATAAAAACAGACAAATAAACAATCACAACTACTACAACAACAAAAAACTAGTAACAGCTACAAGAAAAGTACTCAAATGAACCAAAGTACAAAATTTAGCTATTTCACAAAAACATTGGATGTATCTCTCTACTGTCAGCCACATTGACAGCTGAAACAAAAAGAGCAGATGTCAACTGATCAAAATTCCAAGCAATATTAAATTACACCAGCAACACTGTAATATTCACAGTTAATTTTAATAGTTTGAGCATCTCTGATAGAAATGGAACATTGCTCAGTTATCAAATGCAACAACATAAAATGTTGGAATGCATTACCAGTAAAAGAAACTGGCATATTGAGAATTATGCATTTAGTGAAGAGGATGCATATAGAGAAATAATCTCTTACCAGGAAAAAAAAAACACTGATACTGCATTGATAGCTTATAAAATATCTCTTGCTGCAGAATTTTTTTGTAAAACATTAAGTAAGAGGAAATATAAAAATTTTATCATTCACAGAGTAAAAGAGTAATTGGCAGACTTATCTCATGTTTGTAAGCACACAGTGTTGTGCTGGAGACCTTATATACAACAGTGTAAAAAAAAAAGCCAAGAGAAGATGTTTCTGCTACTTAATAAATATATGAATAAATAAGGAAAATGTCTGGTTAGTTAAGAATACATTATTTGTGTGTATAATTTCAGACTGACCTTATTGTCATTATGATCTTTATATTCCTCCCATCCAAAATTTGATGACTTCCTGGTTCCACTCTTAAATTTTTCTAAATAACAGTATCATTAAAAGTCACTAATTCATTAAGTTATTTCACTGGTGACTGAATTTACTGATTGCTGGACAAATAGTCCACAAGTTCATAGTTCTAAATTGCTGCTGTTTTGAGTCATTGTCTGAGACTTCATTTATATTCACAGTTTGCAAGATTCCCAGCATAATACTGAGTGCTGACTGTGACTGTGGAACCCTCTTCCTTCTATTACTCTTCCATATAGTCTTTGTTATTGACCTGACTTAGTCAATGCTTCTCTTCTCTCATTTTTACTGTGTTATTGCTACTCCATGTTGCTATTGCTGTACTGGGGATTGAAACTCTAGCTCTGCACATGGCAGTCAAGTGCTCTATCACTTAGCAACATGCCCAGACAATGTTCACTTACACCACAATTTGATGGTGACTGTTTTATTGGGGTTATGTAGAGTTTTGAAAAAAATTGATTCAGCAAGTTTAATTGAAATAATAGCTAGAAGCTAGAAACAAACCATATGTCCCTCAACCGAATAATGGATTAAAATACTGTGGTACATCTACACAATGGAAAGCTACTCAGCTATTGGAAACAATGAAATTATGCAATTCTCAGCCAAATGAATGGAACTAGAGAAGCTCATCCTGAGTGAGCTAACCCAGACTCGGAAGAATGCACATGGCATCTATTCACTTATAATAGGATTTTAGCTATATAGTACAGGATATCTATACTACAACCAAAGGGAACATGTACATAGACTTTTTCTTTTTCTCCCTCTCAATGAGACACTTTTCCCAAATGGTGCTGCCTTGTAGGCCACCAGTGTATGAGGAGGCTCTTGGCCCTCAGATGACTGCTGAACTGGGGTGGGGGACGGTTATGTAGGGACACTCCACTCCAGAGGAGTGGGATGGAAGGGTTAGGGGGTAGAGGGTGGGAGGGCAGCACTGGGAGGGGTGGAAAGAGGACACTATGGTGGAGATGTAAACTGATGCAATAAATAAATAAATTTTAAAAAATAAATAATTTGACTTTGAATTTCAGAACCTCTTTGTAAATCTTCAATGTTGCTTACATTATTTACTTAGCATATGTATTGAGATATCATTAAAGCACCTGTAATGTAGACCTGAGATAAAATAAATCATGTGTATAACTTCTAGCAGAAATGCAAGGTGAGAGTTGACAGATCTCCTAAAACAAGATAATTTGTCTTCTTTTTCCATTGAAAATAAATAATTAAAAATATTAAATACTACAAATATTATCTGAGGATATTTCTCATTATAATAAAGTAGGTTTAAATTTGAAATTTAGATGAGAGAAAATAAAACCTTCACTCTCAATATAAAATCAAAGAAAATAAACAAAGCCTTAAAGTTGGTGTCACAGCCCACAGATTTTCAGGAATTATCTTGAATCTAATAATGTTTAGAATTCAACAAAGAACTGTCCTCATATAGTTATTGTAAATGATACAAATTTGCTCTTATTTTCTTTGTTCTTATTAAAAATTATATCCTTTTTGCCCTAAGTCCGATTACATCTTTAATATGTATGCAGAATATGTATGGAGTTGCTTCTTATTTCATCTAACACTCTAAAGAAGTTCATATTTGACAATGTCACTGAATTCTTCAGTATTGAGATAGTCTTTACATTTTTTTTCTAAAATTATTCCTGGAGTTTTAAGTCAATAGTAACTGCCCAATAAGTATTACTGTAAAATTGTGTATCATTCTGCAATACAAGCTTTAAAATGAGGAATATTGTGAAACTGATTAAGTTCTTATTGAACTAATATAAAGAGAGTCTAATATATAATTTAAAATAATGGTTGTTACCTTGGGATGTAAGTATGCTTGACATTTTTGTAGAAACAGCTGTCATGGTCCCTAGAACAGTTCTCTATGGATCATATCCCAGATTTTCAGTCTAATTGACTTGTTGATGCAATGTATTAAGAGCACTAGGATAGTGCTATACATTGTGTCTGCATTTATGAAATACAAGAGGTCTTATAAGTATAACAGGACTAATGGTGCCATCCAAAAACCTGCAGAGCAGTCAGTCAGATGGCCTTAAACACTGAGAAATGGACACGGTTCTGTAGGGGTTAGATAAATTAGATTTAGAAAATATATAGGAGTTTCTGATACTGTCTCTTAATTCGGGGCCTGAAGAGCATTATCAGCATGAAGTCAGCAAAAACAGGAAAGACTCAATAGACTGAAAAACAAGTTTGAAGTCAGGAAAACAGGAAAGACTCAATAGAATTGAAAAAACAAAGTATCTGGCCTGACATTGTTTTCAGCTGCTAAGTGGGCGGAGCCCAAATTAAGCTGAAACAGAGTTCCTCCTATTTGAGGACAGTGCGTGGAGCCCAGAAGAGAAGAGGCCCCTGATGCTAGAGAGCTCCAAGAGTGCTGCTGAAAAAAGAGCTGGCCATTGATGGCCAGCTCTCTCCCTGAAGCAGAAAGAAGCTGGTGAGCAAAGAAAGCCTGAGCAAGACACCAAAAGGCCAAGGACTGGACCCTGTGTCTCAGCTTTTGCCTAGAGGGGTTTGATCTGTCCAAACAGTGGCCTAAAGGAAACGGTGCCTGGCTTTAAGGACTGAGGCAGAGCAGCTGAGTTCCTGATTCAAAAGAAGTAAGTTGGCCTGCAGACGGCTGCGGTCTCCCACAGAGAAGAAAGCATGAAGCCTTATTTAAGGTGAGACTGCAATAACCAACTACCCTGACGAACCTGCATCTGAGAGATCCAGAAAAAGGACTGCTAAGTGTGTTAAAGAATCTACAACAAAGACTGTGTTCCTGATGACTGAGGACCTGCCCCAGAGACTGTATCATTCTAAAAGGTTATGAAAGTAGTTGTTATAATTATCAATAGGATTAGTGGATAGGTTAAAGGGGTTGTAGAAATTTATAGGATTAATAGTTAAGAAATTGTTGGTGTTTGTTATAAGTGAATTTAGTAATAAATAAATAAGTGATAAATAATAATTTAAAAGTTCGGTTGCATGGTTCGTCAAACTAACTAGCTATTTGCAAATGATATCCACCAACAAAATGAAAATCTCTTATCTCTTTTGAACTATGATTTTCAACCACACTTCAGTGCAAGCTCCAGGCATAAATATCACAAAATAAACTCTATGGGTTTTTTGTTTGTTTGTTTCCTCTGTTTTGTTTTATTTATTTATTTTTTTCCTATTTGACAATTTTTGTCTTATTGGTCTTCTACTAACTTGTTTTGATTTCCATTTTTGTGGGTTTGATAAACAGGGAATATAAAGCCAGGAGTGTAGAAGCATAGGTGGTTTCAGGTAGAATTTAGAAGAGAAAAAACTTGTTAAAATATATTGTGTGAAAAACTTTAAATAAAAGCAAATGCATGTACATATACATCATATACATATATACACATACAAGCACACACTTACACATACACATATAGCTATGCTCACAAAGGTGACGGGCACTCAGCCTGATGACCAATATTCAAAATTAAATGCTTCAAACATACATGTTAAAAAAGTGAACTGGGGGGGATCCAAGATGGCGGCAGATGGCGTGGACCTATTTTGATTTCGGGGTCAACAGTCACAAGGCGGCAAGTGTTGCAGGATGCTGTACAAAGGGCATGACCCCTTCTAAATCTCACCCAGCTACACAGGGACCATGGAAGATGCCTTGGCAGGACGCCCCTTCCAACTCTAGGACACGCTAGGAAGACTTTGGACCCGGGAATCGGGATAACCCATCCCCCTAAAAGGAAAAATACCTGGTAAGTTCCAACCTAATACCCAGCCAGCAGATTCAGAAACCACACAGAGATAATCCCCACCGTGCTGGGCACTCCCAGGTCTCACACATATGATCCAATTATCTGGGAAAAGTTGCAACCCTTGGAAGTGAAGTAGCTCCACTGCAAAGTGCCTTCAGATCCCAGTCTGTGACATCACAGGCCAGCTTCCAAGCCTCGGGAGCGGCAAGGCTATTAGAGCTGAACTGCAGATTTACCCCCTACAGGAACCAACCCCGGGCAAACTGTGAGATATTTGAAACTGTCGTATATCGAACTTTTGTACTAGTAAGGGCCCTTCCGGCGGGGAATCAGAGCTAACTTGTGCACAGCTCCACCACTTGAATTAATTAGGTCCCCACCTGGGAGGCGGGACTGAATGACTCTCCTTATAGGAGTGGAGTAAGGCAACTCCTACACCACAGTGCCCCCTTTGGACCAAAGTCCAGAAGACAGAAAAAAAAATTCCTCATGGCCAGAGGCCAGAGACAAAAAAAAAAAAAAAAAAAACAGAGCAAAATGTCTCCAACAAAAGAAAGCAACGCTATTCCGTACAGCTCGAACCACCTCAACACAACTGAAACACATGAAAACGATGACAATTCTATATTATGGAAAGTGATAAAGTCCCTTCAAGAAGAACTTAAAACTATGAAGGAATTCAAAGAAGCCACAATTCTACAAGTCAAAAGAACGAATAACATCATTAAAGAGCTCCAAGCCAAGGTGACCCAGCTTGAACAGGAAAAGGATAAAGCAATGAAAGATCTCCAGACAAAAACAGGCAAACTGGAGAAGGAAATGTACAAAACGAACACTACCATTCAAGACATGAAAATAGAAATGGAAACAATAAAGAAAACACAATCAGAGTTAAAAGAGGAAATGGAGAATCAAGAGAAGAGAACAGGAACTACGGATGTGAGTATGAAAAATAGGATGCAAGAGATGGAATACAGGATCTCAGGCATGGCAGATTCGATGGAAAAAATCAGTACAACATCCAAAGAAAATGAGAAGGCTAAAAAATCTCTCACCCACAACATCCAAGAAATCAAGGACTCAATGAAAAGACGGAACCTAAGAATTATAGGCATAGAGGAAAGAGAAGACCCCCGACTCCATGGTCCAGGAAATATCTTCAACAAAATCATAGAAGAAAACTTCCCAAACCTAAAGAAAGAGTAGCCAGTAAAAATCCAAGAGGCTTACAGAACACCAAACAGATAGATCAGAAAAGAAACACCCCTCGCCACATAATAATAGAAACTCAAATGTAGAGAACAAGGAAAGGATATTAAAAGCTGTAAGAGAAAAAGGCCAAGTCACATACAATGGCAGACCCATCAGAATCACACGTGACTTCTCCTCAGAAACTTTAAAATCTAGAAGGGCCTGGACGGATGTCCTACAAGCCCTGAGAGAACATAGGTGCCCAGCCAGACTACTATACCCAGCAAAACTCTCTATCAACATAGAAGGAGAAAACAAGATATTCCATGACAAAATCAAATTCAAACAATATCTCCTCACAAACCCAGCCCTACAGAAGATCCTAGAAGGAAAATTCCAACCCAGAGAAGAAAACTACACCCAAGAAAACAGAGGAAATAGAAACCTCCACAGCAACTAAACAAAAGAGAAACACAAGACAGCCAGCTATACCAAAATAATGGGAAATAACAATCCCTGGTCACTAATATCCATCAACATCAATGGACTCAACTCGCCAATAAAAAGACACAGACTTACAGACTGGATCCGTAAACAAGACCCATCTTTTTGCTGTATACAAGAAACACATCTCACTATTGAAGATAAACACTACCTCAGAGTAAAGGGCTGGGAACAGGTCTTCCAAGCAAATGGACCCAGGAAACAAGCTGGAGTAGCCACCCTAATATCAAACAAAATAGACGTCCAAGTGAAGTTAATAAAAAAAGACAGAGAAGGGCATTACATACTCATTAAAGGAAATATACACCAAGAGGTCATCTCAATATTGAACATCTATGCCCCAAATACAAAGGCACCTACATTTATAAAAGAAACACTTCTAAAACTTAAATGCACATCGATCCAAACACTTTAATAGTGGGAGGCTTCAACACCCCACTCACAACTATGGACAGATCATCAAGACAGAAGCCAAACAGAGAAATAATGAGTCTAACAGAGATCATGAACCAAATGGACTTAAAAGATATCTACAGAACCTTTCACTCAAACACAAAATAATACACCTTCTTCTCAGCACCTCACGGAACCTTCTCCAAAATCGACCGTATAGTTTGACACAAAGATAGCCTCAACAGATACAGGAAAATTCAAATATTCCCTTGTATCTTATCAGACCACCATGGAATAAAGCTGGACTTCAATAGCAAAAGAATCAACAGAAAGTCTACACTCACATGGAAATTGAACAATTCTTTACTAGAGGACCACTGGGTCAGGGAAGAAATAAAGGAGGAAATCAAAGACTTCTTAAAATCCAACGAAAATGAAGGCAAAACATACCCAACCTATGGGACACAATGAAAGCTGTGCTACAAGGAAAGTTCATAGCATTAAGTGCCTTCAAAAAGAAAATTGTGGCAGCTCATATTAGCGAATTAATAGCTAAACTGGGTGAATTGGAAAAAAAAAAAAAAAGAAGTAAACATTCCCAACAGGAGCAAAAGGCAGGAGATCATCAAACTTAGGGCTGAAATCAACAACTTAGAAACAAAAAGAACTATACAAAGAATCAGTGAAACCAAGAGCTGGTTCTTCGAGAAAATCAACAAAAGAGACAGAGACCCTTAGCCAAATTAACTAAAAGGCAGAGGGAGAAAACACAAATCAACACAATCAGAAATGAATAGGGTGAAATAACAACAGACATTGAGGAAATCCAGAGAATATTTGGATCCTACTTTAAAAATCTATACTCCACCAAATTTGAAAACTTAAGTGAAATGGACAATTTTCTTGATAGATTCCACCTACCGAAGCTAAATCAAAATCAGATAAACAGATTAAACAGCCCTATAACCCCTAAGGAAATAGAAACAGTCATTAAAAATCTCCCAACCAAAAAAAAAGCCCAGGGCCAGATGGCTTTAGCACGGAATTCTACCGGACCTTCAAAGAGGAACTAACACCAATACTTTTCAAACTCTTTCACCAAATAGAATCTGAAAGAACATTGCCAAACTCATTCTACGAGGCCACAATAACCCTGATTCCTAAACCACACAAAGACCCAACAAAGAAAGAGAACTTCAGACCAATCTCCCTCATGAACATAGATGCAAAAATACTTAATAAAATACTAGCAAACCGAATTCAAGAACACATCAAAAGTATCATACACCATGATCAAGTAGGCTTCATCCCAGAAATACAGGGATGGTTCAACATACAAAAATCTATCAACGTCATTCACCATATAAGCAAGATGAAAGTAAAAAACCACATGATAATCTCGCTAGATGCAGAAAAAGCATTTGACAAAATCCAACATCCCTTCATGCTATAAGTTCTGGAGAAATGGGCATACAAGGGCTGTACCTAGAAATAATAAAGGCAATATACAGCAGGCCAGTGGCCAACATCAAAATAAATGGTGAGAAACTTGAAGCATTTCCTCTAAACTCAGGGACAAGACAAGGATGTCCACTTTCACCATATCTCTTCAATATAGTACTTGAAGTTCTTGCTAGAGCAATAAGACAACTAAAGGACATCAAGGGAATAAACATCAGAAATGAAGAAGTCAAATTATCTCTATTTGCAGATGATATGATAGTATACATAAGTGACCCCAAAAATTCCACCAGAGAACTCTTACAGATGATAAACACCTTCAGCAAAGTGTCTGGATACAAAATTAATTCAAAAAAAAAATAAGAAGCCCTTCTTTATACAACAAACAAATGGGCTGAGAATGAAATAAGGGAAACAACCCCCTTCACAATAGCCACAAACAACATAAAATACCTTGGGGTAACTCTAACCAAGCAAGTAAAGGACCTGTACAACAAAAACTTCAAGCCCTTGAAGAAAGAAATGGAAGAGGTCTTTAGAAGATGGAAAGATCTCCCATGCTCATGGATAGATAGGATCAACATAATAAAAATGGCTATCCTACCAAAAGCAATATATAGATTCAATGCAATTCCTATCAAAATACCAACACAATTTTTTATAGACTTGGAGAGAGCTAGTCTCAATTTCATATGGAACAACAAAAAGCCCAGAATATCTAAATCAATCCTATACAATAAAAAAACATCTGGAGGTATTACCATCCCAGATTTCAAGCTGTACTACAGAGCAATATTTGTAAAAACAGCATGGTATTGGTATAGAAACAGACCAGTAGATCAATGGAATCGAATTGAAGATCCAGAAATAGCCCCACACACTTATGGCCACCTAATTTTTGACAAAGAAGCCAAAACGGCACAATGGAAGAAGTACAGCATCTTCAAAAAATGGTGCTGGTCCAACTGGATGTCCATTTGTAAAAGAATGAAGTTACACCCATACTTATCACCTTGTACAAAACTTAAGTCCAAGTAGATCAAAGACCTTAACATAAGGCCGGTCACACTAAATCTACTAGAAGATAAAGTGGGAGAAACCCTCAAACTAATTGGCACAGGCGACAACTTCCTGAACAGAACACTAACAGCTCAGGACTTGAGATCAACAATCAATAAATGGGACCTCATGAAACTGAAAAGCTTCTGTAAGGCAAAGAACACTGTCATTTGAACAAAACGGCACCCTACAGACCAGGAGAAAATCTTCACCAAGCCCACATCTGACACAGGGCTAATATCCAAAATCTACAAAGAACTCAAGAAATTAAATGACATGAAACCAAATAATCCAATCAAAAAATGGGGGATAGAGCTAAGTAGAGAATTCACAAAGGAGGAATCACTAATGGCTGAGAGACACTTGAAGAAATGCTCAACATCCTTAATCATCAGAGAAATGCAACTCAAGACGACTCTGAGATTCCATCTCACACCTCTCAGAATGGCTAGGATCAAAAACTCAAATGACAGCACATGCTGGCGAGTGTGTGGAGAAAGGGGTATCCTACTTCATTGCTGGTGGGAGTGCAGGCTTGTGCAACCACTATGGAGGTCAGTCTGGAGATATCTTAGAAAACTTGGAATAGCTCTGCCTCAGGACCCAGCCATACCACTTCTGGGTATACACCCAAATGCCTCTTCACGGAGTCATAAGGAAGTTTCTTCATCTATGTTTATAGCAGCCTTATTTGTAATAGCTAGAAACCGGAAACAATCCAGATGTCCCTCAACTGAAGAATGGGTTAAAAATCTGTGGTACATCTACATAATGGAATGTTATTCAGCTATCAGAAGCAATGAAATTATGCAATTTGCAGCCAAATGGATGGAAAAAGAAAAGCTCATCCTGAGTGAACTAACCCAGACTCAGAAGGACACATATGGCGTCTATTCACTTATAGTAGGATTTTAGCTATATAGTAGAAGGTATCGATACTACAACTAACACACCAAAGGGAACTTGGACATAGACTTCTTATTTTTAATTTTTATTTTTTATTTATTTTTAATATATTAGTTATATTTTTTTTCTATTTTTTAGCCTTTTTTATCTATTTTATGCATATTGGTTTGTTTGTTTAGTAGTTCTCTCTCCTGGGCAACGAGACACTTTTCACTGATGGTACTGCTTCGTAGATCCCCAATGAATGACGAGGCTCTTGGCCCTCATACAACCTCTCAACTGAGATGAGGGACTGTTATATAAGGACACCCCACCCCAGAGAAATGGGATGGAAGGTTTAGGAGGTAAAGAAAAAAAATGAAATGTGATGTTTCGGTCTTTTACTACTAACTGTCATAAACTGTTTAGGATAATTAAGAAATGCAAACTAATGGTTATGCAAGCCGGTCATTCTGTTAGGTACTATGAAAGCCTATTATAGTTTCTTACTAAGCTGATCAGAAATAAACCTGCTAGGAGACAAGCAACATCTGCTTACCCTAATATAAGAGATAGATAGGGCCTCTTCAAAAACCTCAAGAGATCTGCAGAATATGGCATTCAAAGTTGTTTTCGTAACTTTAGATTTTTTTTAATCAAGACATATCAACTCCTGACAGCATCCCCTATTCTCCTCCAAGTAGAAGATGAGCATTGAAGAATCTCCAGTGGGAGATGATTGAATTAGTCGCAAGCCTATCTCTTGGTAGGAAAAGCCCCTTGCTCAAACTGTAGACAGAATGCTGTCCAAAAAGGACAAAACCTGGGAGCAGGTAAGTCGACAGCCTAGCTCTGCCAAGACATGGTAGGTAAGTCCTTCATAACCCCTGCTCTACAATCAATGTCTGTCAGAGAAGCGGGGCCAAACTACTGAAGAGCGATGCTGTAATGTATGGAGAGAAAATAGGAACTGTCCAGGCAGCCACTGGTATATCATTTCTTAGTTTGGAAAGCTGCAGACCCTGTACTTCCTATAAAATCAGATATATTTATCCCTCTCAAGTCTCTGAGGTGATTGAAGAACAGATAGATAAAGTCTCATAATTAAATTTTGAGTTGTTTAGGAGTCAAGAGAGTGTTATACATCTAAGAAGATACTTTTAAAATTTTGTTGCAATTAGTATGAATGTTGAGTCAGATATAGAACTTTAAACTCATGGAGATGTTTAGATAGTAGAATGTTAAAGTCAGGTACCAAATACACATGGACTGGTCATTGGGAATGTACGTTAAGCCATATAACCCTCATAACTGTGGCCTAATTACCTCTGTTGTACTGTATTGCATTTATTATTATAAGAGAAAGAACCATTTGTTCGACTGAAAGGAGAAACTGTAGGGGGGAATATGATATACCTTAAACTTAAAAGAAAAGAAAAAAGGGAAGAGGATGGGGGGTTGAGGGTGTCAGGGTGGGACTGGAGGGGGAATAGGGAGGGGACTGCGTTTGAGATGTAACTTGAAGAAATAAAAAATAAAGGAAAAAAAAGTGAACTAATCCCTTCAAGATGTTCTCTGTCCTCTACACTCTCCAGGGCATATATACACATGTGCACACACACACACACACACACACACACACAAAATAAATAAGCACATGTACAAAATTAATCATATTAATAGTTTTAAAAATATGTAACAATAGCAATCCTCAAAACTTCCCCTATAATATATTTTTGCTTATAAATTAATACTAAGCAATAGTTCGTTTATTTCAATTAATAACTTCAGTAGTCTTTGATTGATGATCTATTAACATTCAGACTTTTATCATATTACAATAAAATGCTCAAAAATCTAAGTAACACATCAAAATTTGTTTGTGCTGATTTGAATATACTTCAAGATTTTGTAAATGAGAAATATTTAAATTAAGAAAATTTCATTTATAACTGAGAAATACTTTTTTACATAACTGTGATTGTCAAAATATCTAAAGTTCTTTAGTCATCAAATGTTTAGATGTTTTAGTCAATGTATTTTCAAAGCTTAAGTATCAAACACGTTTAGGAGTTTTAATAGCTATATTACCTAAAATGTGTATGCTTGAAATTTTGTCAGTGAGTGAGAATAATGTAAGTTTTAATTTGTAACATATATTTGAGTTGCATGTCATCTGATTAATGACTAATACATTCACAATTGATTTTCTTAGATCATTATATCAAGTATTTCCTTCTGATTGCATTTCTGTGTATTAAATTCATTAATAAAAGATATTTAGATTCAATACCATTGTAAAATTGTTTCAAAAATGTAAAATGCAATCCTATAATCACAAACATGACACTTGACATTTTTAGTTTTGGAGAAGGAAATTTTTTTCACATATCCTTAAAAGTTTAGATTATATTTCAAAAAAATTCTTTATTTCTGGAGATAAAGATATTCAGGAAATTATCAACTGTTATCATGTCAGTATTAACTATTAACACAAATACAATTGATTTTTATCATTAGTAAGAAAGCAAATGTTACAATCCCTTAAGGAATTCAATAATTTAATAATTTTTATATAATTAAAAATTTAAATTTCAAGATCTTTTTTTATCATGGTTTATTTAAAGAAATTATATGAAATCCTGGCATGAAGAAAGGCATTCAAAGATGTTTTCTTAACTTAAGATTTTTTGATATTGAGACATGTCAGCTCCTGACAGCACCCCTTATTTTACTCCAAGTAGAAGATGAGCATTGAAGAATCTCCAGTGGGAGATGGTTGAATTGGTGGTAAGCCTTTCTCTGGGCAAGAAAAACCCTTTGCTTCAACTGTAGACAATCTGCTGTTCAAAAAGGACAAAACTTGGAAGCGGGTAAGTCGACAGACTAGCTCTGCCAAGACAGGGTAGGCTAGTCCTTCATAAACCCTGCTCTACAGTAAATGTCTGTCAGAGAAAAGGGGCCAAACGACTGAAGGTCGATGCTGTAATGTATGGAGAGAAAATGGGAACTGTCCAGGCAGCCACTGGTATGTCATTTCTTAGTTTGGGAAGCTGCAGGCCCTGCACTTCTTATATAATCAGATATATTTATCCCTCTCAGGTCTCTGAGGTGGTTGAGGAATAGATAGCTAGAGTCTCATAGTTAAATTTTGAGTTGTTTAGGAATCAAGAGGGTGTTCTGCATCTAAGGAGATATTTTTAAAATTGTGAGGCAAGTTAGTATGAAAGTTGAGTTAGATATAGAACTTTAAACTCATGGAGATGGTTACATAGTAGAATGTTAAAGTCAGGTGCCAAATACATATGGAATGGACACTGGGAATGTATGCTAAGCCACATAACTCTCATAATTGTGGCCTATTTATTTCTGTTGTTTTGTATTGTACTTATAGTTATAAGAGATAGAACCATTTGTTAGACTAAAAGGGAAAGCTGTTGGGGGGAAAAAGAAATACCTTAAACTAAAAAAAAAAATGGGGAGGGGGGGGGGGGGGGGGGGGGGGGGGAGGGGGGGGACTGGAGGGGGGAGTAGGGAGGGGATTGTGATTGAGATGCAACTTGAAGAAATAAAAAATAAATTATTATAATAATAAAAAAGAAAGAACAGAATCATAATTTGAATATACTTCCAGATAAAAATAATTTATGCAAGTCTAAGATCAAAAGCTCAAATGATAGCACATGCTGGTGAGGGTGTGGAGAAAAGGGAACCCTCCTCCATTGCTGGTGGGAGTGCAGGCTTGTGCAACCACTTATGGAGGTCTGTATGGCAATATCTCAGAAAACTTGGAATAGCTCTTCTTTGGGACACAGCCATACCACTTCTGGGTATACATCCAAATGACTCCTCACCGAATCAGAAGGAAGTTACCTCATCTGTGTTCATAGCAGCCTTATTTGTGTTAGCTAGAAACTGGAAACAGCCCAGATGTCCCTCAACCAAAGAATGGATTAAAAAACTGTGGTA
The DNA here is from genome assembly GCA_907164525.1 of Lophiomys imhausi. Lineage (NCBI taxonomy): Eukaryota > Metazoa > Chordata > Mammalia > Rodentia > Muridae > Lophiomys > Lophiomys imhausi. Next base: position 4,826,226 of record CAJQZJ010032173.1, on the reverse strand, counting down.
CATCTACACAATGGAGTATTACTTAGCTATCAGAAACAATGAAATTATTCAATTTTAAGCCAAATCGATGGAAATAGAGAAGCTCATCCTGAGTGAGCTAACCCAGACTCAGAAGGATGCACATGGCATCTATTCACTTATAGTTGGATTTTAGCTATATAGTACAGGGTATCTATACTACAACCAACAACACACCAAAGAAAATGGACATAGACTTTTTGTTTTGTTTTGTTTTCTCTCCCTGGCAATGAAACACTTTTCACTGGTGGTACTGCCTTGTAGGCCCCCAGTGTATGAGGAGGCTCTTGGCCCTCATATGACTTCTGAACTGGGGGTG
>CAJQZJ010032173.1:4786607-4820889 GCA_907164525.1 Lophiomys imhausi | reverse complement strand
AGGGTGGGACTGGAGGGGGGAGTAGGGAGGGGATTGTGATTGAGATGCAACTTGAAGAAATAAAAAATAAATTATTATAATAATAAAAAAGAAAGAACAGAATCATAATTTGAATATACTTCCAGATAAAAATAATTTATGCAAGTCTAAGATCAAAAGCTCAAATGACAGCACATGCTGGTGAGGGTGTGGAGAAAAGGGAACCCTCCTCCATTGCTGGTGGGAGTGCAGGCTTGTGCAACCACTTATGGAGGTCTGTATGGCAATATCTCAGAAAACTTGGAATAGCTCTTCTTTGGGACACAGCCATACCACTTCTGGGTATACATCCAAATGACTCCTCACCGAATCAGAAGGAAGTTACCTCATCTGTGTTCATAGCAGCCTTATTTGTGTTAGCTAGAAACTGGAAACAGCCCAGATGTCCCTCAACCAAAGAATGGATTAAAAAACTGTGGTACATCTACACAATGGAGTATTACTTAGCTATCAGAAACAATGAAATTATTCAATTTTAAGCCAAATCGATGGAAATAGAGAAGCTCATCCTGAGTGAGCTAACCCAGACTCAGAAGGATGCACATGGCATCTATTCACTTATAGTTGGATTTTAGCTATATAGTACAGGGTATCTATACTACAACCAACAACACACCAAAGAAAATGGACATAGACTTTTTGTTTTGTTTTGTTTTCTCTCCCTGGCAATGAAACACTTTTCACTGGTGGTACTGCCTTGTAGGCCCCCAGTGTATGAGGAGGCTCTTGGCCCTCATATGACTTCTGAACTGGGGTGGGGGACTGATATGTAGGGACATTCCACTCCAGAGGAGAGGGATGGAAGGGTTAGGGGGTAGAGGGTGGGAGAGCGGCACTGGGAGGGGTGGAAAGAGGACACTATGATGCAGATGTAACCTGAAGCAATAAATAAATAAATTAAAAAATATTTTCTTCTTTAAAATACTTCTTCTGTGTGTTTTGGTAAAGAGATGGAAAACTGAATAACATATTGTCCGACACTCGAGGATTTCAGCAAGGTCTATGAGGAACAAAATAGAAATGGATCTGAAGTAACTACAGTATAATGTGGTCATATTATGTAATTAAATATTTAAAATGAATAAGAAGCAAGAGTAAGATTAGAAGGAAGCAGAGAGAAGTTAGGGTGTTTTAAAGAATGGTAGAAAATAAATCCCTTAAAAATATGCTAATACATACATATACTTGCCCCATATTTAATATGTTTCTGAAGTGTATAAATATTTAGAATAAATAATTTAATAAGGTTCTTGAAATCATGAGCATGTTTGACACATCTATTGCATCCAAAGGAAAGAACCCTTTGTTTATTTTTATTAGACAAAAAGATTATCCATAAAGTAATTCTTTTTTGTTTATTTTTTATTACTTCAAGTTACATATCCATCACAGCCCCCTCTCTACACCTCTCCGAGATCCACCCTCCCATTCTCTCCCCCTTTTTCCCACCTATCCTACTCCTCCAGAGTGGGTTGCCCCTACATATCAGTCTACGTCAGCTCAACAGTCATATGAGTGTTAAGAGCTTCCTCTTGCACTGGGGGCCTATATGGCAACTCTATTAAGGAAAAGTGTCCCACTAACAGGTAACAAGGTCTATGTTCCTGATCCTTTTGGTGCGTTGGTTGTAAGATAGTTATCCTGTACTACAAGGCTAAAATCAAATGATAAGTGAATAGATGCCATGTGCATCTTTCTGAATCTAGGTTAGCTCACTCAGGATGAGCTTTTCTAGTTTCATCCATTTGTCTGCAAATTGTATGATTTCATTGTAATTCTTTAAAGAAAATGCAATGTATGTAGAGATACACATATGCATGTGCTTCTCTATCTTTAACTCTATGAGCAAGTATAACTTCATAGAAGAGCTAAACACAATGATATTTTTAGATATGTTTGTGAGTATGATACATATCAAAATTAAAATAGTTATGTATAATGGTAGGACTGCCATTAAATAATATTTTGATGGAATTGCTTCAATGTCTCCATATACACACTCACACTCGGGCACAAAATATTTATTAAGCATGAATCCTTGTTGGAGTATGGATGTGGAGTAAGGAATGAGTAGTGATCAGGTTTGCTCAAGTGAGTCATGGCTTTCAGAAAAAAATATAATATGAAATACACGTTCATAGTGTCCTAGAATCCAAAATTATTATTTTGTGTTTTTAATATTTCAGAGTAAGTAAGCTCCAACACCTAGGCCTTACACTACAAAAGTAATTTTCACAAAAAAAGTGAATATTTTGAATATATCTCATCACTGATACAATCTGAGAATCATTGAGGTAGCTAGAGGCATCCCTACAGAAGAGGTTTGCTCCTACAATAGGCAGAGTAGGTAGCCTGCACAACACAACAGACTTTCAGACAGCGTTAGATAAAGCCCCCTACTCTCTACCATTGTGTTCTGGCTATGAGATACCCAAATGATGTTGTTTAAAGAAATATGGTCTTCATTAGGCTCATATATTTGAATAGTTGGGAACCCCGTGTTAGAACTGTTTAGGAAGGATTATAAGGATTATAAGGTGTAGTTTTTTTTGTTTGTTTTGTTTTGTTTTGTTTTGTTTTTAAAGGAGATCTGTCACTGGAGGTGGGATTTGAGTTTTCAACCACTTACATGATTCCAGTTGACTCTGCTTAGCGCTTGTGAATCAGATGCAATCTCTCAGATACTGTTCCAGCACCGCGCCTTCCTGCCTTCTGCCATGTTCCCTGTCATCGAGGTCATACTCAAAACCCTCTACAATTTAAATCCCACATAAACTCTTCTTCTATAATTTGCTTTAGTCATGGAGTATTCTCACAGAAATAGAAAAGTAACTGAGCACCATCACTTTATTTTTCCATAATTCAAGGAAAAGAGTTTGATTATTTCTCTCAGCGCTATAATTACTCCTAAAACTATTCTGAACTTTCTAGGAATTTCTTTGAGTGTGATGTGATAAGCTAGTGAGAAAACTCAATTTCCCCTTGTGTCACATTACTATAACAATCATTAACCTTAATATTTTGCCTTATAGGTATCAAATACTGCACATGCAAATAGGTATTTTTCCATTCAATTTCAGTAATTTATTGGGGAATAATGGTATGTGCAATAGTGTCATGAATATATAAATGCAATAGTGTCCCTGCATCCTACTTAATGTTAATAGTTATTTACATGAGTAGCATGCCACGCTACCACATACCTGGAATACCATGGGAAGGAGAAGTAGGGAGGTCAAAAAATAAGTGTCATATTCAGTTCTGGAGTAGTTTAAGACCAGGCCAGGATATCTAGAACAACTTCCCTGATCCCATTTTAAACATACACACACACACACACACACACACACACACACACACACACACACACCAGTTGAAAAAATAATTGTGCTACAATGTAGTGAGAATTTTGGTTTCTGTAAAAAAACAAAAACAGTTATGTTAAGAATATGTTTTTGTTTTAATCCCATGTGTATGATATGGAGCTGCTTCAGACTGTCCACCGCATCTAACTACAATGTGTCTCGTCCTTTGGCAGGGGCATGATTTTACCAGCTGAACATAGTTTATGTTTGGAATTCTGGGGACTCTTGAGAGGTTATAAATACAGCCACCCCAAAAGGACCTGCAGTAGGTACTGATCCCCTTGCTGCAGTATCTGTTTGCTGTTTGCTGCTGTTGCTGGTTGTTTTTTGTTGCTCTTCACTAGATTACTGGCTGCTGGTTGGATATACCATGACAACTACACCCCTAGTCACCAGGAAGCAGTCTAATGATATCGATCCCCCTGTCCCATCTAACCTTCTTTCTCTCTTACCTGTTATTGGGGGGGGGGGGTCTAAGTGATTGGGCTGTTGTAGAGAGATATGAAAAAGAACTTAATAAAGTAGGGCTACACTACTTTGTTTTGTTTTTTAAAATATTAATAAACTTTACAAATTAGAAATTAGTTACATTTAAATCAACCCCACAAATGCTATCTTGTTTTATTATTTTATCATATCTCTTGTTTTTAAATTATGTATCTTTTAATGTATAATATACGTATCTAAAGATTAGAATTGCTTGCTGGGTGTGGTGGAGCACGCCTTTAATCCCAGCACTCTGGACACAGAGGAGGTGGATCTCTGTGAATTCAAGGCCAGCCTGATCTACAAAGTGAGTTCAGGACAGCCAGGGCTATACAGAGAAACCCTGTCTCTAAAAATAAAAAGTAAAAAAAAAAAAAGATTAGAATTGCTCAACATGATTTGTATATATAAACATGGTATATAAATATATGTATACATATAGATATATACACAAACAAATTTGTGTATAAGTATATATAAACAATGTCTCTTCTCAGACCATTTTTCCATTCCAAATTGCCTTCATCTTGTTCAAATATAATTTTTCTTCTTTTTATTTATTTCACATCAGATAATTTATCATAAAGTACAAATAAAGCATGTTCTTGTTATAAATAGGGGCTGACAGAGAACTGAGTCCTGTATCTTATACCGTCCTGGAAGCTCTAGGTTTCCCTATGGCTTAGAATTTTTAATTCCTCCAATGTGTACTTGTTTTTAAATTCATTTTTCCTGATTATTAGGCTGGTTGCTACCAACAATTAAGAGAGATTGTTTAATTTATCAATATCTCCACAACATGGGTGCTTTGATCTCTTCTAGTGACCAATTTAATAAAAGAGCAAATTCAGTGTATCTCGCCCATTAGGAGTCATTGTGCAGATGCAATTACAGAACTGAGAATTTCTTCTGTAAACAATACCTGGGATGAAAATAACTAATTTTTGTAATTAAGCAGAAATGTTTTCAAAGGATTCTGATTCTCACACCAAAGCTCACAATTGTTGTAAAGTAAATTACTTTGGAGACATCTGGGGGAGTCAAGTATTCATCAAGTATCACCAGGACACAGATTTTCCCAGCACCTGGCTTCAGGGAAAAGTTCACTTCAGAACATATGCTCATGTTTCATGCAGTTTTAGCAGAGAATATGGTGATGAAACAAGTTTTATTTAACTTCATTCTAGAAAAACACAACCTGCAGAATTTGATAATGTTCAAACTTCCTTAAGGGTATGGAAATGGACACACTTTTAAAATAGTTTAAAATTTATATAGTACTTAAAATGTCTCTTTGTGAATTAAAGTGTCATTTAATACTATCTATATTTGGAATGAAATGTGTATCATTCCCATTATATTGTAATTGTTATAGAAACTAGACTAAGCTATTGTGTTTTTGCAGCAGTTTCTAAGAAGATAATTGGATATTTCAAAATAAGATACTATACCTGAGGAACAATACAATACAAATTAGAATGACATTTTCAAAGAAGTTTTTGGGCAACTATTTCATAAAAATATATATCTTGACCAATAAGTCTTTGTATAATTAATATTAACACATATTGAATCAGAAAATAATTTATATTAAAGAAACTCTTCAATGTCCAATATTTTCATTTGACAAGGTATAATAATTCAAAACATATAGAAAGAACTACTGCAGTCCAAATATATCATGAATTATCCAGCTATCATGACAGAAAGACAACTATAAGAAGGCCACATTAATAATTACAAAGGGCTTTGTATTTTCATATTTTATGTAAGATATTTACTAAAATGGTCACCCAGATCTTCATCTTTATACCACAACATTCTATTATTCAAAAGTCTACTCAGATAGGTATGATCCTATCCATTTTTTTAAAGGAGCGGAATGTTAAAAATTCATTAAGTCTTAATGGGGAGAAACAGTACTAAGTCACCATTTTAATATGCCATCTGGGGATGAGATCAAATGGGACTCTCCAGCAGACAGTCAAGAGGATCTTAAAGAAGTTGCGATGTATTTACTAGAGGGGCAAGATTAACACTAACATCAGTAGGACAGAAGGGATAATGGTAATATCTTAAGAGTGAATAAGACTGACATTTTAGAATATTCATAAACATTTTTAGATTTTAATACATATTAGATGTCACTTCCCACACTCCTCTCTTTCTAATCTTCCCATCAGTATTTCCTGAAGGTTGTCAGAATAAAACATCCCTAACTTGTGGTATATTGAAATGGGGACTTTGAATCAAAGGTACACACAAAAAGAGAACTCTGGCTGCCCGATTTTCTCCTAGAAAGCAACATACGAAACAATTATGTACTAGACATACTAATCTGTACTTCAAGAAAGAAGCGATTCTTGTCACCACGGAGTGATAAGTCAGGGATATTTAACAATCAAACTTCACTAAACTAACCACTAGCACCCCACTACTTCACCACTCTTCGTTAATTTTCTTAGTCAAAGCCTCTCTACCTAATCCTGTTTCTACAACTGAGTAGCAATTATTTGAACCTACTTGCCCTTTGGGTCTTTGTTTACTATCATAGCTTTTGTCCAAACATAAAACTCAGTTTGCTTTTTCCTTCTGTCAACCATTTTAACCTTCACTTTCCATTCAGACACCCTAAGAGTGATGAAGAAAAAGTCTTCCAATCCTGCAAACCCATTAGCCAAAAACAATGTGATTTAAAAGTCCTTAAAAATTTCCCTACAAATAAAGATTCCCCAGCTATAATAAAAACAGAGGAGCCTAGACATTGAATATGGTTGGGAAAAATCATTTTAAGGAGATATTGCTTTCCTCAGTTTATCCTCTTATTTTCTAATCTCTCCAGTTAGCCCCTGTGTTTTGTGAAGATTGCCTCTGCCTCTTATTTCATGGGGGATTGCTGCTAGTCTACCTTACCACAAACACACAGTTAACATCTCCAGATCTTCCCAACTTTCTACACTATGGCATACTGTTTAATTATAATCTTTGCACATTCTCCAGTAGACACTGTTTATACTATCTAACATATTAGACTTATATCTAATATAATGTGTTATTTATGGCATAATGACAAGTAAAAGATTGCATATGCTCAGTAAGACACAATTATTAGATAATTTTTATCTGTGTTTGCTTGAAACCATTTATATAAAATGATAGACATGAAAAGTCAAATGCATACAATTGTGTATGCAGCATTAGTCAATCAATGGTGCTGTTTTCTTCTGAGGATCTTGCTTCTCTGTGAAGAATACGTTCTAGTCACTGCTAGATCCTTCCCTTCCTCTGTGCTCTTACTGACAGCTTGCCCATGTCTTTTGAACACTGCCTGAGTTTGTTTGAAGTTGGGACTAACCTGAGACTTACATTGTTTCCATCTAGAAAATGTTCATATTTTTTCCTGATATTGGATCCTTATTCTATCCCTAAGCTTTGCTTTGAGTGTAGGAAATATAAAAGGACTCTGTCCAGGGACATCAGGAATCTTAAACTCTTGGTATGTATTCAGCAAGTTGTTTCCTTGTCCTCCTTATTAGTCTTCTTCACAAAGGTACATTACGGCATGGTTTTACCATGCTTGGAGTTATAAACAATGTTTTGTTATAAACTGGAAATTGCGTTTATGACAGTCAGGTGCAAATCAGCATTATGTCCTTAGACATAGAAAGCATTCCATGGTCTGAGATTTTTTTTTTTTTTTGGTGTTTTCAAGACAGGGTTTCTTTGTGTATCCCTGGCTATCCTGAACTCACTTTGTAGACTAGGCCTCATTTGAACTCACAGAGATCCACTTGCCTCTGCATCCTGAGGGCTGGGATTAAAGGTGTGTGCCACCACTCCTGACAATTGCAGACAACTGTGCACTGCCCTGTGGATGTTGGGATTTGAACCCAGTTCTTTGGAAGAGCAGCCAGTGCTCTTAATTGCTGAGTCATCTCTCCAGCCCAGAGATTAGAGCTTAAGAAAGTTTTGATAATTTTTTTTTACAACATCATTGCTTCTTTAAAAAAAATCACAGAAGACATAGGTGCTAGCCTAAGGAGAGCAAAAGACCAATCAATAGCAAACAAACAATCAAACATAGTGGGACATCAGAAAATTTGGTCAGTACAAGATAATAAATATTATTATAGCCATGTTGGAGGTTGGTTAGTATTGTTATCTTCACTCTAACTTTGGCAACATTTAGGACATTGCTCATAAATTTATGGAAATGTTTTAAAATAAAATTATATTTGCACCTACTTATCTGATGTAACTTGATTGCTTATGCAAATATTACTGTAAGAAATAAAGTTTGCTGTTAATTATGGTAAGTGTCAAAATTAATTTCTCTCTTGTAATAGTTATTGATATTCAGCAGGCTTCACTTTTGCTAAATATGGATTACAACTTCTTTTTTTATATAAACACTTTGTTTTTTTTTCTTCAAGTTACATCTCAGTCACAAACCCCTCCCTATTCCCCCTTCCTATCCCGCCCTTCCACCCTCTTCCCCCCAGAAGTTTCCCCTTTCAGTCCAACAGATGGTTCCTTCTCTTATAACAGTAAGTATTATACAAAACAACAGATATAAATATGCCACATTTATGAGAGTTAAATGGCCCAGTATACCTTCCCAATGTCCAGTTTATACATATTTGGCCCCTGACTTTAACATTCTACTATCTAACCATCTCCATGTGTTTAAAGGTCTATATCTGACTCAACATTCATACTAACTTGCAACACACTTTTAAGAGTATCTTCTTAGATCTATAACACCCTCTTGATTCCTAAACAACTCAAAATTTAGCTATGAGACCGTAGCTGTCTATTCTTCAACCACCTCAGAGACATGAGAGGGATAAATATATTTGCTTATATAGGAAGTGCAAGGCCTGCAGCTTCCAAAACTAAGAAAGGACATACCAATGACTGCCTGGACAGTTCCCATTTTCTCTCCATACATTCCTGCATCAGTCTTCAGCCTTTGGGTCCTGTTTCTATGACAGACATTTGTTGTAGAGCAGGGATTATGAAGGACTTACCTACCCTGTCTTGGCAGAGTTAGGCTGTCGACTTCCCTGCTACCAAGTTTTGTCCTTTTTGGACAGCAGTCTGTCTGCAATTGGTGCAAGGGGTTTTTTCATGCCAAGAGATAGGCTTGCCACTAATTCAACCATCTTACAGTGGAGGTTCTTCGATGCTTATCTTCTACTTGGAGTAGAATAGGGGGTGCTGTCAGGCGCTGATATGTCTCGATATCAAAAAAAAAAGAAAATCTTAATGTAAGATAACTTCTTTGAATGCCATATTCTGCAGATCTCTTGGGGTTTTTGAAGATGCCCTATCCATCTCTTGTATTTAGATAAACAAATGTTGCTTGTCTCTTAGCAACTTGATTACTGGGTAGTTTAGAGAATATCTGTGATAGACTGTCATAGTAGCTAACAAAGTGACATGTTTGCATGACTAGTAGTTTGTTTTACTTAACTATCCTAGACCGTTTTAGACGGTTGGGATTACAACTTCTTAAGAATTATAATATCTTAGTATTTAAGTAAATGCAAGCCATTTAGTTTTCAAAGTAGAGATATAAAATTATTAAGAAATCTGGCTAAAGTGGATCAAAGACCTTAATATAAAACCAGACACACTAAATCTAATAGAAGAGAAAGTGGGGAAAAGCCATGAACTCATTGGCACAGGTGACAACTTCCTGAACAGAACACTAATAGCTCAGGCCCCAAGACCAACAATCAATGAATGGGACCTTATGAAACTGAAGAGCTTCTGTAGGGCAAAGGTTACTGTCATTAGAACAAAATGGCAGCTGACAGATTGGGAAAAGATCTTCACCACTCCACATCTGACAGAGGGCTAATATCCAAAATATATAAAGAACTCAAGAAATTAAACACCAAGAGACCAAATAACCCAATCAAAAATTGGGTTACAGAGCTGAACTTTGAATTCATAATAGAGGAATCTCTAATGGCTGAGAGACAGTTGAACAAATGCTCAGCATCCTTAATCATCAGAGAAATGCAACTCAAGATAACCCTGAGATTCCATCTCACACCTGTCAGAATGGTTAAGATCTAAAGCCCATATGACAGCACATGTTGGTGAGGGTGTGGAGAAAGGGGAACATTCCTCCATTGCTGGTGGGAGTGCAGACTTGTGCAACCACTATGGAGGTCAGTCTGGGGATATCTTAGAACACTTGGACTAACTCTACCTCAAGACTAGTCATACCACTCCTAGGCTATGTTCATAGCAGCATTATTTGTAATAGCTAGAAACTGGAAACAACCAAGATGTCCTTCAACTGAAGAATAAACTAAAAAAAAAAATGTGGTACATTTGCACAATGGAATAATACTCAGGTATCAAAAACAAGGAAATCATGCAATTTGCAACCAAATGGATAGAACTAGAAAAGCTCATCGTGAGTGAGCTAACCCAGACTGAGAAAGATGCATATCGCATCTATTCACTTATAACTGGATTTTAGCCGTATAGTACAGGATGACCCTCTTACAATCTATAGACCCAAAAGAACAGGAACATGGATGTTGTTACCTACTAGTGGGACACTCAACCCTATTGGAACTTGTATGCCCCCTGTGCAAGAGGAAGCTCCTAGTCTTCATGTGAGAGATAAACTGAGGGGGGCTGATACGTGGAGGCACCCTACACTGGAGGCATAGGATAGGTGGGAGAGGGAGTAGAGGGTGGAATCAGGAGGGAGGGAGCTGCAATGGAGATGTAACTTGAATTAATAAATAAATGTTTAAAGCAAGAAAAAAATCTGGCTAAATGTTAAATGTGATTGTTGCACTAATATATGCATGTGTGTGTGTATCCCTATATAACCATACATATATAGACACACAGTTTTGAAATTTTTCAAATGTGAAAAAATGAATTAAAAAACGCATTTTCATGTATCCCATCCCATATTTCCTCTTTTGTTAACACATTTTATACTTTTTGGTTCTACTTTTACTCCATTTTCCACCTCCTTTTTCCATGCATTGTGAAGAGATGTGTATTACATCTATGTTGGTCAAACACTCTTCCAACAGTGATGTGACTGACTAATGAAAAAAAAATTGCTTCATATACCTAGAACAAAGCAAAGAATATCTAATTCCTTACATTCATGAAAGCATTAAAAATAAATGGGAAAGAGATGTAAATCTGAAAAGTTACTTGATCATACCTTCTCATCTTCTCTTCATCCTAATGGTAATCTAATTTGCAGGTAATAAGAACAGTAAAATACATTAAAATCCTATTTATTTGCATTGTTATGCATTAGTTTTCAACAGTTGCTTTACAAACACAGTTTTTTGGGGGGTTTCAATTATTAAGTTAACTTATTTTAACATAATTCTGGAGGCTAGACATAACCTTTTGGTACATTAGTAACTGTTCATTCTCTCCTCCCAGTTCCTAGTAGTTTGTTAAATATTGAACTCTAATTGTCAATGGAATCATCAATCTCAGCCTGTGTAATAAATCATATGACAACTTTCCTTCATGCATCTTTTTAGTCATGGGGCCACCTTCTGAGGGCATCCATAATACTTGATAAGGACTCATCTTTCTTTTTAAAGCTTCATCGAAATTATATACCTTGAAAGAATATACAGATCACACCAAGATCTGAGATACTAATGATAACTTCATCAACATGGCTGTGTTCTTTTTTCTAAAGAGAAGGGTAGAGCCTAATGTCAACCTTTAACATAGAGAGAGAAGATACATGTTTGTTTTGGAATAGAAATATTTGAACATATGGAGTCTTTTTTTTCCAGAGTGATTGTGATCATGAAATTTGAGGGAATAACAAAACGCAGATTGCTTCTGAGAGTTTATTTTAAATATAAAAATATATATCTGCTTGATTTCAGTTGCTTTAAAAATCTCTACTACCTATAACCAGTGAGCTTTTGCCTTCTGTTCTTTGACAAATTGAAGCCATGCTATTTAGTATTTCAATCACTTGCATTCTGCACTACAGTAGGATGATTGTAATGAGTCAGACCATCTACTTAGAATGCTGTCATTGTACATTATCCATGAAGATTGTTACCAGATATGGAAATGGGCAAAATGCAGAGATTCTCAATACTAATGTCATGTTTATTTGTGTTGCTATTGATTTGTTTTAGTGGCTGCTATGACAGAGGATTATACATTGTTGGACTTTAAAAAAAAACCAGGAAATTCATTTCTCATATGTGTCCTTGAGGTTTTCTGAAATGAAGTGGTTAGAGGAAGTTCATGATTACCTATTGAAAGATCTCTGAAAATACATTTCAAAGATGTCTACAATCATGCCATATGAAAAAGATTACAACAAATGCAATTCATCAATATCTAAGAGATCACAGAAAATAAACAAATCAAATCCTGACCTTTGAGACAACATACATAAACTAAAATTAATCACTCTAAATTAAATAAATTGCATTGAGAAAGAAATGTGTGACCACTTTTCTGCTGAAAACAGTGATACTTTACAAATGTTGAGGAAAAGAATTAGGGTGACAGGTGAGAGGAAAGTTTGATCAAATCATTGAATCATAAGTTAGTTAGAAAGTCTGATGTTCTTTTGCACAGTAGGGTAACTATAGATAACAACAAAGTAGTATACCCTTTAAAAGATAGAATAAAGATTTTTGAAGAATTTTCCTATGTACAATACATCATTGTGAAGACAAGAATATTTTATGTAGTTTAAGTATTGCACACATATGAACATATCAGTACATTACGTGATACCTATTGATATGTATACTCTCAATTACCATTGATTTAGTTCAAAACAGGCATTAAAAGAGAAATTTCCATGTATACACATTCAAAATAAAGAAAACAATGTGTCATTATTGAAAAGTAATTTGTTCAATAATAATATCTAAAAAAAATGTATGGAGCATACTACCTTGTTACTTGTGGCAACAGCAGTAACCAAATATAATCAATAGCATGAATAATCTCTCTATATGACAAAATCCTGGTTCACAATCAAAATCAACAGGTCATTCATGGCACGATTCAATCTATTTGATGTTAAGTAAAGAAAAAAAAGAAGAGGCAAATGTAGATCAGTGTTTTCCAGTTATGTGGAGAAGGAAGTGATTAAGAGCACAGGGCACTAGTGAAGTAGGTGGGTGGTGGCACACCTGGTGGATGTTTTGATTAAGCTGATGGAGAAATGCCTGTATGAATTGGAAAAAAACTAATAAATATCATTTCTCAACGAAAAATTAATTCAAATCCTTGAATATTTCCATTTATGTTAAACTTTCTTATTCTAATTACTGTTGCTTTTACTTTCTTAGAATCACAGGGTTTAAATCACTATATTTATTGTTATTCCTTGCTGTTACTAACAGTAAATGCCTTCCTTATTTGTATTTTGTGATTTCCTTCACTTGGCACAGCTTCTTCATCAGGTAATAATACATCTTTCATTTATGTTAAGAGTTTGCTTGGTATTGTCTCACCTTACATTGTCCCTACAGGACTGTTCAGGATAGTGTGTGTGTGAATGAATGTGTATGCGTGTGCGAGTCCAGAAATTTTATTTTTATTATTTACACATTCAATATAAAATGTTTATTCTTTTCAAAAGCAAGTTTAATACCTGTTCCGTGTTGGTTGGTAAAAGAAGAAAGTAGAATAATTATTCCCTGTGCAATGCTGAAACCAGACTTTTAGGAAAATAATGAATATGTCATTTATGGATTGTCTCACTACTAAAATATACTACATTTTCCTTCACAGTTAAAAACAGCAAAATCTCATTCTTCACTGTTGCAATTGCCTAAGCTCTTTTAACTTTCTTTCCTAAATGCATTTGACAGTGTTGATGAGTTGTAAAAGGTGTTGCTATAGCTGCAGTCTCATAGAGATTTGTGAAAATAATACCCTGATTGTGAAGAAAGGCCCATATTTAGTTTTGTAGTCTGAAACCATGCATATTATTTTGTAGATGTATAAGGAGCCATATGCTTCACTGAATGTAATGATGAATTATAAACCACCCATGAAAACCAGAAGCAGAAATGAAGTGAACAGAAATAAGAAGTTAATACAAACCAAAGTGCACAGCTAAAATTAGGTGAACCAACTGTGCCTTCATTTTATATAAGGTTTACATATACATTTTATCCACATGAGCACTCACAAATAGTTTACTAATTATTTTGTGTGCTTTTGGTCTTTGTGTGTGTGTGTGTGTGTGTTTTTTTTTTTTTTTTTTTTTTACAAAAAGCATAGAGGATTGTCTCCATTTTTCTAAGTATCCTAGTTACTCTTATATTGATTTTTTTCTAGAATATTCCATAGTATGCAAGTGCTAGTGATTTTAAGTACATTATTTCCACATTTTTGTAATTGTTCTCTGATGTAAGTAACTTGAAATTTGTTTACTCTTTCAGATAATTTAGATGAACTAATTCATATTGTTCCCATACAGCTCTGCTACGATATATAAACCATTCCCATGTATAGTACAGATGTCTTTTTATAATGGTTCATCAGGAAGGTTTAAAAGGTTTGATATTTGCATGTAATTCATATTATTAATGGACAAAATTCCTAAATCCAAATGACTATAAAAAATGAGATTGAATTAAAGTCTGCCAGAATTTAAATAAAATGTAATTAATAGAGTTCCTCATTGTTTCTTAATGTTTGTGCCACCCGTTTTTTTTTAGCACTGTAAGTTAATTGTAGGCCTTAATAACTTTGTCAATGATAGTTTAGAATAATTCCTAATTTTAAACTTACCATGGTAAAAACATGTGAAAAAATATCTACCTTTTATGAATATCCTGATTGAGACTACTAAAATTATAATTCAGGCCTACATCTGAATCTAAAACAATAAATAAATTTATAATCATTCTTCATACTTCTAATTCACTTGTAGTATATAATGCATCTGAATATGATCCAATGAAAAAAATAATGACAGAAATACCTCTTTTTTCATTATACATGTGTAAGAAGAAGCTTTTATTATTTTATTATACATACATGCCAATCATTGCCCCTCCTTCCCCTCCTCTGGGTCCTGCCCTCCCAATTCCTTTCCCCATACCCTTCTCCTCAGAAAACTAGACCTATTGTGTAATTATAAAAAATAAAATAAAATGTCCCAGTCATTTGTTTTTACCAATGACTGGAGCCAAACGGTGGGTGAAAACCTTGCCAACTCAGAGAAGCAGAGAAAGCACCCAGCTGACTTCCCTATTCCACCAATGTCCCAGCCAAAAGCCCTAAGCTAAAAATCCCAAAAGAAACTAGAGGAAGAAGCCAAGAAGGAGAAAACACCAAAAGAGAAAAATCAAAGGAAGGAAGGAAGAACTCTGTGAAGTAGAAATAACTCTAAAGGAGAAAATCTCTGAAATAACCAAAACTTCTCCACACAGTCTTAAACCCCTCAGCTCAATGCCTCTCCTTTCTGTTTAATCCCTATCAGTTTCTTGCTCTGCTTCTTCACCTAGGGTTAACTTTGTTTAATCGTGTGTACAGAAAGCTCTTGGATTAAAGGTGTGTTCTCAAAGATGAACCACACTATAAGTTCTTTTTTTTAGCCATAAACAGAATATTCTATATTAAAAGCTGAGCCAACTATAGTTAGAAACAGATTTTTCAATTCACAAACTCAGGGTTCACAATGTGATCAAATATTCTGCAACAGGGACTCCCTCACTCCCCTCCATACCATCCCACCCCAGTAAAACCTATCGCATCAGGTCTGAGTGCTTCCTCTTCCACTGGAACCCAGCACAGCAGCCCCACTGAAGGAAGTGATCAAAAAGCAGACATCATAGTCTTTGCCAGAGATAATCTCTGCTCCGCTTTCTAGAGGTCCACAAGATGCCCAATCTGCCCAACAGTTCCATATGTGTTGGGGAACTAGGTCCAGTTCATGCATGCCCTTTGAATGGCATCTATTCACTTATAGTCGGATTTTAGCCATATAGTACAGGATATCTATACTACAAGGAACGCACTAAAGGGAACATGGACATCGACTTTTTTTTTTTTTTCCCTGTCAATGAGGCACTTTTCCCTAGTGGTGCTGCTTTGTAGGCCCCCAGTGTATGAGGAGGCTCTTGGCCCTCATATGACTGCTGAACTAGGGCGGGGAACTGTTATGTAGGGACACTCCACTCCAGAGGAGTGGGATGGAAGGGTTAGCCGGTAGAGGGTGGGAGGGCGGGACTGGGAGGGGTGGAAAGAGGACACTATGATGGAGATGTAACCTGAAGCAATAAATAAATAAATTAAAAAAAATAAGGTGTCACATATTCTTTGCACTCTTCAAGGTAGGGCATATAAACATGTATTGCAATCTAAGTGCTCCATAGAATTGCAAGAAACACATTTGTGTTTTTTCCCACATTAACTGCTCTCCTGATGCACAAAGAAAGCTATCCTATAACTGAGAATTTAACTCAAATATTCATAGAAATTATATTGATTTTTATCTTAGATATTAGAAGTAAATACAATAATCTATTTTACTAAATGCAGTTTTGTATTCTCCTTTGGAAAGCCAAAAATAAAGGCTAGATTCTGAGGCTCTTCATGTACCAGTAGCTCTCTAGCCATCCTTAATCATTCCATTTTATTTATCTAATGGTAATTTTAAATGGGATTCATCAAAAGCATACAACATGATGTACATGATGTGACTAAATTAAACTACATGTCATATGAATTATTTTATAATATTATTATTAATATTTTCATATGATTTTTATGTTTAGATGAAGTTTCCATTAAAGTCTCTCCTGACTTTAAACTCATTGTGTCACCTAAGCTGGCATTAAGTCACAGCAGTTCTCTTCCTTAGCATTGTTTGTGCTGCCACTATGATTTGGACCATTATTCTTGGTCATATCTCACCTTTCAATTAAAATGGTTCTAAGATGAGAAAACATGTAAAATATTTAAGTAAATTTCTTTTATCTAATGAAATGTAAGAATTTTAATGGATTGTAACTAATAATGTATATGTGTGGCTTGATTTGCCCTGCCTTAAATATTCTAGAAATCGAGTCTCAAATGTAACAGTATTGATAACTAGTGGCACTTTCAAGAGATGATTATAGAAATAAAATATATTAATCTTCTCCTCAACCAGGTGTAATACACTTGTGTATTACATAATTGTGCTGAAAAAAAAAAAAACAGGCTGCTGTAAATACTGTATTGTGTGCTTTCTTTCACAAGGGCCTAAATGCCATTTTTTGAAATCATTCTATGAATAATCATGACGGCCTAATCAGAAGTAATTCTTTATGTGTATATGAGTATGCTGTATGTGTGAATAGGATGTGTGTGTATGTGTTTGTTATATGTGCACACACACTCATACATGTAGAAGTCAGAGAATGACTTTCCCTGCTTTGCAATAACTCTGTTTTATGTCAGAAGCCAAGACCCTCGCCTCTCACCCTCACCCCCTACCTCTCCCCACCTGCACAACGTCCCCTGCAGCTTCATACTGCCTGGCAACTGCAAAGTTCCGGGTTGGCAGTTACAGATTGATTCAAAGCAGTGTACTGTGTCTTCTGAGGAAAATAGGTAGACCACACAATGTTCCAGGGCACAGGCCAAGAAGATTCTGTACTTTACCACCACCTGGCCCCTCTTATCTCCTCCCCTTGTAAAGCATATTATAAAAAGGGACTTTGCGCTCAAATACACGGCTCTTGACAAGCAATTGCTTCCTTGAGTCATTTCCCTCTCTCGCCCATTCTTTTTTCAGGTTGCGGTCTTCCTCGCCCCCATGAATTACTAGGACCCATGGGTCGGGTCAGGTGGCGCCCAACGTGGGGCTTGAGGCATGGACCCCTCCGGACGGACCCTCGATGAAGCGTGTACACGACATTAAGATTGAGCGAGACAGCGATCGTCACCCGCGACCTGTCATCCTCGAGTGAGTCTATTTTTCATTTCCGTCCCATAGGAATGGGCCATTCTCTGTCTAAGGAGGCTTCCTTCGTTAAGGACCTCAAACATACACTCAGAGAGAGAGGAATAAGGGTTAAAAAAAAGGACCTTATAAATTTCTTTGTGTTTATTGATAAAAACTGTCCGTGGTTTATAATAGATGGTCCTACCATCCATCCCAAAAAGTGGCAAAAGGTAGGTCATGAATTAAATAAAATAATTAAAAAGGAAGACAATACTCCTCTTCCTGTGACAATTTTCTCTTTCTGGGGTATTACTAGGGACATTATTGAAGATGCAGACAAAGATATAGGCAAACGACAGCTTTTGTCTGTTACTGAGTACTGTTTGTCACAGTCTCGGCCTAGTTCTACCTGCCCATCTCATCAACCCTCTCGGTCTCCATCTCAGGCCTCCGTTCCTTTCACTCTTATAGACATCCCTCCTGATCAGGACTCCCTTCCTTCTGATCCGCCTCACCTCTATCCAGATTTGCCTTCTCTCCTCCCCTGATTCCTCAGCCTCCTCCTTTTGATTCTCCAGCTGTCTCCAATCCACGGACACCCTCCTCCACTCACCTTTGTAACCCTGTCTTTCAAAAATCTGCTTCCCTCTGCCCTCCCTGCCTTCCTATTAAACAACATTCTTCTCCTCTGCCACCCTCTCAGCCAACAGCTCTGGCCACTCTCCTTGACCCAGAGCCTTTGGGCCCCGGTGATGCCGCCTCCCTTGAGGAAGAAGCCGCCCGCTATCACAATCCAGACTGGCCTCCTCTCATGGCACCTTCTGCCTTTCCAACCTTCCCTATCACCTTGTCTAACTCTCTTTCCGATATGCAAGACTGCCTTGCTTCTCAGGCTCATGAACTGACGGACATCCTTCGCCTCCAAAAATAAGTTTCGCGTCTCTCGGTCCTTTGTTCTTCCTCTGCCCCTCCTCCAGATTCCCTCCACCTAGACTTTCCGGTCACCTGGTCACAGGTCCCTCCCTCGCAGGCACCTGCAGCTTCTGATTCCGAGTTCCAACAGACTCCACCGCTTCCCCCAGCTGCTTGGTCCGGTGCTCGGCATCCCCCCTCCTCCATGCCTGTTGCACCACCCCCTTCTCGCCTTGTGCCTGCTTCCTCTTCTCGTTCCTCTCACAAACCCTCTCGAACATCCCGTCCCTGGCCCGAGACTGAGGCCGATTCCTCTGAGGATGAGCCCAATTCAAAAATTGAAAATGAAAGTGATAACAAAGATACAAGTAACCCCACAGTCTTTAAAAAACTCCGTTTTAAACATCTTGAAAGGTTAAATTCGGACGTTAGAAATTATGGCCCCAATACCCCCTTCACTCTCTCCCTTCTTGAGAGTCTCGGTGGAGGCGGATACTTAACTCCCAATGAATGGCTCACTGTCGCCCAGTCAATCCTGACTCAGGGACAGTTCCTTTCTTGGCAGGCTGACTGGGCCGACCGCTACAGGTCTCAGGCACAAGCCAATCTCTCGAGCACATGCTGGCCCTCCAACAAATGGATGCTTGATAAAATCCTAGGTCGAGGAAAATATGCCTCTAACCAAATACAAAAAAAAAATTTTCTGGGTCTCTTGGCTCAGTCCTCTTCGGCAGCCATGAGCGCTTGGAGAGCCATTCCCATGAAAGGCTCTGTTCTTTCTCCCTTGACTAAGACTACTCAAGGCAATCAAGAAGAGTTTTCAGATTTTGTTGCTTGCCTCCTAGAGACAGCTGAGAGGTCCTTGGGACCTGGCCAGGGAGAAAATAAACTTCTCCAACAGCTTGCTTATGAAAATGCTAATTCTGCCTGTAGGGCTGCCCTTCAAGGAAAATATAAAGATAAAGACTTGGATGAAATGATCTGTATCTGCAGAGATGTAGATCCCTTTGCCCAAAAGGTCTCACAAGCCAACCATCTGGCTATGGGAGCAGCCACTAGTGGTGGGGCCACCGGGTCCGCCTGTTTCAAATGTGGTCAACTGGGTTATTTTGTTAAACAGTGCCCTTAAGGTAAACTTACAACTCTACCCTACCTTCAACTAAGGGGAGAGTGTCCACCTCCAATGACCCCTTGCCCTCGCTGCAAGCGAGGCAAACACTGGGCTAATTCCTGCCGCTCCAAAACTGATATTCTGGGCAATCCCCTCCCTCCCCTTCTGGGAAACGGGATGCGGGGCCAGCCCCGGGCCCCTCAGCCAGTCTCCTTCCTGCCAGCCTCAGGGAACAGCCAGACAGGGCTACACCAAACCCTCCATCAACAATTCCCAAACCAACCTCAGCCCTCCATAGGGCTACCCCAGGGAGCACAGGATTGGACCTCTGTGCCTCCTCCGATACAATATTAGAAACGGAAGGAGGAGTTCAGATAATCCCTACTAGTGTCTTTGCCCCGCCTACCCCAGATTTACTATCTTATCTTGGGCAGAGCGTCTGCCACAGTCCAAGGCATTACCATCTTCCCTTCGATCATTGATAATGATTACTCTGGGGAAATCAAAGTGTTGGCCACTAGCTCCAGAGGGCCTCTTCACATCCGCCGGGGACAACGCCTTGCACAGGCCCTCCCCCTTCCACTGGACACCTCAACACCCTCCTTGGGCCCATCCCGGGGTGCCTCCACCCCAGGGTCCTCTGATGTCTATTGGGTCCAAAAACTCTCACAAGAACGCCCACAGCTAAAACTTAAACTCAAAGGCAAAACCTTTGAGGGCATTCTTGATTCAGGAGCGGACTCCACAGTTATCTCACAGGCATCCTGGCCCCCCTCTTGGCCCTGTCAGCCTTCTTTAACCCACCTCCAAGGCATTGGCCAGTCCACAAACACCCTTCAAAGCTCCCAATTGCTAACTTGGGAGGATCCTGAGGGTAATACTGGACATGTTAGGCCATTCATTGTACCTGGCCTCCCTATAAACTTATGGGGTTGAGATGTATTGAGTCAAATGGGAGTCCTTATGTTTAGCCCCTCTATGGCTGTTACCCACCAGATGCTGGACCAGGGCTTCATACCTGGACAAGGCTTGGGCAGACACAACCAAGGGATCCCCACCCCAATTGCTGTTACACCAAAAACCTCATGCTCAGGACTAGGTTATGATTTAAATTTTTCTTAAGGGCCATTGCTCCTCCTGCACGCCAGGCAGATAAAATCATCTGGAAGTCAGATTCCCCTGTCTGGGTCGACCAATGGCCCCTCCCCCAACATAAACTTTCAGCGGCCATGCAGTTAGTGCAGGAACAATTAGATGCTGGCCACATTGAACCCTCCACCTCCCCTTGGAATACACCCATTTTTGTGATACAAAAGAAAGGGGGAAGATGGAGACTGTTCCAGGACCTCAGAGAAATCAACAAGACTATGGTCCCAGTGGGAGCTTTCCAGCCTGGCCTCCCCTCCCCCGTGGCAATAGCTAAGGGTTACAACAAGATGGTTATTGATTTAAAAGATTGTTTTTTTCTGTATTCCCTTACATCCAGAAGATAGTAAGTGCTTTGCCTTTAGCCTCCCCATTGTTAATTGCACTGGGCCATCTCCACGATTTCAGTGGAGGGCCCTGCCTCAAGGAATGGCCAATAGTCCCACCCTTTGTCAAAAATTTGTGGTGCAGGCCATCGACCCTTTTTGCCTTAACTACCCTGAGTTGTATATCATCCACTATATGGACGACATCCTTTTGGCTGGCCCTGATGAGACCACCTTACTCAGGGTTGGCCAGGAGTTGGTAACTGCCCTTCAAGACCTCAGGCTACAGATTGCTCCCGAGAAGGTCCAGCTACAGCCCCCATACTTATTCTTGGGCTTTGAACTTCACCCCTCTAAGGCCCTCTCTCAAAAAATTGAACTCAGAAAAGATTCCTTACAAACACGCAATGATTTTCAATGCCTCTTGGGGGACATAAATTGGTTAGGCCCCTATTTAAAATTAACAACTGGAGAGCTCAAGCCTCTATTTGACATTCTTCGAGGAGACTCTGACCCCTCCTCCCCCCGCACCTTAACCCCTGAAGCCACCTCCGCCCTTAAGCTCGTGAAAAAAGCCATTCAGCAACAGACTGTTACCTATTATTCTCCAACCTCCTCCTTATGGCTATTGGTCCTTCCCACTGTGTTTGCCCCCACAGGACTGTTGTGGCAGACTAAACCTTTATATTGGCTTCATTTGCCCACCACCCCTCCTAAAATACTACCTGTCTACCCCTCCTTAGTGACACAAATCATAAGGATGGGAAGAGAAAATTCCCTGAGACTCTTTGGTAAAGACTCTGACCTTATCATCGTCCCCTGTGATCCCGCCCAAGTCTGATGGTTACTTCAGACTTCAGAGGAATGGGCAGTTAGCTGTATTTCATTTCAGGGAAAGATAGACAACCACTATCCCTCTGACAAGCTCATACAGTTTCTTGAACATCAAGCGGTGGTCTTCCCTAAAGCGACAAAGAACTCCCCCATTCCTCAAGCCCCACTGATCTTTACAGATGGGTCCTCCTCTGGGGTAGCAGCCTTTAGCATAGGTGGACAGGTCTCTAGATTTCAGACCAAATTTTCCTCAGCACAGTTGGTGGAATTGGGTGCTGTTATTCAGGTCTTTAAGACTCTCCCAGATTGCGCTTTTAATCTTTTCACTGATAGTGCATATGTGGCTCAATCAGTGCCTCTGTTAGAGACCGTTCCCTTTATACAGCCATCTACCAATGCCTCCCCCCTCTTTGCTGAGCTTCAAAAGATTATTCTAGCTAGATCCCACCTATTCTTTGTGGGTCACATAAGTGCCCACTCTGGTCTTCCTGGACGTCTAAGCGAGGAAAATGACCTCGTTGACAGGGCCACCCGAGGGTCTCCATCCAGCCTGGTGACCTTGGCCCTACCCTTTGACCCTATACAACAAGCACAAAAGGCCCACCAATTACATCATCTAAACGCCCAGACCCTCCGACAGATGTTTTCTATTACCCGGGAACAGGCAAGCCAGATAGTGCGTCAGTGTCAAGGATGTCTCACCCTCCTACCTGAGTTACATGTGGGGGTAAACCCTCGTGGCCTCACCCCAGGAGAAATATGGCAAATGGATGTTACTCACTTTGCCCCTTTTTGGCAAGCTTAAATATATACATGTTTCTATTGATACTTTTAGTGGCTTTCTCTGTGCTTCACTTCAAACTGGTGAAGCTACCAAAAATGTTATTAATCATATGATTTCTTGCCTTGCCTTTATGCCCATACCTAAAATGCTCAAGACTGACAATGGCCCTGGGTATACCAGCGCCTCCTTCAAGCAGTTTTGTGCACAGCTTAATATTAAACATGTCACTGGTATCCCATATAACCCCCAAGGACAGGGCATTGTAGAAAGGACACATCAGACCTTTAAAAATATGCTCTTAAAATTACAACATTCAGGAGACATGTTGTACCCCCAAAAGGGAAATCATAAAACTTTACTAAGTCATGCACTGTTCATTCTCAATTTTTTAACCCTTGATGAAAGAGGAAAGTCTGCAACAGACAGATTCTGGCACCCCACTACAGCAGACTCCTATGCCAAAGCCATGTGGAAAGATCCATTAACACACAAATGGAATGGCCCCAACCCAGTCCTTATCTTGGGGAAAGGACCTGCATGCATATATGATTCCAAGGAACAAAATGCCAGATGGCTGCCAAAAAGACTGGTAAAATTAGCTAAATCCACCCCAGGGGCACCCCCTGAGAATGGTCCTTAACTGTGCTTCCTTTCAGAAAAATGCATTCAGTCACCTTGCTCCTCTTGCTCACACTCCAGATTTACCCGCCTGTGAGTACCACCCCCCAACGCTCCCCATACCAGATTTATAATTTTACTTGGGTCATAATCAACCAAGCGGGAGACATTGTTAATTCCAGCTCCTTGCTTGGAGCCCAGCCTTCATTGCCCTCTCTAGAGGTAGACCTTTGTGCCCTCGCCCTGGGAGCCAGCACTGACTGGGGAACCCCCTCTCATTTTTGGCCCCAGGATAAGCCAGTTGATACTGCAGACCCCAATTATGATAGCCACCTAGCTGGCTATAATTCTCATATTAAAAGAGCTTCTTTGGCTGACGATGCGTCTGGCCTTTATGTATGCCCTAGCCCCAATCACAGAGATCATTCCCAGAACTACAGATGCGGCTATCTTTCTGACTTTTACTGTGCATCCTGGGGCTGTGAGACCACAGGGGATGCATATTGGAAGCCCACCTCCTCCTGGGATTATATTACCCTACGGAGAAAATTTCTTCCTAAGTATTTACAAAATAAATTAAGTACAACCACGCCCGACCCTATAAAATCCCAATGTAAAAATAAGTGATGTTTCCCCTCCTCATTTCCTTTACTGAGAAGGGAAATATAAAGGATTGGACAACCAAAGGATTCACATGGGGCTTGCATCTGAGAAAGTGCACTAGTTGGTCACTTGGCTGCTCAGACCCAGGGCTCACCTTTACAATAAAGCTTCTTAAGACCATCCCCAATAAAGATATTGCCGCTGTAGGTCCCAATCCTGTTTTACAACAACCTTCAAAGCCTCCCAATCCAGCCCCCAAAGCCTCCAAACCCATGGTCACCGCCCTGGTGCCTTGCCCTCATCCTCTCCCTTGATACCTTTGACCACCATGTTTCAGCCCACTGTTCCCAAAGGCCCTCTTAGTTCTGCTGACCTCATTGTTTCCTTGGTAAATGCTTCTCTTGAAGCTATCCACAACACCAACAATCCTAATTATCAAGAATGCTGGATTTGCTTTTCACCTACTCCTCCCTTCTACGAGGGAATAGCTATCCTCTCCCCTCCCACATTTACCAATGATAGTAACAGACTCCTTGGGAGTTCTTCACCTGAAGGAGGTCTTACCCTTAGCTCCATTTCAGGAATAGGCCTCTGCCTCCTAGGACCCTCCATACTCCCCGCTAGGGACTTGATTCCGGTGTGCAACCAGACACTGATCCTTAATGACACCTTTCAATTCACCCTGGCACCCAACGGTACATATTTTGCCTGTGCTTCTGGCTTGACCCCTCATATATACATTCCCACTTTTTTATCTTCTAGAGATTACTATGTAGTTGTTACCATTCTCCCACATTTTCTCATTCATGACCCAGAATCCTTCCTCACCTTCATAGATCGAGGACCCTCTCTGAGAACCAAGAGAGAACCCCTGACTGCCCTCACCTTGTCTGTTGTACTAGGAATCAGTTTTATTGGAGCGGGCACAGGTATCGCTTCCTTGGTGACTTCCAATAATCACTATGCTCAACTCCAATCCCTCATTGACAAAGACTTAAATAATTTGAGGGAAGGAATACAAGACATTAAGGATTCTGTGGCTTCTCTTTCTGAGGTAGTGTTACAGAACAGGAGAGGACTTGACCTTGTCTTCCTTAAGGAAGGGGGTCTCTGTGTGGCCCTCAGAGAAGAATGTTGCTTTTACTCCAATAAGACAGGCCTTGTTCAAAATAGTCTGGACAAGATCAAAAAGAGTTTAGAAGAAAGAAAAAGAGCCAGAGAACAACAAGAGTCATGCCTCTCCTTGGCTCACCACCCTGTTGCCTAATTTACTAGGACCCCTTGTTGGCATTTTCTTGCTTCTCTCGTTTGGCCTTTGGGCTTTTTACCATCTTACAAGTTTTGTTAAGAACCAGGTTGATTCTGCCATCAAGAAGCCGGTCGAAATTCATTACCAACAACTAAAGACTAAAGAAGATCCTAAAGTGTTTCTGCCAGAGACTGGCGCAGCTGCCAGCCCCCCTGCCTCCCCCTACGGCCAACCCTTAGACTTCCACACCCTCAGGAAGGGTTCATAGTATGCCTGGCTCTGCCCTCGCTTCTCTCGCTAGGGAGCCTGGCCTCTTGATCATCCCAACAAAACATTGGCCTTTTTCCTAAACTAAAACCTGCCTTTGATACAGCCCTCTATATCGGGAAGTCTTCCTTTATGACAATATTACAACCCAAGCTGACAAACGGCTGATAACCTGGGCATTCACAAAGGGATTAGGACGGTGGTGAGTTAGCCCGATGACAGGATTATTGTAGGTCCACTTCCCAGGGGCCCACCCAATGCAGCCGAAAAGGAATGCGTGGTGCTGGGAGTGGGTGCAGCCTACATAGCCTAAGACAGGGCCCTCACCCTCCTTTCATCCACGTCGGGGTCCCTTGATGTTGCCTATCATCACCAGCCTAAAGCCTTTGGCCATTGGCGTGACTCGCCAAATTTTAAATTCACGTAGTTGGGATTGATCACAAGACGCCCTCTCCATCTAAACAGAGAAGGGGGAGATGTCAGAAGCCAAGACCCTCGCCTCTCACCCTCACCCCCTACCTCTCCCCACCTGCACAACGTCCCCTGCAACCTCATACTGCCTGGAAACTGCAAAGTTCCGGGTTGGAAGTTACAGATTGATTCAAAGCAGTGTACTGTGTCTTCTGAGGAAAATAGGTAGACCACACAATGTTCCAGGGCACAGGCCAAGAAGATTCTGTACTTTACCACCACCTGGCCCCTCTCACCTCCTCCCCTTGTAAAGCATATTATAAAAAGGCGCTTTGCGCTCAAATACACGGCTCTTGACAAGCAATTGCTTCCTTGAGTCCTTTCCCTCTCTCGCCCATTCTTTTTTCAGGTTGCGGTCCTCCTTGCCCCCATGAATTACTAGGACCCGCGGGTTGGGTCAGTTTTATCCCTTTGATATGGGATTTGACACTGTATCTGTCCATTAGCAAGCCTCCATAATCCTCCTAATTCTACTCCACAATCAAAAGGAAGGTTATAGTTCTTGAGATTACATTCTTATGTAGACACACCTGGGTCTTTCCATGAATGTTTGCAAAATTACCGGTAGGTGTTTCTGGGTTTCTGGAGCCTATTATTTAAGGAAATAAAAGCTAATATACATTTGAAAAATGTTAGTGTAATGTGTTTAAAAACAAATTGATACATTATGAAGAATGTCAATGGACCACATGATGATGAGGCTACTGAAAGCTCCTGGTTACATTCTGGTTCTAAATTTAATGGGACCTAAAGGAGAAGAAGTTTGGTTATTAATGCTATAGTTCTGGTGATTGTCTAATTTATTTGATAGGCTTAGGTTATATAGGTCTTTGCTAACTGTTCATCTTCCTCCTCATAATGTATATTGTTCTTATTATGGGTATAATAATATAGTAAATAAGGTTATTTTTGCCAAAAGTTCACCTATCAGCCGTGTTTGCCTTATTGAGCATGTACCCCAAAATAATTCCATCCAGACTGGTTTCCTATCATCTCTAACTAGATATAGATAGTGCTTTTCTTTCTTTCTTTCCTTTTTTTTACTGTTTATTTATTACTTTAACTTACATCTCCATCACAGTCCCCTTCCTCCACTCCTCCCAAGCCCACCCTCTCACCTGCCACTCTCTCCCCCTTCTATCACCTATCCTACTCCTCTGGTGTAAGGTGCTCTACATATACGCCCCCTTCAGTTCAGCAGTCATAGGAGGACTAAGAGCTTCCTCTTGGACTGGGACTTACATGGCAGCTCTACTAGGGCAAAGTGCTCCACTAACAGGTAACAAAGTCTATGTTCCTATTCCTTTCAGTCTGTTGAATAAAATCTGTCTAAATTCAGTAGTCATTATTGGTAAAAGGAATTTATTTCATTGTTAAGTTGGGTTTTGCACACAGCATCATGTAGGTGTGGTCATAAATCATTAACAGGATGCTGTTTATTGTTCAGACATTTGTTTTATGCATGTGTTCGTGCATGTGTGTGTATACGTGTGTGTGTTTGTGTTTGTTTGTGTAGGTGTGTGTGGGTGTGTAATATGTGAAAGATAGGTTCTTAGACTGTGAAATTCATGACTAAAAGAAAGATATGTCTATAGTGAAAACCAAAAGGAATTCCATGTTTTTACCTTTGTTTGAGTGGCAGTACCATTACCCACTGATCCACCTTTTTATCCCCATATATAATTTCCAAATATTAGACTTCAAATATCCAGAATTGTGAGTCAGAAAAAAAGATATGCTTCCTTTATACATCAACCACTCTTAGGTACTCTGCTGTGAAAATAGAAAGCACAGAAGGCAAAAATAAATCTAATAAATGAAACATGTGACTACAAAGCTCAATATGCAGAAGAATTGGTCGAGAAGATCAATAAGTATCAATCCTTGAGCTAATTTCAATCCCTCAAACTGTGCTCCTGCTTCACATATGCAAAGTGCACCTAATCAATACAAGTAAAAAAAGATTTAACACATTTGGAATCGATATGGCCAGTGATTATGTTGTCAGTGAAGGGGAAGGGAACTCTGCTGTGAAAATCAGACATCTGTCCTCCCAGTGGCTATGTATTCTGAGTAATTGTAATCAGAAAAAAAAGAAATATATTCTCTGTATTCACTGGAATGACATTGAAAATAATATCTAAGAAACAGAAACAAGTTCAGTGTCAATGATCCAATGAACAGATCAAAAAATTATGGACTATCTATCAGATTAGTTAACACTATTTGTGGAAATATATAACACACTGATATCATTATACTCACAAATATACTTGAATTGCAAGTACTACAGGATCTAACACATATGCAATATCAAGAAGATTACCACACACAAAATCTAAAAGGAAATTATTGTTACCAAATTCTAGATTTGATTGAGAAAAGGATGATTATGGACACCAACAATAGAACAGGCAGGGAACAAAAACTAAAGAAAGCTGGTTGTGTGCAAACCAGTAGGAGGTGCTGAAAAATAAACTGAAGGAAAAGAATTTGAAATTTTTACCACCAAAAAGTTGATACCCATTTGAGAATGTAACCCTCTTTAGTCTGATGCATATATTATGTAAAGAATTTTTACACTGAAACATTATATTGTATCTGTTCAACCTCGGCAATTTCATATTTTAAATATCAGTTGATAAGTAAATTTCAAAAGACAGCAAACATTTACTGGCAATGGGAATTTACTCTCTTAATATAATAACAAATTCAAATAGGAATGCAAATGTAAAAACTTGGAAAATATTTAAATGTGTATAGTTGATAAGGATTAATATTTATTATTTAATAAATTTAAAAATAAATTAACCCTTGGTTTAGTTTATTCTACCAAAATAACAAGCTACTTGTTGTTACTATCTTAGGTTCATATTGGGGTAATAAAACACCATGGCCAAAAGTTACTTGGTAAGGAAAGAGATTATTTGTCTGTTAACAAACATCCCTATCATTGTCCATCATGAAGGGAAGTAAAGGCAAGAAATCAACCAGGAACCTGGAGATAACTGATAGAACAGCCCATAGAGGAGTGCCACTCACTGACTTCCTCTTCATTTCTTTCTCATTAGTCGACTTTCTTTTTCTTTCTTTCTTTCTTTCTCTTTCTTTTTATTTTTACTTTTACTGTTTATTTATTACTTCAAATTACATCTCCATCACAGTCCCCTTCCTCCACCCCTCCCAAGCCCACCCTCTCACCCTGCCACTCTCTCCCCCTTTTATTACCTATCCTACTCCTCTGGTGTAAGGTGTCCTACATGTCCACCCCCTTCAGTTCAGCAGCCATAGGAGGACTAAGAACTTCCTCTTGGACTGGAGACCTACATGGCAGCTCCACTAGGGCAAAGTGCCCCACTAACAGGTAACAAAGTCTATGTTCCTGTTCCTTTCAGTCTGTTGGTTGTAGGATAGTTATCCTATACTATATGACTAAAATCCAGTTACAAGTGAATATATGCCATGTGCATCTTTCTGAGTCTGTGTTAGCTCATTCTGGATGAGCTTTCTAGTCCCATCCATTTGTCAGCAAATTGCATGACTTCATTGTTTCTCATAGCTGAGTAGTTATCCATTGTGTAAATTTACCACAGCTTTTTTTATCCATTCCTAGTTTGAGGGACAACTGAGTTGTTTCCAGTTTCTAGCTATTACAAATAAGACTGAAATTAACATAGATGAGGTGTCTCTGTGGATTCATGAGGAACCATTTGGATGTATACCTAAGAGTGGTATGGCTAGGTCTTGGGATAGAGCCATTCCAAGTTTTCTAAGATATTGCCATACTGATTTCCATAGTGGTTGTACAACTTTGGTCTCCCTCCAGCAATGGAGAAGTGTTCCCCTTTGTCCACCACCTTGCCATCATATGCTGTCATTTGAGATTTTATATTAGCTATTTTGACAGGTGTGGAATGGAATTTCAGAGTTGTCTTGAGTTGCATTTCTCTGATGATTAAGGATGTTGAGCATTTCTTTAAGTTTCTCTTGGCCATTAGAGATTCCTCTTTTATGAATTCTCAGTTTAGCTCTGTTCCCCAATTTTTGTTTGGGTTATTTGATTTATTGGTGTTTAATTTCTTGAGTTCTTTATAATTTTAGATTTACCCCTGTGTCAGATATGGGTTTGATAAAGATCTTTTCCAAATCTGTAGCTTGCCATTTTGTTCTAGTGATAATGTTCTTTGACTTACAGCAGTTTTTTAGTTTCATGCATCCCTTTTATTTTTCATTTATCTTAGAGTTTGAGCTATTGGTTTTCTCTTCAGGAAGTTGTCACCTGTGCTAATGAGTTTGTGTCAGTCGGCTTTCTTATAGTATTCAGGACCACCAGTCCAAGTTGTCAGTACCCACAGTTTGCTGAGAATTCACACAACAATCATCACTCAAGAAAATGTTCATAGCAGCCTTATTTGTAATAGCTCGAAACTGGAAACAATACAGATGTGCCTCAACCAAGGAATGGATAAAAAAAAACAAAACCAAAAACAAAACTGTGGTACACCTACACAATGGAATACTACTCAGCCAATAGAAACAATGAAATCATGCAATTTGCAGCCAAATAGATGGAACTAGGGAAGCTCATCCTGAGTGAGTTAACCCAGACTCAGAAGCATGCACATGGCATCTATTCACTTATAATTGGATTTTAGCCATAGAGTATAGGATAACTATACTACAGCCAATGCACCAAAGGGAACAGGAACATAGACTTTGTTAACTGTCAATAAGACACTTTGCCCTAGTGGTGCTGCCTTGTAGGCCCCCAGTGTATGAAGAGGCTCTTGGTCGTCATATGACTGCTGAGCTAGAGTGGGGAACTGATATGTAGGGACACTCCACTCTGGAGGAGTGGGATGGAAGGGATAGGGGGTAGAGGGTGGGAGGCCGGGACTGGTAGGAGTGCAAAGAGGGCACTGTGATGGAGATGTAACCTGAAGTAATAAGTAAACATTAAAAAAAAAAAGAAAGAAAGAAAAGAAAATGCCCAAAGGCTTCATCAAATGCCATCTGATGGAAGCATTTTCTCAATTGGGGTTACCTCTTCCCAAATGACACCAGCTTGTGGAAAGTTGACAAAAAAAAGAGCTAGTAAACTACTATTAAGTTTGCAGACTGATAGCTAGCTTTATGAAATCTATCATTACCAAAAAATCAAAATAACCCAATAATTCCTTATTAGAAAAGTCATTGCTAGATAAATGCTTGAAAACTAAGCTCAAATAAATAATCTTTCTAATGAGATAAATCAACACATATTAATTAAAAATACAGTGTCTTGACAATTGAACATTATACACTAAACTGTTTTGTTGTTGTTGTTCAAACTTTCATATGTCATAATGTAGAGGCACTTCAGAAAGTTGGTAATTCCTAGGAGCTGTAGTTTAGAGTAGACATTACAGAAAGCAGCATCTCAAAACCATAAAATTATTTCACTGCAAACTCTGTGAAAATAGCAGTGGGTTTTAACATAGAAGCCATACATTTTAAAAAAAATCTGTCTTGTCTGGATTGCATAAGTTTCACTAGGGTAGAATAATGCTGCACTAATAGCACCACCAGTATTTCTGAGTAAGAGGTTTTAATATGATTTAGGAAAGATGACATTCAAAAGTGAGATAACTTGAACAATAACTCCAGCTGGATATTCATAATCTTGTGACAAAATGGACAGAAATTTTTCTCTTGGTTTAATTTGGGCCTGTGCTGTCATTGGGAGTTGCCTGACATTTGTGATCACTATCATCTCTGGATAATAGTGTATGTCAGATTGTTCACTTGTGTCAGTTCCAGAAAATTATGTGATATTTTACAACTGTCAGTCATAAGGCCTTCAAAACGGACTGAGAATATTATCCAACAACAGATCACTTGCATAAAAATTTTCAAGATCGTAGGTTAACTCCCTAGAAATGGTTCCAAGTATTGTATATCAAAACCCAAAGTACACACTCACACTATAAATCCTCAAGAAAACTACAGAGAATGAAAGAAACAGGAAAAAAACTTGAATATTATTCAAAAATCACTGTTTATAGAAGAGAGTCTTCATTCTGTTAATTTATTAAGAATCAAAAGCAACAAATAAAATCAGTAAACAAGCACGTGCTGGAGAAGCAACCATTAGAACACACATGTAGCTTGTACACTCAGTTAAAAATGTTATTCATTATTAAATTACAGAGTAATAGAAAAAAACAACAGAAAAGGATATGAATATCTATTTGCAAAGAATTTTTTGTAGACGTTCGAGAAGACAAAAGTATAATTTTAAGTTATTTTCAGAAATCTCTTAGAAAGTGTTTTTCTGGAGTAAGTGGGTATTCCGTTTGGTCATATGTTATATTATGAGATAGTAATTGTTTTTGTACCTCAGAAAAATATCTACATTTCTCAGATCAGTAAGTGATTATTAAAGCTAGCTTTCATATTTCTCCTCCTGTTTTGTGAATTATAATGTTTTCAGTAGAAAGACATGACTAAATTATTATAAATACTGCCATAGAGACTATGTAATCTGACTTAAGAATTTCAGGGAAACCTATTGGTGTACTTGGTCCCTCAAAAATCACAGTAATTGGTATGTCCTTTCTTAGTTTTGGAATCTGCAGGCCCTGAACTTCCTATATAAGCAGTTATATTTATCCCTCTCAGGTCTCTGAGGTGGTTGAAGACTAGACAGCTAGAGTCTCATAGTTAAATTTTGAGTTGTTTAGGAATCAAGAGGGTGTTATAGATCTAAGAAGATACTCTTAAAAGTGTGTTGCAAATTAGTATGAATGTTGAGTCAAATATAGACCTTTAAACTCATGGAGATGGTTACATAGTAGAATGTTAAAGTCAGGGGCCAAATATGTATAAACTGGACATTGGGAAGGTATATTGGGCCATTTAACTCTCATAAATGTGGAATACTTATATCTGTTGTTTTGTATAATACTTACTGTTATAAGAGAAGGAACCATCTGTTGGACTGAAAGGGGAAACTTCTGGGGGGAAGAGGGTGGAAGGGCGGGATAGGAAGGGGGAATAGGGAGGGGTTTGTGACTGAGATGTAACTTGAAGAAAAAAAAATAAAGTATTTAAAAAAAATCACTGAATGAAATCTCATCAGAGCAGTTATTATTTTTACCATTTTTATGATAACACTCTCCAACATATGAAAACATTTATATGATTTATTAATTATACATCAACTCAGTGAGTGGTAGGCATTTGTTTCATTTTGCTCTTAGAAGCTCTAGGCTATCATTTACATTTAATGAAGAGAATGCTTTCTCCCCTCATCCAGTTGAATCTGCTCTCACTCCTTGAACTTGTTTTATATGCAGCCTAAGTTGAAAAGTGTGGAATAGTAGTGAAGTAAAATATAATCCTTAAGTTTTAATTTGCCCACAGTTCTAATAGTGCCTCATCACTTACCTGACTTCCACAGATTCCTCAGTGATTTTCTTTAGATTGGCAACACACAGTTTATTTTATGAAATAGCCCTTGTAGGTTATCAGATACCATCAAGTCAGATTTCTTTTAAAAAGATCTTGTCATAACAGCTACACAGGAACTCTATGACTAATCCAAGTTTTATGTCTCAAGTATTGTTCCAATTATTAAAAGAATTATAGTCATATGTCAAATCACTAACAGACTTCACCAATCCTAACCCTATTTTTCTTCTTTTTTATCCATCCGCTATTTTATCTAAGACAAGTAGCCACTGGCTGTGTTCATTATTTCTTTTCTTTGTTCCTTTATTTTGTTTTATTATACAAACAAATTAAAAATAAATAAAAATATCACACCAATATCAGAACTAAAGACTATGCAACATAATGAAATTAGGCAGTTAGAATTCACATTCAAAAAGAAAGCTATAAAGCTTCATGTTAAATTCTACAATATACTAATGATATATTTTACTCCCTTAACCAGCAAAAACAAAAAAAACCAAAACAACCATGATCAAATTACAACTAAAAAAATAAGATTTTTATGTGTATTACTTACATTCACTCCCCAATTTAGATACACAGACACTCCCAGGAAGTACTAGAAGTTCAGACTGCAGGCTTCCAACACTTCAGTGACATCTGCAAAAGCCATTTTAGCAGACTTGAGGTGATAAAGC
>CAJQZJ010032173.1:4493446-4781607 GCA_907164525.1 Lophiomys imhausi | reverse complement strand
GAGTGATTTTGGCATCATACTAACATGTGTCTGTAATTGAAAACCACCTAGAAATATTTGATGATTAAACACCTGCTAATTTATCATCACAACTCCTGTTGAAAGGAAAAGAAACACAAGGTAAATTGCATAAAGTAACACTGAGCACTTGGCATAAGAAAAGTGTGCAAACTTATGACTATATAAAACTTATTGGTGAGAAATTAAAATGTGCTGAATTTCCTAATTTTTACACTTTATTCTCTCAAATAAAATTATCGATTTATTAGTAATGTATGGAGAGCAGAGGAAGTGGTAAAGTTTCTAAAGTACTTGCTGCACAGTTTTGGGCACCTGAGTTCAGATTCTGTCACATAGATAAGTAGGTGAAGGTAGTATGACTGCTTAAACTTATTGACGTCACAGTTTAACAGAATTAGTGAGCTCTGGATTTGGTGAAAGTCTGTTTCTCAAAATACAGTAGGAAGTGACTGAGAAAAACACTTATTGTTGACCTACAATCTCCTCATTCATGTACAAATGCACCAATACACATACTTACACATGCACATATGTCATTTAAAACAACCTATTCATAATCTAATGTCTCTAAAATTAAATTTAAATATTGGATAGCAGCCACAGAATCAGAGAGCACACCCATTCCTAAAGTCACTACTCTTAAGACAAGCCATGTCTCATTGCTTTCAACTTAATAAGTCTGCCTGGTGGGAAGTTTATTCCATGTTCATTACAAGAGAAAACAGTAATTATGAATTCTAAAAACAGCCCAAAGCCTATGTTCATTACCACTACTATCAAAGTAACTCCAAGCACCTGAAATATTTGTGTATTTTAGTGTCTTGTTCTCAGTGTTGGCTTTTTTTCTCAACTCAGCAACTGGGGTTATTGGATAGCCAGATTGCTCTACATAGCACAATGGTTGCTGGTTTTGTTTTTTGGTTTGATTTGGTTTGGGGCTTTTTGTTTTATTTTGGAAAAGCAAATACCTTCCACAATCTGGGTGCAGTTCAATCGGCTCTTGTCCTTATCACACACACGTATTCCAAATACGCTTCTCTTGATAGGCTGAAAATCACAGGGTGTTTCCCTTATGGTTTGACAAGAATCCATTTGTTTACTTTCCTCATTGTTCAAGCCTTAACTCATTCTTCCATGTCTACATTACTGCTTTTGGAATCCTGTATACAAACATGTGGATGCATGTTCTCATATGTGTACTACAAAAATGTGCAAGTTCAAATGCACATATGTGTTCATGTATGTAGAGGGAAAAAAAGTGGATAATAGAAGTTGGTGTCCTCCTTGATCACTCTTTGCTATAATTATTAAGTTAGAGCTCTATGGTTAGGCTTGTCTAACTAACTACATTGTCCCAGGAATCCTGTCTCTGCCTCTACCCCTAACCACACAGACATTGCGAAGATGCTCAGGATACAATTTCTGTTCTCCTGCTTGGATTTTATCTTTTAATAAATTAAATCAACTGTTAAATTTTGAGATTCTTTTATGAGATTAATCTCTTTATGGTTATTATCAGCTGTTAACTGAAGCTGCTGTGTGTGTGTGTGTGTGTGTGTGTGTGTGTGTGTGTGCGTGTGTGTGTGTGCGTGTGTGTGTGTGTGTGTGTGTGTGCGTGTGTGTGTGTGTGTGGTTTGTCTTAGTTTTTGTTTTTACAAGACAGGGTTTCTCTGTGTATCCTTGACTGTCCTGGATGTAGAGCAGGCTGGCCTTGAACACTCAGAGATCCACCTGCCTTTGCCTCCAAAGTGCTGGAATTAAATCCATGTGCCACCATGCCCAGCACAGAAGCTGCTGATTCTTATGTGCTTTTCAACATAGAGGAGAGCCAGAAAACTTGATGAAGAATGATGTATTTATGATACTTTTATATTATGAAAGGAGAATTACTATGACTGTATAAATGTTCTCCCTTCTGATTATTTTAAAGCAAAAACTAGAAATTCTGAGCATATTTTGGCTCATGTCCTGGACAATATTGATTCAAGCAAGAAATATCTGTGCCAATGTAAATTATATGGTATGTGAATGTTTGTGCTATATACATATTAATTATTTTATTGAAAATCCCCCTTTCTTCTTTCACCTTCTTTGTTGTTTCTATTTGTGATGCTCTTGTGAGTCCTAATGCTTAACATAAGGCTTGAAAGACTATAATGATAAATTCTCATTAGCTTGAGGCCAGACTGTAGGAAATATGAGAGGTAAGAATTTAGGCATAATGTTCCCAACTTCCAATTTCAAGACTCTTGTATGAAAGAAATATATCACAACGTTTCAATTTGAGGTATCTCTTTTGAAAGCCTCACATAAAAAGAGAAGTAATAGTAAAACATAAAACAAAAGAAAATAGGAAATACGTACAGAATTATGAATACTATGCTCTAAGAAATTTGTTTTTTTCTGGAATAGCTCCAAGACGTTTATAAATGGTCTATTAATGATGACAAACCAAATACATCTTCTTTTTTTTTATTTTGAGACGATTCTTTTTTTCCTTTATTTTTTATTTCTTCAAATTACATCTCAATCGCAGTCCCCTCCTTATTCCCCCTCCAGTCCCACCCTCCCACCCTCAACACCCCATCCTCTTCCCCCTTTTTTTTTTCTTTTAAGTTTAAGGTATGTCTTATTTCCCCCTACAGTTTCCCCTTTCAGGCCAAAAAATGGCTCTTTCTCTTATAATAATAAATACAATACAGTACAACAGAGGTAATTAGGCCACAGTTATGAGGATTATATGGCTTAACGTGCATTCCTAATGACCAGTCCATATGTATTTGGTACCTGACTTTAACATTCTACTATCTAAACATCTCCATGAGTTTAAAGTTCTATATCTGACTCAACATTCATACTAACTTGCAACACAATTTTAAAAATATCTTCTTATATCTATAACACTCTCTTGACTCCTAAACAACTCAAAATTTAATTATGAGACTCTAGCTATCTGTTCTTCAAACACCTCAGAGACCTGAGAGGGATAAATATATCTGATTTTATAGGAAGTACAGAGTCTGCAGCTTCCCAAACTAAGAAATGACATACCAGTGGCTGCCTGGACAGTTCCCATTTTCTCTCCATACATTACAGCATCGTTCTTCAGTCATTTGGCCCTGCTTCTCTGACAGACATTGATTGTAGAGCAGGGGTTATGAAGGACTTACCTACCCTGTCTTGGAAGAGCTAGGCTGTCGACTTACCTGCTTCCAGGTTTTGTCCATTTTGGACAGCATTCTGTCTACAGTTGGAGCAAGGGGCTTTTCCTACCAAGAGATAGGCTTGCGACTAATTCAATCATCTCCCACTGGAGATTCTTCTATGCACATCTTCTACTTGAAGGAGAATAGGGGGTGCTGTCAGGAGTTGATATGGCTCGATATACAAAAGTCTAAAGTGACAAAAACATCTTTGAATGCCATATTCTGCAGATCTCTTGAGGTATTTAAAGAGGCCCTATCTATCTCTTATATTAGGGTAAGCAGATGTTGCTTGTCTCTTAGCAGGTTTATTTCTGATTAGCTTAGCAAGTAACTATAATAGGCTGTCATAGTACCTAACAGAATGACCCGCTTGCATAACCATTAGTTTGCATTTCTTAATTATCCTAAACAGTTTATGACAGTTAGTAGTAAAAGACCGAAACATCTTTACCTCCTAACACTTCCATCCCATTTCTCTGGGGTGGGGTGTCCTTATATAACAGTTCCTCATCTCAGTTGAGAGGTTGTATGAGGGCCAAGAGCCTCTTCATTCATTGGGGGTCTACGAAGCAGTACCATCAGTGAAAGGTGTCTCGTTGCCTGGGAGAGAGAACTACTAAACAAACAAATCAATAAGTATACAATAGATAAAAAAGACTAAAAAATAGAAAAAAATATAACTAATATATAAAAATTAAAAATTAAAAATAAAAAGTCTATGTCCAAGTTCCCTTTGGTGTGTTAGTTGTAGTATCGATACCTTCTACTATATAGCTAAAATCCTACTATAAGTGAATAGATGCCATATGTGTTCTTCTGAGTCTGGGTTAGTTCACTCAGGATGAACTTTTCTAGTTCCATCCATTTGGCTGCAAATTGCATAATTTTATTGTTCCTGATAGCTGAATAATATTCCATTGTGTATATATACCACAGTTTTTTAACCCATTCTTCGGTTGAGGGACATCTCGCTTGTTTCCAGTTTCTATCTATTACAAATAAGGCTTCTATAAACATAGATAGGAAAACTTCCTTATGATTCCGTGAAGAGGCATTTGGATGTATACCCAGAAGAGGTATGGCTGGGTCCTGAGGCAGAACTATTCCAAGTTTTCTAAGATATCGACAGACTGACCTCCATAGTGGTTGCACAAGCCTGCCTTGCCACCAGCAATGGAGTAGGGTACCCCTTTCTCCACACCCTCACCAGCATGTGCTGTCATTTGAGTTTTTGATCCTAGCCATTCTGACAGGTGTGAGATGGAATCTCAGAGTCGTCTTGAGTTGCATTTCTCTGATGATTAAGGATGTTGAGCATTTCTTCAAGTGTCTCTCAGCCATTAGTGATTCCTCCTTTGTGAATTCTCTATTTAGTTCTGTCCCCCATTTTTTGATTGGATTATTTGGTTTCTTGGCATTTAATTTCTTGAGTTCTTTGTAGATTTTGTATATTAGCCCTGTGTCAGATGTGGGCTTGGTGAAGATTTTCTCCCAGTGTGTAGGGTGCCGTTTTGTTCAAATGACAGTGTCCTTTGCCTAACAGAAGCTTTTCAGTTTCATGAGGTCCCATTTATTGATTGTTGATCTCAAGTCCTGAGCTGTTGGTGTTCTGTTCAGGAAGTTGTCGCCTGTGCCAATTAGTTCGAGGGTTTCTCCCACTTTATCTTCTAGTAGATTTAGTGTGACCGGCCTTATGTTAAGGTGTTTGATCCACTTGGACTTAAGTTTTGTACAAGGTGATAGGTATGGGTCTAACTTCAATCTTTTACAAATGAACATCCAATTGTACCAGCACCATTTGTTAAAGATGCTGTCCTTCTTCCATTGTGCCGTTTTGGCTTCTTTGTCAAAAATTAGGTGGCCATAAGTGTGTGGGTCTATTTCTGGATCTTCAATTCAATTCCATTGATCTACTGGTCTGTTTCTATACCAATACCATGCTGTTTTTACAACTATTGCTCTGTAGTACAGCTTGAAATCTGGGATGGTAATACCTCCAGATGTTTTTTAATTGTACAGGATTGATTTAGCTATTCTCGACTTTTTGTTGTTCCATATGAAATTGAGACTAGCTCTTTCCAAGTCTATAAAAAATTGTGTTGCTATTTTGATAGGAATTGCATTGAATATATATATTGCTTTTGGTAGGATGGCCATTTTTATTTTGTTGATCCTACGTATCCATGAACATGGGAGATCTTTCCATATTCTAAAGGCCTCTTCCATTTCTTTCTTCAAGGGCTTGAAGTTCTTGTTGTACAGGTACTTTACTTGCTTGGTTAGAGTTACCCCCAGGTATTTTATGTTGTTTGTGGCTATTGTGAAGGGGGTTGTTTCCCTTATTTCTTTCTCAGCCCATTTGTTTGTTGTATAAAGAAGGCTTCTGGTTTTTTTTTTTTTTTTTTTTTATTAATTTGTATCCAGCCACTTTGCTGAAGGTGTTTATCAGCTGTAAGAGTTCTCTGGTGGATTTTTTGTGGTCACTTATGTATACTATCATATCCTCTGCAAATAGGGATAATTTGACTTCTTCATTTCCGATGTTTATCCCCTTGATATCCTTTAGTTGTCTTATTGCTCTAGCAAGAACTTCAAGTACTATATTGTAGAGATATGGTGAAAGTGGACATCCTTGTCTTGTCCCTGAGTTTAGAGGAAATGCTTCAAATTTCTCTCCATTTATTTTGATGTTGGCCACTGCCCTGCTGTATATTGCCTTTATTATTTCTAGGTACGGCCCTTGTATGTCCATTCTCTCCAGAACTTTTATCATGAAGGGGTATTGGATTTTGTCAAATGCTTTTTCTGCATCTAGCGAGATTATTATGTGTTTTTTTTCTTTCATCTTGTTTATATGGTGAATGACGTTGATAGACATTCATATGTTGAACCATCCCTGCATTTCTGGGATGAAGCCTACTTGATCATGGTGTATGATACTTTTGATGTGTTCTTGAATTCGGTTTGCTAGTATTTTATTAAGTATTTTTGCATCTATGTTCATGCAGGAGATTGGTCTGAAGTTCTATTTCTTTTTTGGGTCTTTGTGTGGTTTAGGAATCAGGGTGATTGTGGCCTCGTAGAATGAGTTTGGCAATGTTCTTTCAGATTCTATTTTGTGAAAGAGTTTGAAAAGTATTGGTGTTAGCTCCTCTTTTAAGGTCCGGTAGAACTCCGTGCTAAAGCCATCTGGCCCCGTGCTTTTTTTGGTTGTGAGATTTTTAATGACTGTTTCTATTTCCTTAGGGGGTATAGGGCTGTTTAATCTGTTTATCTGATCTTGATTTAGCTTCGGTAGGTGGAATCTGTCAAGAAAATTGTCCATTTCACTTAAGTTTTCAAATTTGGTAGAGTGTAGATTTTTAAAGTAGGATCCAAATATTCTCTGGATGTCCTCAATGTCTTTTGTTATTTCACCCTTTTCATTTCTGATTTTGTTGATTTGTGTTTTCTCCCTCTGTCTTTTAGTTAATTTGGCTAAGGGTCTTTCTATTTTGTTGATTTTCTCGAAGAAACAACTCTTGGTTTCATTGATTCTTTGTAGAGTTCTTTTTGTTTCTAAGTTGTTGATTTCAGACCTAAGTTTGATGATCTCCTGCCTTCTGCTCCTCTTGGGAGTGTTTGCTTCTTTTTTTTCCAATTCACCCAGTTTAGCTCTTAATTCGCTAATATGAG
Organism: Lophiomys imhausi; assembly: GCA_907164525.1. Lineage (NCBI taxonomy): Eukaryota > Metazoa > Chordata > Mammalia > Rodentia > Muridae > Lophiomys > Lophiomys imhausi. Next base: position 4,774,705 of record CAJQZJ010032173.1, on the reverse strand, counting down.
CTGTCACAATTTTCTTTTTGAAGGCACTTAGTGCTATGAACTATCCTTGTAGCGCAGCTTTCATTGTGTCCCATAGGTTTAGGTATGTTGTGTCTTCAGTTTCGTTGGATTTTAAGAAGTCTTTGATTTCCTTCTTTATTTCTTCCCTGACCCAGTGGTCCTCTAATAAAGAGTTGTTCAATTTCCCTGTGAGTGTAGACTTTCTGTTGATACTTTTGATATTGAAGTCCAGCTTTATTCCATGGTGGTCTGATAAGATACAAGGGGATACTTGAATTTTCTTGTATCTGTTGAGGTTATCTTTGTGTTCAACTATATGATCGATTTTGGAGAAGGTTCAGTGAGGTGCTGAGAAAAAGGTGTATTCTTTTGTGTTTGGGTGAAACGTTCTATACATATCTATTAGGTCCATTTGGTTCATGATCTCTATTAGACTCATTATTTCTCTGTTTGGCTTCGGCCTTGATGATCTGTCCATAGTTGTGAGTGGGGTGTTGAAGTCTCCCACTATTAAAGTGTTTGGATCGATGTGCGATTTAAGTTTTAGAAGCATTTCTTTTATAAATGTAGGTGCCTTTGTATTTGGGGCATAGATGTTCAATATTGAGATGACCTCTTGTTGGATATTTCCTTTAATGAGTATGTAATGCCCTTCTCTGTCTTTTTTTATTAACTTCAATTTGAAGTCTATTTTGTTTGATGTTAGGGTGGCTACTCCAGCTTGTTTCCTGGGTCCATTTGCTTGGAAGACCTTTTCCCAGCCCTTTACTCTGAGGTAGTGTTTATCTTCAATAGTGAGATGTGTTTCTTTTGTACAGCAAAAAGATGGGTCTTGTTTACGGATCCAGTCTGTAAGTCTGTGTCTTTTTATTGGCGAGTTGAGTCCATTGATGTTGATGGGTCTTAGTGATCAGGGGTTGTTATTTCCCATTATTTTGGTATAGCTGGCTGTCTTGTGTTTCTCTTTTGTTTAGTTGCTGTGGAGGTTTCTATTTCCTCTGTTTTCTTGGGTGTAGTTATCTTCTCTTTTTTGGAATTTTCCTTCTAGGATCTTCTGTAGTGCTGGGTTTGTGAGGAGATATTGTTTGAATTTGATTTTGTCATGGAATATCTTGTTTTCTCCATCTATGTTGATAGAGAGTCTGGCTGGGCACCTATGTTCTCTCAGGGCTTGTAGGACATCTGTCCAGGCCCTTCTAGCTTTTAACGTCTCTGAGAAGTCAGGTGTGATTCTGATGGGTCTGCCATTGTATGTGACTTGGCCTTTTTCTCTTACAGCTTTTAATATCCTTTCTTTTTTCTCTACATTTGGAGTTTCTATTATTATGTGGCAAGAGGAGTTTCTTTTCTGATCTATCTGTTTGGTGTTCTGTAAGCCTCTTGGATTTTTACTGGCATCTCTTTCTTTAGGTTTGGGAAGTTTTCTTCTATGATTTTGTTGAAGATATTTCCTGGACCATGGAGTCGGGAGTCTTCTCTTTCCTCTATGCTTATAACTCTTAGGTTCTGTCTTTTCATTGAGTCCTTGATTTCTTGGATGTTGTGGGTGAGAGATTTTTTTAGCCTTCTCATTTTCTTTTGATGTTGTACTGATTTCTTCCATCGAATCTTCCATGCCTGAGATCCTGTCTTCCATCTCTTGCATCCTATTTTTCATACTCACATCCGTAGTTCCTGTTCTCTTCTCTTGATTCTCCATTTCCTTTTTTAACTCTGACTGTGTTTTCTTTATTGTTTCCATTTCTATTTTCATGTCTTGAATGGTAGTGTTCGTTTTGTACATTTCCTTCTCCAGTTTGCTTGTTTTTGTCTGGAGATCTTTCATTGCTTTATCCTTTTCCTGATCAAGCTGTGTCACATTGGCTTGGAGCTCTTTAATGATGTTATTCGTTGTTTTGACTTGTAGAATTGTGGCTTCTTTGAATTCCTTCATAGTTTTAAGTTCGTCTTGAAGGGACTTTATCACTTTCCATAATGTAGAATTGTCATCGTTTTCATGTGTTTCAGTTGTGGTGAGGTGGTTCGGGCTGGACGGAATAGCGTTGCTTTCTTTTGTTGGAGACATTTCGCTCTGATTTTTTTTTTTTTTTGCTCTCTTCTGGACTTGGGTCCAAAGGGGGCACTGTGGTGTAGGAGTTGCCTTACTCCACCCCTATAAGGAGAGTCATTCAGTCCCGCCTCCCAGGTGGGGACCTAATTAATTCAGGTTGCGGAGCTGTGCACAAGTAAGCTCTGATTCCCCACCAGAAGGGCCCTTACTAGTACAAAAGTTCGATATAGGACAGTTTCAAATATCTCACAGTTTGCCCGGGGTTGGTTCCTGTAGGGGGTAAATATGCAGTTCAGCTCCAATAGCCTTTCCACTCCCGAGGCTTGGAAACTGGCCAGTGACGTCACAGACTGGGATCTGAAGTCACTTTGCAGCAGAGCTACTTCACTTCCAAGGGTCGCAACCTTTCCCAGATAATTGAATCATCTTTGTGAGACCTGGGAGTGCCCAGCAGGGTGGGGATTATCTCTGCATGGTTTCTGAATCTGCAGGCTGTGTATTAGGTTGGAACATACCAGGGTTCTCTCCTTTTGGGGAATTGGTTATCCTGATTCCCAGGTCCAGAGGCTTCCTAGCGTGTCCAAGAGTTGGAAGGGGCGTCATGCCCAGGCATCATCCGTGGTCCCTGTGTAGCTGGGTGAGATTTACAAGGGGTCGTGCCCTTTGTACAGCATCCTGCAACACTTGCTGCCTTGTGACTGTTGACCCCGAAATCAAAATACGTCTGTGCCTTCCGCCGCCATCTTCCAAATACATCTTCTTAATGCTCCTTTCTCTCATGGTGTAAACTGTCAATCAAACTAGTATAGTGTATCATTGACAATAGTTTAGAATTAGGCATCAAGTGCGTGGGCTTGAGAAAAATGAGATATAGACATAGCACAGGAAGGTCCAAGAAGAAGGGGCAGATTATTGAATATGCCCTTATACCTTTGTATATTGACACAAAATTAGTAGTTTATTTGGCTAAAGTGGTATTGACCATTGTTTATTGTGCAAAAATAAGATTGTATTGGATTACATCGGTATTGATCTTTGTATATTGATACAAAATTAAGATTATAGTTGGCCACAATGGTATTGACCCTTGTATATGGACGTAATATTAAGATTGTATTGGGCTACATAGGCATTGATCTTTGTATATTGATACATAATTAAGAGTATATTTAACCACAATTGAATAGATCTTTGTATATTGATACAAATTTAAAGGTAACGCTTCCTAATGGTATCATACCTAGAGATACTTAAAAATAAAATGTGAAGCTCTGACCTCTTGATACCAACCTTCTAAAATGGTCTAGGATAGTTAAGTAAAACAAACTCCTAGTCATGCAAACATGTCACTTTGTTAGCTACTATGACAGTCTATCACAGATATTCTCTAAACTACCCAGTAATCAAGTTGCTAAGAGACAAGCAACATTTGCTTATCTAAATACAAGAGATGGATAGGGCATCTTTAAAAACCCCAAGAGATCTGCAGAATATGGCATTCAAAGATGTTATCTTAAATCAAGATTTTTTTTTTGATATTGAGACATATCAGCGCCTGACAGCACCCCCTATTCTACTCTAAGTAGAAGATAAGCATCGAAGAACCTCCACTGTAAGATGGTTGAATTAGTGGCAAGCCTATCTCTTGGCATGAAAAAACCCCTTGCACCAATTGCAGACAGACTTCTGTCCAAAAAGGACAAAACTTGGTAGCAGGGAAGTCGACAGCCTAACTCTGCCAAGACAGGGTAGGTAAGTCCTTCATAATCCCTGCTCTACAACAAATGTCTGTCATAGAAACAGGGCCCAAAGGCTGAAGATTGATGCAGGAATGTATGGAGAGAAAATGGGAACTGTCCAGGCAGTCATTGGTATGTCCTTTCTTAGTTTTGGAAGCTGCAGACCCTGCACTTCCTATATAAGCAAATATATTCATCCCTCTCAGGTCTCTGAAGTGGTTGAAGAATAGACAGCTAGAGTCTCATAGTTAAATTTTGAGTTGTTTAGAAATCAAGAGGGTGTTATAGAACTAAGAAGATACTCTTAAAAGTGTATTGCAAGTTAGTATGAATGTTGAGTCACATATAGACCTTTAAACTCAAGGAGATGGTTAGATAGTAGAATGTTAAAGTCAGGGGCCAAATATGTATAAACTGGACATTGGGAAGGTATACTGGGCCATTTAACTCTCATAAATGTGGCATATTTATATCTGTTGTTTTGTATAATACTTACTGTAATAAGAGAAGGAACCATTTGTTGGACTGAAAGGGGAAACTTCTGGGGGGAAGAGGGTGGAAGGGGGGGATAGGAAGGGGGAATAGGGAGGGGTTTGTTACTGAGATGTAACTTGAAGAAAAAAAATAAAGTATTTAAAAAAAAAAGAATTAGGCATCAAACTCTGTGCTAACTGGGTCATGAAACAAGCTGCCTCAAGTTCATAGTATCAATTCTTTCTTTATTTACATACGCATTTCCAAAGAAATTACCATAAAGATGCTTCAGAGAAAATCAACTGTGCTCAATCACAGGATGTTATTTTTCAGACTGTACTCCTATCCTCACTGACATTCTGTGGTCCTGAAGCTTGCTTCATGTTTTTGCTCTGCATATTAACTGCATACCAGTCTGAACAACTGTAGACATGATGTGGCATAAGAGGAAAAGAATGTCATGCTGTCGAGTTTGTTTGTTGTCATGTTTGTTTATGTTATGGCTACTTAGGGGATAAAGAATTCTTCCTTTGTTAAAAACTCAAATTACACAACATGTTAGTAATAAGTCTATATCATAAAGTGTATAATTTCCCTTATCATATAAATAGTGAAAAACTGTGAAATATAGACAATCGCTAGAACAATAAGTTCTAGAAAGTATTTTAAATATACAAGACATACAAACTCAATGTTTTCTTTCCAAAGTAATAAGTATATTTCTTGTATCTCTTCATATAATAATTATAAAACAAATTCATATCAGCTAGAATTCAGAAATTTTTCTCAATATCTATTTCAATTTGTTTCAGAACTATCTTGCCTAGTGAGAATCAGCATCAAAAAATAAATAAAATAAAATAAAAAGTGTTTTAGGTAAGCGTTTTAGATGATTTTGAATGGGTGCAAATTTAAGCATTTAATTTGTCTGAAGCCCCTGGAATTTGTAAGATTTTACTCTGAAGATAAAACCTGAAGTATACAGCTATCTAGACTAGGTAGTAGGAACTTTAGGAGCAGAAATCTGAGGAATAACTGAGAATCCCTGAATTCATTGTGATTTGTTATGGGCCAAGGAAAGAATTGATTTGTTGTGCTGAAATTTAATTTCCATATGCAAGGCCACTTTCCTATGCCTCTCAGCTTGAAAGATTTTAGCAAGCCTATTAACTTATACACCCAGTTCCCTGTTCTGCATGGATCTCTCAGCAAGAATTTATTTTCAGAAAGAAAAAACAAAAACCTAGCAAGAAATTGTGCTATTTATACAATTGAATAGAAAATAAAAGTGACCGAAAATTATTTAACTATAAATTAAATGGCATAGAACAATCAAATTTACAAAGAGATGACAGAATCACACAGATTCAAGAATGTGTAACGGATGAGGAAACTAAACAAAACATTAAAGGGGCTAAGAAATTTTGGTAAAAGACATTTATCAAATTTTATAACCTAAACATTTTCATAAATCATGCTCCCTGTTGGCATTAACTCTGAAGTACATTCATAATTATGATTATTTCTTATTATCACTGCTGCTGCCAGCCTTTCTTATCTGGAATATTATATGAGCCTTCTAATTATAATTCCCATGGTACAAATATTTTCTTCCTTTTTCAGTCATTTCTTTCAAGGTAGACAGCAACCCCTTTACTCATGCTAAACCAAAACTTTCTTCGATCATGTGTCGTATCCTTTCTATCCATTTAGTGATCTCTCTACTCAGTCAATCCAAAACAAAGTTTCCTTAAATGTCTGAATTTACTGAAGCTCCACATTCTGACCTTGTCTCTTAGACATTTTTTTTCTCTCCTTTTCTTAGATATATAGACTTCTTTAAAGGACCTTCATGCCATTTCCCTTACAAATGTTCTAATTCTTAAATGAATTACTCCTTTTTTTTTAATCTTAAATACAGTGTTCTTCAGATATTTCTGGGGGCTACATCTGTAACCAATGGGAGCAGATGCAGAGACACACAGCAAAACACTAGGCGGTGCCTAAGGGAAACTGGCAGAAGAGGGAGAGGAAGATTTGTAGGAGCCAGTGGAATTGAGGACACCAGGAGAACATTGACCACAGACTTAACCTAGCAGGCCTCATAGGGCCTCACAGAAACTGAAGCAGTAATCATGGACTTTGTGTGAGTCTGAGCTAGGATTTCTGCATATATATGATATTGTAGGCCAGTTTCCTTCTGGGACTCCAAAAATGGGAGTAGGAGGAGTCTCTGTCTCTTTTACCTGAACTTGGGACCTTTTCCTCTTACTAGGTTGCCATAAGCCATGTGCATGATATAAGGGTTTGTGACCAGTATTATTGTGTTAGGCCATATATGGTGCATTTCCCTGGGAGGCCCTAAGGAGTGAAAGAAGAGGAAACTGTAGTTGGAATGTAAAGTATGTGTCTTAGTTAAGGTTTTATTGCTGTGAAAAGACATATATTTATTTGTTTGTAACTGGCTTACAGTTTCAAAGGCTTAATCCATTATCATCATGGTGGCAAGCATAGCAGCATGTAATCATTTATGGTGCTGAAGAAGAAGCTGAGAGTTTTACATAGATCTCTAGGCAGCAGAAGGAAACTGTACCATACTGGGTATAGTTTGAGAGCTTGAGCATAGGAGATAGTGACACATTTCCTCCGACAAGGTTATACCTACTCCAACAAGGCCATGCCTCCTAAAAATGCAAAGCATTCAAGTGCATGAGTCTATGAGAGCTATATCTATTCAAACCAAGACATTCTTTTCCCTGGTCCCCATAGGCTTGTAGCCCTAACTAAATGTAAAATGCATTTATTTCAGCTTCAAAAGTCTGCATAGTCTATCACAGTCTCAACAATGTTTAAAAGTTGAAGATCAAAGACGCTTCTGAGATTCATGAAATCTCTTAACTCCTATAAAATAATAATAATAACGTATCACAAACTTTTAACATATAATGACAGAGAATATACAGTACTCTTCCAAAGCATAGGGAAGGCATATGCTGAGGAAATACTAGACCAAAGCAAGACTGAAAAACAGCTGGACAAACTTCAAACTCTACATCTCCATGTCTGATGTCAAAAACTCTCTTCTGATATCGAACTCCTTTTACCTTTGTTGACTATAAAATACTTCTTTCTCTTGGGCTGATCCCACTCCCTGTTAACATCTTTCCTCAGTAGGTATCACCATGGCTCTGGCCTCTCTAATCCCTTGTGGACTCCAAACTAAATTGTGTGCTCATACTCATCTGTTTATCCTTTCTCTTATTTGTGTCTATAGAAGTTCCAAATATCAATTGCAGTAACTATGGTTGTTTTATATAGAAATAATTAATGAAATTATTGATATGTATTTAAATTATCATTAATTGGTCAGTGGTGTTAATCCTTAATCCACCATTATAAATGAGCAAAGAGACACCTGATGGAGTTTAACAAGTCTCGGCTTGAATTGAGCAATCTTAGCCCATCTAAGCTAGCTCATAATTCTATTCCCCAAATATGATACGATATATACATACATCCCTTTGGGCTGCCATTCTCCACACTACGCTGATGTTCCAGGCCACATGGAATGGTCTTCTTTCATCTATCCCATCATGTGCCTCCTTCTTCTGCCTCCTGGCTTCTCTTCTTTTACTGGAGACTTCTTCTTCCCATGAACCTCACTGCTTCCTAAGCCTGAGCATCTTAATCCCTCCTACCTCTAGCTTTGCCCAATCTCAGGCCTCAGTATTTATTTAACCAATCAGAGACAATGGTTAACAAGAAAGATAACATAGCTTTGCTTTGTGTATAGCAAGCAGGCTTCTGGGAGCAGATTAATTAACATTTAGAATGCATAACATCACCCTATCAGTTGTATTTTTGGTTTATTTGTTGAATAGTCTAATATTAGTTTTTAAATTAAAATTTAATTACATAAATATTCTTCTTTTTCCTATTTTTATCCCCATCCCATGTATTTCCCCATTTTCTCTGTGAAAATCATGGACTCTTTTTCCTTAGCTGCTTTTGCTTTTATTCAATTTGGCATATTAAATGAATTTTTTAATATCTTCAGCTGGGAGTTGAGACTTTTTTCTCCTAGACTTCATGTTGCTTGATCCCTAATCATTACATGTTGGAGATAAAGAACATAAAAGCAAGAATTTGAGTCATACTAGCATTGTCATTTGTTAGTTTTTACAAGATTGCTTCCCTCCCCCTTAGGGTTTTTTTGTTTTGTTTTTTGTTGTTGTTGTTTTTCTAGAGTATTTGTGCTTCAATAGAAATGTAAAATGGACTCCAATCTGCAGTTTAAGCCACAATTATGTGATGGTTCTGTCTTGAAGATTAGTAAAGTTGGCATTTATAAAACAGAACATCAGAAATTCTTTCAGAGGCAAAGGGACAGGAACAGTTTCTAACTGGCACTTTCAGTAGCCTGAAGAATCCTTCTGAACTTTTAAAGAACTTCACTTGTTCCATACATGGATTTGTGGGCTTGACATTGAAAATAATTTCAGGATTAGCTGGAATTATTATAAAGCACATTTAGAAACTTTTCTGTAGATGTTTTAGGACATTCTTTAAAATGAAGTTTAAAAGAAACAGAGATATATAGAATAAAATAAGACACACAGAACAGTCATGAAAAGAAAATTTACCAAAATATGGATAGAGTCTCCTCAAGTTGACTAATCAATAGGTTATTTTAGCATAAGTATCACATGTTATTTTGATGGTTTTCAGCTCACAACTCAATAGATTGATAAGAAATCTTGTCTTTTGCTTACAGTTTCTATCAAAGTAATACAAACTTGTTATGTTTTTGATTTTAGTGGAAATTTTTGAAGACTTTCATCATAAAGGGGTATTAGGGTTTTTTAATTTAAATTATATCTTTTCCCTGTAACATCTCCCCCCTTTTAGTCCAAAAAAGGCTCTTTTTCTTGTAACAAAAATATAATAAAAAACAATAAGAACAATTAGGCAACAATTATGAAAACTGTAAGGTATAACATACATTCCCCATGTCCAGTCTATATGTATATGGCAATTAATAATAATATACTCTCATAATCTCATTGAGTTTACAGTTCTATATCTAACTCAGATTCCATTCTAATTTGCACTACCAACTTAAAAACTTCTTAGACCTAGATCATCCATTTAATTTCTAAAAAACTTAAAACTTAACTGTGAGACTATAACTATCTAGTCTTCAACCTCATGAGAGGTTCTATGTGGCCTGGAACATCAGCCTAGCATGGAGAAAACAACCCAGGGGCTTTATTCATAATTATAATTAAAAGCTAGCGTTGCTGGGCCAAGATTGCTTAATCCTGGCCAAGTCTTGTTAAAATGCATATGGTATCTGTGTGCTCATTTATTTATTTTTTATATACAATTACTTTTTTATTTCTTCAAGTTACATCTCAGTCACAATCCCTTCCCTACTCCTCCCTACTGTCCCACCCTTCCACCCTCTTCCCCCTGAACCCTCCCATCCTCTATCCTTTCTTTTTCTTTAGTCTAAGGAGATCTTTTTCCCGCAACAGCTCCCCCCTTCAGTCAAACAAATGGTTCACTCTCCTATAACAATAAATACAATACAAAACAACAGAAACAAATAGGCCAAAAATATGAGGGTTATATGACTTAGCATACATTCCTAATGTCCAGTCCATATGCATCTGGCCCCTGACTTTAACATTCTACTATCTAACCATCTCCATGAGGTTAAAGTTCTATTTCTAACTCAGCTTTCATACTAACTTACATCACAATTTTAAAAACATCTTCTTAGATACAGAACACCCTCTTGATTCCTAAACAACTCAAAATTTAATTATGAGGCTCTAGCTATCTATTCTTCAACCACCTCAGAGACCTGAGAGGGATAAATATATCTGATTATATAGGAAGTGCAGGGCCCTCAGCTTCCAAACTAAGAAATGACATACCAGTGGCTGCCTGGACATTTCCCATTTTCTCTCCACACATTACAGCATCAATCTTCAGCCATTTGGCCCCATTTCCCTGACAGACATTGATTATAGAGCAGGAATTATGAAGGACTTACCTACCCTGTCTTGCTAGAGCTAGGCTGTTGACTTCCCTGCTTCCAAGTTTTGTCATTTTGGGAAAGCATTCTGTCTACAGTTGGAGCAAGGGGTTTTTCTTGCCAAGAGATAGGCTTGCCACTAATTCAACCATCTCACACTGGAGATTCTTCGATTCTCATCTTCTATTTGGAGTAGAATAGGGTGTGCTATCAGGAGCTGACATGTCTCGATATCAAAAAAATCTTTTTTTTTTAATAAGTACTTTATTTTTTTCTTCAAGTTACATCTCAGTCACAAACCCTTCCCTATTCCCCCTTCTTGTCCCACCCTTCCACCCTCTTCCCCCCCAACAGCTTCTCTTTTCATTCCAACAAATGGTTCTTTCTCTTATAACAGTAAATTCTATACAAAACAGCAGAATTAAATATGCCACATTTATGAGAGTTAAATGGCCCGGTGTACCTTCCCAATGTCCAGTTCATACATATTTGGCCCCTGACTTTAACCTTCTACTTTCTAACCATCTCCATGAGTTTAAAGTTCTATAACTGACTTAGTTTTCTTAATTTAAGAAAACATCTTTGAATGCCATATTCTGCAGATCTCTTGAGGTTTTTGAAGATGCCCTATCTATGTCTTATATTTAGATAAGCAAATGTTGCTTGTCTCTTAACAACTTGATTTCTGAGTAGCTTAGAAAATAACTGTGATAGACTGTCATAGTAACTAACAAAATGACACACTTGCATGGCTATGAGTTTGCATTTCTTAATTATCCTAAACAATTCATGATGGTTGGTTCAAAAGGCCAAAACTCCACATTTCATTTTTAAGCATTACTAGGTACAACACCTTTAAGAAGCATTACCCTTAATTTTGTATCAATATACAAAGATCAATACCAATGTGGCCAAATATACTCTTAATTTTGTATCAATATACAAAGATCATTACCTATGTAGCCCAATACAATCTTAATTTTGCATCAATATACAAGGGTCTATACCATTGTGGCCAAATATAATCTTAATTTTGTATCAATATACAAAGATTAATACAGATATAGTCCAATGCAATCGTAATTTTGCATTAATATAAAATGATCAATACCAATTTAGCCAAATATAATATTAATTTTGTATCAATATACAAATGTATAAGGGCATATTCAATAATCTGTCCTTTTTTCTTGATCTTTCCTATACTATGTCTATGTCCCATTTTTTCTCAAGTCTATTCACTCCTACGTAGGAGAGAAAGAAGGATATAGAGAGGAAAAAAAGAGAAGTCCCTGGGTCTAACCTCCAAAACCCATTTAACAAGGCCATTTAACATCTTGTAGTCTCTTCCCTTAAATAACAAAATTTTCTGTTATCCATCAAATAACCAAAGGAGGGGGGACCAACCTCCCCACCTTCTGGGCATGGGACATCGCTCTCTTAAAATGACTTCCTGCTGATGTGGACATAATAAACCTGTTGGGGGAACAAATAAGAATGGAAAAATGGTTAGAAATGTTAATAGACTCATTTGATGTTCAGTCCTTTTGTGCTCAGCTATTTAGATGTCCTAAGAAGTTTGTAGAAAGAAGCTGATCTTCAGGGCTTTACTGAAGTTCTGGCTGGAGCAGACTGTGGAGCTGAAAGATCTTAGTGATTTTGAGTTGTTGTGGTGGTAGACTCTTGAGGAAACAGCTATTGAGGAAGTCTGCAAGGCTGAATTGTCTGGGCCACTCGTCTTCTTTGGTGTCTGATCGGTTTTCTGCTGAGGTTTCCGTTGTCCATTTGTCCCTGGATTCCTTGAATGGGTGCTTTAAATCTCCTGGAAAGATAAGAACAGAGCCCTGCCCTAATCCTAACCCTGGAACAAAGTACCTTTTCTTTGGGGGGGGGGGGTTAGGTAATATTTTTCCTGGAGCAATTTTGTTTTTTTGACAATATATAAAGTATTATCTTTCAATCTGGATTAAAGAAGAATTTATTTTGTTATTTTGGAGCTAAATAAACCTTTAGTGTATTTATTTTGAGATCTCAAAGCACAATTTGTTTGCATTGAGCATGCCTTTTGTAAGTAGCTTTTAAACTTAAATCCTTCCAAATCCTATGTGCCTGTCTCTGCATTCTAAGTATTGGGATCAAAGACCTGTGGTTCCCAACTGGAGGGATTAAAGTTGTGCTCCACCACCCCTGGTTCGAAGTTTTTCTCTATTTAGAGGTTGTTTTGTATCAGGCTGACCTTGAGCTCTGAGATCTGCCTGTTTCTGTCTCTAGTGTGTTGAGATTAAGGGTGTATTCTTCTTGAATGATGGGACTAAGGGTGTGCAGCATCAACACCCTGGTCCTTGTAAGTCTAGAATTTCTAAGACAACTAAATCTATAGTGTTCCTCCTGTCTCTGCTGAAGTAAAAGGCATGGGCTAACACCACACATTTCATATATTTTACCTTAGCTCTAAGTTTTTTTGACTACTGGAGGTTTATAAAACCAGGTTGAACAGCTTTAACCTTTATTTACAGTGTTTTAAACCTGTTACCTTATTTTTTAATAAATAAATTTATTTATTTGTGGCTTCAGGTTACATCTCCATCATATTGTCCTCTTTCCCCTCTTCCCATCTCCACATTCCAATGCTCTACCCCCTAACCCTTCCATCTTGCTCCTCTGGAGTTGGGAGTCCCTCGATAACAGTCTCTCGCACCAGTTCAGAAATCATATGAGGGCCAAGAGCCTCTTCATACACTGGGGGCCTACAAGGCAGTACAACCAGTGAAAAGAATCTCATTGCTAGGAAGAGAAAACTAAAAAACATACCAACAAACAAACAAACCAACAAAAACAAACAACAACAAAAAAGAAAGAAAAAAAAAGTCTATGTCCATATTCCCATTGGTGTGTTGGTTGTAGTACAGATATCCTGTACTATATAGCTAAAATCTTACTATAAGTGAATAGATGCCATGGGCATTCTTCTGAGTCTGTGTTAGCGCACTCAGGATGAGCTTCTATAGTACCATCCATTTGGCTGCAAATTGAATAATTTCATTGTTTCTGATAGCTGAGTAATATTCCATTGTATAGATGTACCACAGTATTTTAATCCATTCCTCAATTGCGGGACATCTAGGCTGTTTCCAGTTTCTAGCTATTTCAAATAAGGCTGCTATGAACCTAGATGAGGAGACTTCCTTATGATTCCGTGAGGAGTCATTTGGATGTATACCCAGAAGTGGTATGGCTGGGTCCTGAGGCAAAGCTATTCCAAGATTTTTAAGATATCCCCATACTGACCTCCATAGTGGTTTCCCAAGCCTGCATTACCACCACCAATGGAGGAGGGTTCAGCTTTCTCCACACCCTCGCTAGCATGTGCTGTCATTTGAGCTTTTGATCTTAGCCATTCTGACAGGTGTGAGATGGAATCTCAGAGTCGTCTTGAGTTGCATTTCTCTGATGATTAATGATGTTGAGCATTTCTTCAGGTGTCTCTCAGCCATTAGGGATTTCTCCTTTTTGAATTCTCTATTTAGCTCCCTCCCCCAGTTTTTGATTTGATTACTTGTTTACTTGGCATTTAGTTTCTTGAGTTCTTTGTAGATTTTGGATATTAGCCCTCTGTCAGATATGGGCATGGTGAAGATTTTCTCCCAGTATGTAGGCTGCTATTTTCTTCGAATGACAGTGTCTTTTGCCTTACAGAAGCTTTTCAGTTTCATGAGGTCCCATTTATTGATAGTTGGTCTCAGGTCATGAGCTATTGGTGTTCTGTTCATGAAATTGTCACCTGTGCCAATGAGTTCGAGGATTTTTCCCACTTTTTCTTCTAGTAGATTTAGTGTGACCTGCCTTATGTTAAGGTCTGTGATCCACTTGGATTTAAGTTGTGTACAAGGTGTTAAGTATGGGTCTAATTTCATTCTTTTGCAAGTGTACATCCAGTTGGACCAGCACAATTTGTTGCAGAAGCTGTCCTTCTTCCATTGTGTGGTTTTGGCTTCTTTGTCAAAAATTCGGTGGCAATAGGTATGTGGTTCCATTTCTGGGTCTTCAATTCGATTCCATTGATCTACTGGTCTGTTTCTATACCAATACCCTGCTGTTTTTACTACTATTGCTCTGTAGTACATCTTAAAATATGTGATGGTGATACCTCCAGATGTTTTTTTATTGTACAGGATTGATTTAGCAATTCTTGTTTTTTTTTTTTTTGTTGTTGTTCAATATGAAATTGAGAATAGCTTTTTCTAGGTCTATGAAGAATTGTGTTGGTATTTTGATAGGAATTGCCTTGAATCTATATATTGCTTTTGGTAGGATGGCCATTTTTATTATGTTGATCCTACCTATCCATGAGCATGGGAGATCTTTCCATCTTCTAAAGGCCTCTTCAATTTCTTTCTTCAAGCGTTTGAAGTTCTTGTTGTACGGGTGCTGTACTTGCTTGGTGAGAGTTACCACAAGGTATTTTATATTGTTTGTGGCTATTGTGAAGGGGCATTTTTCCCTTATTTCTTTCTCAGCCCATTTGTTTGTTGTATAAAGAAGGGCTTCTGATTTTTTTTTTTTGAATTACTTTTTATTCAGCCACCTTGCTGAATGTGTTTATCAGCTCTAAGAGTTCTCTGGTGGAATTTTTGGGGTCGCTTATGTATACTATCATATCATCTGCAAATAGGGATAATTTGACTTCTTCATTTCCAATTTGTATCCCCTTGATCTGTATTGTTGCTTTAGCAAGAACTTCAAGTACTGTATTGAAGAGATATGGTGAAAGTGGGCATCTTTGTTTTGTCCCTGAGTTTAGAGGAAATGTTTCAAGTTTCTCTCCACTTAATTTGATATTGGCCACTGGCTTGCTGTATATTGCCTTTATTGTTTCTATGTACGGTCCTTGTATGCCCCTTCTCTCCAGAACTTTTAGCATGAAGGGGTGTTGGATTTTGTCAAATGCTTTTTCTGCATCTAGCGAGATTATCATGTGTTTTTTTTCTTTCATCTTGCTTATATGGTGAATTATGTGGATAGACTTTCATATGTTGAACCACCTCTGCATTCCTGGGATGAAGCCTACTTGATCATGGTGTATGATACATTTGATGTGTTCTTCAATTCAGTTTGCTAGTATTTTATTAAGTATTTTTCCATCTATGTTCATGAGGGAGATTGGACTGAAGTTCTATTTCTTTGTTGGGTTTTGTTTGCTTTAGGAATCAGGGTGACTGTGGCCTCATAGAATGAGTTTGTCAGTGTCCTTTCTGATTCTATTTTGGTTAAAGAGTTTGAAGAGTATTGATTTTAGCTCCTCTCTGAAGTTCTGATAGAAATCCGTGCTGAAACCATCTGGCCCCGGGCTTTTTTTGCTTGGGAGATTTTTAAGGAATGTTTCTATTTCCTTAGGGGGTATAGGGCTGTTTAATCTGTTAACCTGATATTGATTTAGCTTCGATAGGTGGAATCTATCGAGAAAATTGTCCATTTCGCTTAAGTTTTCAAATTTGGTGGAGTATAGATTTTTAAAGTAGGACCCAAATATTCTCTGGATTTCCTCAATGTCTGTTGTTATTTCTCCCTTTTCATTTCTGATTTTGTTGATTTGTGTTTTCTCCCTCTGTCTTTTAGTTAATTTGGCTAAGGGTCTGTCTATTTTGTTCATTTTCTCGAAGAACCAACTCTTGGTTTTATTGATTCTTTGTACAGTTTTTTTTTTTTTTGTTTCTATGTTGTTTATTTCAGTCCTAAGTTTGACGATTTCTTGCTTCTGCTCCTCTTGGGAATGTTTGCTTCTTTTTTTTTTTTTTTTTCAAATTCACCCAGTTTAGCTGTTAATTCGCTGATATGTGCTGTCACAATTTTCTTTATGAAGGCACTTAGTGCTATGAACTTTCCTCGTAGCACAGCTTTCATTGTGTCCCATATATTTGGGTATGTTTTGCCTTCATTTTCGTTGGATGTAAAGAAGTCTTTGATTTCCTTCTTTATTTCTTCCTTGACCCAGTAGTCATACAGTAAAGAATTGTTCAGTTTCCATGTGTGTGTAGGTTTCTGTTGATTCTTTTGCTGTTTAAGTCCAGTTTTATTCCATGGTGGTCTGATAAGATACAAGGGGGTATTTCAATTTTCTTGTATCTGTTGAGGCTATCTTTGTGGCCAACTATATGGTCGATTTTGGAGATGGTTCCGTGAGGTGCTGAGAAGAAAGTGTATTCTTTTGTGTTTGGGTGAAACGTTCTGTAGATATCTGTTAGGTCCATTTGGTTCAAGATCTCTGTTAGACTTATTATTTCTCTGTTTGGCTTCTGTCTTGATGATCTGTCCATTTTTGTCAGTGGGGTGTTGAAGTCTCCCACTACTAATGTGTGGGGATCTATGTGCGATTTAAGTTTTAGAAGCGTTTCTTTTGCAAATGTAGGTTCCTTTCTATTTGGGGCATAGATGTTCAATATTGAGATGTCCTCTTGATGAATATTTCCTTTAAAGAGTATGTAATGCCCATCCTTTCTTAGTTTTGGAAGCTGCAGGCCCTGCACTTCCTATATAAGCAAATATATTTATCCCTCTCAGGTCTCTGAGGTGGTTGAAGAATAGACAGCTAGAGTCTCATAGTTAAATTTTGAATTGTTTAGGAATCAAGAGGGTGTTATATATCTAAGAAGATACTCTTAAAAGTGTGTTGCAAGATAGTATGAATGTTGAGTCACATATAGACCTTTAAACTCATGGAGTTGGTTAGATAGTAGAATGATAAATCAGGGACCAAATATGTATAAACTGGACACTGTGAAGGTATACTGGGCCATTTAACTCTCGTAAAAGTGGCATATTTATATCTAATGTTTTGTATAATACTTACTGTTATAAGAGAAGGAACCATCTGTTGGACTGAAAGGGGAAACTTCTGGGGGGAAGAGGGTGGAAGGGCGGGATAGGAAGGGGGAATAGGGAGGGGTTTGTTACTGAGATGTAACTTGAAGAAAAAAAATAAAGTATTTATAAAAAATAAAAGAGTATGTAATGCCCTTCTTGTCTTTTTTTATTAACTTCAGTGGGAAGTTTATTTTGTTTGATATTAGGATGGCTACTCCAGCTTGCTTCCTGGGTCCATATGCTTGGAAAACCTTTTCCCAGCCCTTTACTCTGAGATAGCGTCTATCTTTGATAGTGAGATATGTTTCTTCTATGCAGCAAAATTATGAGTTTTGTTTATGGATCCAATCTGTAAGTCTGTGTCTTTTCATTGGTGAGTTGAATCCATTGATGTTGATGGATATTAGTGACCAGGGTTTGTTATTTCCCATTATTTTGGTATAGGTGGTCGTCATGTGCTTCTTTTGGTTTAGTTGCTGTAGAGTTTTCTATTTTCTCTATTTTCTTGGGTGTAGTTATCTTCTCTGGGTTGGAATTTTTCTTTTAGGATCTTCTGTCAGGCTGGGTTTGTGGGTAGATATTGTTTAAATTTGATTTTGTCGTGGAATATCTTATTTTCTCCATCTATGTTGATAGAGGGTTTTGCTGTGTATAGTAGTCTGGCTGGGCACCTATGTTCTCTCAGGACTTATAGGACATCTGTCCAGGCCCTTCTAGCTTTTAAAGTTTCTGAGGAGAAGTCATGTGTAATTCTGATGGGTCTGCCATTATATGTTACTTGACCTTTTTCTCTTCCAGGTTTTAATATTCTTTCTTTGTTCTGTATATTGGGAGTTTCAATTATTATGTGGCGAGGGGAGTTTCTTTTCTGTTCTAATCTGTTTGGGGTTCTGTAAGCCCCTTTGATTTTTATTGGCATCTTTTTTTTGGGTTTGGGAAGTTTTCTTCTATGATTTTGTTGAAGATATTTCCTGGACCTTGGAGTCGAGAGTCGTCTATTTCCTCTAAGCCTATAATTCTTAGGTTCTGTCTTTTTATTGAGTCCTTGATTTCTTGGAAATCATGAGTGAGAGATTTTTTTAGCTTTCTCATTTTCTTTGGATGTCGTACTGATTTCTTCCATCGAATCTTCCAAGCCTGAGATCCTGTCTTCCATCTCTTGTGTCCTATTTTTGATACTCATATCTGTAGTTCCTGTTCTCTTCCCTTGATTCTCCATTTCTACTCTTAACTCTGACTGTGTTTTCTTTATTGTTTCCATTTCCATTTTCATGTCTTGAATGATTTATTCATTTTGTACATTGCCTTCTCCAATTTGCTTCTCTTTGCCTGGAAATCTTTCATTGCCCTGTCGTTTTCCTTTTCAAGTTGAGCTACTTTGGCTTGGAGCTCTCTAATGGTATTATCCATTGCTTTCACTTGTGAAATTGTGGCTTACTTGAATTCTTTCATAGATTTAAATTTTTCTTGAAAGGACTATATCATTTTCCATAATGTAGAATTGTCATCCTTTTCATGTGTTTTAGCTGTTGTGAGGTGGTCAGTACTTGATGAACTAGCACAGTTGTGTTTTGTTGGAGTCATGTCTCCCTGACTTCTGTTAATTCTGTTTTTTCTCAGAACGTTAGTCATTTGGATGTTCTTAGCTGTCTGCTCCTGTTATCCTCTGGGCTTGGATCCAATGGGGGTGCTTTGGAGTGGCAGTCGAATTGCTTGACAATCTGTTGCTTTCCACTGGCTGTATGGGGCCTTGTGTGGAGGTTGTCAGTGTGTGTGTCTCCAAGAGCTCACCCCTTCCTGTTTTGTCCCAATTGGGGACTCAGGTGAGGTTTGTGATGGTGATGTGTTCCTGTAGATTCCTGGGATCCAACTGGTCTTCCTATAGATAACAGTGCAGTTTGGCAGGCTTCAGGCTGTTGAGTAGGGTTTTAGCTCCCCTGCAGCTTACATGTTTGACCATTTTTGTATTCCTCCCAAGCTGTTTACAGGGGCATCTCAAGGTCAATGTGCATCTAAAATCCAGATGCTCTGTGAGTTGGTTCAGCCTATTCCTAGGCAATGAGGCATGGACAGGAATTGTTTCACTGCTCCCAAGACAGAGGTCTTTATGTTGCACATTGAGTGTTCACCTTGCAAGTGACTCTGTTGGTATGGTCCTGTGTGTCCAGGCACAGATTCTATGGACTTTGGCAGTCCCAAGGCCTGTTGAAATCTTGAGAGGACCTGACTCCATCCCTGTAAAGTGAGTCACTCAGCAGGGTCTCTCAGTTCGAAACCTCACTGATCCAGAGGGTGGAGCTATATATGCTTAAGCTCTGGTTTCCCGCCAGAAGGGTCCGTACTAGCAAAAAGGTCTGATAATAATAATAAAGACCTCATAGTTTGCCCAGAGTTGGACTCTGTGGTGGGTAAGTCCGTCTTCCACCCCTGTAGCCTCTTCTGCCACTCTCACAGCTCCTCCTTTGTGTGTATGGAGCTGGCTTTGTATACTGGCCAATGTGGCCACTGTCATCCAAGTACCGCAGTGGAGCATAACCTGCAGCTAGAAGTGTATCCAGCAGATCAATCCAGCTGCAGTGTTTTTTTTTTTCCCAATGACTGTAAATCCAATAGAGGGGCCTGTCCAGCACCCCTCTGGGGGCACACAGATATGTCTAGGCTTTCAAAAATGCAGCTGTAGGCCCACTGGCCACTGGGCTGATGCGTTGTGGAACCCTCAGCTGCTAAGTGCCCTGCTGCTGTGTGCCAGCCGCATGCTGCTAAGAGTCTGTGGCACTCCCACAGGTCTGAAACCTTTCACTAAGTAGTCAGAATGCCTGTGTGGGATCTGGGGGCCCAGTAGACTGGTGAGTAGCCCTGTGTGGGGTCCGAATCTGCCCGCTGGGTATTAGAGTGGATCTTACCCTGCATCTCTCCTGCTAGGGGTTCCTGATTTCCAAATTCAGCGGCTTCCATGGGTGTCTGAGAGAAGGAGGGAGACTCCTACCCAGGGACTTTTAATGGTCCCTGGGTAGCTGGGTGAAACCCAGGTAGGTCCAGTCACTCATATTTTTTGCACAGAGTCTTATAACTCTGTGGCTTTATGGCTGTTTTCCCCTAGATCAAAATGCTTCTGTGTGGGCTACTGCCATCTTCGATCCCCGTCAAATGACTGTTAAACAACAACTTGGTGTTTAACTCCCTCACCCAACCAGGAGTTTCTTTGGATTTTATTTCCAGAAATATTAGAGTAAATATTTTTGTTGATTAAAAAAAAAAAAGAAAATATATGTATTTTGCTTCTGTGAGCTATCATTGTGTCTCAGAAGATGTTTATGCTTGTAAAGAAAACATAATTTTGAGATTCTTTTAAAGCAATGAAGATGTAAATCATTATGAAATGATAAACCACAATGATAAAAGATGCAATAACATAGAGAATAGCGAGACATTAAACACATGCTGAAATTTGATAAGAGCTCCAAGATTTGCAAGTTAATGTGTCCCACTACCTCAAGGACATGGCTAGAATACAGGGGCAGACTCTGAAAACACTGATTTAGTCCCACATATATGTACATATGTATGAGTATATTAATGTATACATGTTTTAAATCCCATATATATATATGTAAAATATATTACCCTGATTCTTGTTATTTCTTGATTTACTCAAAATTAAAGATGGTTATTCCCACCATCAATAAGATCACATTTTATATGTGTGAAATAAGATGAAAACTTTAACAATAATATTTTCTTATCTAATTTGAACATATTATTTGATATAAATAGAACAGGAATAAAAGCATATTATACAAACATTAAAAACTACCCTGTCTTTTTCTTGTGAAAGTAAATTTACGTACGATTTGGGATGGTGAATGTCACTTATTAATTGATTCTACTGCATGTATGAAGTACTTCATTAATTTTCATAAATTTGTGCTGTTTTGTCTCTGACTTAGCCGATAAAAGTAATTTCAAACAGTGAAAGCACCTTTGATATATAGATGAAATTATCTCTTAAATAAAAAATTTAAAAATCCTTAATCTTTCATTACTTTGATTTCACTAATCATTTTCAGCAGAGAGGAAAGAAGATACTGTGAACTTTCGTGTCACTTACAGAAAATGTAAGAGATAAGAAATGCTACTATGTCATTGCTAATGCCTGTTAGAAAAGTGATTTCAGTTTATACAAATTTCACTCAATTTCAAGATACAAAGTTTAAAAACATATTACAAGTGGAAGTTACATATGAATTTCTCTTTTTGATGTTTACTTGAGTACTTTTTAAAAAAAAATACCTGTAATGTTGTTTTTATCATCAGGTGGAATGCCTATTTAGTTTCTGCATTATAAATCAGATTTGGTCTTGTAACATGTGTTGGTTAATAATTACACCAGAAAAGAGAGGTTTCAATATTAATCCTAAACCTACAAAGAAATATAGCCTTCCCTCTTATTCTCAAGGCATGTTCTCTGAGGATGTATAGCAAAGCACATATGGTTATTTTATTGGCATCTAAATCATGTAAAACAAGCAAAGAACCCAGAATTCTTTAGCAATTATCATCTGATATCTATCAGAAACAAATGTAGATATCTTAGTCCACCTTGGACTTCCTGCCAGCAGAACAATTAGTATATGACCCCAGGGATTCAGGAATAACTTTAGGTAAACTTGCAAGAGATTGACCCATTTAAACATACTGAAAATTGCTGATCTATAGAACTATGAGAACAAAAAATCAAGCAAATAAATTGCTTGTTTAAAGCCAGAGTTTTTTTGCAGTAGTTTGTTATGAAGAACAGGATAAATGGTAAATCACTAAAACATCCACTTTCTGAAATAAAATTAAATCTGTCGAGCATACCCTGATATAATCTCTTTGAATAATAGCTAATAATAAAAATAGTAATATTTACTGGTAAGCCTTGTACTAAATATTTTACTTTTATTGCTTCCAATAAGCCTCAAAGTAATAAACTTAGTATTTTCCTTAGGCCCATGTATACTGAAACTCCTAGGGATGTTTAAAATGCCCAAAGTTCCACAACTAGAAAAATGTTCAAAAGATTACAAACTCAATTCTAGCTCTTTAGGCAATTTTCACAGCTGTATGTTGTTTCATGATCTTCTCTATTGTCTCATAACTTTGCAAACTGTCAACTCAAGGCCAGGAATAAACCTTGAAACAATAATACTTCAGTTTTAGATGACAAAAAATGTAAAAATAATCCTTAAATCTGATAATTTTTGTGTCTTTTTTCCTATCTGCTCACAGACTCGAAATGGGCTCTCTGGTGAAAGTTTCAGTAGTTATCCTTGAAATCAAAAGGTTTTGTTTATGTAACTGTTTGAACATATAATTAGATAAACAAGAGCTACCAAGTTCAATTGATCAGAACATAAGATTCAAACTTGTATGAGTCACTGAGAATTGAAACTGCAATTTAATTATCAATTTTATTTATTAATAAGTATAAACTATAATATTAGGCTAGCAAAGCAGCTAGCGGGCTAGCAGCAAGCCAGCAGCCCTGGGTTGCCTTAACAGATGGCCTGACTTGCCCTGGGGAAAAAGCCCTGGACCAAAGGTGACCTTCACCACCTACAATCTAAATTCTGTTAATTAATAGATTCATTTATAACTATAAATTGTTTTATTAGGCTGGTGGAACAGCCAGCAGCTTGGTGGGAGATTGACAGATCTGACTTGCCTTAGAAGTCAGTATGCCTGGAGGGACAGACTGCTGGTGCAGACTGGCGGAGAAGCTTGTGGGGTAGCTGCTGGATACTTATTGATACTATAAACTATTATATTAGATCAGCAGAACTGCCAGTATCCTGGAGGGACATTCGCCGAGGTTTGGGGGAAGCCGAAGGGCCTGGATTGCTTTGACTGGCAGCCTATAAGCTGCTGCAGCCCTTTCCCAAATAATTATATACACCAAGACCTTTTAATATTTCAGTGCTTATCTCTTAGTTGGGCAGACTTTCAACTAGCTAATCTAAATTAACATGGACCATTTTATACCAAACTGCCACATGTCCTGTTACTACCTTCAGAATTCTCAAACACGTCGCCTGCTTCCATGTCTCCTGGTGAAAAGAGGGATTCCTCTGTGTAAAACACGGGGTTCCTGTTTCTGTCTCAGGAAGTCCCACCTTCCTATACTCTTTCTGCCCAGCTAATTGACCATCAACAATTTTTATTAAACAATCAAGAGAATACCTCAGAAGGGGTGGTAACCAGATCTCAGCATTGAAATCAACTTATCAAAGCAATGTATTAGACACTGCTTCAACGGAGAATCAATGGATGCTCTACAGATAGAAATAAAAATTATCTGAGCACAGCCAAGACATCAGGAGAAAACAATATCACTTAAATATAAATTACCTTTCTAATATGTTGTTAATGCAAGTGGAAATGTCTCAACCATCAACCATGAAATACTAATACTTAAGATAAATATTAAAGTTTATATAAAAGAATAAAATCAATCATGTCTCCTTTTCCTTCTTGACTTATGGCATTAGAATAACATTTAACAATAAACTACTGAATATAGCAACAAGGAATCAAGTTATCTCTCTGTCTATATATATATATGTAGATATATACACCTACATATTCATAAATCTTCATATATATGTATACAAGACAGTATATGCATATATCCATGTCATCATATATGAGTATATTATACATATAATACAAAAACACACCATAAATATGTATACTCAAATTAAAATATATTTATAAGTATGAAATCTTAAATATGAAATATGAAAAACTGAAGTTGAAAAATTGAGAAATGTACAATGTTTATGTTGTGGGCAATTCAATATTACTAAGATGTGCATTTTCTACAAATTTATCTCAGATTAAACCCAATCTAGCATTTTTCATGAATATCTTTTATGGAAATAAAAAGTTGTTGTTGAAATGTACATGGAAATACAATGAAAAGTAATTTATCAAAACTGAAAAGCATTGAATCCACATTAATTAGCTAAACAAGAAACAAAATGCCTGCAATTAAAAACAAACTTATTTAAGTACTGATAAGAATATGAAGCAGCAACAACATTCACACACCCTTGACTAGAATGTTAAACACTGCAAATAATTTGTAAACAAATTCATTAGTGTTTCAGAGAACAGACTCAAGCAGATCACTATTACTCAGTAATTATGCTTCCAAATGTTTTGATTTTGTAATTTCTGAAAAGAAGAAATTGGGAAAGTGAATAAATCTATCATGTCTTCCTTTCTCCTATAGA
This sequence comes from Lophiomys imhausi, assembly GCA_907164525.1. Taxonomy (NCBI): domain Eukaryota; kingdom Metazoa; phylum Chordata; class Mammalia; order Rodentia; family Muridae; genus Lophiomys; species Lophiomys imhausi. The sequence continues at coordinate 4,750,261 of CAJQZJ010032173.1, read as the reverse complement.
GAAAACAACTTAGAAAACTACATTGTCTAACAAGCAGAATATAGTAAAATCATCTAGTTAATCAATGTTACAAATAATGGTTTAAAATGTGATTTGTACTTTAAAGATGTACATGTATGTGTGTGTGTGTGTACATGCTAGTTTGTATATCTAGAAATCTATGAGTCCTTGCATAATGGATCTTGAAAAACATAATGTGAGCTATTCTGAGTACTACCCTGGGGTTTTGTTTCAGGAGTCAGGGCACAGCTACATGAAAGGGTTTCCCTGTAGTGTTTAAAATGTCTACTATAAACAAATGTTGCATTTTTAACTCTGGGACACACTTATAATTTTCTTGTACTTTTAATTTCTATTTTCATTGAAAATTATAGGAAGAAACATTACTTTCCAATTTTATCTGTTTCTTTTCATGATGATCTTGCACATTCTGTGGGTTATAGTCTATTTCTCAGCAATATCTAAACGGAATATATACACAAAACAGTAATTTTCATTTCTCACAATTTTACATAAATCATAAAAATTATTTTCACTTGTGTGAGACCAAAACAGAAACAATATACTTTGCAAGTGAATGGCAGACCAAAACAGGCAAATATACCTTACAGGTTCAGATTCTGTTTGCAGTTAAAACAGTTAAGAATAAGTTCCTAGAAAACCTACAGAATCAAATACCCTGGGCCCATAGGAGCTTATAGAAGCTAAGCTGCCAACCAGAGAGCATTAATGGGATGGACGCTGGCTCTCTGCACATATGTGGCTGTTGTGCAACTGGGTCTTCATGTGGGGCTCCTAATACCTGAGCAGAGACTGTCTTTGACTACTCAACCTGCCTTTGGATCTCTTGAACCAGTTGGACCCCCTAACTGGGCTGCCTTTTCTAGTCTCAACAGAAGATGCACCTAGTCTTCCTGCAACTTGATATGCAAAGGCTGGTTGATAACCATGGGAAGGCTCCCCTTCTATGAGGAGAGAGGGAAGAGGGGTAGAAGGGGTGGGAGGTGAGGTAATAGGGAAGAACTGGGGGTCAACACAGAGGGGAAACTGCAATTGGGATGTAAAGTAAATAAATAATTAATAATAATAATAATAGCAATAAATAGTAATTATAATAAAAGAAGAAGTTTCTGTTTGTCCTGTGTTAAGTCCTTGCAAAGTAAGGTTTCTATTTGTTTTTTGTTTGTTTTTTTTCTCTTTTTTTTCTTTATTTTTTATTTCTTCAAGTTACATCTCAATCGCAGTCCCCTCCCTATTCCCCCTCCAGTCCCACGCTCCCACCCTCAACCGCCCATCTTCATCCCTTTTTTTTTCTTTTAAGTTTAAGGTATATCTTATTTACCCCTACAGTTTCTCCTTTCAGTCTAACAAATGGCTCTTTCGCTTATAATAATAAATACAATACAGTACAACAGAGGTAATTAGGCCACAGTTATGAGGGTTATATGGCTTAACGTACATTACCAGTCCATATGTCTTTGGTACCTGACTTTAACATTCTACTATCTAAACATCTCCATGAGTTTAAAGTTCTATATCTGACTCAACATTCATACTAATTGCAACACAATTTTAAAAGTATCTTCTTAGATGTATAACACTCTCTTGATTCCTAAACAACTCAAAATTTAATTATGAGACTTTATCTATCTGTTCTTCAATCACCTCAGAGACCTGAGAGTGATAAATATATCTGATTTTATAGAAATTACAGGGTCTGCAGCTTCCCAAACTAAGAAATGACATACCAGTGGCTACTGCCTGGAAAGTTCCCATTTTATCTCCATACATTACAGCATTGCTCTTCAGTCGTTTGGCCATGCTTCTCTGACAGACATTGATTGTAGAGCAGGGGTTATGAAGGACATACCTACCCTGTCTTGGCAGAGCTAGGCTGTCGACTTACCTGCTTCCAGGTTTTGTCCTTTTTGGACAGCATTCTGTCTACAGTTGGAGCAAGGGGCTTTTCCTACCAAGAGATAGGCTTGCAACTAATTCAATCATCTCGCACTGGAGATTCTTCAATGCTCATCTTCTACTTGGAGGAGAATAGGGGGTGCTGTCAGGAGTTGATATGTCTTGATATAAAAAAATCTAAAGTGATGAAAAGATCTTTGAATGCCATATTCTGCAGATCTCTTGAGGTTTTTGAAGAGGCCCTAGCTATCTCTTATATTAGGGTAAGCAGATGTTGCTTGTCTCTTAGCAGGTTTATTTCTGATTAGCTTAGCAAGTAACTATAATAGGCTGTCATAGTACCTAACAGAATGACTGGCTTGCATAACCATTAGTTTGCATTTCTTAATTATCCTAAACAGTTCATGACAGTTAGTAGTAAAAGACCGAAACACCACATTTCATTTTTTTTCTTTACCTCCTAACCCTTCCATCCCATTTCTCTGGGGTGGGGTGTCCTTATATAACAGTCCCTCATCTCAGTTGAGAGGTCGTATGAGGGCCAAGAGCCTCTTCATTCATTGGTGATCTATGAAGCAGTACCATCAGTGAATAGTGTCTCATTGCCTGGGAGAGAGAACTACTAAACAAACAAATCAATAAGCATAAAATAGATAAAAAAGACTAAAAAATAAAAAAATATATAGCTAATATATAAAAAATAAATAAAAATTAAAAATAAGAAGTCTATGTCCAAGTTCCCTTTGGTGTTTTAGTTGTAATATTGATACCTTCTACTATATAGCTAAAATCCTACTATAAGTGAATAGATGCCATATGTGTCCTTCTGAGTCTGGGTTAGTTCACTCAGGATGAGCTTTTCTAGTTCCATCCATTTTTGCTGCAAATTGCATAATTTCATTGTTTCTGATAGCTGAATAATATTCCATTGTGTAGATGTACCACAGTTTTTTTAACCCACTCTTCGGTTGAGGGACATCTGGGTTGTTTCCAGTTTCTAGCTATTACAAATAAGGCTGCTATAAACATAGATGAGGAAACTTCCTTATGATTCCGTGAAGAGGCATTTGGGTGTATACCCAGAAGTGGTATGGCTGGGTCCTGAGGCAGAGCTATTCCAAGTTTTCTAAGATATCGCCAGACTGACCTCCATAGTGGTTGCACAAGCCTGCTCTCCCACCAGCAATGGAGTAGGGTACCCCTTTCTCCACACCCTCGCCAGCATGTGCTGTCATTTGAGTTTTTGATCCTAGCCATTTTGACAGGTGTGAGATGGAATCTCAGAGTCGTCTTGAGTTGCATTTCTCTGATGATTTAAGGATGTTGAGCATTTCTTCAAGTGTTTTTCAGCCATTAGGGATTCCTCCTTTGTGAATTCTCTATTTAGCTCTGTCCCCCATTTTTTGATTGGATTATTTGGTTTCTTGCCATTTAATTTCTTGAGTTCTTTGTAGATTTTGTATATTAGCCCTGTGTCAGATGTGGGCTTGGTGAAGATTTTCTCCCAGTCTGTAGGCTGCCGTTTTGTTCGAATGACAGTGTCCTTTGCCTTACAGAAGCTTTTCAGTTTCATGAGGTCCCATTTATTGATTGTTGATCTCAAGTCCTGAGCTGTTTGTGTTCTGTTCAGGAAGTTGTCGCATGTGCCAATTAGTTCGAGGGTTTCTCCCACTTTATCTTCTAGTAGATTTAGTGTGACCGGCCTTATGTTAAGGTCTTTGATCCACTTGGACTTAAGTTTTGTACAAGGTGATAAGTATGGGTCTAGCTTCATTCTTTTACAAATGGACATTCAGTTGGACCAGCAACATTTGTTGAAGATGCTGTCCTTCTTCCATTGTGCCATTTTGGCTTCTTTGTCAAAAATTAGGTGGCCATAAGTATGTGGGTCTATTTCTTGATCTTCAATTCTATTCTATTGATCTAATGGTCTGTTTCTATACCAATACCATGCTGCTTTTACAACTATTGCTCTGTAGTACAGCTTGAAATCTGGGATTGTAATACCTCCAGATTTTTTTTCCTGTATTTTTTATTTCTTCAAGTTACATCTCAATCGCAGTCCCCTCCCAATTCCCCCTCCAGTCCCACCCTCCCACCCTCAACTCCCCATCCTCTTCCTTTTTTTTTCTTTTAAGTTTAAGGTATATCTTATTTCCCCCTACAGTTTCTCCTTTCAGTCCAACAAATTGCTTTCTCTTATAATAATAAGTACAATACAGTACAACAGAGGTAATTAGGCCACATTTATTAGGGTTATATGGCTTAACGTACATTCCCAATGTCCAGTCCATATGTATTTGGTACCTGACTTTAACATTCTACTATCTAAACATCTCCATGAGTTTAAAGTTCTATATCTGACACAACATTCATACTAACTTGCAACAAAATTTTAAAAATATCTTCTTAGATGTATAACACTCTCTTGACTCCTAAACAACTCAAAATTTAATTATGAGACTTTATCTATCTGTTCTTCAATCACCTCAGAGACCTGAGAGTGATAAATATATCTGATTTTATAGGAAGTACAGGGTATGCAGCTTTCCAAACTAAGAAATGACATACCAGTGGCTGCCTGGACAGTTCCCATTTTCTCTCCATACATTACAGCATTGCTCTTCAGTCGTTTGGCCCCGCTTCTCTGACAGACATTGATTGTAGAGCAGGGGTTATGAAGGACTTACCTACCCTGTCTTGGCAGAGCTAGGCTATCGACTTACCTGCTCCCAGGTTTTGTCCTTTTTGGACAGCATTCTGTCTACAGTTGGAGCAAGGGGCTTTTCCTACCAAGAGATAGGCTTGCGTCTAATTCAATCATCTCCCACTGGAGATTCTTCAATGCTCATCTTCTACTTGGAGGAGAATAGGGGGTGCTGTCAGGAGTTGATATGTCTTGATATAAAAAAATCTAAAGTGACGAAAAGATCTTTGAATGCCATATTCTGCAGATCTCTTGAGGTTTTTGAAGAGGCTCTATCTATCTCTTGTATTAGGGTAAGCAGAATATATTGTGACAGAAAACAAACAAATGCATACCAGTAGTCATATCTGCTAGACTCCATCTTTTAAGGGGATCTAGACTTCCTAAAAGAGACACAAGTAGAGAATCAACAGTGAAATTAGAAGTATGTGGAAAGAAATTATTTTTATATAACAGGATCTGTCCCACACCTACTTTTACCCATGCTCAACACATAATGTGAAATTCATCTAGACTGTCCCTACATGTCCTAAAACGTCCAACAATACCACCATGGATGAGAACAATAACAGGGAGTTTTATCCCTTTAGTGAACTATTGTCAATTGATGACTTTTAGGGAAGGGAGATGGATCTATACCAGTGTAAAATTTAGCAGAATTAAATGGACTGGTAGGTTTAATAAGAGGACTTTATCTATAGAAGGAAAAGGGAAGTGATGTTAAGATTATGAAAGGAGTTGAAGAAGAGAGGGAGGGGGGGTTGTGTTCCATCTAGTATCTTACAACTAGCTAACAACAAGGCCCTATTTCTGAATCCAATATCTAAACAACTTATTGAACATAGAGAAGTTGCACTGGTATCTGCATAGAGTTGTCTCTCTGCAATGGTGTCCTGGCTGCAAGAGAAGCTAATGCAATGGTGGAACAGGGCTTGTTGCAGTAACCAACCAATATCTGATTGGCTATAAGTCCCACTCCATAAGATAGAACCTATATCCAACACTGCATGTTCTGACCAAGAACATGAGAATAGATTCTCCAGATACCTGAGTATAAACCAAATACTGTTATTCTAGGAAAGATACATATAAATAAAATGGCTCCTAATGACATTCTATCATGCTCATAGATCTGTTCCTTGCTCAGTCATCATCAGTGATATTTCCTCTTGTGAGCATAAATTGCAGTGGTGTTGAGGGCTCCAATATGATCTGGGGGTCCATGTCTATGTGGACGCGGACAGGCTGCATACCGGCTGGGGCAGTAGCAGGCAATGCTTCCCTCTAATGTCCCACTGGATACAGCTCTATTGTGTGGTATATGGAGGCCTCTTTCGCTTGGTCAGCAGGCAGAACCATTAGCCTTTCCTGCCCCTGTCAAAGATGAGCTGACACAGTCAGTTAACTCCCTCAGGCAGATTCATGATGCCTAGGGCGCCATTTAATGAACCTTTATTACAGCTTATGTCACAATGCTCTTATTTCCCCCACGGTCCCCTAAAATTTGTTAAGATCACTGCGTGCACCCTCTGAAATATGTGAGAGCCCTCTTTTGAACCGTGGGAAGTGTGGGCTGGATCTTCGGATGAGATTGGGATGCTGACAATGCTACCTGGGAAAAAATTCCAAGTCACATATGTGCCACAGTGAAGGTAGACCTTTGGAGTGTGTGTACGTGCTACAAAGAGACAAGTAGAAGCAGAGAGAGAGCTGGACCCCCACACCTACAGACCTCAGTGTTAGTGTTTGTGGCCCTAAACTTTGAGGTATCCGGGATCTGGATCTGCTCAGTCTCACTGTTCCCAGTCACACACCTCTGAAGAGCTGAAGGATAAGTTGACATACCCAACACTTCTATTACAGATAGAAACAAAATCAGAGACCCACAGAAAGACTATATACAGACAATGAGACATCTTTGAACACTCAGTCCTAAACAGGATGTCTTCATTAAATCCCTTGCCTTCAGGTTCAGGGAACTCTGCAAAAGAGAGAGAAGAAAGTATGCAAGAGCCAGAGAGGATGGAGAACACCAAAGTCCAGGTCTTCTAAAGACAGCAGGCCCAAAGCATACATAGACACACAGAGACTGAGGCAACATCTATGGGGCCTACATGAGTCTACCCAAGATGGAGTCCTAGAGCTGAAGGAAAAGTTGACACATACTCACAACTATCTGCAAACCAAATGCATCTACAATTGATAACCACTTTCAAATGCAAAACGATTTTTCTACAAAGGAGTCTTACTGGGGAAACATGCTACTTTTAGCAGAGGCTGCATGTCCAGCAGTAGAAAACCAACAGAAACAAACTCAGCACATCTTTGAAGGTTCTTCATTTTATAGTGTTGTTTGAGGGCATCATTTTATTTTGTGTTTTTTTGTTTTGTTTGTTCATTTTGTTTTGTTTTTTGCTTTTTACCATACAGGTTCTTTCCATGTGTAATGTGGCTTCAAGTTCTGTGTTTCCAGTGAATTTCTGTTAGAGAGAATATGTGTGTCTCTTCATTTACTTGTGTTTCTTTGGATTTTTCTTTAATCCTTTTCCTTCTGTTTGTTTGTTTTGTCGTATTCTAATTGGTTTGCTCTTGTTTTATCTTATTAGATTATATTTCATTTTATTATTATCCATTTGAGAACTTTGTTTTCTAATGAGAGACATAAAGTGGGTAATCTGGATGGGAGAGGAGTTGGAGAGGAACTGGGAGGAGGAAGGGATAATTGTAATTAGAATATATTGTGGGGGGCTGGAGAGATGGCTCAGCTGTTAAGAGCACTGGCTGCTCTTCCAGAGGTCATGAGTTCAATTCCCAGCAACCACATGGTGGCTCACAACCATCCATAATGAAATCTGGTGCCCTCTTCTGGCCTGCAGATATACCTGCAGACAGAACACTGTATACATAATAAATAAATCTTAAAAAAAAATATATTGTGGGAAAGTATTTTTCAACAAAGCAATAAAAGGATAACTATTGTGTATTAAATTTTCACGAAAATAATAATACATATATTTAAGCTCAAAATTGCCTGAAACTCAAGGTAAACTGTAAAAAGAAATATGGCTAATTAAACTATTTAACCAGTATTTATATTATTGTTAATTGATTTGGCAGTTAATCCTTAACCATCCATTAAATGACTGCATAGAGACACCATGTGGATTTTAACAAGCCTTAGCCTGAATTGAGCAATCTTGGCCCATCTAAGCTACCTCTTAATTCTATTACCCAAATATGACCCCATATATACATACGTCCCGTTGGACTGCCATTCTCCAACATATGCCGATGTTCCTGGCCATGTGAAATGAGGCTTTTTTTTCTAACCCATGGCATGAATCCCCCTTCCTGCTGCTCCTGGCTGGAATGCATTAATGCTCTGTCTAAAGAGAAGGCTTCCTGTTCTAATCCCAGGAAGTCCCACCTTTCTCTGTCTTTGCCCAATCTCAGGCCTCGGCATTTTATTTAACCAATCAGAGTCAATGTAAGTAACAGAGAGCAAACAGGACTAATTAACTAACATTTAGACTGCTTAACACTACCCCAACAGTAAACTTTTACTTTTGAACAATTACAAGATCAAAATCAACTTACCTATTCAAAAAATTGCATTATGCATTGATTTTCTCCACACTTGAAATATCAATAAACATGAAACATTTCAGATGAGGAACCTAAAGAACAAATTTAGGTAGTATATTCCAACTTTAAACTTTCCTTGACAATTTAAGGTTCCTAATGCACAATCAGAAAATCATTCTCCTATGGTGTTGCTTGGCCCCAGCATAGAACCCTCCTTCTCCCAGTGCTCCCTTTTATGATTGTTAGATGGACACAGGAACTGCAATGTTATAGAGGTTCATTTTCTTTCACTTCCAACTAGGATGATACCATGTAGAGTTATTCTAACTTCACATTTAAAAGAAACTATTACTTCAATAAATAAAATTTTAAAAAGCTTTATGCTCTAGGGAACAAGCAACCTCCCTCCAATATGAAAAAGAAAAATAATTAATTCCATAATTTATGAGACATTCCTTTTAGTATTAATATCCCAAATTTAATTGGTTCCTCTGGACTTTCAGTGAATTCAACACATTCAGTTATATGGAAAGCATAACTGTGATTATGTTCAAAAGTTTCAAGAACACAACGGCTAGCAGTGCAGACAGGAAATTATGGTTATTAAATCTCACACAGCTCCAGCTACTTTGAAAGTATTTTGACGTCCTGTAAATATATTAAGGAATCATTGACAAAAAAATTGTATGTTAAGTTAAACCACATTATTACTATTTTTAAAGAAATGCATTCATCCTTGACAGAAATTAGTTTCAAAGGAAACTTGCTGCTATGACTTAGAAGACTTGCAAATATGTGTGTGCTGTATATCATTTATCTAGAATTTCCTGGATAATATTCTATTTAAAACTTTAAGAATTTCAGGATGTTTTAAAATTTAGAAAAAAAAATTATGTATTGCCAACTCTACTCCAAAATGCAATGCATAGGAATAAAACATTATTTAGATTAAAAAAATAAAGTTTGTTTCAGAACTCTGTGAAGCATTTTCCATAAGAATAAATACCAAAGATTCTACTCATATCTTAGCACATCCATATTAAGTTCACCAAAGCACAGCTTTCTCTATTTCTTTGTACATATATTATACACACAAACACATTGTCTCTCTCTTTGTAAATATATTACCAAATACACACACCCTCATACTGTCTCATTTTCTACATAGCACATTCACAAACATACTTTCTCTATATATTACACACACATATAGATATAATATTATAAAGTTATGTATAAGTAAAATATACCTATAAATCACCTGCAAATTTCAGCTTCACTTTTTTTTACTGCCAATATTACTTTATCTTTGTATCTTTGTAGGAACAAAACTTAGGCTCATACAAATTTATACCTTTCTGAAGTTCCTAAACTATAGCCATACAATTAATTGTGTGTGTGTATGTGTGTGCAGTCTCTACATTTTTATCACTTTACCATTTCCTATTTGTACAAAGGAGAAATGTGGGTTTCCCTTTCTTCAGGGGTCATTGGCAAAAGGCCCACCAGGACAAAGGGAGCAGAAGTGGCAAGCAGGAATAGGACAGCCATGAGTATGACAAAAAGAACTTCTGAGAGTCAGCCTCAAGGAGATAGCTCAGTTTATTTTTCCAGCGGTAAGGCATGAAAAGGTTCTTAGGGTCACTGGCAGGAAAGACTGATTTGGTCATAACACAATAACTAATTATCATATGGTGGGAAGAAAGAGCAGGACTTACTTGCTGAGTTGCAGTGCTTGTAAGACACTGTGTGCAGGGTCATCCTACAGATAAGTCACAAATCTGTGCTTAGAGCCACTCTCCAAAGAAGGACAGGAAGAGAAGAGGAAACCTTGTGGGAAAGGGAGTCCTCCATCAAGCTTGGAGACCTATCTGGACATGGTAGACTGTGTCCTTCATATCTTCCGACATCTCTTCCTGTTTAATTTTATAATGCAGAGGTGTCATCACAGGCTTCTGGAACCTAATTATCTATATTGGAGGGGTTCCAATTCTGATAATGGACCATAACCTGGTTCATGTAATTCTAGAAATGGTGGTAATCTGTTACAAGAAAAATTGATAAATTGTGTAAGGCAGGGAGCAAGTGTCAAAATAAAATATAGCATAGCTAGGGGGCTAATACAGGTAGGAGCCAAGAAAATAAAGGGTTATTCAACCAACTTAATTTTCAATGGAAAGCAGGTCTTTACAAAGTTTTTTGAGGACAGTATCATTGGTCTCAACAACATTTGATTTATTTACATAAAATCAACTTTCTTCTCCTGAAACAATGAGAGTCCCCCATGTTCAGTAGTTATGAGGTCTAATGGTCTCCTGTTTTGGAGCATGACTCTGACAAGAGAGTTCATCAGTCACTGAGGGATTCAAGGCTGTCTTTTATGGATACTACAGCCTGATCGAGTTTGTTATGAAAGTCTTCAACCAGATTGTACATCTGGAAAATGGCAGGTGTCTTGCCCCTGGCAGATCCAAGGGAGATGGTCAGTCCTATTCCTACTACAAAGGAGGAAAATTTCTCATGTCTGTCTGATTTGTAGCAGCAGTGCTGCCTCCCCTTCCTCATAGAGATATGCCTGTGGGATAATATCAACAGAGCAAAACCCTGGCAGGCTTTCCAACGAAAGCCTTTCCTGTAGCAGGGACAGTTAAACTTAGGAGGTTCTACAGCAGTTGGATCACTTTTGGGGCATGCTCCTTTCCAGTGTTAGGTCTCTCCATATTTAAAACATTTTGAATTAGACCATGTTGCGACTACAAAGGCTTGGGAAAGAGAAGAGGCCTGGCATGAGGCAGTCACAATATCATGGGTAGCCATGATCCATTTATCATAATGCTTGTTGCTTTAGACCCTGGCATTCTTGCCTATGTTCCATGGTCATTCCTTCCCTGATAAGATTGTTTAGGAATGTCACTTTGGCTGCAAAGTATGTTATTATTTTTTTTTTTCTAAACTGGCTTGCACCCTTAGTATAAAATCTGGGAAAGTCTCAGTTTTGATTCAGGAAAGTCAATGAAGAGGCCTCTCTCAGGGCCTTGGACAAGGGAGTTAAAGGTCCCAAGTCTGGAGAGCACATAAATGGACCTGCTCAAAGAAGCCAGTATGTAGTAAAGCCTGCTGAATCCCTGTGGTGAAGTTACATCAACTTATCAATTTATAGGGGTTGGGGTGGAGGGGTGGAGGAGTGTTCCCCTTGTTGTCTATTTGTTTATTATGTAATTCATTCTTCCTAGCTTGCATCTGACACTTATCTCTAAATAGGATTTCCCATTGTAGAACATAGGACTAGGGAGAATAGTAAAGGATACTATTGAAACTTTGTAAAATAGATTTGGTCAAAGGACATGAATTCCATCCTCTCAGAAGGCTTGGTGCAAGTCTTTTAAGTCTGTTTCAAAGAGGGGATACCAAGCAGTGGCTATCATCTTGTTACAAGTAGATTAACAAGAAAAGGTAGAGGTTCTTTATCCCTGGAGCATTGTGGCTGATGGGGCTGGGACAATTATTCCCAGCATCTCTGAGATTACAGAGCTGCTCAATGGCCACAGAGGTGGTGCTATAAATGGTGTTGCCAAGGGTGGAGGAAGGCTCATGTAGGGTTTTAGGAGTCTTGATCTTAATTTTTCTGTCTTTGTCCTTTGTAGCCAATGAAGACTCATAGAAAGGAAGAGGGGATAAAAGAGGAAGGGATGTTGTGGGTTGGGGAGTAACTTTTGTCTGTTAAAATCAATTGTCTTTTTTAGAGCAGCAAAGTTGGCCACTGGGCAATCCTCAGACCCAACTTTCTAATTTGAGTCTTCCCTTTATCCTCCTGTTTTTCCTCTAGTGAGTCATCCTTAGGGTTGAGGATTTTTCCTATGCATTGTCATGTGACAGCTATTTTGGGAAGGAAGAAGAGGAGCAAAAGACAGCCTTCTTGGATTTCCTTTTTATAAACCAGGTAGGCAACACAAGTCCAGATATCAGGGTTGAAAATATCCACCACAAGACCCATGGTGTGAATTAAAACACCTCATTCCAGAATTCTAGGCCCTCTTTTTGGGAGATTTTAAAATCAACTTGATTTAATTAAGGCTCTAGGGGAACAAATTTGGAAGTCCCTCTGGTGTGATGTTGAGTTCCCAGTTATAGAAAAGAGAGCAAGTGTTGTCAGTGGTACTACACGTTCCTGAGGCAAATCTGCCACTGGGGATTCAAAATATTCTAACAACCACAAGCCTGTTCACAGATTTAAGAGATGACAATTGCCTTAGAGACTTTTAACTGGTTGCAACATTATGTTTTTTTGTTTTTGTTTTTGTTTTTGTTTTTGTTTTTTTAAGAGAGGCAAAAAGGTTATTACCTACACCAAGTTGAACTATCAGGGTCTGGAAAAGAAGAAGGAAAATCTTTATCCAATATCATATTAAAATGTCTGCAAATTGTATCCAGTCCTTCATGAAGGCACAAACCTAAAGTAATGCAAAGAAGAGAGACCACTAATCCTCAGGAGGTATGGTCAGACGAAAACATCACTACCCTTTGGTGGGGGGGATACTCACAATCTCCATACATTCCAGGGGTACCTGTTTGAGGGCCATGTGTGGTCTCCCTTTCCCCAGGGGTTGTTGGCCACTGGCCCATTAGGGCAAAGGGAGCAGAAGCAGCAAGCAGGGTGGATAGTTGAGTATGACGGAAAAGACTTCTGGGAGTCAGCTTCAAGTATACAGCTTAATTTATTTTTCTAGAGGTAAGGCATATAAGGGTTCTTAGAGTTACTGGCAGTAAATGCTGATTGGTCATAACACAGTATCATTCAGTATGGAAGAAAAAGGAGGACTCATATGCTGAATAATGCCATTCTTGCAGGAAGCTCTGTGCAGGGTAATCCTCCAAGTAAGGTCAGAAACCTCTGCTTAGAGATACTCTCCAAATAAAATCAGGCAAAGAAGAGGAAGCCCTGCTGAGACATGGAGTCTTCCATTTTGTGCTAAGCTCAGAGAACTCTCTAGACATGACCTACTGTGACCTTAATAAGGACCTCCAACAGTAAGGCATTTATATGTGTTTTGGTTTACATTAACAAAGTGTAACTATTTAAAAAAATATTTAGGTACACAAATGTAGTTTTATCAGTTTTATTTGTAATGAAATTCTCCTGTCAGACAGCATGTTCCTTAAATTTAATTGAAAAAACAAAAACAAACTGGCATGTTATTTCCAGTAGTGAATAGAAGCATTTTAATTTAATGAAATCCTATTTATTGATTGCTGCCTTTATTTATTAACTTTTTAATTTTTTTTTATTTCTTCAAGCTACATCTCAATCACAATCCCCTCTCTACCCCATTCTCTGGTCCTCACCCTCTTCCCCTTCACACCCCCTCATCTGCTTCCTTTTTTTTGAAGTTTAAGGTATATGTTTTTTCCCCCAACAGCTCCCCCTTTCAGTCCAACAAATGGCTCTTTCTCTTATAACAACAAATACGATACAAAACAACAAAAATAATTAGGCCACAATTATGAAAATTATAAGGCTTAGTGTACATTCCCAATGTCCAGTTCATACATATGTGGCACCTGACTTTAACATTCTACTATCTAACCATCTCCATGAGTTTAAAGTTCTATATCCATCCTAACTTGCATCACCATCTTAAAAACATCCTGCTTTACAATTAATGTCTGTCAGAAAAACGGTGCCAAAAGGCTGAAAATTGATGCTCTAATGCATGGAGAGAAATTGGGAACTGTCCAGGCAGCCAGTTGTTTGTCATTTCTCAGTATTAGAAGCTGCTGGCCCTGCACTTCCTGTATAATCAGATATACTTATCCTTCTCAGGTCTCTAATGTGGTTGAAGACTAGATAGTTATAGTCTCATAGTTAAATTTTGAGTTGTTTAGGAATTAAGAGGCTGTTCTGGATCTTGAAGATGCCATTATTTCTTTATCAACCCCAATTGCCTAGAGGAAAATTCATGACTACAGTAATATCTTGAAATGTTCATGAAATTTTCTTCTAATAGTTTCAGAATATCTGATTTTGCATAAAGCCTTTGATTCATTTGAAGTGAGTTTTTATGCTTCATAAAAATAGACATCTAGGTTCAATAAAGTATACAGTAAATTGAATGAAGAGACAACCTATGGAAAAGAAAAAATCTGACAAGAAGAAACCACCTGTGGACTAAGAAGAAATTTGACAGAAAATTAATATCTATATTACACAAAGAACTTAACAGAAAACCAAGGAATAATCACTTAAGTCAATAAATAGGTTAATATAATGACCAGAAGTTAGTTTTCAAAAAATAAACTCCAAATGATGAGAAATAATATTTTAAAAATGTCAACCCTAGAGAAATACAAAATAAAAGTATATAGAGGTTTCAGCTTACACCATCACAATACCAGTCCTTGAAACACAGCAAAGCTTGTTAGATTATGCACAAAACTGTGTCATACACATTTATGGTGGGGTTTAAAGTACACCAGCCAAGATGGAAATCATCAGGGAGAATTCTTAAAAAAAAAAAAAAAACTGAAGTGTGTTTATCATATGTGTTCTACTTGTATCATTCTTTAGTGTCTACCCAAAAGGCTCAAAAAAAAAACACTCAAAAAATGCTTATATGAATCAATGCTTATTGAAGTATGATCAAATAATAAATAAGCCTTAAAACCACACTAGTGGTTGTCCTATACAAAAGGGATGAGTACGACAATTTGTTTACTGTGAGAAATGGCATTCATTTCAGCCACAAGGAGGAAGAGATGTTAAGACATTTGGAAGAAAATGCATACAAAAAGACAGAATCATTTTAAATGACTCCAGTTAACTCCAAATAATTAAACATTGTATGTTTCTTCTTAATTTTTATAGTTATACTTATAAAATGTGTGAAATTATGTAGGTATGTGTGTGTGTGTACATGTATATATATATATGAAAATATAAGCCAAATTGTCTGGAGAACTAAAGAAAATAACAAGTGGGATTAGAAAAGGAGATTTCAGGGAAGATTAGTTGATATGTTCAACATATAATACGTAATTTTATGAAAACTTAAGAAAATTGTTCTTTAAGGGATATCTTATCAGATAAAATGTTCACTAGTAATAAAATGTTTTTCTTTAAGATCAATAAAATAATTGTACTTATTACACTATTCTGAAATTTTAAATTTAATTTGAATTCTCTTTCTTTTCCTAAAAATATTTTGATATATTCTTTTGAATTTGAGACAGTTTCTGATTTTTTTAAATTTATTTATTTGTTGCTTCAGGTTACTTCTCCATCATATTGTCCTCTTTCCCCCTTCCCAGACCCTCCCTCCCACCCTCTACCCCCTAACCCTTCCATCCCACTCCTCTGGAGAGGAATGTCCCTATAAAACAGTCCCCCGCCCAGGTTCAGAAGTCATATGAGGGTCAAAAGCCTCTTCATGGGGGCTGGAGAGATGGCTTAGCGGTTAAGAGCACTGACTGTTCTTCCAGAGGACCCGGGTTCATATCCCAGCACCCACATGGCAGCTTACAACTGTCTGTAACTCCTGTTCCAAACAATCTGATGAACACATGTAGTCAAAAACACCAATGTACATAAAATAAAAATAAAATTTAAAAAAAAAGCCTCTTCATAACCTGGGGCCCTACAAGGCAGTATCACAAGTGAAAAGAGTCTCATTGCCAGGGAGAGAACTAAAAAAACACACAAACAAACAAACAAATAAAAAAAAGTCTATGTCCATGTTCCTTTTGGTGCATTGGTTGTAGTATAGATATCCTGTACTATATAGCTAAAATCGAACTATAAGTGAATAGATTCCATGTGCATCCTTCTGAGTCATGGTTAGCTCACTCAGGATGAGCTTCTCTAGTTCCACCCATTTGGCTGAAAAATGCATGATTTCATTGTTTCTGATAGCTGAGTAGCATACCATTGTGTAGATGTACCACAGTTTTTTAATCCATCCTTCGGTTGAGGGACATCTGGGTTGTTTCCAGTTTCTAGTTATTACAAATAAAGCAGCTACGAACATAGATGAGGAAACTTCCTTCTGATTCGGTGCGGAGTCATTTGGATGTATACCCAGAAGTGGTATGGCTGGGTCCTGAGGCAAAGCTATTCCAAGTTTTCTAAGATATCGCCAGACTGACCTCCTTAGTGGTTGCACAAGCCTGCACTCCCACCAGCAATGGAGGAGGTTACCCTTTCTCCACAGACTTCTGAGTCTCTTCTCTCTGTGTTCTTAATTCTGTGTTTGGAAGTAGGTGGCTTGCAATTTGCCTGAAGCCTGTAATGGCTTCTGGGGCTTTGTGTATGCACCACTAAGGAATGAACTGCAACATTGCCCTCCGTTGTTATGGAAAGGCTAACTGAAGCCCACTTTTTTGAATACTAGAACAGATAATAAGAATTTAATCCTACCTTTCTGTTTTGTATGATTGAAAATGCTACAACCTGGAAAGGTTTGTGAGGAATATAATTTTGTTGGAAATTTGTGTTTTACTATGGGAATATTGCTGGGTTATTCTCACACATCCCATCATTGTCAGTTTTCAAAAACCCAACACCATAGTAAGTTCTCAAAATCTCTATTTTCATTTTCATTACATGTGAAAAAAAAGACTCAAAATAACATGACTAAGACTAAATTTATCAGTGCCTGCTTAATGAAATTTGAGACTAATTATATTTGACTAATTTTTTTAAAAATAAAAACTAATGTCATTGATAAAGGTTTGCTATTAAGAAAGCTAACATTTTCAATGGTTTATCTGTTTGATTAGTTGTGTATCTATAAAAGAAATAGAAAAAAAGCTGTTGTGACAATAACAGGAGTGTGAGTAGATTGTGTGCTAGGAAGGCCACTGTTTTACATACATCTGTAGCTTCAGTAGTTGGCGCCTTTTTCAGTGGAAGAATATGGAATATGGAATGTACTTCACTTCTAGTTTCATCAGTTTTTGTTGAACAGCACATTCTCCTCATCAACATCTTTTTTTCTGTAAAATTAAAATAAGCTCTTAATATTACAATTGCTCATTGTTTAAAACCTAGTTAATTCAAAAACTGGGTTTGTTGAGAAATTGAAACTCTTTAGAAAATAATGTATAAGTGGAACATTTATGTCTTAAATTTACTGTTAGTAGGGTGGTGCAGATTGAAACAAAGCTGAAAGAGAAGAAGAAAATGACAATTGACATTGACTATTTCATCATTTTTGAAAAGTCTATCTTTGAGTTTTACTTTCAAAAATATATTAGCTGAAAAATTGTTACAAAAGGGTCTTAAAGTCTGTGGTTTCAAATTTCATTTCTGTCTTTCCATAATGTCAAAGTAACTCGTATTTCTTTAGGCATGTTCAAATGGGCCTGGATGAATTATACTCCTGTCAGAAGAAATCACTGATTTTGCTTAAGACTGTACGGGGAGGATTTACTCTTTTGCCTTGACCGCACAGAATGAGACTGAAGTTTAGTGTGTTATCCATTTGCATTCTACTCACTGCAGTGATAATAGCTATATGATATCTAGAGTAGAAAGCATCCCTTAAAATAAGGACACTCTCTTAAATCATAATAGTTTCCAGTGTGAACGCTGAAGGTGGCTCTTCCTCAATTCCCTCTTTCAGAGAACTGTTATTAGTGGACTCAAAACTTTAAATGGTTTTTGTTGTAAAATAAACAATTGTTACATGGCATTCGATGAGAGGGATGATCTGAGAATGGTTTATTGTGACAACACAATCACTTTTGGGTATTAAATTTCAGGGTGAAAACCATAAATCACTCACCTCACCAGAGTAAAGTCTCACTTATTCTTGTGGTCAACATGGCTTATAGATATCAAGGACAAATGAGTCAAAATAACTTGGTGAAAGTCTGTTAAATAGTGAAATGCATAGTTTCCTCTTCTTGCATGAACAAAGAATTGACTCATATTTTCTATTGATTTATTACTGATGTTAAGGCAATAATTATTCTTGCTTTATGATCCATATTATTTTTATGTACTATGTATTGATAAGTGTAATCATCACGAGAAGAATTACATAAAAATACGATAATTGTTCCTTAATATATATATATATATACATATAAACTGTGTGCATATATGTATATACATAAACAAATTATACACACACACACATAAACACGCACACATGTATAGTGAAAAGCACTTGCCATGCAAAGGCAAAATTCTTAGCAACATTAAAAATAAAATTCCAGGTGGAATATTCTTTATTACCATTGTTGTGAAGACACAGGTAGATAGTTGAGGCTTCATGATCATCCAGCTTAGACTGCCTATTGAGTCCTGTGACAGTGACAGATCCTCTTTCTCAAAATGGTGGAAATCACATTCAGAATGACATCCAGATGGTCTTTTGGCATAGAAGTGCATGTGCACACATGGACTTGCACCTGCCTGTACACATGTACAGTATTTCACATAAACATTCTAATGCACAACACTTATATATTTTACTATGAAAATAGTTTAAGAAATACCTGTAATTGAAAAATAGTAATATTCACGATAACATCACAGTAAGTATTTTTTAATGACATTCAATGGAATGACATCATTCAGTCTGCATACCATAAGGTACCAGTAACAATAAACTACACTTTAAAATGTAGATCAACAATTACTCTCAAGAAACAAATTTTGAAGTAGTATATGGTTGATAGGCTAAGATTTTTCATTTCTAACCTGAATATGACAATTAGCCTGCCTTTCTATAAAACACAGGCTAAGTTTTCCACAGTATGAATAGGCAGAGGCCTGGATATCAATCAATAAATGAAATAAAATTATTTTAATTTATATTAAGAGTTAATTTCATACATGAATTTTGACTAAAGGAAAGAGAAAAGTAACACTTCAAGTAAGATATGTAGCACATTTTATCTTACACCTTTTCATTAAGCAAAAAAGAAACAGTATTTACAAGTTGGGAGTACTTCCTCAAGTTTTCATCAGTCAGCAATACAGCTAATGTGTGATCATCATCTACAACAATGAATGGCTCTTTGATGGTTGTAAATTTTCTTAATATCTATTCAGTAATTCCCCTTCTTTATGTGTAGTGATCCTGCAAGAATTCTTTATCTTTGCCAGTCTGGGATCAGGAGCAGCAATAAAGATTAATACAGAATATTGAAAATTATAAAATGTATATGTCTGATCTCCTTAAGCATGCTTATTTATTATTATTTTATTGGAAGGCTAACAATACTAATGACTACTTCATATTTTCCTACAATTTTGTAATGATACCAAAAATATTATTCAGAACAAAAATTTGAAAGTTTAACCATATTTCACTGGGGACTGCAGAAAGTTCAGGAAATATCATAGTTTGTAACTATTTGCTTTTTTGCATGGAGCTAGAAGACATTTTAAATTTACATATGTGAAAATTTATCAGATATGCAAAATTCCTCTATATTAAAATATTTTATGTATTCTTTCTGGAATTAAAGTTTTCAGATTATCAAATGCCTCCTGTATGACTCACAGAAAAGGCACTTCATGTATAATTCCAACAGTAGCCATGACATGTTTTGAAGAGAAATGTAATCACATTTGATAGATTTCTTTAAAGCTTGTCTGTATGCACAGAATCTTCAAATTATGCATAACTTTCAAATCACTGAAGTGAAGACAACAGTATAACACCCAGTTATAATTACCACATGTGAATGTTCATTCATTTTTCCCATTGATACATTTCAGTTGCCTTTTCTCCTGTCTTCACAATGTATATTGCTCTTAGAGTGTCAATTGTTTTAAATATACCTTATAAAAGAGCAGACAAAATAGAAAATAATTCCAGTGTTCTGCCTAATGTTTACATGAACAATTTATCAATAATTAGCATAAAGTTCATTGTATTAAAATTTGGAGATTTGGA
Organism: Lophiomys imhausi; assembly: GCA_907164525.1. Classification (NCBI taxonomy): domain Eukaryota; kingdom Metazoa; phylum Chordata; class Mammalia; order Rodentia; family Muridae; genus Lophiomys; species Lophiomys imhausi. The sequence continues at coordinate 4,730,146 of CAJQZJ010032173.1, read as the reverse complement.
GGTATTTAGTATGAAAGGTCTTTGCCAAATACTTTGGCAAATATTCGTGATTAGTACCAATGCAGTCTGATCCACAGGAATGCAAATCTAAAGCAAAACTGTGCATTGTTAGCTTTTTCCTTAAAATTACACTGAAATGTAGGCAGAAGTACAGTTCAGCAGGGTAAGAGACTGTCCGGCAATTCTGGTGGTTATACAAGTTTGATCCTCAGGATTATGAATTATGGAAGGAGAAAATCAAATACATATACAGGGCATATGTGTCAACACACACACACACACACACACACACACAAAGAGAGAGAGAGAGAGTCAGTAATAAAAATCTGTTAAATTAAAAAATATATATACCACAGCAACATCAGAAAAATTTACCTTCAAATGCACACTCCAGTGTTATTTCAACTGCATTACTTTTGCAATTTTAATGCCCTATTTCAGTTTGATAACTTTTATTTCTATTTTTGTGAGAGAGCAGAACTCATTGCATGATGCATAAAACCAAAATATAAACCAAAATAGAACTTGAAATTTATCTCATCCCATCATCAGGGACTTTTAATTAAGTTTCAGAAAGAGTTAACTTTTCCTATATATTTTGAGTCCTTATAAAATGATAGTACAGGATAATTGCATAGTTCTATGTTCTCAACCATACTAAACAGAAGCAAACATGCAAGGCATATAACACAGGTGTAAATTAAATCTATTTTTATATTTAGAGCCCAGCAATTTTCGTAATGCTATTTAACCATGGCATAATGTGAAAACTGTACTAATAAATTACAGGGCAAAAAATGTGCTTCAGGTGTTACTCCAGAATTTATGCTGGTGACAGAAATTATTTTCTGCATTATTGAGCAGCAATTATCTTGCTTCACATATTACCACCATATTTTAAAGTTTTAGTTTCTTTTGAAATGGCTTTCCATTAAGATGAGAGTTAGCAGTGCAATATGATACAGCATACTGCATTTGCAAAGTAAAGAGAAGCCAGGAACCCTATTAATACAGAATTAGATGAGTCTATGGATAGTTTCTCTACTGAGAATATGAAGGCATAGATGTATTTGTACAATAATGTACAATAGCCTTTTTTAAGTTATCTTTTAAAATACAGTGAGAAAAGTTAACTGCAACTATATATGTATATTTATACACACAGTTACTTGTGTTATAGGTATTCTGAGATTATAGTATTATTCCATATGAGCTTTTCCAGACATCCTTATTGGTACTTTAACCTCCTCCAAACTTCTGTACTTACTTCTCATCTTCCACTGAGAAAAAACCCTTTTCTCACTTCTCTAAACAGATCACTTGTAGTTGACTCTTCATATTATACTGTTTGTCAATCCCCTATCATGGCAATGGTCCCATTTTAACATCTTGGTTTCCATAGTTGCTCGAGGATGTGAACTCACATCTGAAAATTTGGAGCTTGCAGTCTCCAGTGAGATAGAACATGCATGATTGTTTTTCTGTGTCTGGATTTCCACACTGAATGTGATCTTTTCTGCTTCATCAAAGTTTATGATTTAGTTTTCCTTCCTAGCTGAGTAGTATTACATACTAATACGTACCTCATTTCATTATCCATTCTTTTGTTGAGGGACTTTAAGGCTATTTTCATTTCCTAGTTATTGCGAAGAAAGCAGCAATAATCATGGTTAAGCAAAATCGGTAGAGTGGAAAGTCAAGTCCTTTGGACATATACTGAAAAATGATGTAAAGGGTTTATATGGTAGGCTTATTTGTAACTTTTTGAGAATTCTCTTCATAGATTTCCATATTGTCTACACTAGTTGCTATCAGACCAACAGTGAATAAGGACTTTTCTTATAACTCCTCCAGAATTATTAGTTAGGGAGTGAATCTCATTGTCATTTTGAACATTATTGTTAGTACCTGAATTGTACACTTAATTTTCAGAATGTATCTCATATAATTCTTATAAAAATTCATGATGCTAGACCAGCACCACTTATTGAAAATGCTGCCCTTTCCCCATTGCATGGTTTTGGTTTCTTTGTCAAAAATTAAGTGACCATAGGTGTGTGGATTCATTTCTGTGTCTTCAATTCAATTCCATTGATGAACTTGTATGTTTCTATACCAGAACTATGCTTTTATTTTATTACTATTGTTCTGCAGTACAGTTTGAAATCAGGGATGGTGATACCTCCAGATGTTGTTGTACTGTACAGGATTGATTTAGCTATTCTGAATTTTTTTTGTCTTTGCATATGAAGTTGAGAGTTATTCTTTCAATGCCTGTGAAGAATTGTGTTTGTATTTTGATAGGAATTGCATTGAATCTGTATATTGCTTTTGCCAGGATGGCCATTTTTATTATGTTGATCCTTCCTATCTGCAAACATGGAAGATCTTTCCATCTTCTGATATCCTCTTCAATTTCTTTCTTCAAGGACTTGAAGCTCTTGTTGTACAGGTCTTTCACTTGCTTGATTAGAGTTACCCCAGGTATTTTATATTGTTTGTGGCTATTGTAAAGAGTGTTGTTTCCCTAATTTCTTTCTCACCCTATTTATCTATTGCGTAAAGAAGGGTTACTGATTTTTTTTTTGAGTTAATTTTGTATCCAAGTCCCTTGCTAAAAGAGTCTATCAGCTGTAGGAGTTCTCTGGTGGAATTTTTGGGGTCACTTATGTGTACTATTATATCGACTGCAAATAGGTATAATTTGACTTCTTTCCAATTTGTATCCCTTTGACATGGGAGGGATGGGATGGGTGGGAGAGGGGTAGAGGGTGGAAGGGTGGGATCATGAGGGGGGAACGGAGGGGGCAGAAATGGAGATTATTACTTGAAGTAATAAATAAATGTTAAAAAGTTCATGATGCTAATGACATTAATTGTTGTAATCAGAATATATCTAGACATATTATTAATATATATTGGTTATAGATTTTTATTTCATATAAGCTGGTTCACGTAGAATATATGTGTGTTTATAAATATATGCATATATTAGTTGAAAATTATATATCTTCTCCATACTTTTTTCGTGTATATTTGATGTTCAAAATTACGTTTGTGAGAAAATATATAGTAAATGTTTATGAACAAATACACAAAACATATAAACAACTAAGATAATTTAAAAATTAACATGTATGTAATATATGGAAAATTCAAGGATAATTTTTAGATCTTAGTTGAGTAACTACTGATGTTTTAGGATAATTATAATATTGCAATATTAATATGAATTCCCTTTCCAACAGTTTTATCTCAGCTATTATATTTCTTTTGGAATTCAATTTTTTGTGGATTTTACAGTTTATCAAATGCATATTCACTTTACTTCTTCCTACTCTGTATAGCATTCATTCAAAACTAAGCCCATTGGTGCATAGGAATATACTTTTGAATGAGCCAAATTTATCTAACCTCACAATGTCTTTGTTTTGATATATTATGAAACCACAATATAAATCGCAAATTCACTTCCATAAATTTTCTATTTATGTATAAGACTAAAATACCTTTATGCTTTAACATGGAGATTTTTTTACTAAAATAAATTTTTAAAATAACAGTTGTTTCATTTATTCATTTAAAATTCCATATGTTAATATAATTCAATTTGATGTTATTCATTAACATCTGTTCAACTCCCCTTAGTCCCTAGCTTCAGGGTATCCTCTGACCTCCAATTTCTTCTTATGGTTGTTATTATTAACATGAGTCTAATCAGTGTTTGTCATCTGGGCATGGATATGGGGTTACCAACTAAAGCATGGGCAATGCAGTAGTGGCCTTGTCCCCAAAGAGGAGTGAGTGTCCCTTTCTCTAAAACCATCAACTGTCATTAACAGTTCTACACCTAGTAGGGCTACTGAAATGCATACACCATTCATGTTGGAATTTTTTTATTCCTTTGATCTTCTGCAAGTGTCGTGTAGATAGTTGTAAGTAGTACAATACTGATATGTGCAACAGTCATGTCATATATAGAAGTCAGTAATTTATATTCCTAGGTTCTTTCTGCCTAGTGCACCTCCATATTTCCTGAGCCTTAGAAGGAGGAAGACAAATATAGATAATTCATACATAGTGGAACACTTACAGTTACTTGTCTTTAATATTTTGACCTATTTTGTGTCTCCGCATTAACCACTACCCACTGAACAAAGGAAATATCCACCGCCAAGTGTTGGAGAAAACTCTTCTACATTAGTTCTCAGAAACTTATTTCAGTGCTCAGAGATCTAGTTACTGCTGTTTCTGAGGCTCTCTCTGATTGGTTAATAAAAATCGCTGATGGCCAATTAGCTGGGCAGAAAGAATATAGGAAGGCAGAGCTTCCTGGGAGGAACTTAGGAACACTGGATTCTATACAGAGGAAGCTTTTCTCCTGCCAGACTCAGGAGCAGCAGGAAGTCTGGGTATGACCTCTGTAAGCCCTGAAAGTATAGCAGGCCACATGGCTGATTGAGAATAGTTGGTCGATTTAACTTAGAGTAGCTAACTGAGAGTCAGCTAAGGCCTAAGCATTGAAACATTCAAAGGTCTTGGTATATTTAATTATTGGGAAAAGGCCATGAGTTTCAAGTTACCAGCTAAGGCCAGTGAGGTGAACCAGGATTGCAAGCCTCCCACCAGTCCACCAGCTACTTCCCGGGTTTAATATAACAGACTTATAGTTATTAAGACAGAGTTGTGGTTTCTGGGATGGTGAAGGCCACACTTGGCCCAGGACTTTATCCCCAGGACAGGTCAGGCTGCTAGCGAAGGCAAGTCAGGTAAGCCAGGCCTGCCAGCTGCTCTGCTGGTCTAATATAACATTTTATAGTTATTAATAAATATATTTATTAACTAAGGTTCAGTTTCAAAGAAGATGTTCCAGTTATAAACATTTATGTACCAAACCAAAGCACAACCAAGTACATAAGAGATAAAATGCTATTGCTGAAAATTATATATTGATATCCACACAGTGATAATGGGGGACTTCAATACCCAATTGTTGCCTATAAACACATATTCAGACAAAGACTAAGCAAAGAAACACTGGAGATAAATAACATCATAAATCAGTTATACATAACAGATATCTACAACATATATCAATTAGATACTTAAAAATTATTACAGCAATTAATAGAACCTTCTCAAAAATTGACCAAATATTAGGGTAGAAAGAAAACCTTAAGAGACATAAGAAAATTGAAATAGCACTCTGCATCATATTTGATCCCCATGGATTAAATTTGGATATCTACAGCAACAGAAGCAGCAGAAAATACATAAATTCACTACTGAATGAAAACTGGGTCAGGATGGAAATCAGTAAGGAAGCTGAATACTTTCTAGAACCAAATGCAAATGAAAACACAATATAGCTCAACTGATAAGGCACAATAAAAAAGTTCTGAAAGGCAAGTGAATAGTGCTGAGGGTTTACATCAAATTCTAGAGAGATCTCATATTAATCAGATACATTTATCCCTTTCAGGTCTCTGAGGTAGTTGAAGAATAGATAGCTAGAGTCTCATAGTTAAATTTTGAGTTGTTTAGAAATCAAGAGGGCATTCTGGATCTAAGAAGATGTTTTTAAAATTGTGATGCAAGTTAGTGTGAAAGCTGAGTTAGATAGAGAACTTTAAACTCAGGGAAATAGTTAGATAGTAGAATGTTAAAGTCAGCGGTCAAATACATATTCACTGGACACTGAGAATGTATGCTAAGCCATATAACTCTCACAATTGTGGCCTATTTATTTCAGTTGTTTTGTAATGTATTTATTGTTATAAGAGAAAGAACCATGTGTTGGACTAAAAAAAAGAATTATGCATTTTGGGGGGAAGGGTGAGAGGGTAGGAGGGTGGGGCTGGGAGGGATGGAGGGAGAGGGCTGTGATGAAGATGTAACTTGAAGTAATAAATAAGCATTAAAAAACAAAAATACAAGAGACATTTTCTAATAATGAAAAAGACTAAAAATAAAATCAAATAAATGTAAGAAGTGAAATAAAAAAATAACTAAGGACACAGCTGAAAGCTCTAGAAAAGCAAGAAGAAATGACATCTGTCTGCGTATCAACAAAGGGTATTTACAGTGAGATACTGGATCTATCAGCTCCTCAAGGTCTTCAGCCTCCAGAACCCTGAGAAATGTGCTTGCTGTTCAAGTCATCAAGCTATTGAGAATGGAGGGTTCAGTGGATTTAAATAAACCAGAAGTTTTTGGTATGTAATTGTGATTTAATAATTGAATTTTACTCTTTTACTTCTTTCTGAGAATTCAGCATCTTCTATGAATTGAAATTTTTATTTAACAAGGGAACACATATTATTCAACATAGCACAATTTGTTAAGATTAGCTTTTAAAAGGACACAATTAATACTCTTCTCATAATAATCAGGGAGAATGTAGCATAGAGAATACGTATTACATTATCAAAAAAACATAAAAATCAAACAAGATGGTTTAGCTGGTAATATTTTTAAGGCAGGGAGTTACATTAGGAAAATAAAATGAAAAGTAAAAAAAAAAAAAACATACAAATTGTTATCCAAATTAAAATTCAGAGAGATTAATGTAAGAATCTATTTCAACAATTAGAGATTAAATCAAGGTGAAATTGTATTTAAGTTTACATTAGACAAAATACTCAGATCTCTAATAAGGCAATTATGTGAAAATAGCTTAGTTTGATTTTATTGAATACCTATTGGAATATACTTTGTTATAAGACTGAAATTAGAATTTTTTACATGTTCTTTGAAACATAGTTAACCATTTAACATTATGTGGTTTTACAAACTGAGGATATTTCCCATTTTTATCTATTCACATCAGTCAATTGCCAATATTCTTGCTGTGCTTTAAGTTGCATTACTTCACTGTCACATTACATTTTATTATTTGGGCATTTGAAATTTATTGTTAAAATACACTATAATAAATAGCTTGATAGTGCAGAACAATGAATGTCATGAAAAGAAAAAGTCATTATAAATAACATTCTTCAGCATGAATAATTCTCTCTGACTGTAACAGTTGACATTTCAAAAATGAGAAGTAAATAATTAAAAAATCAAAATTAAATATTTTGTTTGTACTTCTTTTAAAAATTGGTAAAGGATATATCCTATGCCAAGTCAAATTATGTAACATAATCACTGCCAAATGTTTTTGTTTTTTAAGCTAAAACATGTCAGTAAGACAAATGAGATTAGCTTGACTACTGAGCTCTTAATTTCTTTAATATATTCACTTTTACTTATGGCATTTTTTTTTAAATGACTGCTTTTCTGAGATGATTAAAAGCTTGCATGATTATAGTCAAAACCTTTTTAGTCATGTTTGTTGTGACAAAGTTCTGTTCTTTTATAAGCAGCCAACAAGACAATGATGTAAGGTTCCTTTTAATAAATAGGGTACTCTGTATAGAAGTGTTACTCCATACTCTACAGAATGTATGGCATTGATATGGGCTTTTTGATAATATGCGGTTTCAAAGATCTGAATATTATTATTTTGAACTCAGACATGGGTCTGTGCACACTACTGGCAAGGCCCTGATTAGGATGATAATGATTGTCGTATGAAAATAGATGGGAGCACAGAAGCTAGCACTAGCTTCTTGTCTCACAGTCTTGTATCTGTAAAAGTAACAGCCCATGAAAGTGCTGAGATTAAACTTTTAAAAGTGATTCTGGTTCTTAATTTTATCATCCGGAACAGATGAGAAGATTAATAAACTTGTTTGAATTAACTACTCAAATACCAAACTACAATTTTAAGATTGTAGAAGTCAACACACACACACACACACACACACACACTTTAATTTCTTTATTTTATTTAAAATATAATTAAACCATTTTCCACTTTCCCTTTCCTCCCTCTAACTCCTACCATGTAACCCTCTAATTCCCTATCAAATTGATGATCACTCTTTCTTTGATTATCATTGATATATATATATATATATATATATATATATATAATAGATAAACCCAACCCACTAAGTCCATTTAGTTTTGCTTATAGTCTAAGAAGTTAGAGCTGACCAGTGGGTATTGGATAACAAATTATAGGGCTGCTCCCTCAGAAAGACAAATTATACATAATGTTGAGCTATTAGGAGTTTAGCTTCCCTGGATTTCCTAGGAGACACTCTCATACCAGAATTCCTGGTCCCATGGCTTTTATAATCTTTCTAACCATCTTCTGGGCAGTTTCCTGAGCAAGAGTTGTGTTGTAGATGTATCCATTTGAGCTAGGCACTTCACAGTCTCTTTATAATTGTATCTCAGCTAGCTTTTGTTTCTCAAAATTGTCTCAATATATTCAAAGAGAAGCTTCTTTGATAGGTGAGAGCTACACTAAACTTTTTGTGAAAGAGTAAGTTGTATAATGTAGTTAGAGTTTATTCTAGTCTGGTAAAATGGTGGTACTAGGTTCTCTTTTAAGACCATGATTTCATGTGCCCTGTGGAGTTAGATAATTTTCCGGTACTGACTTTGATCAAATATTAACATGAATCAGTGATATTTGGTAACAAAGGAACAAAAATGAACATTCTAAATCCTCATGTGCACAATTAATATAACTTCAAAAATATAAAGCCAAAAGTATCTAGAGATGTAGTCCTTGTAGTCATCTTCATACTATTAAAATTAGACTAAATACCATAGAGTAAAATTTATATTATATTGGTATATAAAGAAAATGTTAAAAATATATTAAACCTGTTTTTAAAAAAGAACTCACATTATAATAATTATGAAAGATACTCAATTAAAATGTGTTTTGAAAAGACACTTCATTAAATATAGAATAAATTTGTACCCGCAAAAAAGAAATATGGTCATTACCTGTTAGCAACAGAAAGATGCAAATTAAATTATTATGTTACACTACTCTTAACAGGAAGTGTTATATTGCATAGACACTATTTTTGGAAATGACAAGGAAATATTTCTTTTGGTCATACATTGCTTTTTGAGGTATAAAATATTATATCTCCATTTTAATGAGATTTTCTTATAAGTATATTATTTTTAGCATGTAAATATCCATTTCACTTCTACATTTGCATATTATGCCTTATTTTTATTGCCTTTTTTTCTTTTATCAGAATTTAAGTGCTGTAGAGTAGTATATGAATATTCTTTTCCACTTTATCTCCATCACTACATTTGTCTCTCTCTCCACACACATATACAAGAGTAGACATATCTTTCTAGTCAATAACATATAGCCTGTAGGAAATCAATGCTATGCCAGTCATTTTTACAACAAACACTATTTCAGCAGGGCAAATTTTTGAAAGAAAAATTAAAATACTACATAAATTCAATACCTTATGCTGGGGTTAAGTTTTAAACTATGAATAAAAATTATAATGTGAAAAAAGAGATAATTATTTTGCAAATAAGATTTTGGATATTAGAAAAAGAAATATATTATATATCGAATTGGATATTTATGCATGCATTGCCCAGTTATGCATCCTTTGGAAGGTTAATTATGAACTATTTTTTTTCTTTTTGGGAAACAGATTTTTTCACAGTCTGGATCCATTCTATTTCTGTTTCTCATGAGAAACAAACAGGCTTCAAAGAGAGAAAATAAGAATAAAAACTAAAATAGTGGAATAGAACAAATAAACAAAATAAGAGTTTAAGAAAGGGCACAAGAAACTGGTGTAGACACAGAGAGCCATATGTTTACACATTCAGGAATCCCATAAAAAAACATTAAATTGGAAGCGGTAATTTATAGGCAAAGAATCGGTAGGGTTAAAAAAGAGAAAATAAACAAACAAACAAATGAATAAAATAATAAACAATACATACATATATAAAAATAAAATAAAATGCATAAAAATGTAAAAATAAGATAAATTTAAAAAGGACTTTAGACACAACATTATGAGACATGGAACTTGAAAAGATACATTGCATTTGTACTATGTTGTCCATCTACTGCTAAGCATGCCACATACCATTAAGAGTAATATATTTCCTGAGTGAGACAACCTTAAAGAAATCAAGAGTGTGTTCTGGATCTGAGAAGATATTTTTAAAATTGTGATGCAAGTTAGTATGAAAGCTGAGTTAGATACAGGACTTTAAACTCATGGAGATAGTTAGATAGTAGAATGTTAAAATCAGGTGCCAAATACATATGGACTGGACATTGGGAATGTATGTTAAGCCATACAACTCTTTTTTTTTAGGTCCTCATCTCTTTTTTTTCCTTTATTTTTTATTTCTTCAAGTTACATCTCAATCGCAGTCCCCTCCCTATTCCCCCTCCAGTCCCACCCTCCCACCCTCAACCCCCCATCCTCTTCCCTTTTTTTTTCTTTTAAGTTTAAGGTATATCTTATTTCCCCCTACAGTTTCCCCTTTCAGGCCAACAAATGGCTCTTTCTCTTATAATAATAAATACAATACAGTACAACAGAGGTAATAAGGCCACAGTTATGAGGGTTATATGGCTTAACGTACATTACCAGTCCATATGTCTTTGGTACCTGACTTTAACATTCTATCTAAACATCTCCATGAGTTTAAAGTTCTATATCTGACTCAACATTCATACTAACTGCAACACAATTTTAAAAGTATCTTCTTAGATCTATAACACTCTCTTGACTCCTAAACAACTCAAAATTTAATTATGAGACTCTATCTATCTGTTCTTCAATCACCTCAGAGACCTGAGAGGGATAAATATATCTGATTTTATAGGAAGTACAGGGTCTGCAGCTTCCCAAACTAAGAAATGACATACCAGTGGCTGCCTGGACAGTTCCCATTTTCTCTCCATACATTACAGTATCGCTCTTCAGTCGTTTGGCCCTGCTTCTCTGACAGACATTGATTGTAGAGCAGGGGTTATGAAGGACTTACCTACCCTGTCTTGGCAGAGCTAGGCTGTAGACTTACCTGCTTCCAGGTTTTGTCCTTTTTGGACAGCATTCTGTCTACAGTTGGAGCAAGGGGCTTTTCCTACCAAGAGATAGCTTGGAATAGCTCTGCCTCAGGACCCAGCCATACCACTTCTGGGTATACACCCAAATGCCTCTTCACAGAATCATAAGAAAGTTTCCTCATCTATGTTTACAGCAGCCTTATTTGTAATAGCTAGAAACTGGAAACAACCCAGATGTCCCTCAACCGAAGAATGGGTTAAAAAACTGTGGTATATCCACACAATGGAATATTATTCAGCTATCAGGAACAATGAAATTATGCAATTTGCAGCCAAATGGAATGAACTAGAAAAGCTCATCCTGAGTGAACTAACCCAGACTCAGAAGGACATATATGGCATCTATTCACTTATAGTAGGATTTTAGCTATATAGTAGAAGGTATCAATACTACAACTAACACACCAAAGGGAACTTGGACATAGACTTCTTATTTTTAATTTTTATTTTTTATATATTAGTTATATTTTTTCTATTTTTTAGTCTTTTTTATCTATTGTATGCTTATTGATTTGTTTGTTTAGTAGTTCTCTCTCCCAGGCAACGAGACACTTTTCACGATGATACTGTTTCATAGATCCCCAATGAATGAAGAGGCTCTTGGCCCTCATACGACCTCTCAACTGAGATGAGGGACTGTTATATAAGGACACCCCACCCCAGAGAAATGGGATGGAAGGGTTAGGAGGTAAAGAAAAAAAATGAAATGTGATGTTTCGGCCTTTTACTACTAATTGTCCTAAACTATTTAGGATAATTAAGAAATGCAAACTAATGGTTATGCAAGCCGGTCATTCTGTTAGGTACTATGACAGCCTATTATAGTTACTTGCTAAGCTAATCAGAAATAAACCTGCTAAGAGACAAACAACATCTGCTTACCCTAATATAAGAGATAGATAGGGCCTCTTCAAAAACCTCAAGAGATCTGCAGAATATGGCATTCAAAGATGTTTTCGTAACTTTAGATTTTTTTTATATCAAGACGTATCAACTCCTGACAGCACCCCCTATTCTCCTCCAAATAGAAGATGAGCATCGAAGAATCTCCAGTGGGAGATGTTTGAATTAGTCATATAACTCTTATAATTGTGGCCTATTTATTTCTGTTGTTTTTGTATTGTATTTATTGTTATAAGAGAAAGAACCATTTGTTGGACTGAAAGGGGGAGCTGTTGGGGTGGAAAAGACATACCTTAAATTAAAAAAAAGGGAAGAGGATGGGGATTTGAGGTGGAAGAGAGTGGGGGGGTGGGAATGGAGGGGGGAGTAGGGAGGAGATTGTGATTGAGATGTAACTTGAAGAAATACAAAATATATTATAAAAAAAGAAATCTCAGTTTTCATTTACAAGTAGCTGTCAATTAGAGATAATATTCAGGTTATATATGGGGATATGTGTCCTCATGTTTCAACTCTATAAACACAACTCCTGCATCCCATGAAAACACCAAACTAGAAGCCACGTGTGTACACACACACACACACACACACACACACACACACACACACACACATATATATATATATATATATATATATGTGCATGTATGAATGTTGACCCTGTGCTGACCAATGCAGGCCCTGTGTGCACGCCTCCTCTATCACAGTGAGTTCTTATGAGATTGATCATGTTGACTTAGAGGACCTTGTATTCTTGTTGCCCACCATCTCCTCTGGCTTTTACATTCTTTCTCATCCTCTTTCACAGGGTTTCTGGAGGACTGAAGCCAGGGATTTGATGGAGACATCCAATTTAGGCCTTAGTGTTCCTACAGTCTGAGTATAGCAGAATGTCTTTAGGAATAATTTTATTACTATTTTTATGACCTTGGTATTTGGTATTACTCTTGTTCCGTGTGCTATCTACTCTCAGGTTCTTACCCACTTAAGCTGTGTTGTATAGCTTCCATCTCCCAGACTAGGTCTTACTCAAACCAGATATTAGTTGCTTACTCGTACAAGCTTTATGTCACCATTGCCCTAGCATATCATGCAATCAGGACACCACTGCAAACCAAGGGGTTTGTGGCTGAGTTAGTACTTATGGTTCTCATTGTAGCATTCAGAAGTGTAGGTGAAATTTAATCAAGAAACATCACTGCTAGATCACATCCAAAGACCTTCTAGGTCTATGTGTTTGGGCTGGAATGCAGACACACTCTTAGTACACACTTTTAATCCCAAATAATGAAGGTAAAATTAGTTTTGGAGAGGAAAGCATTCATGTTTGAAAGTGATGTCTAATTGAGTGGCAGTCAAAGTAACAAATCAGAGAAATATTGACAAAATAAATGAGAGAGAACAAGCTAGACACAGGTGAAGACTGAATGAGCCAGAGAATGACAATGAGCCAGAATATTAGAACAGATTGTTTGAGTTAGTTTGAGGCCAAGCAGAACAATTCAGTCAGAAGTTGAAAGAAGCCAATTTGAATCAGTCAACTTGAAGAGTTTTGAACCAGATAGTTGAATTGAACCAACCAGCAATATTTCAGAAAGAACTAGAAAGGATGAGGTTATTCACCAGTAAGTCTTAGAGGCTGAAAACATTCTAAGCCTAAATTAGATTGGACAGAGGCTAGAAGCTTCCAGGACTAGGCCTACATTAGCATACAGAGGCAGTAAGCCTCTGAAACAACAATTAAACCTGGTGAATAAAAGAAACTTTTACACAGAGTACTTTCTTGTGCCAAATAAACCAAAAGATAGGGAAGAAGGCTCTATGTAGGCCCAGCTGGATTTCTCCATGTTCAATGAGTTGTGTAGGTGTTGTCTTTGGCAATAGTGCATTGATGTTAGTTTGTGGAGGACAGCAACGTAAGGTTTTGGCAACAACCTAGGCTGTTTGGAATTCTCACAGAAAATCTTTGGTAAAAATTCAGTTAGTTGTAACCCAATATCAGGAGTACAAGCTTCATTTGGTGATCAGGGATGTCCAATTGGGGCTTTGTCTTCTCCATTATTTTCTGATTTTATTTAGATTGCCTGTATATGTGTATATATTTTAAGAAGCTTCTACTGTATTATGTTTACATACTATCCCTCAAATTGAACATAATTTTAGCTGTCTTTTTTCTATATTCCCTCCTTCTGTAATCCTCTTGTCTCCTTCTCCATAATTGATCCTATCCTACGTTTAACAGTAACTGCTTCCCAAGGCTGTCCTACAGATTGACATATAATGAATACATCCACTTTGAATACTGCAACCAAACATTTCAATGTCTTATTTGTGTATTGTTAGTGGTATATTTATTGTTATTTGTGATTATAATTCTGTTTATTTTATTACCTTTTTTAGAAAATCTAGAGACAATGTGATACAATGAATCTGCTATGATGAAACTCTTGTTATTTTGAATAATGATTCTTTATGAATTATATCTTTTTACAAAGAGTGAGAAAATCATTATATCTCCTCTTGTTTCTTAAATAAAATCATGATTGACTGAGAAATCAATGTATTCCAGGTGCCCCTTGATAAAATTTATTAGAGACTAAGGATACTTGTTATCTACTAATGTGTCACAGTAATAGAGTTTGGCTTTACCTCACACAGTATTATTTTCAGTCAGTTCTCATGTTGTAGTTTGCATTTATAGCAACTGTATTGCACCATTATTTTTTTTCTGGACAATAGATCTCATAAAACAGATCACTGCACTCACTGGTGGTATCAGATATAAAGATTTGGAAGTTCTCTGCTTTCTCAAATAGAGCTGCTCTCTTTCTCTGTGTGTGTGTTTGTGTCTGTGTGTAGACATGTATGTGTGTGTGCATGCTTGTGTTTTCATAAATGCTGCATCTTAGTATCAATATGAGTAAGTTATAACTAACAATTATACTTAGTCATAAATGAAATGCATTTTAGGTTTAATTTAAAATCTACAGACAAATCAAAACTCAAATTCCTATTGCAATAAGGAATTCAGTGTACTGTTCCTTAATATTATCTTTCATTTTCAGTACATTAAGCAGTTCTTAAAGTGAATAGTACAATAAGAAGAAAAATTAGCTGTAATGGGTAAAATGTTTATCACATAGTAGTTTCCACATATGAATTGTTTCAGTGATCTTTGGATTCTGAGCTTCAAATAAATAACAAAATTTTCATTGCAAAGAATTAAAAATGATCCCTAGTTAAATATAACTAATATAAACAGGGGGATATGCTGAGACTTTCCACAGACAGTGTTTATGTGCATGATACACTAATTTCCCAACTATATTGTTACCTGTTTTCTCCCTGTTCTTTAGTTTAGCTCAGAGCCTTGTCTTTTTGAAAAAAACATACCTTGGTTATGGTTTTCTTCTCATAGTGAGTCTAGCATTTTTTGTCTCCCCTGTAGTACTAATGTTTTGTGGAGAGTCAAATCTGGATTACTTATCTGGATTCCCCAGTAGATGGCTCCCACTGTTCTGACCAGTAATTTTACTTCCTTATATTTTGTCAGACTGCCCATCTGACACAATGAATTTCACATATTGTTTTGATTGTAATATATATTATTCTAATGTATTTTATGTAAACTTTAATTTTACTTCTTAGTTTTAATTTGAAATCTTAATGGAAATATCTTTGACCATTGCACACAAAACAAGGAATTCATTGTTTTCTTCCCAGTTACATATCTCAAAATACTTTTGATTTATAATATTTTTCTATGTGCCTTTTATTAAAATTAGCAATCCTAATCCTGGCTATTGTTGGCAGTATATGGAGTATTGTTAATAAGCCCAGGAAAGAGGGTCCTGTGAGATGTTGAAATAGAATCTCTAACATTTCTTTTAGGAGGATCTATGTAAGCTTCCCATCTCAAAAATTATAAAACTTTAATTCTTGTAGAATATTTAAAATCGAAATTTCTTGGTTCCCATTTCTTCTTTTTAATATACATTTTAAGGTATTTAGTTTATATTTTAATTTTATTACACATTATTTTATTAGCAATCAATAGAAATTACTTTCTTTTTTCCTTTAGTTGAAAATATTCTTTTCTTACTGGAACTGGTGGCACACGACTTTAACCTCCGCACTTGTGAGGCAGAGGCAGGTGGATCTCTGTGTGTTCAAGTCCAGCCTGATCTACAAAGTGAGTCTAGGACAGCCAGGACTACACAGAGAAACTCTGTCTTGAAACAAAAACAAACAAACACACAAAATGAAAATATTATTTTCTTATACAAATATTCTGATAACAGTTTTCTTTACATCTATTATTCCCAGATCCTTACTATCTCCCTCTCTTTCTCTCTCTTTCATTAGAAAAGAACTAGAGCCAGGCTTGGTGGCACAAGCCTTTAATCATAGCACTCCAGATGCAGAGGCAGATGAATCTCTGACATACAGGCCAGCTTGGTCTACAGAGTAGTTTCTAAGACAACCAGGAGTATCTTTTTATATTTAAAAAAAAATACACACACAAGCCCTGTCTTGGAAAAGAAACAAATAAACAAACAACAACAACAACAAAAACCAAAACAAACAAACAAAAAAGTTGTGAATAGTTCTAAGAAGGGAAAAAGGAAAACTCGGATGGTGAGCTTAGAATGGGCACCATGTCAGTCTTTTCTCATATCTTAGCTTATACTATCTCCTATAAAGAGTTATCCTTTTTTTAACGATAAGTATTTGCTTTTGTCTTGTCTAACTATTTACATAGGAATAGGACATTAAATCTAGCATAAGGTTTTAGGTTAAGGTATGTATGTGGTCTTTATTTGAAAAGTTGAAAAAGTAGACTGGCAAAACGGTTATTAAGAGTACTTGCCTCTCTATCAAAGGACCCAGGTTGTTCTCCCAAGATTCACAACACTCAGTGTAACTCCAGGGCCTTGGTATTGTTTTCTGGGACTCCAAGTACTTCAGACGATGCACACATTCACAAACCAAAGTGGAATAAACATTTCTAAAGTATGTATGAAAACAAAATTATAACATATGTAAGAACTATGATATATTTAGTACCAAAAATATCAGTTGGAAAATGTTTGCAATATCTCATGGTCATAAAATTAGAGTGATAATGGGCAAGAAAACTATGAGAATTATTGAATCCCGGCCAGTTTTATTACAAGAACTTCATAATACTCAATAAAAGATAAAAAGCACAGAGAAAATCTGATGACCATATCAAAGTTTTATCTAGTACTGCATGTAAAGTTGGGGAACACTGTCAAAATAGCTTAATTTTTGAGACCTAAAAATCTAGAATAACTTTTTTAGATTACTTTAGCATATAGAGGCTAATTAGAAAGGCAAGTGTCCTATTTCAGATATCAAATAAATATGTATTTCATATTCCCATGTTAGCATATTATAGTTATGTATGTATGTATATGACACATGTATCTGATTACTAACTTAGTGTCCAGATTTTCAGGTCTTATCAAAATAATTGCTGCTTCTTCACCATCAGTCTGTGTTCTGACCAAATCCCCCCAAAAGTGAACTTTCAAGAACTTCTTTATATATTGTAATACTATAACCCTCATAGCTCTCACAGAATGTGCTAGAAAACACACTGTATAGCATGAATAGCTACCCAAGTCTTGAAATGTTTTAACTACTTCTTCAAACATAGTATCAATCAGAAATGGGAGATAAAGAGTAAAATCCATTACAAGGAAAATAGGAAAAATCATTGTCAATTTTTTTTTTTTTTTTGGTTTTTCGAGACAGGGTTTCTCTGAATATCTCTGGCTGTCCTGGACTCGCTTTGTAGACCAGGCTGGCCTGGAACTCACAGAGATCCGCCTGCCTCTGCCTCCCAAGTGCTGGGATTAAAGGCGTGTGCCACCACCGCCCGGCTGTCAATTTTTTAAATGGAAAACAAGACTAATTCCTAAGAATCTATGACAATCAGTTTTCAAGCAAAGAAAAAAGATATTTTCAAATGTAATTTTTATCATGGTTATTTACTTTGTAACAAAGGTTGATTTTATTTTAGGTGAACTAATAGGCACAGGTGTCTTGTGTGATTGAAAATAATTACTCAGAAGAGTGTGATATTATAGGAGGACATGGAAGGGAAATCTGGAAATAGCATCCTGTTTTATAACTAAAGGTGTATTTGAAAAGGAGTACATGATACAAGTGTTTGGACCATAACACTGTTAGATATGATGATCTTCTTTTAACTACACAAATCATTCATGTATAATGTTATTATTGGCTAAGACATTTCTTTGGAGTGGCACCTAGGTGGAATACTTGGAAATTAGTTACTGCTTGTCAGGAGCTCTGGGTGCAAGACTCTCTTCAAAGTCAATTAAAAACAAAAATAAATAAAATTATGAGAAAAGCAAAAAAGTAAAATTTAGAATATTTTGGGGGTCAAGAAAGGATTCTTATTTTTCTTACTTATTGATAACATTAATTCAGCAAAGGAGTAATTATCAGTCATAAGGAAATATACATTTTGAGAACAAAAGGATAACATTTTGAGAACAAAAGTATAACTTAGTGGTCAAACATATGTTTGATAAAGTGTACAGAATGAGCTGTATAGGACAAGATAATAGGTGATGTCTCAGTCAATAAAGAAAACTTTTTGAATGTATTCACTATAGAGAAATGTTAAATAAGGAGATAGGTATGATAACCTGATGTAACTGTAAGATAAAGTATACTAAAAGAAAAAAATTTTAGCTCTAGTTTATGGTTTTTGTACCAACTAATGTAATTATATTTTGAAAAGGAAGGAGGAATAACTAATGATTCAATTAGTTTTGCAAATGACATTTTCCTCCATTTATGTCTTAGATTTCCTGCAACTGAAAAGTATAAGGATTAGAGGGAATCTTCTAGTACTCTGAGTAAGGTTGGTTTATGGTATCATAGATATCAGTGATGAGATCATAAGTCCTACAGTCTCACCATGGATTTTCCAAACAGATGAGATCATGGAAACCTTAAAAAAAAAAAAAAAAAACGATTTGTTCACATATGATCCATGTAATTTTAATCATTTATTTAAAAAAAAAACATTACTGAGACTGAACTCTCCAAATGGAACACTACAGGCAGTC
This sequence comes from Lophiomys imhausi, assembly GCA_907164525.1. Classification (NCBI taxonomy): domain Eukaryota; kingdom Metazoa; phylum Chordata; class Mammalia; order Rodentia; family Muridae; genus Lophiomys; species Lophiomys imhausi. The sequence goes on along the minus strand of CAJQZJ010032173.1, from coordinate 4,711,132 downwards.
CAATTCGATCAATCATGAGACATAAATAATATGTGTATGTGCTAACAAATTATTTTGTGGCTTAAAAAATATCTATGCCATTCTAACAAGAAGGGCAGTATGGGCTGGAGAAATTGATCAGTGGTCAAGAGCACTGGCTGGAATCAGGATATATTCACAACATGCACAAGTTAACAGTTCACAACCATCTGTGTATCCAATTGCATATACTCTCATATCCTTTTCTGACCTCCATGGACATTATACACATAAGTTGCCCTTCCATACATACATTAAAACATTCATAATCATAAAAATACATAGAAACATTCTTTAAAATACATATTTAAAACGTAAGGAGCAAAAAATTTATATTTACAGCCAATTATCTAATCTTGTCCCATATAATACAGAGATATCTCATGCTAGGAAATAATAAACAATACTAGGAATGGATGACATCTTTGTAATAGTTGGTCAGAGTTCACCAAGTATCACTGACTATTATTTTTGTATGTTTGTTCTGAATATTACCCAGAAATTGAGTGTAAACTTCTATTGCTGAAGACTGTGCATATTTGAATCATATAGCATGGAGAAATCAAGTTATTACTCTCTGGGAAATTGATCACTACTGGACAGTGTCCATGTGCTGGAAAGAGCTATGTACAATACTGGAGGAGAAAATAATCCTTAATCTCTTTCATTTGTGAATCCTGTAAACTACAACCACAGCTAGAAATTACTCTAGGATAAAGGTAGGAAGGAGGACATGAAATCCCATTACTAACTCAAGAGCATTGGCATTTTATAGAAACTGGAAAGGAAGACAGTTATTTTTTGTTTTGTTTTGTTTGCTTATTGTTGTTGTATTGTTTTGTTTTTGCTTGTTTATTTTTCAATGATGTGACACATGGTAGGTTGACCACATAGCCTGAAAGGCCACAATCACAGCGAAGTTGTTGAGAACTGGACTCAATAAGGAAACAAATTAAAAACAAGACATAATTTAAAGTTTGGGAGAGAAGAAATGAGTATTTTAGCTAAACCAGACTGTTTAATTGTTTTCCTCCTTTGGCAGCTTGCATAGTATTTTCTGGAACCATAAATGTTAGTACAAGAAAGAGGCTTTCAGGTCATCCATAATTGGAGTCCTTTAAATTATATATTCAAGGTATGTGTCTCACTCTGAACCCCTGAGAGACAATCAAGGGCTACACTGATAATCTATATTGTTTTGGGAGTCACTTGAGCTCCCATGACCTATTGCAGGATATTTGATCATATTATGAGCCCTGAGATTGTGAACTGTAAAAACCTGCCACTGTTTTTTGGTGTGTCTCAGTCCTAGCACACACTTTTAATCCAAGAACTTTCTGTTTAAAATAAACAAGTAGTTGTGGTGCAGCTCAGCCCTAGCACACACCTTTAACCTAAGAGCTTACTGTAAACAAGAGCTAAATAAAGTCAACCATAGGTCAAGAGGTGGAACAATCAACCAGTTGACAGGGAGTGACTTGTGGGAGTTCAAATGTGTACAACCACTACAGAAATATCTCTGGTGATATCTTAGAAAACTTGGAATAACCCTAACTCAATACCCAGCCGTACCACTTCTGGGTGTGAACCCAAATGATTCCTCACCAAACCACAAGGACATATCCTCATCTATGTTCATAGCAGCCTTATTTGTAATAACTAGAAATTGGAAACAACCCAGATGTCACTCAACCGAGGAAAAGATAAAAAAATAAGCTATGGTACATTTATACAATGCAATACTACTCAGCTATCAGAAACAAGGAAATCATGCAATTCGCAGCCAAATGGATGGAACTAGAAAAGCTCATCCTGAGTGAGCTAACCCATACTCAGAAAGATCCTTATGGTATATTCTCACTTATAATTAGATTTTATCCATATAGTACAGGATAACTATCCTAAAACCAACACACTGAAAGGATCAGGAACATAGATTTCGTTTTCTATTAATGGGACAATTTTCCCGAGGGGCAATACCATGTTGGCCCCCAGTGCAACAGGAAGCTCTTAGCCCTCATATGACTATTGAACTGAGAGGGGCTGATATATAGGGACACTCCACATCGGAGGAATGCGATGGATGGGAGAGGGAGGAGAGGGTGGGAGGGTGGAACTGAGAGGGGTGGAAGGGGGGGGGGACTGTGATGGAGACATAACTTGAAGTAATAAATAAAAAAAACAACAACAAAGAAAACAACACAGAAAGGTGAGACATTGGAATAGAGGGTATTTAAGATCGTATGGATAAGAAGAAAGGGCATTTTCCTCCTGGGACATTGGTGGAGTAGGAAGATCAGCTGGGTGCTTTCTCTGCCTCTATAAGTTAGCAGATTTTCACCCCAGCATCTGGCTCTTGAGTCTTCATTGGTAAAATAAAACAGCTGTGATTTAGTTTGTTAAAAACAACATTTTGGCACTCCAACATGTGGAGAGAGTTAAGAATGAATAGTACCATAAGAGAAGACATTAGGTCCCTGTATAGTGCTACTTTAGATGGTTTGCAAATTGAAGCAGAAAATGAAAAACTAAATAACTTAACAAATTGGTTCAAAACAAATTTTGATTATTCAATTTTGGTATTTTGTGCTTTATTATTAATAGCCATAATGACTTTTTGCACCTGCTCAAAGGCTTTGTGGTTTAGAAGGAAAAATAGAAAGACATAAATAAAAATGAGAAAAGTACTCATACACAGACAGAGGAATTTAGATAAGCCTTAAAAAGACCTACATTTGGGAATAAGGAAAATATTCAGACACAGACAGGGGAATTAGCAAAGGCCTACCATGCTCCTACATGATGAAACTGAAAAGGGGCAGCCCAAAATTGTTAGAAAACCAAACTCACTTTATTAAGTTACTATATAACACAAACCAGGAGATGATAAGTACCCCCAAAGTTATGGAAGTGAAATGGAAAATTACAGACATATCATATTTGAAGAAATTTAAGGAAGTGATTGTTCCTTATAGTTTGTATTCCCCCTATGTTAAATAGATATTGAATTCATCGAGAACTCAGAACAGAATTATCCCCCAAGATGAGAAAGATTTGGCAACAGCAATATTGGAAGCTGGCCCTCAGTTATAATGGTGAACATGGTGGAAAGAAGAAGCTAAGGCTATAGAACAAAAATCAGTCCAGAGGTACTAATATTTGCCCAAGATCAGTTGGTAAATTATGCTGAGTTACAATGGCAGCATGAACTTGCTGATCACACCTTGATGCTATGTGGTTTAGCAGTTTCAAATGTTTAAGATAAGGTTGGATTTTCAGGAAAGAGGTCAGAGTCATTTACTAAAATTATACAAGGCCCAAAAGAAGCCTTCACTGACTTTTTCCAAAGATTGACTTCAGCTCTAAATAGAGTAATATCAGATTCAGGAGTCAGAAAAATACTGATTGAAATTTTGGCTTTTGAAAATGTTAATGTAGAATGCAAAAGGGTGATTAGACCATTAAAGGCAAGATCAGCACAATATAAAAATATGTTAGAGATAACACATTAGATATTGAATATTTCATCTCATGTTTACAATGCTAATCTGATAGGAGAATTAATTTTGAAAAGTCTTAATACAAATGAAAATGGCAGATGTTCAAATTGTGATATACAAGGTCATTTGAAAAGGGATCATACACAAGGCATTCCTAGAAAAAAAGTTATAAATCTGCAATAAAATTTTATAATTTTTAATAATAATTTTAAATGTTGCAAATTTATAATCTATAAATAATTCAAAAAGAAGGGCTCAGCCTTCTGGAGTATGCTGAAGGTATGGCAGAGAGTGCACTTGGACTAATGAATACAGATCAGTAAGCAGTAGGAAAGGTAATCCTATGCCACTGAGAAATATCTTAGGGGGCCTCCAGCTGGCCTCCATACCAAATTCAATTCAATCATTGCCTGTCAGTATAGCAGAAACTCATCCACAGAACAATTAAAAGATTTAATGCCTCTTGTTGAAAACAACAGTGACCTGGATGTAATCAAGGCCAGAGTAGTTTCAATAATTAGTACCAAAAGTTCAAGGGATACAACAAAACAAATATTTTGGCAAACTGCTGTAAATGATCAGAGACCTAAGCTAAGAATACAAATAAATGGCATTGAAGTTGAAGGTTTAGTAAACACAGGAATAGCTGTAACAATAATTTCACCAAAATCTTGTCATCCAGATTGGCCTCTTCAGGAAGTAAATATTCAGCTTCTAGGGGTTGGAATTTTATCTCAGGTAAAACAAAGTGCAAAATGGGTCTATTGTATAGGGCCAGAAGGAGAAGTAGGGAAATTAGTCATATGTACCTAATATATCCATGAATTTATGGGAAACAGATTTTTTTGTAGCAATGGAAAATGGATTAACATTCTTCCAGTCTTAGAAACACCCCATAAAATAAAGAATGTTTCAGATAAAAATACTAAAAGGTATTATCATAAACAGTTGCAGACTTTCCAATTTGTACCTGAAAAATACTATTGAAGTCAATCAACCTGTGTATTTTAAACATCTGTTGACCTCAGAATGGAGACTAGGATACATGTTACATTGAGGAAGAGGTTTCGTCTTTGGTTTCACAGGAGAAGAAAGTTTGTGGATACCATCAAAATCAATGAAGATTAGAATTGAACAGGAGAGATCTCCTGAATAAGGCGAGATAGTAGTTCATCAGTCAACTTGGCATTCAGTCCAAACTAACATAAAGACTAACAAATCCTTTCATTTGATCAGACATGAAGAAATAAAAGTAAAAATAATATTTTTGAATGATAATTTAACAAAAGCATATTTGCCTTATTGGCATGAAATGAAACATGGGTTTTCTTCAACTACATGTCTTAGTTTCATGTTAGAAAATTAGAATTTACCACATAGTCCAGACCATCTTGAACATCAACTTTTGAGTTTTCTTCTTAAATAAAAGTGATATTTTTGTTGTTTAGCATTAAAAACACACTTAATAGATTTAAAATGTTTTAAGTTAATTCAAAGGGTTACTGCAGCTCAAATTTCTTTTCTAAATCTCTAAGAGTTGGAGTGATTTAAAGCTAAGATAAAATATTTGAGCAGGGCAGTGGCAGTCCATGCCTTTATCCTAGCAGATACAGGCATATGTCTATAAGTTAGTTGTTTTCTGAATTCTAGAGTTACACTGAACAAGATCACCATCTTGTTCATATCTTCAATCCCAGCACTCGGGAGGCACAGGCCTTTAATCCCAACACTTTGGAGGCAGAGGGAGCCACATAGGAATGACACTAATTTAGTGTTAAAAGCCACTTGTGAAAGGCAGTGTGAAATTCAAAGTGAATGTCCTTTGTAATCTAAAATAAATACACTTAAATATTGAATATATATATATATCCACTAAGGTATATTTAGTTTCAAATGTCAAAAGAATTTATTTCAATTGAAAAATAATACTTTTTCTTTTGCAAAATAAAAATATTTTGCACTAGGAAATGTATAATCTACCAAAAAAGTATCCCTCCAGAGCTAGGGTTGGGGGAGGATTTTGTTTTTATCTTTCCAGGCAAATAAAAGTATCCAACCACAGAATCCAGAACCACTTGATAAATGAAACATTTGGAGAAAAAGGACAGATCATCAGAGGAAATATCTAAAGAAAAGATGTAAATTGGACAAATGGGATTGCCCAACTCCATCTAGTCTGTTCTGCCCTCTACAAATATAAGCGGCAAATGATCTTTATGTGTTCCCAGTTCAATTAAGAATTCAAGCTAGCTTTGTGGTTGGAGTGTGGCTCTCTCCTCCTATAAACCCATGCTTGTTAAAGGAAAATCCAAAATCTCTGTGTCATATCAGAAGAATCACTTGGTATGAGACAGAGGAAAACAAAATAAAAGGGACTATTCTATTACCACTAATTTCATAATCTTGTGATATTAATTTGACTCTGTAATACTTTTCTTAAGGTATAAATATTATCTAAATACCTATAAGATTATATGAACTTTCTGTCGTGACACTAGTAGTTATACAGAGTACTAACTAATTCTAGAAATAAGCTTCATCTAGCTTCCCATAAGGTTTTTCACATTTGAGTCTGAAGCAAGTAACTAGGAACAAAGTCTGTGTTCCTTGGATGTTCTTAATAGATTATGGTCCTCAAAACTTTCTGATACCTGGTGAATATGACATTTAAAATGTTTAGGTTTCCTATCATTCCTAACAGTAACTTTTACATTTCTGAGATGATGAGGCCCTGCAATGACAAATCCACTTGGTTTGTCGTAATGCTACCACTAGGTGAAACTGACCCATGCCTCTTCTGCTGCCTGGGTCTGCACAAACAGTGGATACCTTTGAGTTGACTGTTATGTTCTACCTAGCCAGGATTGACACTAAGCTGACAAACACCACCCCCAGGTCATCTACAGATTACAAACTGGTCAGGATATTCAAATTGTGGAGTTCACATGAGACAGACACAAACATTTTACTGAACTTTGAACTCAAAAGTACTTTAATCCTAAAACTGCCAAATACAACCAAGCTGGATATTGTGGAATGATTGGTAGAAATAGCTTCATTATTGGAAATAGTTTTAATTGTGAAAATCCTGCATTTTCACATAGAGACTGGACTGCAAGTGTTAGAACTAGCTTTCTTTCTTTCTTTTGTTTTTGTTTTTGTTTTGTTTTCAAGATGGTGTTTCTCTGTGCAATAGCCCTGGCTTTCTTTTCCTTTTCAATATCCTTCTTTCTTTTTTATGTAAGGGGGAGAAAAGTTGAAAAGAGAAATGAGAATATAGAAATAATAAAGGAATAGTAGAAAAACGAGTAGATTATTTAATCTACTTTGGTAGATCTTTGTATATTGATACAAAAATAAGGTTGTATTTTCCTTAAAACATACCATATATAAATTGTTTTTAAAGTATTGTACCTATGTAATTCTTACAAATGCAATGTCAAGTTCTAATCTTTTGAAAGCTAGTACAAACTGTTTAGGATAATTAAAAAATGCAAGTAAATAGTCAATCAAACTTGTGGTTTCATTAGTTACTAGTTTACTTAATCACAGGTGTCTTCTAAATTAATCAGATAGTAAATAGTTAGAGACAAGTAACTTTTGCCTATTCAGATATACTAGAAGTGATAGATAGTCTTCAAAACCTCAGAAATCTATAGAATATGGTATTTAAAGATGTTTTATTAATTTAAGAGTTTTTGGACAATGAGACATGTCAACTCCTGGAAACTTATGTCACCTCCATGCCAGTTCCTACTTCAAAGAAAATGATAAATATCAAAGAACCTCCTTATGGAATTTGCTTCAAATGTGGCAAGCTGCCACTGGGAAATAAATTGCCCTTCCTTCAACTGCTGACATTATGCTGTCCAAGCTGTGACTAAGCAGGAGAACGTCAGCTGCCAAATTCTCCCATGACAAGGTAGACAAGTCTTTCATAATTCCTTGTTCATAGAAATATCTGTCAGATCTTCTGTGCCTGTATGCTGAAGAGATGTATGCTCCAGTGTTCCAGAGGAATCTTGAGTGACTGTCCAGATGGCATCAGTCTCTATCATTTCTATAGTTTTGGAAGCTGCTTGATCTGCACTTCCTGTTTATTCAGATAATATTATCCTTCTCAGGTCTCTGATGGGGTTGAAGATGAGATAGTTATAGTTAAGTTTAAGCTTCTTAGGATTTAAGAAAATTGTTTTTAGGTCTAAAAAGATGTGTTTAGGTTGATAAATGCTAGTTATGATAGAAAGTGATTTGGATGCAGAAATTTGAACTCACCAAGATAGGATAGATAGTACTTTCTCCAATGTTGCTAAATACAAATGTACTGTACATTGTGAATCCAATTCTTACCAGATAGTATATAGTTTATTGATGTTAGAGATTCTTTTATTTAGACAAAAAGGGGAAAATGTTCCACATTTGATCACACTCTGTACCCTGAGATTGTGAACTGGAAAATTTGTTTCTTGTTGTGGTGAGACTCAACCCTAGCACACATCTTTAACTCATGATCTTTATGTAAACAAGAGCTAAATAAGGTCAACTGCCAGAGACCTGCCTTGACAGGGTCAAGGGTAACTGAGGTGGTGTGCATAACAGGATGCTAATTTCTCTTCAGACTTTTCTCTGAGTGTTTACAGCTTAAGTAGTCACACTAGAAAAATTTGGGTACTTTTATTCAAATAAAAGCCCTGCAGCTGCTAGCAGAAGCTCTATGGCTAATTAACTCTTTATGAGCCTGAAAGCAAAAGAGAAGGAAAATTTTGCACTCACACAGATTCAGTGGGTAAAAGGAGGGGAACTCCCACAAGCTTCATACATGCATATACACACATGTATAGACACATATAATCTGACATACATATAAACAAATAGAGAAATAATCAGATAGATGATGAAGAATATATACAAAAATGCATATATATATGTGTGTGTGTATATATATATATATATATATATATATACATACATATATAACTGGTAGATGGTAGATAGAGGAAGAACTCCAACCAACTAACCCATACATACAGAAAGATAATCTGACATATGGACAATATATATTTCAATTGGTGGATAAAACAGAGGAGCTTCAAGGCTATGTATTATTTGTCCATAGCTTAAAATTCTTATAAGCCAATGTTCTCCATGTCAGAAGAAAAATTAACTCCTGGTTATAAAAGCATTTATCACAGAAAAAGATAAAATGTAGTTACATCAGGATTATTGATTATCCTTGCTTAACTAAGCATTTCTTATCTGTGTATCCATTTCACAGGTTCATAGTGAGTTTAGGAAAGCATTATTTAATGCCAATGGTTAAAGTTAGCAGGGTTCAAGTGGCTATAGCAAGGTAATTGTTTGCACATCTATCCATTAAGTTTGCATTCTATATATTTTCCAGCTACCTATGAATTCATGAAGGTTTAGAGAATAATTTTTACTTATCTTTACTTATCTTAGGAAACCTGCTGACCTAGAGGAATGTTTACCTTTGGTCTGTAAATCTGTCTGAAGTTTAACTTCTACCTGGTGTAATTTATGTACTTGTCACAGAGCCTTTTATTACACCTTTAAACTTTCTATCAATACCTTAACTTCCTAATTTCCTAAAATTATTTGAACCACGAATTCTATAAAATCATTATGGGGAATTATGAATCATTAATTCATCAGCACAGCAGTATATCATCAGTAAAGATTTTATAGGAAATTTGCTCATTCGGAGTGGTAATTACCCAGGAAACAATAGGCAGTCTGGGCATTTCCACATCATGCCAGATTTTTGAGAAATACAGAAATAACAGCATAGAAAAAGAGCATATCAGCAGCAGGAAGCAATTATGGGGCATAATCTCTGAGAGCCTTGCTTAACTCAGATTAACACCCACTGCAGACCATGAAGAAAACTAGGTTGCCTTACAGGAAGCCCACATGCCTATTGAACCCTGCAACAAAAAATGTTTTATTTATCACACATATATTTATTAATATTTGACAATTACCTATGAAGTTCCTAAATCCTAAAACCCAAACCCTAATTCTAAAACTTATAATCTAACTACAAATGTCTTAATATCTTAAATACTCTAATATCTATAAAAACAAACACTTAACACTAACTTAAGTTTCTTAAAAGGATATTAATTCTCTCAGGTTAATTTTCTTGGTGTGGATTTGTATGGGTGGCTGGTTTCCAAAATGTCTTTCAATCTTAGTGTCTGTGAGTCTTATTCATCAGATCTTAAAGCCAGTTTATAAATTTAATCTGTTTTGACCATTGATGTGGTACAAACTTTTAATCAGCCAAGAATTGCCTCTGTGATCCTAGGGCCCAATTATTTACAAGATTAAAAGTTCCAAATCGCCTGCTCACTGTTCCGATGCTCTGGAGTCCAAGGGCTCCAATCCGGCATTCTGTCCATTCCAACTTTCTGGATATCCAGGGAAGTTCTGCCTTTATTTTCTCCATGAGTGTGGACTCCTGGTGGGACAGCACAAAATGATGATGAGCGTCAGAGCGTGGTCTCTCAGCATGTGTTGGTAGAGGAAGAGGAGGAAGAGGACTGGGCAGAGGCCACTTAAATCCCTTGTATTGTAATGTGTCCTAACAATCTTGGCCATGAATTCTGGCATTTTGTTGCCATAGTCCCCAGTGAGCTTTCCAAGGCACGCCTCCACAACAGTCCATCCTGTGGTTCCATGATCAATGTTATCATCTGCTCTTGGTGGGCTTTCAAGGCACACCCTTCAATGGTAATCTTATCTGGACAGAATTCCATCTGCCCATATCCATAATCCCTATGCTGATAAATGCTACACTAACTTCACTAGCCCTACATAATATCCTCCTTTCATACCTAATTTTAGGTATGAAAATTTTTCATACCCCCCTTAAATACTTAATTTTCCCTAATATACATGTGTCTACAATAAGAACAATCATATGAATTGTTTATGTGCAAAACATAAACAAAATAAACATAATTTTTATCTATGTATGTATATATAGAGAGTAATGTTTATATCTTTTGACTATCAAAGTACAATAAGGCAAGATATAAGCAAAGTTAGTTTGAATTTCTACCAATAATACAAACTAATATATACAAAATATCCTTAAATTTGACCTTAATTTTTATAAATATACAAAATAATACATGGAAAATAATTTTAAATCTTATCAATAAAGAAAATATGATTATTTTTTTAAAATCTTAAATTTATTAAATAATCTTAATTATTTTCAATGATATGAAAAGATCCCTGACTCCTCCCTTTTCCCTTACCCAGTATCAATCCTTTCTTACATCCATTCGCCATATCCATTAATCCTAGATGATGACAAATAATCACAACATATAACATAACAAAATGAGCAAACAAACAAAAAATTTTTTTTATCCAAACTTTAGGGATAAGAGGTGAAAATAGCAACCTACAGATTGGGAAAAGATCTTCACCAATGCCACATCTGACAGAGGGCTAATATCCAAAATTTACAAAGAACTCAAGAAATTAAATGCCAAAAAAAACAAGCAGAGCTACCCCAAAAATTCACAAAGGAGGAATCCCTAATGACTGAGAGACACTTGAAGAAATGCTTATCTACCTTAATCATCAGAGAAATGTAACTCAAGATGACTCTGAGATTCCCTCTCACACCTGTCAGAATGGCTAAAATAAAAAACTCAAATGACAGCACATGGTGGCGAGGTTGTGAAGAAAGGGGAACACTCCTCCATTGCTGATGGAGAGCAAGCTTATACAACCACTATGGAAATCAGTCTGACAATATCTTAGAAACTTTGGAATAGCTCTACCTCAAGACCAAGCTATACCACTTCTGGGTATACATCCAAATGATTCCTAACTGAATCACAAGGAAGTTTCCTCATCTATGTTCATAGCAGCCTTATTTGTAATAGCTAGAAACTGGAAACAACCCAGATGTCCTTCATCTGAGGAATGGATAAAAAACTGTGGTATGTCTACACAGTGGAATAATACACAGCCATCAGAAACAACGAAATCATGCAATTTGCAGCCAAATGGATGGAACTAGAGAAGCTTATCCTGAGTGAGCTAACCCAGACTCACAAGGGTGCACATGGCATCTATTCACTTATAATCATATTTTATACATATAGTACCAGATAACTGTACTACAACCAATGCCCCAAAGGAAGCAGGAACATAGACTTTGCTACCTGTCAATGAGACTCTTTGCCCTAGTGGTGCTGCCTTGTAGGCCCCCAGTGTATGAGGAGGCTCTTGGCCCTCATAGGACTGCTGAACTAGGGTGAGGGACTGATATGTAGGGACACTCCACTCCAGAGGAGTGGGATGGAAAGGATAGGGGGTAGAGGGTGGGAGGATGGGACAGGGATGGGTGGAAAGAGGGTACTGTGATGGAGATGTAACCTGAAGTAATAAATAAGCATATATAAAAAAAGGTGAAAATATATTTTTGGGTACCCTTAAAAGACTGAAATAAAGGTCAGTTCCTGGGGAAGCTAGCTATAGCTTTGTTGTTCAATCTCTGTCTGATTCATCGTTTTGGGCCAGCCCTTAAAAATTGATTTGTATGAATATTTAGAAAAAAATAGTAATTGAAGCAGTCTGTTACGCTGGATCATTTTATCTATTTGTCTTGTCATTATTGTCATTCAGTCTTTGGTTCTGAAAATATTTTTTCTTTAAATTTAAGAGGGAGAAGGGTACATGTTAATTTTGTAAGTGCATTTGCAGCATAAACTCTAAGCTAAATGAAGGAATGAAATTTTATGAACATTAGACAGTTAATAAAATACTCTTATCAAGCAAACACATTCATGTCTCAGCTAATAGAAGTTTCTCTCTGGTCAGATCTAATCTTTATAAGTTTTGTTGGTAATGATATCTTTTCATTACCTGTAGATAAATATGCATAAACACAGCCCCATCTTAAAACTATTGCTGGTTTCCACTCTAAAGTCAAATATCCTTATAGTATATTGGTTGATTTTATTCTTCAGTTTTTTTTTTTTATAACCCAGTGTCTTTCAGCTGCAGTGGTACCCTTTTATCAGCATTCAAAAAATTAAAATTAGTAAAGCATTATGTAGTCTGTGTCTGGGATTCCTTAATTCCCCCTTTTGTTTAATAAGCATCTCCTTTAAGGTACTATTAGCCCTTTCTACAATTGCTTGTCCTATATGGTTGTGAGGTCTACCAGTAATATGCTTTATATTGTAATATGTAAAGAATTGCTTCATTTTATTAGATACATGTACAGAAGCATTATCAGTCTTAATTTGTACAGGTTTATCCATAAATGTCATTAATTCTAATAAATGTGTAATAATCCAACCAGCTTTTTCTGAACTTAGAGCAGTTACCCATTGAACACCTGAATATGTATCAATGGTATGATGTACATACCTTTGTTTACCAAATTCTGTAAAATGAAACACATCCATTTGCCAAATTTCATTCTTTTTAGTACCTCTAGGGTTGCTATCAGCAGGTAATGGATTTTGGTTATAGAAAGAACATGTAGGACATTTTTTAATTATTTCTTTCACTTGCTGCCCAGTGATAGAGAATTTCCTCTTTAAATCTGAGCTGTTAATATGATGTTTCTCATGAAAATTTGAGGCATCTAACACATTTCTTATTAGTAATTAGTCAATCTCTTCATCATCTTGTGCCAATGGACTTGGCAAACCTGTATGAGACAGAATATGAATAATATATAATGGGTTATTTCTGCTTCTGATGACCTGTTACAATCGAATAAATAATGAGGTTTTAATTATGAGTTACCAGGAATAAATTCAGCAGTTTCTATATTTAATGCAACTCTTTTTGCATATAGAGAATCAGTAAGTATATTAAGAGGCTCAGAAAACTCTAATAATACCATAAGGATTGCATACAATTCTGTTATTTGGACTGAGGTAAATGGGCTTTTGATTGCCTTATTGATTTTATCTCTCTTATAACCACCATTACCTGTTTGTTTGCATCAGTATAGAAAGTTAGTGCACCAGGAATTGATGTTCCCTTTACAATGAGGAAGAATCCAGTTAGTTCTTTTTATAAATTGTATATGATTGTTTTTTGGAAATTTGTTATTACTTTCTCCCAAATAGTTACTGCAAGCTCTTTTCCAATCATCATTGATTACCCACAATGATATAATTTCAGCATTAGTAAGAGGCACTACTATTTAGGCCGGGTCCATTCCTTACAGTTTATGTAGTCTTATTCTACCTTTTACAATTCATTCAGTTATCTTTTCTATGTATGTTTTTAGTTTTTTACTTTGTTTATGTGGTAAGAAAATCCATTCCATAATACTATCTTCCTGTTGCATAGTGAGTCCGGAAGGAGAATGAGTTGATGGTAAAATAACCAAAATGTAATTAAGTCTGGATATAATTGTATCCAACCAATTTTTTTACCTGAGATGCTAAACTTCCAAAATCCCTCTGCTGCTAGACACTATGCTAAATTCACTAACCCTACCACAAAACTCCCTTTTCTGTATGGCTCCTGACAGTCAAACATGAGTCAAAAAGCAGAGCAAGCAATCAGTGACAGGGAGTGAATATAAGCAAAGGAGACAGGGACACTGAGCTGGAGGATATTTAACACAGCATGGAGAAGGGCTTTTACCTTCTGGGACAATGGCAGAACAGGAAGGTTAGCTGAGTGGTTTTTCTTCCTCTCTGAGCTAGCAGGGTTTTATGCCAGCATCTGGCTCTTGAGTCTTCACTGATAAAATACAAACAATGGAGATTTTGTTTTGAAAACAGCATCAACCAGTCCTTCAAAGGGGTGTTTTTTTTTTTTTGTCTGTGACTAGGGTTTTTGTTAGTCTATTGTTCTAGTAGGGAGATTAGTCATTCCAAGTACCTTGCGTTAGTACCCTATGCCCATAAATGAATACATGTGCGCGTACACACACACACACACACACACACACACACACACACACACACACATACCACAGAATAACAGAGAGAGAGAAATAAAGACAGAGGCAGAGAGAGTGAGAAAACTAACTAGATTCCTTGGGCTGATAAGGCCATGGACTTTAGAAGATAATCAAATATCACCACTTTGCTGTACTAGTATAAGCCTTTACTTCATTCTAAACCTTATTCTTATAACCACAAATAAATGTAGCCACCACCCATCAAAGAAGTTTCATCTTACAGAAAATGAAAACCATTAGAGGAAAAAAATAGACACAATCAACAGATGACAGGGACCACAGCCCAAATGGATGAATCTATAAAATGGATGAATCTGTATTGTAGATCCTGCATTAGTGGCTCAGGCTACATTGTGGAAGAGTGGACAAAAAAGCTCATGGAACAATAGACCATGCAGTATAGTCTCTAGCAGAAGTGACTGCATAAAAAAGACCAAAACAATGCCAATACCAGTGATTCTCTTAAAATGATTGAGGCATAATAACATGGAGATCACCTACAGGTAATTATTGACTATAGGAAAAGTAGATTTAGCCCTTTCAAGAGAGAACACGTGTTAATGGGTTGTCATTTGTACAGTGGTCAGCCTCAAAAACACATACACAAACAAGAAAAACAACTCAGATCTATCTATCATCTATCTATCTATCTATCTATCTATTGAATATCTATCTATCTATCCAAATATTTAGATATCTATACATAGATAGATAGATATACATAGATGTATGTTGATATATACATATAACAAAATAATCAAAAAGAGGCTATCAACTTGAGAGTGTGGTATTTTGGAAGAGGAAGATAACTAGGAGAATTTGGAGAGATTGAGAGGAAAGGGAATTGTCTCATCATATTTCAATCTAAATGTTTAGAAGTGGAATAAGTAATAATACACAATAATAAAATCATAAGCCAGGGATTATTTCTTTCTGAAAATTTACATTTAATGGTTTAGAACCATAGTCACCTGAAACCCTGAAAGTTAACTTGTGAAATTACAATTAAACTGTAAAAGTAAAATATTCCAGAAGTACTTACTGTAACTAACAGTATGCTAGACCAGACATGGAGGTAAGTGCTGAATGTCTGCTAACAGGGATCAAAAGAGTCCAGAACATTTGTTCCTATATCTGAAAAATTCCAACTAGAGCCAATCACAAAATAATAATTAGCCACTATAGTTTTGAACATCTGGGAACTTTAATTGTACTTTCACAAGTTAACTTGATCTTCGACCTTACATTTGTTAAAACACTAAACTCTGCTTATTCTATCTAAATTTCTAAAATACTCAACTGTTGTCTTTGTTATTAGGAAAAATTTTTCTGTATTTTATGTATCCTAACATAAATATAAATGTAAATTTTGTTAGTAATAGCAGCATATAAGCTGATATATAAAATAAGTCATTACTTAGGAGATGATAAGATATACATTAATTAAAGTCTAATAATGTTTATATAACTGAATATTTTAAATCACACTGTGAAAATAAAGAATGGAGAAAAACAGAGAGTAGAAAAGATAGAGGCAGAGAAACCAAGAAAAGAGATTTCAATTTTAAGAGAAATGCTGAAATAATACAAGGAAAATTTAAAAATTCCATAGCAGACCTCAGGTCACTGCCTCCCACAGCCATGCCAAATGTATCCATGAAGGCAGGTGTTTACATATATATGGTGCCATAGCATGATAAAGGTTAATATCAGGAGTAGGAATAACTTCATTGAAAACGGTATATTTTAGAAAAATGGAAGATCATTCCACTAGTAATGTTAAATGGAGAATTAAGGCAATGAACCAAATAATTAATGTAAAACAAGCCCTAAGTTTCTGAGGAAATCTGAGGTTTAAATCATCATAAATTAATGTCTATATACATCAAATTAATAGTGCAATTACTTAGCACAGAGTTTAAATATGATATATAACTTTAAACCAATCTCATTTCTGTAGAAAGACACTCACTGATTTACTGATTTTAGAGCATTTTCCCTCAAAACCATAATGATAATGATTAAAACTAGTTATGATATGCAAAGAGGATAGAACTTTATTTTCAGTCTATACTAAGTAGAATCTAATTTATATTTTAAAATGTGGATATTGTGTCACACAAATGCTGACATTTTAGCAAAATGAGACACTGAAAAAGAAAAATGTATCCACCTGAAGCATCTAAAATATATTATTGAGAAATATAGCATCATGAGTCTTCATTTTGTTATTATTTTTTACCATCATTTGAAAAGTGATGCTAGGTATAGTCATAGGATAACATGTTGATCTCTGCCATATTAGTGCACATGTAAGTGATATCTTTATCAGCTGTTGCCTTTCTTTGATTTAGTATCTTTCATTACTTCCTCCATTCTCCCTCATTCTTTCATTTTTTCCTTCTCTCCTCTCTGTTATTCCACAATTTTTCTTCATACCCTTATCTTTTTCCATAGAAATATATATGTATCTGTCATATCCTGCTTTTTTTTCCCAATCTGGGATAAATAGGGAAAATAGGAAATAATAATGAAAAGAAGAAACACTCTCTAAAACTGAAATAGAATCTTGGAACTTTTCTTCTTAAGACCAAATAATACCACATTAATGTGTTGTAAAAAGAAATTTAATATTTTAAATAACATATGTGATATCACTATGAAATATTGATATGCAGTAATACTTGTCTTAAAAATTGATTATGACATTTTTCAAATAAAATTATATATAAACATTTATATATGTGCTATAGTTTCAAGTTCTTTTCTAACATTACTGTCACACCTCTTATATTGACATTTGGAATGTCTATTTTACGTGTGGCTGCTGGACTGGGAACTTTGTGGAAGTCCTTTTGTCATTATTCTCTACTTTGTAAAAAAAACATCACATTAATTATCACAACGTTAAAGCATATTTATAGCTGGTGAGGGCCAACTACAAGAAGAGCATTGCATCCATTAAAGTACTGGTAGAGGGATGCCATTAGAAATAACAGTAATATTTTAATGTGACTTCTTTAAATTCATATATTGAAGACAATATCTTTCAATAGATATATGATTTTATTTATCTGATCTTTCTCTTAATAATTGGTATAGGAAATTTTACTCAATAAAATTACATAATTATGATGTTTGCCCTTAAACCAGTGAAATTTGTATGCATATCCATATGTTGTAGAATTTCTGGGCTAAAAGAGAAATTACATTAAAGTGGTAAATATTTAACTAGATATTTTCTTGAAATATAACCACATTTCAACATACTTATCTTTCCAAAATTGATTCTAATACTAGGAACACTTAAATGTGATTGAAATACACTAAAATATGTCTCAGCTGAACCATTTTGCAGTGGTTCCCAAACACAATATTTTTTAACCTAGAGTTATATTTAAAAAATAAATAAAATATGAGAGGAAAGTACATATAATTTTAAAATGTGATTAGATATTATTATTCACATGCAATGAATATATTAAGGATGCATCCTAGAAAATAAATATAAAGATTATGCTTTTTTGTAATAGTTAGATAAAATTCAGAAGTAGCCTACATTGTAAACTAAGGAAGAACTATGGATTTCTTGGTTAAGGAATTGGGAGGTATGAACAAAATATAAATTGTGTGCTCTATTTGGTTAGAAGTTAATAAATCTCAAGGGAAAAACATCAATCAATCAATCAAAACAAACAAACACTGAAAACCAAACTGGAGATTCAATAATGATTGGAGAGTCTAAATAAAGATTAAGATGGGCAGTCTGTTCCTGTAATGCTAGCATTCAGTAGCCAGAAAAAGGAGAGTTGGCATGAGTTTGAGGCCTAACTGGGCTAGAATGTGAGAACCAAAGATCATTGTCTCATATAGCACAGAGAGATTGTAGTAGCAAGTGGGTCAGGGAGTTTGTATCTACTAGGAATGTCAGAAGCTACATCCATAAAATCTCACCAGCATAACTGCCTAAGCATGAGATGAACAAAGACACCAACAATAGATACACTAAACTGAATATTGAAAAGTTAATGAGGCTTCAGCCCAATGGAAAGACAGATAAGAAATGCTCAGAGCGGGAGAAATAATATTTCCTAAAAAAGAGTACATCAACTAGCTATTCAATACCAAATGGTCAACCTTGAAAAAATACATACAAGTAACATCATATTGACTGAGCAAGTTATATTTATGTGTTGAGGACTATAGAAGTATACACATACATATGGAAATGTATTCAACAACAATTAATTAAAATGAGGCTATTAATTGTAGAAAGAACAAGGAGATGTATATGAAAGGTATTTGAAGGAGGAAAAAAGAAGGTAGAAATGATGTAATTATATTAAAATCTCAAAAAATAAATAATCACAAAAATTAAATTATTTATAAAAAGGAAAAAGGCATAAGAGAAATGAAGGAAGGAAAAAAGAAAGAAAGATAGATAGATAAGAGAGGTGGGAGAGAAAGAAAAATATAAGAGATTCCTTTGAAAACTATGCTTGAATTTACAATAAATTTTGTATATTTACCTGAGATGTCCATTCTTAAACCAAGTATTTTTCATGTATTTTATTTTAAAATAAATTAATATAGTGGGTATAATTTAATAGGAAGACAAAGGATTTGTGAACCTGAAAAGAGTGACTCTTGTAAGCTCATGCCAAGAAAGTCAGTCCCAGATATCATTGAGTATGGCTTCCATAAAGAATGCTGTTGTCATAGAGGAACAATGGTGGTCTGCTCTACTATCTAAAAGCAACCAATATTGTTATCTCATACTTATCAGAAAGGTAAGGTTGGGGAAGTGTCTCACATCTCTCTGTATATATTAGCAATGGAGGAGCTGGTAAATTCTTAGATGTCCACCTTGAAATCAAACAGAAACAACCATTCCTCTTATTCACACTAGATAGTAACTGTTATCTTGATCTGCCTTAACCAGGAAACTTCTCACAAAAAGTAAAATGGATGTGGTGGGATTGGTGTGTTACCAACAGAGGTAGTTATCTCTGAGAGAGGTGCAGAAAGGAGGATGAGGAAGCTAGACATATAAGGAATAAGGGAAATGAAGGAAGAGAGAGACACAGAGAGAGGCACAGAGAGAGACAGGCCCTCTCTTCCATGAAATGCAAAATTAGGCATACTTCTTTATCTCCATTGGAATTAATATATAATCCTGTCTTACTTATTGTTTGTTGTTTTTGCAGAAAGCACTTTAGGCAAGTGATATTGAAGCTCTCTATCCCATAGTAAAAGAAGGAGCAATTCCAACAACCTGGCATCTATTATAACCAGAGTTGCAAGCCCAGATACCATTCATCCAGAAACAGACCACCAATGCCATGAAGTTCTCTGTCTAACCTCTGTGTCATAAAAGATAGGTTATGGGTTCAAATTCCTGAAAAGAGTGGCAAATAAATATTAAGAAGATACATAAATTCATACAGCTAGAGATGAGAACAGGGTTCTATTTGGTAGGATCAACATTTAAATGGGAACATTTTCCTATAAGGCCAGAAGGAAGATGCAGGATGCTAGCAGGTGTTCTGAGTGAAGCATTAAGAACAAATCAGACATGAATAGTTTTACAAGAAATTAGAATGAAATTGGAAGCAGAGTATTTGTGCTTTGTAGAAACTACAATATAAATGCAGCCAAATCATTGTATACAGAGTTTAATGAAGTTCACATATTTTCAAATGTATTTTTAAAGTACAGACAATATAACCAAAAGTGATTTTACATGTTAAAATGCCAGTAAGTCATACCATAACTAAGAAGAGTCAATAGGTAAACATAGTGTTTTATTCATATATTACTGTGTACATGTGCTTATGTTTGTCCAATTTGAACTAGAGAATCTGTTAGTGTCCTCTTTCCTGGACAAAGCTGATCTCTTCTCTCTCAGCAGCCATCCATTGCCTGTAGCTCTTCATCCAAGGTCAGAACCTCATGAAATGTTTCCTGTCTATATAGGCATGTAAACAGGTGTTGCCATTAAGCAGGTCTTGGTTTGGTTATTACACTGTTGAGATTTCATGGTTTCAATTTTGTAATATCTGGTAATATCTTAAAAACACAACCTAGTAGCAGGCATACTGGCTATCTCACTATTTTAATGATTTTGCTCCACTTTAAGATTTTCCCTCAGCCTTAGTTGCTGAAATTGCGTTGTGAATGTTTAGAATGGTTTAGGCATGCCATACTGACTTTTTTTTTTTGTTAACTGGATGTTGATTGTGTTGTAATATAACTATGGGATGAATTGTCTATAACCAGAATATGATTAGCTTCTCAGAGATTTTGAGATTAAATTTTTAACAATCATTGATCTTTGAACTGTAGAGCATTTGAGAACAGTTTTGGAGATTGAATAATCACAATTTATGTTATTAAGATCGGCATGCACTTTTGGAGAATAGAAATAGAGAATTATGGGATTTGATACGTACTATTTCTCGAAATGCTTATATGTTTATGGTTTGATCCCTGGTAGGTGGGTTAAATCATTGGGATATAGATCTAGCTAGGGCTTTAGCCACTAGCCCTTAAACTATTCAATGTGAAAAAAAATCTCTTGGTGGATTCATAATTCTGTGTCATTTGAAGAAGCAGAGATGATTTGGAGATGGTTGTGAGCTAAAGAAAGTCATATTTTGTTCTTAATTTTCCACATGGCATGAGTTGAGCTTTTCTACTGTGTCTTCTTCAACAACCTTTATTTTCATCATCATCCAGAAATAAGAGAGTAAGCCTGCATGAACTGAAGTCTGTGAGGCAAAACAGACCTTTCCTGCATTAGGTTGTTTTTTCTCAAATATTTGCCACTGTGATGAAAAACCTACTAAGGTATCCTCCTCCAAAATAATTATCACATGCCAAAATACTTTACTTTGGTAATTTAAAGACAATAAATTCTTTAAATCTCAGTGAATAGTAACCTATTTCCTGACAAGAACAATAATTTGAATAAAAATAGATTTAACACTTCCCATGAAAAAAATACAACAAAAACTAGTACTATAATGTTTTCATGTTCTGGCAGTAAATAACTGTCAATCTAAAACTTAATACATATAAAAATATAGTTCATATTTAAGAAACAATTCAAATCATTCTCAGATTTTGGGAAAAGATTATCATTTGTTACTAGTGATATATTTTAAATTAAAGCAATATGAATCTCTAATAAGAAAAGAAATTATTATAAACTGGATTTAGCATTTAAGAAAAAAGTAAAGCAACATAAGAATAAGTACAAATGGATGGCATTACAATATAGTTTTGATTTGTCAGCATATATGTCTGTGTACAATTTATTTTCCTGTATCTGGTGAGGAAATAAGAGACCATCATGTGCTCAGCGAATGGAGTTATACATGATTGGAAGTCTCAGGATACCTACTGGAAGTCAGACTGGGGTGCTCTGCAGAA
This sequence comes from Lophiomys imhausi, assembly GCA_907164525.1. Classification (NCBI taxonomy): domain Eukaryota; kingdom Metazoa; phylum Chordata; class Mammalia; order Rodentia; family Muridae; genus Lophiomys; species Lophiomys imhausi. The sequence continues at coordinate 4,689,199 of CAJQZJ010032173.1, read as the reverse complement.
AACAGCAAGTGCTCTTACCACTGAATCATCTCTGCAGACTTGTTTCCTTCATGAATTGTTACATTTGATGTTTAAAGTAAATTAACCAAACCATAAATGATGTTCTGTGCATAGAGAAAAATAGAAAATTACAATTAAAAAATGGGAAGATGCAGTTCTTTGTTTTGATTGGTGTGAGTTTCATGTAGATAAATATTTGATAAAAGTCAAAGAATTACATGAATATGTATGCCATATACTACATGCATACTTAATAGCTAAATATTGCTAGAGTTTTAGGAGAGAAAGGTTTCAGCTCCAGGAGTACTGATAAACTCTTCCATGAATATCAATCTCCCAGTAAAAGAGAGAAATATTGGCCATATCAGGAAGAGTAGGTGAAGTTCCGTCATTCAGACCTACTTTTGAGTGGCTGACAGGACACATATTTAAGAGATTATGTAAGAAGGAACAAAAGTGAGAGCTTGGTTAATGTTTTTAAAAGGAGTTGGAAATTTTTATCAGGCTGTAGTCTAGCTGATCTTTGTCTCAGAACAAGATCTGACAGGAAATCTGACATGATCACTGTTTTCAATAGAGAGCTAAGTCAGCTCCCTTAAATATGATAAGTGTTGCTTAAAGGGGGAAACTCAATTTCTTTCTTTTTTTTTTCCTTCTTGTTTTTTAATTTATTGCTTCAAGATACATCTCCATCACAGTGCCCTCATTACACCCCTTCTGGTTCCATCCTACCACCCTCTTTTCCCTCTCCCACCCTTCCCACTCTTCTGATGTGAAGTATCCCTACATATCAGCCCCTTTTAGCTCAATAGTCATATGTGGGCTAAGAGCTTCCTCTTGCACTGGGGGCCAACATGGTAGCACTCCTAAGGCAAATTGTCCCCTTAATAGGTAACAAAGTCTATGTTCCTGACTCTTTTTGGTGTATTGGTTGTAGGATAGTTATCCTGTACTATATGGATAAAGTCCAATTATAAGTGAGTAGATGCCATGTGCATCCTTCTGAATCTGGGTTAGCTCACTCAGGATGAGCTTTTTTAGTTCCATCCATTTGGCTGTGAGCTGCATGATTTCCTTGTTTCTGATAGCTAAGCAATATTCCATTGTATAAATGTACTACAGTTTTTGTGTTGGTTAAGGGACATCTAGTTGTTTCCAGCTTCTAGCTATTACAAATAAGGCTGCTATGAACATGGATGAGTATATGTCCTTGTGGTTTGGTGAGGAATCGTTTGGGTGGATACCCAGAACTGGTATGGCTGGTTCTTGAGGTAGGGATATTCCAAGTTTTCTAAGGTATTGTCAGACTCAATTTCTATCATGGAGTAATTGTTTTCTTTTTCAAGGGGGCATGCTCATCATGGGTAATCTGCCCTATAAGGTTTAGCTTTGCTTAGAAATAATTTCAGTCCCTATAATTTTAGTTCCTTTCTATGCAGACATTTATCAATTAACCTGAACAATACTGAATAACTGAAGCAGATAGCAATATAAGAAGATAAAAAAAGTTAGAGAGAGAGGATATATTTAGAGATTAAATATAATTAGTTAATAGAGGGAGTCAGTCCTGCTTCAGTATGAATAACCACACTGAATATGCCAAACTCTCTAAAGTACTTATAAGATTGTTTTCACTGAAAGATGGGATATCAGTAATAGGCAAAGGGTACAGTTAGGATAAAAAAAAAGTTCCTCATTGTATATTTGTCTGGATCTTATAAATTTTCTAACAATCAATAATTAAATATATTATAATTTAAACAATATTCATATGATTTATAACACTTATAGCTAAATAAATGCTGGGATAATGGGGGAAAGACACTACATAATGAACATTTTGATGAATCATCAACCATTTCTCCAAATAAATAGCTTTCCAGGTACACATAGTTAGTCTGAGGAGATTTGTTTGCATATAAATTACTTACTGTGAAAGCATGAAGACCTCAGTTTGTATCTCAGATCAACTTGTAAAATTCACATTGTAGAACGTGCCTATTACTCTAACACTGGAAGATGGGGCAAGCTGAATCCTAAGAAATGCTGGCTAAGCTGTCCTTCCAAACCTGTAAGCTCAAAATTCAATGAGAGACCTTACCTGGAAAAATAAGATGTATAGTAATAGAGAAGAAAACTGATATTGACTTCCAGCCTCTGTGCATGTATGCATGAATAGGTACTTTTCTAGGCAGGATTATAAGTTATTTAGTAATTATAAAAACAATATTCTTCATTTTTATATTTTCATAAAAGAATACAACTTACCCTCATTCTCTTTTAGATTCTCCAGTCTTCTATTTATTCCTATAGCCATCTATTTCTTGAAAAAAAAATCTTAATTCTACTGTCATAGATTTTTCCTTTAAAATACAAATATTGCATGTTTCTTTTCTTTTATGTGGAAAGTGAAAACATGCAATATTTGTATTTCTTAGCCTGACGTATTTTACCATCATGGTAACTTTCAGTCCTACTTATATTTATATAAATTATATAATTTCTTTCTTCATTATATCTAACTGGAACTCCTTGATTATATATCTCACATAATCTATAGCCATTCATCTACTGATGAATACTTAGGCTGAATGTTAACATTTGTGTAATTGAATTTTATTACAGTGTTGTAGTAAAAAAACATATTGGCATCCAGAAATATAAATTCAGAAAACAATGCACAAAATCATAGAATATAGTAGAAAATTACATACCAGAGTTTTTCAGTGATCTGAACAATGAAGAACAACAATGAGAAAAATTAATGGATATACATTATAAATAATATCATAAAACTTACCAAATAAAATGATTCCAATTTCGTGAGGTAGAATTCATTAATCTAATGAAGTTCAAATGTCAGGGCATCAAATTCCATGAGATTTTTTTGAAGTAACATAGATAACTATTTCTGTTTTTCATAGCTTCATTACTTTTTATTTTACATAAACTCATACATGTATAATGAAATATTGCCATATCTATTCCCCATTTCCTGTCTCCAACTGACCTCATATTGAGTCAGTCATGCTCCCAAATTAATGTCTTTTTAAAACTTTCTTTGTTCTTGAGAGTAGCTTTTTTTTATTATTTGAGAATTCCATACAGCACATGATGTGTTTTAATCAGATCTACCACCATCTCCCACTTAAATTCTATCTTTATTCTCTTACTACTTTTGTCTCTCAACATCATGTTCATACTTTTCTTTAAAGCTACTGACTATGCTTAATGCTGCCACATCTACCTTGGCAAAAGCAAGCTTTTAGGGACTCTGGAGTACTATACATGAGAAAATTTTGCTTTGTCTTCTTGGATCTTTTTCTAGCTTATTATGTGTAATTCTTATGTGTTTAGATCAGCTGCTGTGAACTGAAATGCCCAGTGACACTTTGAAGCCCAGTAATTGCATTTTGCAGAAGATATCCAAGACTGTTGGCTCTCAATCTTTCTTACACTTATTCCATATTGATTCCCAAGACTTGGAGAAAAGTCAGTAATATAAATATATCATGTATAATGGAGTACTCCACAGTCTCTTAAAATCTGCATGTCTTCTGCTTTGTGAATACCTGTATTACTCTACTATAAGAAAAGCATCTTGGAAGGTCACAACCAACAAGGGACAATGGACATTCTCATGTCTGGTATTGGTGTTTTTGTTAGATGTTATTTGGTTGTTAGAGGGAGCTTTCTCCCAGATCACATTTGAGGCTCTTAGATACAAATCTTCATACATGAATGCATTTCACAGAGTAACTACAGAAAGCATGAAATTAAAAGAGGACAGTTTCTGGAGGGACAAGAGTAAAATAACAGTAAACCCATAAGGAATCAAATTACTATCTAAAAATAAGTTATACTTTTCATATTTTTTTAGAAATACATATATAGTTAAATATATGTATATATGATTATATATATGTGGATGCATATTAAACCATATATGTGTATATATATATATATATAATATATATATATATATTTACCTGTGTGTGTGTATGTGTGTGTGTGAATGAATGTTAAAAGTTCACTATACCTAGAGAACTGAAAGTCTGAGATGACAATGGATCAGTCTACTAAAATAGTCTTAGATCCCATCTATAGTTAGAACATATATATTCAGAGAGAGAGAGAGATAGAGAGTTAGATTACATTATTATAGTTAGATTATAAAAGGTGATGAAGTGTCTTACTGACAGGAAAAGTCTATGTCCATGTTCCCTTTGGTGCATTGGTTGTAGTATAGTTTTCCTGTACTATATGGCTAAAATCCAACTATAGGTGAATAGATGTCATGTGCATCCTTCTGAGTCTGACTTAACTCGCTCAGGATGAGCTTCTCTAGTTCCAACCATTTGGCTGCAAATTGCATAATTTAATTGTTTCTGATAGCTGAGTAATATTCCATTGTATAGATGTACCACAATTTTTAATCCATTCTTCGGTTGAGGGACATCTGGGTTATTTTCAGTTTCTAGCTATTACAAATAAGGCTGCTATGAAAATAAATGACGAAACTTCCTTGTGATTTGGTTAGGAGTCATTTGGATGTATACCCAGAAGTGGTATGACTGGGTACGGAGGCAGATCTATTCCTAGTTTTCTAAGATATCGCCAGACTGACCTCCATAGTGGTTGCACAAGCCTGCACTCCCACCAGCACTGGAGGAGGGTTCCCCTTTCTCCACATCCTCGCCAGCATGTGCTGTCACTTTGCCCTAGTGGTGCTGCCTTGTATGCCCCCAGTGTATGAGGAGGCTCTTGGCCCTCTTATGACTGCTGAACTGGGTCAGGGGACTGTTATGTAGGGACACTCCACTCCAGAGGAGTGGGATGGAAGGGATAGGAGGTAGAGGGTGAGAGGGTGGGACTGGGAGGGGTGGAAAGAGGACACTATGATGGAGATGTAACCTGAAGTAATAAATAAATAAATAAATAAATAAATCTTTAAGAGAAATATTACACACTATGATAAAATAAATAAATAAAGAAACAAACAAACAAAGAAATAGAAGGCAATGAAATAAAGTCAGTCAGTCATTCCCAAATTTATGCTTACTCTTCTGGTCAAGCAAACAATTTTCTGTCTGTTAGTTTTGGTAATAATGTTCTTGTGCTTATTGCTTTCTTTCTGTAGATCAGGGGTTGCCCATAAACCAAGGTTAATATGGCTCATATCACTCCCCAGTCAATATTTGGATTATGGGGTTAATATGTTAACTTGCCACAGAGAAACCATTAATAAAATATATGCTTTGAGCTACTTAGAGTGTGTGTTTGCAGATTCCTTTCTACAAGGCAAAGCGCAAATTTACTCATATAATATGTAATATAAAGTGCCCCATCTGTCTACTCTTATGGCAGGTCTAAGTTCTTCAAAGATCAGTGCCATTTTAAAGGGAAGTGTCTGCAAAAATGCCAAGGGAAGCAATATGGCCAGTAAAACTTTGATCTTTGCTGCAGATGGCACAACTAAAGAAGCTTAGAACTCTTTTTAAGTAGTTAAAAAGCTAAAATCCAAGATTTACAAACTGATATAAATAATAAAAGAAAAAGCTTTAAATTGGACCAACTGCCTGATCATAAATGCAAAACAAGAAAATATAACGAAAGTTAAATAACCGGCAGTGATATTGAGTAAACATTGTTTCATTTCTAAAAATTAGACATCACCATATTAAGGAGATTTCAGTGTTACTGTTTTGCTCATGTGTACCTCGTACACACATTATAATCCACTGTTGTTTAAGAAACAAAAGCATCTTAACTTTTACTGAACTCTTACCAGTTTATATGGAATGCATAAAATATGACATCAAAGTCTTTATGTATGTGGGAAATACAATGTTATTACATATTGATAGTAAAAATTAAAAAAATAATTTTTGTTATAAATTATAATATCGTGTGTGTGTGTATTCAAATGCCCTACCTTCAACAGGCAATAGGCAAGGTATACATTACCTAATTTGAATGAGATGAACTATGGCATCCTATCAGGCAGCCACAGGCATTGGGTGATGCCAAAGAAGTGGTGTCTTCCATATAAAACATGACAGTGACAGTGAATGCATGGACTTAAAGGCTCAATCTAGACAAAGAGATAGCACAGAGAGGGAAGTTGAAACATGGATAAGGGGCTATTGGAAATTTATAGCTTCTGAGACAGGGAGAGTACAGGTATTTTAAATAATGTAGCCTCTGGTAAGAATGCCAGAAGACAGCCTCTTGAGAGATAGTCATAATGCAAAAATATATGAGCAGCATAATTTGGTGTTTATACTATATAATTATAAGAAAGAACTAGTAAAGACACAAAGCTGAGTGATATTGAAATGAGTTGGATCTGGGAATATTTTCGGGGTGTTGAATAAGCTCTTATTATATTTTGTGAAATGCTCAATGAAGTAATAAAAAATAGAACAGCACAGCCAGAAAATATATAAACTAAAAATTAAATCTTGTTGTTCTTTTATATATAAATGGAAATATTTACAAGATTATAAGCAAAGTATTTCTGTGAATTGATAGCATGTAAAATTAGTTTTGATTTTTTTAATGTCCAAAACCTTAAGTCTTTTACATCAATATTTACCAGATAGTTTCTTACTTGCTACGAAATGTAATATAAGCAGCTGAACAAAAGGCTGCAGGATGTACTGACTAGTGCTATAGAAACATTTAAAATTCAAAATTCCTATTAACTTTCCAATTTCAGTCCTCCAAATTGTGGCTTCTTTCATTCCATCTTATGATTGTGGATTTTGGTCTTCACATACACTCCCCATTAAATGTCAGATTTTAACATTTTTATCATGTGCAACACAGAAAAAGCAAGCACATTGCCTGATGATATAACACAGAATACATTCTATTAGCAAACTAGATGCCAATTAGATTAGACAATTCAAATCAGTGCTTGATGCAGACTATTGTCTAGTTTTGTCCACATTTTAATATATTATAGGTACATTTAAAAAGATTGTTTGTACATCATTTATGATGAAATGATGTTAGTATGAAATTCTGTTTATTTATAAATTCATCTGATGGTCCATAACTAAATTTCAAAATTTACCATAAAATATATAATATATTTTCATGGGTGATCTGTTCCAAACAGTTAGCTTTTACTTTTATACTTTTATATGTGTTTGTGTGTGTGTGTGAGTGTGTGTGTGTGTGTGTGTGTGTGTGTGTGTGTGTGGATGGGTGTGTATATATAATTGCTTATAGGAAAGGCTATATGTAAAATCACAGACAATACCTCCATCATAGCATGATCTTTAGGAATTTATAGAGAGAAAATAAAACATCTCTGGCAAATATTAGTGTAATTTTCTTTTTGCAATGTAGTTCAAACATGATAGATGTTATGTAATGACTAAGAAATGATGATTAGTTCCTTAATTCAGTAAGAATATGGTCTTATTCTTTTGATATTTTGAACTTGTAATTTCATAAAATAAAAATGTTTTGTAATTATTGCATGTTTTCATTCTTCAGATGGAATGCATATACTTTCTGTGAAATTCTCATGATCTAACATTATACACAGTTCATTTGACAAACACAACATCTATCTGTTTGAGGTAGGGTCTGTTGTTTGACCTGTGTATGCCAGGATAACTTCTTCTAGGACTTCCATGGATTCTTCTGCGTCCTCTTCTCATCTCACTACAAAAGTGGTTAGATTCCAGATGCCTGTCCCAGTATCCTGTTTTCAGTGGGCTCCTGTGGTACAAACAAGCCCTCATGTTCATAAGAAGCATTGACTAAATCTGCTACCCATGTCTATAAAACAATTGTAAAATGATTTAATGTAAATTAAAGTAAACCTTAAAAAATTCCCTATTCAGCATAAACACAGATGGGACAATAAGTAATCAGAAATACATGTCATAGTCTTTTACTTCCTATTACCCAAAAATAATGATATTATGACTTTATTAATGAGTACAGAGATATGCATGTGTGTGAATTGTTGTTGAAGTTATTTTTAAGTAAGTTCAATTTGTCCAATATGAAATGCCACTGATGAATTTATTTGGGACTTATTCCACAATCCTTTTATTGTTCAATTAGTTGTAGGAGAATTTGTTACAACCAAAAGACTTGAAAATCTAAATCCACTTTCTAATATGTCTTCTGTCTAGATTGTGATGTAACTTTAATCTTACCATTTTAATCTTACTATGGTAAATTTAAATATAAGTTTGAATATTTAATTTTTTCTAAGGTATTCTAAGAGAGAATCAGGGCATACCCCATAAGATCATCTGCTTATGCTCTGCAAGAATTCAAGTTGTTAGAGTTTTTGGGGTTGTTGCTATATTACAAAATCATGGTATTTATATATTACATTTTCTATTGGTGTCTTAGTCAGAGTTTCTATTGTCGTGACAAAACACTACTGACTAAAAGCTACTCTGGAAAAAAAGGGTTAATTTGGTTTACATAGCCCAGCTCATAGTCTACTGAAAGAATCCAAGACAGAAAGAACTCCAGGGAGGAAGTGAAGTAGAAGTCATAGAGGAAGAGTGTTTATAGATTTGTTCCTCCTGGCTTGCTCATCGTACTTTCATATAAATCCCAGTGCTACCTGAGTGTACCAAGATATCCAACATCAATCATTAACCAAGAAAATGCCCCTACAGACAATTTGGTGGAGTCATTTTGAGATTTCTATACCCAATTAAATCTAGCCTCTGTCATGTTGATGAGGAAAAAATGGACAAGGAGAGATTATATATTGTAGTGACTAACAGATCCTTATTTTAATGATGACTAATACTGGAAGTTTGGATAAAATGCACCAAGACAGAGTTTCTTAGAAATAATATTTTAGCATATTACTAAAATATAGAGAGGAGATAGAATTTACAATATTTTATATTTTTACAAACAGCAAAAGACTCCATACACAGAGGTATTAAGATGGTAATATTATTTATCCTGATTAAATCTGTAATATTGTGTGCTAAAGTATCACATTGTCACATAGCGGTATATGATTGCTAAATGTTATTAAAAATTAAACAGTATTCAAGGAAACAGGGAGACAGGGATAAATCTTACATTATGAACTACATACAGTTCCCTTACTCACTACTTGTGCTCAATCACTAGCATGGTTTGGGGATCACTGTTGTTGGAAAAGCAAGTCTATTTTCACCCCTTCTATTGATTTTGGGATTTATTCTATATCTCAAAAGTACCACATGTTTAACAGCAGTGTTGGATATCCCATGGCCTAGAACCTCGACCATTATAATTTTTTTTGGGAAAAAAGAATTTATTTTATTGTGGCTGTTGATTTTTGAGATATATATACCTATTTAACTTAAAAATACCTCATCTATAATGTTATTTTTCTTCGATACTCATTATCCCATCATCAATTAGTTCTTCTTCTTTCCTCATCATGATCGATTCTTTTTCAGTAAGGAAGCTCCATTCTTTTTTGTCTGTCTGTTTGTTTGTTTATATATTTATTTATTACTTCAGGTTGCATCTCCATCACAGTGTCTTCTTTCCACCCATCCCAGTCCCGCCCTCCCAACTTCTACTCCCTATCCCTTCCACCCCACTCCTGTAGAGTGGAGTATCCCTACATAACAGTCTCCCACCACAGTTCAGCAGTCATATGAGAGACAAGAGCCTCCTCATACACTGGGGCCCTACAAGGCAGCACCACTAGGGCAAAGTGTCTCATTAACAGGGAACAAAGTCTATGTTTATGTTCACTTTGGTGTATGGGGTGTAGTATAGTTATCGTGTACTAAAATCCCATTATAAGTACATAGATGTCATGTTCATCCTTCTGAGTCTAGGTTAGCTCACTCAGGATGAGCTTCTCTAGTTCCAACCATTTGGCTGCAAATTCCATGATTTCTGATGGCTGAGTAGTATTCCATTGTGTAGATATACCACCGTTTGTTTGTTTTTCTTTTTCAATTCCTCGGTTGAGGGGGATGTGGGTTGTTTCCTGTTTCTAGCTAATACGAATAAGCCTGCTATGAACATAAATGAGGAAACTTCCTTGTGATTTGGTGAGGAATCATTTGGATGTATACCCAGAAGTGGTATGGCTGGGTCCCGATGCAGAGCTATTGCAAGTATTCTAAGATATTGCCAGACTGATTTCCATAGTGGTTATACAAGCTTGCACTGCCACCAGAAATGGAAAAGTGTTCCCCTTTCTCCACAATCTTACCTGCATGTGCTGTCAGATGAGATTTTTGATCTTAGCCATTCTCACAAGCATGAGAGGGAATCTCAGAGTCCTCTTGAGTTGCATTTCTCTGATGATTAAGGATGCTGAGCATTTATTTCTTGAAGTGTCTCTCAGCCATTAGGGATTACTCCTTTGAGAATTCTCTGTTTAGCTCTGTTCCCCATTTTTTATTGGGTTATTTGGTTTCTTGGCATTTACTTTATTGAGTTATTTGTAAATTTTGGATATTAGCCCTCTGTCAGATGTGGGGTTGGTGAAGATCTTTTCCCAGTCTGCAGGTTGCTGTTTTGTTCTAATGACAGTGTCTTTTGCCTTACAGAATCTTTTCAGTTTCATGAGGTCCCATGTATTGATTGTTTGTCTTAGATCCTGAGCTCGAGGTGTTCTGTTCAGGGAGTTGTCACCTGTGCCAATGAGTTCAATGTTTTTCCCCACTTTCTCTTCTAATAGATTTAGTGTGTCAGGCCTTATGTTAATGTCTTTGATCCACTTGGACTTAAGTTTTTTGCAAGTTGATAAGTATAGGTCTAATTTCATTCTTTTACATGTCGACATCCATTTAGACCAGCACCATTTGTTGAAGATGCTGTCCTTGTTCCATTGTATGGTTTTGGCTTTTTTGTCAAAAATTAAGTGACCATAGGTGTGTAGGTTCATTCTGGGTCTTCAATTCGATTCCATTGATCCACTGGTCTGTTTCTATACCAGTACCATGCTGTTTTTGTTACTATTGCTCTGTAGTACAGCTTGAAATCAGGAAGCTCCATTCTGGCTACCAACCACTCTATGAAAAAAAGATTAAAAAATTATGCTTAGATTTATGAAAACAATAATTTATCTCCTAACAAAAGGTACGGTTTCAAATATGATATCCATATTTACAAATTCTTCATTAGGGTTATGTTATAAATATTCAGTTATTTTATCATTGTGTAATAATGATAACACTTTTTAAAAAACAATTCTTAGGAAGAAAATGAAGGTATTGGAATCCAAGAAGGAAGCATCAACTAGGAGTGAGACATCTTGCTTAGTGTGATAGCTATATTGATTCTTAATAAAGTATTTTATATTCTGTAGGTCACAATTTTACTTTTGGTTTGAATAATGCACCTTTCATCCTTTTAAGCAAAAGATATACTTAAACATTAATGGGACCTTTCTTGCCCTTTTCATTCAATTATCTGACTGTTTCTATATGGCATTAGGCAACCACATTTTGTTGGAAGACAAGTGACTTATTTAAAATACTTTAAGTAGCATTCATATCTTATTCAAAACCTACTTTTATTAAATTTAGGGTGAAAATGGCTCCATTATTTTAAAGGAAGAGAGAGCAATTCAAAAAATTTTTATTTGTTAGTTACCTGCCTTTCACAAGTTCACTCTGTTTGTCAAATGATTGAAGGATTACACTTTACCAAGAGAAAAATAGTTTTTCACTTCTAAATTTCACAAGGAAAAATATTATTTTATATAGGTAACTACAAATAACTTGGTATCACAAAGGCTATCTGTTGTAATCCTAAAAATTATAATGTTTACATGATTATTTTTATCTTATATATATTTTAACATCTAGACATTTCTTATTTAGAAAATTTACTCCTATTTTGTATTATGCAGGAGTTGAGTGGCAATAATATTATTTCAGTTATGGCCTACTTTCTTACCTTATTGAATATGACAGAGGAAAGGAAGTCTTGAGTTGATAAATAGATACTAAACAATCTTGTGGACTTTTCCAAATAAATTACTCTATGTAACTTTACAATCATTTTTAATGAAATAGGTTAAGGCTAAATATAAACAAGAGCTTAACTGTGAAAGTTGTCTTCTGAATATGGCATGACTATTGCACACAGAAACTTACAGCATCTGTGGTTGTCTGCACAAAACCTTCAGCATAACAATTTGGAGATAGAGGGGATCCAAGATGGCCGCGAACCGCGCAGACGTATTTTGATTTCGGGGTCAACAGTCACAAGGTGGCAAGTGTTGCAGGATGCTGTACAAAGGGCATGACCCCTTCTAAATCTCACCCAGCTACACAGGGACCACGGAACATGCCTGGGCAGGATGCCCCTTCCAACTCTCGGACACGCTAGGAAGCCTCTGGACCCGGGAATCAGGATAACCCATTCCCCAAAAGGAGAGACCCCTGGTAAGTTCCAACCTAATATCCAGCCAGCAGATTCAGAAACCACGCAGAGATAATCCCCACCCTGCTGGGCACTCCCAGTCTCACACAGACGATCCAATTATCTGGTGAAAGGTTTCAACCCTTGGAAGTGAGCAGAGATCAGCTGCAAAGTTCCTTCAGACCACAGATCGTAGTCTGTGACATCACTGGCCAGTTTCCAAGCTGCGTGCGGAAGCAGCAAGGCTACTGGAGCTGAACTGCAGATTTACCCCCTACAGGAACCAACTCCGGGCAAACTGTGAGATATTTGAAACTGTCCTATATCGGACTTATGTACTAGTATGGGCCCTTCCGGGAGGGAACCAGAGCTTACTTGTTCACAGCTCCATCACATGAATTAATTAGGTCTCCACCTGGGAGGCGGGACTGAATGACTCACCTTATAAGGGTAGAGTACGGCAACTCTACTCCTACACAACAGTGCACCCTTTCAACCCAAGTCCAGAAGACAGCAAAAAAAATTTCACATGGCCAGGAGCACCAGACAAAAAAAAAAAAAAAAAAACAGAACAAAATGTCTCCAACAAAAGAAAGCAACGCTATTCCATCAAGCCCGAACCACCTCACCACAACTTAAACACATGAAAACGATGATAATTCTACATTATGGAAAGTGATAAAGTGCCTTCAAGAAGAATTTAAAACTGTGAAGGAATTCAAAGAAGCCACAATTTTACAAGTCAAAACAACAAATAACATCATTAAAGAGCTCCATGCCAAGGTGACCCAGCTTGAACAGGAAAAGGATAAAGTAATGAAAGATTTCCAGACAAAAAAAAAAAGCAAACTGGAGAAGGAAATGTACAAAACGAACACTACCATTCAAGACATGAAAATAGAAATGGAAACAATAAAGAAAACACAGTCAGAGTTAAAAGAGGAAATGGAGAATCAAGGGAAGAGAACAGGAACTACGGATCTGAGTACAAAAAATAGGATGCAAGAGATGGAAGACAGGATCTCAGGCATGGAAGATTCGATGGAAGAAATCAGTACAACATCCAAAGAAAATAAGAAAGCTAAAAAATCTCTCACCCACAACATCCAAGAAATGAAGGACTCAATGAAAAGATGGAACCTAAGAATTATAGGCATAGAGAAAATAGAAGACTCCCGACTCCATGGTCCAGGAAATATCTTCAACAAATTCATAGAAGAAAATTTCCCAAACCTAAAGAAAGAGATGCCAGTAAAAATCCTAGAGGCTTACAGAACACCAAACAGATTAGATCAGAAAAGAAACCCCTCTAACCACATAACAATAGAAACCCCAAATGTAGAGAACAAAGAAAGGGTATTAAAAGTTGTAAGAGAAAAAGGCCAAGTCACATACAATGGCAGACCCATCAGAATCACACCTGACTTCTCCTCAGAAACTTTAAAAGCTAGAAGGGCCTGGACAGATGTCCTACAAGCCCTGAGAGAACATAGGTGCCCAGCCAGACTACTATACCCAGCAAAAATCTCTATCAACATAGAAGGAGAAAACAAGATATTCCATGACAAAATCAAATTCAAACAATATCTCCCACAAACCCAGCCCTACAGAAGATCCTAGAAGGAAAATTCCAACACAGAGAAGATAATTACACCCAAGAAAACAGAGGAAATAGAAACCTCCACAGCAACTAAACAAAAGAGATACACAAGACAGCCAGCTATACCAAAATAATGGGAAATAACAACCACTGGTCACTAATATCCATCAACATCAATGGTCTCAACTCGCCAATAAAAAGACACAGACTTACAGACTGAATCCGTAAACAAGATATATTTGCTGTATACAAGAAACACACCTCACTATTGAAGATAAACACTACCTCAGAGTAAAGGGCTGGGAAAAGGGTTTCCAAACAAATGGACCCAGGAAACAAGCTGGAGTAGCCACCCTAATATCAAACAAAATAGACTTCCAATGGAAGTTAATAAAAAAAGAAAGAGAAGGGCATTACATGCTCATTAAAGGAAATATCCACCAAGAGGTCATCTCAATATTGAACATCTATGCCCCAAATACAAAGGCACCTTCATTTATAAAAGAAACACTTCTAAAACTTAAATCGCACATTGATCCAAACACTTTAATGGGAGACTTCAATACACCACTCACAACTATGGACAGATCATCAAGACAGAAGCCAAACAGAGAAATAATGAGTATAACAGAGATCATAAACCAAATGGACCTAACGGATATCTACAGAACGTTTCACCCTAAGACACAAGAAAATTAAAAAAAAAAAACCCTTGTATCTTATCAGACCATCATGGAATAAAGCTGAACTTCAATAGCAAAAGAATCAACACAAAGTCTACACTCACATGGAAATTGAACAAATCTTTACTATAGGACCACTGGGTCAGGGAAGAAATAAAGAAGGAAATCAAAGACTTCTTAAATTCCAACGAAAATGAAGACACAACATACCCAAACCCATGGGACACAATGAAAGCTGTTGTACGAGAAAAGTTCATAGCACTAAGTGCCTTCAAAATGAAAATTGTGACAGCTCATATTAGGGAATTAACAGCTAAACTGAGTGAATTGGAAAAAAAAGAAGCGAACACTCCCAAGAGGAGCAGAAGGCAGGTGATCATCAAACTTAAGGCTGAAATCAACAACTTAGAAAAAAAAAGAACTGTACAAAGAATCAATGAAACCAAGAGTTGGTTCTTTGAGAAAATCAACAAAATAGACAGACCCCTTGCCAAATAAACTAAAAGACAGAGGGAGAAAACACAAATCAACAAAATCAGAAATGAAAAGGGAGAAATAACGACAGACATTGAGGAAATCCAGAGAATATTTGGATCCTACTTTAAAAATTTATACTCCACCAAATTTGAAAACTTACGTGAAAAGGACAATTTTCTTGATAGATTCCACCTACCGTAGCTAAATCAAGATCAGATAAACAGATTAAACAGCCCAATAACCCATAAAGAAATAGAAACAGTCATTAAAAACCTCTCAACCAAAAAAAGCCCAGGGCCAGATGGCTTTAGCACGGAATTCTACCGGACCTTCAAAGAGGAGATAACACCAATACTTTTCAAACTCTTTCACCAAATAGAATCTGAAAGAACATTGCCAAACTCATTCTACGAGGCCACAATCACCCTGATTCCTAAACCACACAAAGACCCAACAAAGAAAGAGAACTTCAGACCAATCTCCCTCATGAACATAGATGCAAAAATACTTAATAAAATACTAGCAAACCGAATTCAAGAACACATCAAAAGTATCATACACCATGTTCAGTAGGCTTCATCCCAGGGATGCAGGGATGGTTCAACATACGAAAGTCTATCAACGTCATTCACCATATAAACAAGATGAAAGAAAAAAATCACATGATAATCTCGCTAGATGCAGAAAAAGCATTTGACAAAATCCAACACCGCCTCATGGTAAAAGTTCTGGAGAGAACGGGCATACAAGGGCCGTACCTAGAAATAATAAAGGCAATAGATAGCAGGCCAGTGGCCAACATCAAAATAAATGGAGAGAAACTTGAAGCATTTCCTCTACACTCAGGGACAAGACAAGGATGTCCACTTTCACCATATCTCTTCAATATAGTACTTGAAGTTTTGCTAGAGCAATAAGACAACTAAAGGACATCAAGTGGATAAACATCGGAAATGAAGAGGTCAAATTATCCCTATTTTTAGATGATATGATAGAATACATAAGCGACCCCAAAAATTCAACCAGAGAACTCTTGCAGCTGATAAACCCCTTCAGCAAAGTGGCTGGATACAAAATTAATTCAAAAAAAAATCAGAAGCCCTTCTTTATACAAAAAACAAATGGGCTGAGAGAGAAATAAGGGAAACAACCCCTTTCACAATAGCCACAAACAGCATAAAATACCTGGGGGTAACTCTAACCAAGCAAGTAATGGACCTGTACAACAAGAACTTCAAGCCCTTGAAGAAAGAAATGGAAGAGGCCTTTAGAAGATGGAAAGATCTCCCATGCTCATGGATAGGTAGGATCAACATAATAAAAATGGCCATCCTACCAAAAGCAATATATAGATTCAATGGAATTCCTATCAAAATACCAACACAATTTTTTATAGACTTGAAAGAGCTAGTCTCAATTTCATGTGGAACAACAAAAAGTCCAGAATAGCTAAATCAATCCTGTACAATAAAAAAACATCTGAAGGTATTACCATCCCAGATTTCAAGCTGTACTACAGAGCAATAGTTGTAAAACCAGCATGGTATTGGTATAGAAACTGACCAGTAGATCAATGGAATCGAATTGAAGATTCAGAAATAGACCCACACACTTATGGCGACCTAATTTTTGATGAAGAAGCCAAAATGGCACAATGGAAGAAGGACAGCATCTTCAACAAATGGTGCTGGTGCAACTGGATGTCCATTTGTAAAAGAATGAAGTTAGACCCCATACTTATCACCTTGCACAAAACTTAAGTACAAGTGGATCAAAGACCTTAACATAAGGCCTGTCACACTAAATCTACTAGAAGATAAAGTGGGAGAAACCCTCGAACTATTTGGCACAGGCGACAACTTCCTGAACAGAACACAAACAGCTCAGGACTTGAGATCAACAATCAATAAATGGGACCTCATGAAACTGAAAACCTTCTGTAAGGCAAAGGACACTGTAATTCGAACAAAACGGCATCCTACATCCTGGGAGAAAATCTTCACCAACCCCACATCTGACAGAGGGCTAATAACCAAAATCTACAAAGAACTCAAGAAATTAAATGCCAAGAAACCAAATAATCCAATCAAAAATGGGGGACAGAGCTAAATAGAAAATTCACAAAGGAGGAATCCCTAATGGCTGAGAGACAATGCAGAAATGCACAACATCCTTAATCATCAGAGAAATGCAACTCAAGATGACGCTGAGATTCCATCTCACACTTGTCAGAATGGCTAAGATCAAAAACTCAAATGACAGCACATGCTGGCGAGGGTGTGGAGAAAGGGGTACCCTACTCTATTGCTCTGGTGGGAATGCAGGCTTGTGCAACCACTATGGAGGTCAGTCTGGTGATATCTTAGAAAACTTGGAATAGCTCTGCCTCAGGACCCAGCCATACCACTTCTGGGTATACACCTAAATGCCTCTTCACGGAATCATAAGGAAGTTTCCTCATCTATGTTTATTGCAGCCTTATTTATAATAGCTGGAAACTGGTAACAACTGAGATGTCCCTCAACCGAAGAATGGCTTTAAAAACTGTGGTACATCTACACAATGGAATATTATTCAGCTATCAGGAACAACGAAATTTTGCAATATGCAGCCAAATGGATGGAACTAGAAAAGCTCATCCTGAGTGAACTAACCCAGACTCAGAAGGACACATATGGCATCTATTCACTTATAGTAGGATTTTAGCTATATAGTAGAAGGTATCAATACTACAACAAACACACCATACGGAACTTGGACATAGACTTCTTATTTTTAATTTTTATTTTTTATTTATTTTTTATATATTAGTTATATTTTTTTCTATTTTTTAGTCTTTTTTATCTATTGTATGCTTATTGGTTTGTTTGTTTAGTAGTTCTCTCTCCCGGGCAATGAGACACTTTTCACTCATGGTACTGCTTCGTAGATACCAAATGAATGAAGGGGCTCTTGGCCCTCATACGACCTCTCAACTGAGATGAGGGACTGTTATATAAGGACACCCCACCCCAGAGAAATGGTATGGAAGAGTTAGGAGGTAAAGAAAAAAAAATGAAATGTGATGTTTCGGCATTTTACTACTAATTGTCATAAACTGTTTAGGATAATTAAGAAATACAAACTAACGATTATACAAGCCGGTCATTCTGTTAGGTACTATGACAGCCTATTATAGTTACTTGCTAAGCTAATCAGAAATAAACCTGCTAAGAGACAAGCAACATCTGCTTACCCTAATATAAGAGATAGATAGGGCCTCTTCAAAAACCTCAAGAGATCTGCAGAATATGGCATTCAAAGGTGTTTTCCTAACTTTAGATATTTTTTATATCAAGACATATCAACTCCTGACAGCACCCCCTATTCTCCTCCAAGTAGAAGATGAGCATCGAAGAATCTCCAGTGGGAGATGTTTGAATTAGTCGCAAGCCTATCTCTTGGTAGGAAAAGCCCCTTGTTCCAACTGTAGACAGAATGCTGTCCAAAAAGGACAAAATCTGGGAGCAGGTAAGTCAACAGCCTAGCTCTGCCAAGACAGGGTAGGTAAGTCCTTCATAACCCCTGCTCTACAATCAATGTCTGTCAGAGAAGCGGGGCCAAATGACTGAAGAGCGATGCTGTAATGTATGGAGAGAAAATGGGACCTGTCCAGGCAGCCACTGGTATGTCATTTCTTAGTTTGGGAAGCTGCAGGCCCTGTACTTCCTATAAAATCAGATATATTTATCCCTCTCAGGTCTCTGAGGTGGTTGAAGAACAGATAGCTAGAGTCTCATAATTAAATTTTGAGTTGTTTAGGAGTCAAGAGAGTGTTATAGATCTAAGAAGATACTTTTAAAATTGTGTTGCAAGTTAGTATGAATGTTGAGTCAGATATAGAGCTTTAAACTCATGGAGATCATTTGGAACCACCCTATCTCTGAGCTATAAAAACCTTGACTTCCTCAGATCCAATGCTGACCTCTGGAACCCCTGCCTTAGGGAGAGGCAGCTTGTGTATGTGAATAAAAGAAAAAAAAAACCCTTGCTCTAAAAAAATAAAAAAAATAAATAAAATAAATAAACTCATGGAGATGTTTAGATAGTAGAATGTTAAAGTCAGGTACCATATACATATGGACTGGTCATTGGGAATGTACGTTAACCCATATAACCCTCATAACTGTGGCCTAATTACCTCTGTTGTACTGTATTGTATTTATTATTGTAAGAGAAAGAGCCATTTGTTGGACTGAAACGGGAAACTGTAGGGAGAAATAAGATATACCTTAAACTTAAAAGAAAAGAAAAGGGAAGTGGATGGGGGGTTGAGGGTGGGAGGCTGGGACTGGAGGGGGGAATAGGGAGGGGACTGTGATTGAGATGCAACATGAAGAAATAAAAAATAAAGGAAAAAAAAAAAGAATTCGGAGATAACGTTCCTTTGTGAATCTGGCCTCTGGTTTCTATGCACCAGTGGATATGCTATAGATGTACATGTATTCACTACAAATTTGTCTCATGGGGTGTTCTGTTTTGTTGCTATGTTACAAAACTCTGGGGTGGGGGACTTAGGGGAGGAAGGGTTTGTTTTGTTTACACTCTGAAGTCCTTAGTTATCATTGAGGGAAGTTGAGGGAAGGAATTCAAGTCAGGAATCTGAAGACAGGAAACATAGTGTAACACCAGTGTCTGCCTTGTTCTGTGGCTTCCTTTTTGTTATATATTGCCAGCCCTCCTTTTCAGGTACAGCGCCTGTAAGTCTACAGGCATTTGACTAGCCTGACCTCTGACTGAAGGTCCTTCAGGGTCCTAATTGCTTGCCTCTTCACCTGCCGACACATGTATCAGGTGTGGCAGAATAAAAAGCTCCAGCCACTTCTTTACTGTCTCTTTTTGACATTTCTCTTTCCTCAGTCCCCTTCTCTTCCCCAGCATTTCCCCTAAAAAAACCTTATACCAGACCTATTGTGTGTCATGGCATGATTTACCTGCCGCAATATCATAAATGTGCCACCAACACTGGCCTGGCCCACATAATAAGATGTACAACATATTTAGTAATGAATCAAAATCGCTTTTAGGTTACAACCCAAATCAGTCTTCTTTCCTCCATGTATAAATAGGAGAGACTGAAGAAACCAATTTAGGGAGCTATGGTGTGGGACATATGGGTGAACCCCTATTTTTAAAATTCTTATAAATGTTCTGACATGTAACTCTCAGAGTACAAATATCTGTTATTGTTCTTATTAAAATAGTGATTTAATACTTTGCACTCAATATTCAGGCATTTAAATTTTGATCTATTTTTATTTTAAGTAATATCTTATTCAAATCATCTTTGGCTGTTTCATTTAAGTGGTAAAGTTTATCTTTCCTCTTGGTTCCATTAGGTTTGCTATGCTTACTCAGCCTTTTCAAGAAGTCTCCAATGCAGCAGAGGATTAGCTATCCATTATGCTAGCTCTGTTATTTAAGATCACTGGTTAATGAATTTCTTCTGATGTAGATGGAAGTTTTTGTGTACCTGAGATATCAGTTTGACAGATGAGGTCACAGTATATGTAACTGATGTTCTTACACGTGTCAGGGATGTGTTTGCATGAAGACAGCTTGGGAATTTCAAAGTAGCAAAACCTGGTGCTGAGAAGCCTGCATTATTAGAAACAGACATTTCAGTATGTTTTAAAAATTCTTTCAGAGCTTTTAACAAGCCATGAAAATTGATCAAAGCAAAAATTTTCTTAATTAAATATAATTTTCTTAATGGATAGCTTAAAAGGTTGGACATGTTCAGGAAAATGTTGCGTAGTTTTTGGTGTAATTCTCACTTATAAGTATTTTAAATATCTTATGTTTGTTGCGTTTTTTTCTTAATAAACTAGTATTGTTTCATTTATATCATTTCATTTTTAAATAAATAATTGTAAAATAAGAAAAGTTAAGGAATACATTTTTATTAGAAAAGTCACTTTTTTCTTTCTGTAAAATACATTGTTATTTTCACTGTGATTGTAACTTGCTGTGGAAGTTTATTTAGAAAAGTAGTAAAATTTTAATTTTTAAGACTGTCTTCTTTTTAAAAAAAAATAAAGCTAGTATAAAAAATACCCTTATATCTTCTGTTTACTTGTGAGACCTACAGCTGGTCAAAATACAGAGACTTTGTGAGTGTGGGTACCTAGTTCCAGTTGATACATTTACAATATAAACCTTATGCCTAAGGATAATTTTAAATAATGGAAAAGGAGGCAGAACGCTTGTAAGGGAAAGAGGACCCGAATACCTGTCATCTAGACCTTACCTTCTAGAAATGACAGGGAAGTCACTTCCAGGAATTCCCACCAAAATGGTTGCCTAGAAAATGTCATCATAATTATCACACAACCTAAAATGCTAATGTTGACTGAGGAAAATCCACATGATACCACCACTAGATGAAGAGCTAGCTACAGGCAATAAATAGAAGCTGAAAGGGAGAACCTCTATTCTACAGGAATGCGCTCCCAATGTATTGTCAGCCCTAAATTGACACACATATATGTGACACTTCTGTTTAATAATGAGAAAATAGTGAATTTGAGATAGAGTATAGGAGCCATGGGAGGGGTTGGGGGAGGGATAAAAATATAAATGTAATATTTATGGATGAAATACTAAAAATATTTTAGGTAATTTAACAAATTAGTTTGATAATAATGAGGAGAAGTGAAGTACAGAGAGATTAAATAGGCCCAGAGAAGAGAAGGTGAAGAAGGTATCCAAAACCACCTCATTCAGGATTGATCAAGAATTCATGTTGGGATTAAAAGAGAAAGGACTAAACATGGAATTGTATGCTTAAGAATGTGGTTCATAAGCCAGGGATGGTGGCACACAAAACAGTTGGAGACAGAGATAAGAGGATTCTTGTGTGTTCAAAGCCTGTCTCTACTATGTAGTTATTACCAAGGCAATATAGAGACTCATTTATCTCACAAGTCTTTCCTAAAGCAGAATGTCTCTAAATTGGAAACAATAAAATATTAAGTATAAACCTATTTTAAAATTTAAAACCTGGATAGGAGATAGTTCAGTCAGCAAGCTGTTAACTATATAACCATGAAGACGAAGGTAGAAAGCTCATGAAAGATGCCACCTAAGGTTGATTTCAGACATCCAAATCCAAGTACACACAAGCTCCTGCAGAAACCTGCACATACATACATGCATATGTCTGCACACCTGCAGACACAAGGATACACATATATATATGCATATGCACAGACATATACAAGTACATATACAAAAAGTGCCAAACTCCAGCTCCAGGTGGGGGCCAGAGCCTGAAGTAGGAGGTTGCAGGAGAGGCAAGAAGGAATCAGTCATGGGACACCTTTTAATTTCCTTTCATGAGAGATGAGTCAGAGAGGAAGCACATCTTGGTAGGGCTTGACCTACTCTAACTGTGTGTCTCTTACAGGCTTTATTTATACAAAACTTAGTAGGCAGGGATAGATTCATGTTTTTCCAAAACACAGATCATATCATTTTTGTCACAGGAAAAGTGTTTTAACTTCCTCTTGGTTGTAAGTTTAGTCATCATTGATAAACTGTGAAAGAACAGTTATCTTTTACAATCATTTTCCTTCATCAACCCCAGAACCCAACTTTAACAATCTAGAGATATATTTTGCCATATGATAGCCTGTTCTCAGGCTGGTAGCTCTTAGGGTTTCAAGTACTTTAGACACAAAGAAAATTTCCAAGCCAGTCTCCACATATTGTTATGCTCCAAGCAGTGTATTATCAACTTTCAATAGTCAGAGTCATAATTGTCATTACATCCAGGATAAGTCTTCAAGCCAAAACTGCTAGAGGTATTATTCAATTTCTGCCATAATACATTGTTTATATATATATATATATAAATGAACAATATATATATATTACAATATATATATGTATATATATATATATATTGTACTTGTAGAAAGTGAAAAATGTGTCTATCCTTGGTAACTTTTTGTTCCTTGGTCATAAGACATCACAGTGGCCCTGTATGAGTTAACTTATTCTCAGAAAGGGAGGTCTTAGTACTTTATCATTTGTCTGCAACATTCTTCGCCCATCAGTAGTAGGGAGAAACTATTAATTTGATCTCCTGCCAACTTCTCTAACCCACCTAATGTTGTTTGCCTTTTTAAGTTTACATTGTTCTGATTATCTTGTTTGTGAGTAAGTGCAGGGGTAGATGTTCCAAGAGGATCTTTGAGTCAAAGCCTGATAAGGAGATCTGTGGTGTTTTCAAGGAAGACCCTCAAGTAGGGCCAGATAAGAATATCTCCTTAAAAGCAGGAAGGTCAGGACATTCCTGGGGAAGCTTACATCAGTACTCCTGAGAGAATGCATAAATGAGTCATAAGAAAATTCACATCCATAAATATCCCAAATTTGTAGAAATAATAAAAGCCTCTATGCATGCAACCCATGGAGATCAAGGCCAACAAGGGGAAGAGTGAAAGACTGAAAGACTGATTGCATCACAAGATTCAGTTTTGCTGGAGTTTGTCAAACAACTGTGCTGGCCTTAGGACTTTCACTGTTTCTATTAGATATGGCTGTGCTAAAAAAGAAAAAAAGAAAAAGGGAAATAACATATCTATGATTGTTTTTGTGCAATAAATTACAAAGAAGCATAATATTCTAAAATTAGCTCATAATTTAAAGAAAACCAAAAATTAAATCATTTTTTTGTGGAGGGTTTGTTCAAAGAATGAATATCATATGTAAAGTATGGAATCATTTAATATTTTTTCACCTTACCTCACACTGACTCTAGATGTTGAAATTGCAGATTCCACCTATATTTTTATTGTACTTTAGTTTATTCTACCCTGGGTTGTAGGGCCTTGCACAAGCTAGGTTAGTACCCTCCTACTGAGCCACATCACTGCTTCTCTAGTGAAGAGTTGGTTCTACGGAAAGGTGACAATAGGGATATGATTTTGCTAGAGTCTATAGTCCTTGGTGTAGCCAGACACACATAGAAAGAAACATTTCAGTGTTGTTATCTTGGGTTGGGTTGTTTTTTTTTTTTAAGTGCTTGATTTATTTTCTATAGTTATTGAGCTATATAGAAATAGAATTTGGAAAATAAAGGGAAGATAATGTTAATATGAATAATATTTATCTGAAATATGCTAGATGGAAACTTAAATACTTGGAACAAAAAGAATTTCAAGCAAAATTGATCTCTATAGAAAATCAGTCAACTAGAAATTATATGTTATACTTAAAATATTTTAGAGTAGAAAAACATTTACTATAAATAGATGATTTAATGAATGAAGAACAAAAGAATGAAGGACCAACACAGGCTTCAAGTTGTTTTAAAATAAGATTAATCAAAGCTGGGAAAGGAAGTGTGGTATTACAACCACTGAGGGAAGTGTACCATAGAAGACACAAAGCATGGCCAAAATAAATAACTATTGGAACAGAGAATCAATCTTGAAGGAGTTTTCTTTTGAGATAGAAAAGAATATGGAAAAAGAACTTAGACTATTCATGTGCTGTTAATGCATTGATTGATTCTTACACAAAAGTACCAAAAATAAAGTGTAAAAACCAAAAGAATAAACTAAAATGTTTTCTGAATCTACAGTTTCATGGGAAAATAAATAATTCAACTATTCAGTAGTCTGCATTGAAATAAAATGAATCAGAATGTTCTATCGGGGACAGTGAAATGTCATATCTTTCAGCTTTGGGGAGGGATGAAGAGGTAAAGATTGAGAATCTTAGCTCTGTCCCCCATTTTTTGATTGGATTATTTGGTTTCTTGGCATTGAATTTCTTGAGTTCTTTGTAGATTTTAGATATTAGCCCTCTGTCAGATGTGAGGTTGGTGAAGATTTTCTCCCAGTCTGTAGGCTGCCGTTTTGTTCGAATGACAGTGTCCTTTGCCTTACAGAAGCTTTTCAGTTTCATGAAGTCCCATTTATTGATTGTTGATCTCAAGTCCTGAGCTGTTGGTGTTCTCTTCAGGAAGTTGTCGCCTGTGCCAATTAGTTCGAGGGTTTCTCCCACTTTTTCTTCTAGTAGATTTAGTGTGACCGGCCTTATGTTAAGGTCTTTGATCCACTTGGACTTAAGTTTTGTACAAGGTGATAAGTATGGGTCTAATTTCATTCTTTTACAAATGGACATCCAGTTGGACCAGCACCATTTGTTGAAGATGCTGTCCTTCTTCCATTGTGCCGTTTTGGCTTCTTTGTCAAAAATTAGGAGGCTATAAGTGTGCGAGTCTATTTCTGGATCTTCAATTCGATTCCATTGATCTACTGGTCTGTTTCTATACCAACACCATGCTGTTTTTACAACTATTGCTCTGTAGTACAGCTTGAAATCTGGGATGGTGATATCTCCAGATGTTTTTTTTTTTTTTTTAATTGTACAGGATTGATTTAGCTATTCTGGGCTTTTTGTTGTTCCATATGAAATCGAGAATAGCTCTTTCAAGTCGATAAAAAATAGTGTTGGAGCCGGGCGGTGGTGGCGCACGCCTTTAATCCCAGCACTTGGGAGGCAGAGGCAGGCGGATCTTTGTGAGTTCGAGGCCAGCCTGGTCTACAAAGTGAGTCCAGGACAGCCAAGGATACACAGAGAAACCCTGTCTCGAAAAACCAAAAAAAAAAAAAAATAGTGTTGGTATTTACAGAGAATTCACAAAGGAGGAATCCCTAAAGGCTGAGAGACACTTGAAGAAATGCTCATCATCCTTAATCATCAGAGAAATGCAACTCAAGACGACTCTGAGATTCCATCTCACACCTGTCAGAATGGCTAAGATCAAAGCTCAAATGACAGCACATGCTGGCGAGGGTGTGGAGAAAGGGGAACCCTCCTCCATTGCTGGTGGGAGTGCAGGCTTGTGCAACCACTATGGAGGTCAGTCTGGCGATATCTTAGGAAACTTGGAATAGCTTTGCCTCAGGACCCAGGCATACCACTTCTGGGTATATACCCAAATGCCTCTTCACGGAATCATAAGGAAGTTTTCTCATCTATGTTTATAGCAGCCTTATTTGTAATAGCTAGAAACTGGAAACAACCCAGATGTCCCTCAACCAGAGAATGGGTTAAAAAACTGTGGTACATCTATGCAATGGAATATTATTCAGCTACCAGGAACAATGAAATTATGCAATTTGCAGCCAAATGGATGGAACTAAAAAGCTCATCCCGTGTGAGCTAATCCAGACTCAGAAGGATGCATATGGCATCTATTCACTAATAGTAGGATTTTAGCTTTATAGTAGAAGGAATCGATACTACAACTAACACACCAAAGGGAACCATGACATAGACTTCTTATTTTTAATTTTTATTTTTTTATTTTTTATATATTAGTTATATTTTTTCTATTTTTTAGTCTTTTTATCTATTGTATGCTTATTGGTTTGTTGGTTTAGTAGTTCTCTCTCCCGGGCAATGAGACACTTTTCACTGATGGTTGCCTCGTAGACCCCCAATGAATGAGGAGGCTCTTGGCCCTCATATGACCTCTCAACTGAGATGAGGGACTGTTATATAAGGACACCCCACCCCAGAGAAATGGGATGGAAGGTTTAGGAGGTAAAGAAAAAAAATGAAATGTGATGTTTCGGCCTTTTACTACTAATTGTCATAAACTGTTTAGGATAATTAAGAAATGCAAACTAATAGATATGCAAGCTGGTCCTTTTGTTAGGTACTATGACAGCCTATTGTAGTTATTTTCTAAGCTAATCAGAAATAAAGCTGCTAAGAGACAAGCAACATCTGCTTATCCTAATATAAGAGATAGATAGGGCCTCTTCAAAAACCTCAAGAGATCTGCAGAATATGGCATTCAAACATATTTTCGTAACTAGATTTTTGTATATCGAGACATATCAACTCCTGACAGCACCCCCTATTCTACCCCAAGTAGAAGATGAGCATCGAAGAATCTCCAGTGGGAGATGATTGAATTAGTCGCAAGCCTATCTCTTGGTACAAAAAGCCCCTTGCTCCAACTGTAGACAGAATGCTGTCCAAAAAGGACAAAACTTGGAAGCAGGAAGGTTGACAGCCTAGCTCTGCAAAAACAAGGTAGGAAATTCCTTCATAACCCCTGCTCTACAATCAATGTCTGTCAGAGAAACAGGGCCAAACGACTGAAGATCGATGCTGTAATGTATGGAGAAAAAATGGGAACTGTCCGGGCAGCCACTGGTATGTCATTTCTTAGTTTTGGAAGCTGCAGGTGCTGTACTTTCTATAAAATCAGATATATTTATCCCTCTCAGGTCTCTGAGGTGGTTGAAGAACAGATAGCTAGAGCCTCATAATTAAATTTTGAGTTGTTTAGGAGTCAAGAGAGTGTTATAGACCTAAGAAGATGCTTTTAAAATTGTGTTGCAAGTTAGTATGAATGTTGAGTTAGATATAGAACTTTAAGCTCATGGAGATGGTTAGATAGTAGAATGTTAAAATCAGGTGCCAAAAATCATATGGACTGGACATTGGGAATGTACGCTAAGCCATATAACCCTTATAACTGTGGCCTAATTACCTCTGTTGTTTTGTATTGTATTTATTATTATGTTAGAAAGAGCCATTTGTTGGACTGAAAGGGGAAACTGTAGGGGAAACTAAGATATACCTTAAACTAAAAAAAAAAGGGAAGAGGATGGGGGTTGAGGGTGGGACTGGAGGGGGGAATAGGGAGGGAACTGCAGTTGAGATGTAACTTGAAGAAATAAAAAAATAAAGAGAAAAAAAAGAAAAGAAAAGATTGAGAATTTTTTTAAAGAGTTGTACACAACCCTGAAGACAAGAGAGGATAAACTGAGATATTGTGCAAACATTTCAGTTGGTTTATGCCTGTATGTTTACATTCACACCAATCTATGAGTAAAGGAGCAGCTGGCATTTCTGTCATCAGAAATAGGTTCAAGCCAATACAGAGCTCACATATATGATGCCATCACTTTCACCTAAAATTATGCAACCCCTTTCTCCTACCAAAATTTTAAGAAAAAAGAGTGAAGTGTACCTGTCAAAAAAGAAGTAACAGTGAAATATGACAGTTATCGAAATAATTTAATAATTATCTTCAGCAATCCATTTACTCATGTTTAACACTATGTTAGCATAGTGTTAAAAGATGAGTATTATTCACATAGAAATTATTATTGCTGCCTCTAATCATGGTATATAAAAAGATATGCTATAATTAAAGGAAATATACAGACAAGTTGAGTAAAAGTGGCAAATTCACTCAACATAGAATACTTCAGTGGAGTATCTGTTTAAAACTTACTATGGAGATGGAGATGTGGTTCCACCGTTAAGAACACTTTGGGTTCTTTCAGAGGGCTTAGGTTCTACTTCCTACACCTACAGGACAACTCACAGTGATCTACAACTCCTTCTCTGTACACCACTGCACACACATGGTGCACAAGCACACATTCAAGCAAAACACTCACCCACATGAAATTCATTCTACAACTGGTGGAGTCTCCACAAAAACTTTCCCAGTGAGGAAAAGAAAAGGAATGAAATGAAAGAAAGAATGAAATAGTTATTTGGAAAGGCTTAATGATTGTCAAACATGAAAAACAATTATAAAGTACAAGGGAAACATACCTGAAAAAAATTATTTCCACTTCTCAAGGAATGTGGAAATCCGGAATGATGTGAACAGGATTCAGTAAATGGGAAAATGGAAACAATGTAGAAAATTAAGCCTAAGAAGATCAAATCTAAGAGTAGTATTTATAATTAGTGTAAGTAGAGTTAGAGTGACATAAAGAGGATATGCCACTAAAACTTAGCACCTAATTGGATTTTTAATTAGAAGTGCTTATATAATTATAACAACTACAATATAATTATAATTTTCTGAATAAATGTTAGCCCATTCCTCGAGTTAGTTAGGTTCAATGCAGTGGAAACAAATCTTTTCAGTATGTGATCTAAATGAAGTAAATAGAATTTTTAACAGAATAAAATATTGCTTAACTCAAAATTTTTGCCACAAGTAGGATTATTTATTCATCTTCTGTATAAATGTAAATTTCTAACCAATATAATCTTTATGTATGAAAATATATTTGAATACTTATTTTGTATACATGCACCCATGTGTATATGTGTGTGTGTATGTATGTGTGCATGGTGTATCTGCACACATGTACTTTTGTCAGGATGTGAGTGTTGTAAGTGCATATGCACATGTGTGCCTATGTATGCTGGGGATAGAAATCTAAACCATAGATATTCCCCCATCATTATCTATCTTGGGTTTGAGACACTCTCTCTCACTTAACCAGGAGCCAACATGTTGACTAGACCAGTTGACCAGCAATCTCCATAGTCTTAAGGTCTATCTCCCCAGTACTGCAATTATAAGTACAGGCTTGCTTCTCACTTTCATGTAGATGCTGGACATCTGAATTAAGGTCCTTGATCTTGTTCATGAAGCATTTTGCTAACTCCACCATATCTTAGCCTATCCTACATCATTTCTTTTAGTACCTACCTAATCTTAAGTAATTTGTATACATGTTAAACTCTGTCTCAGAAAAATTCAACAAAATATCAAGAGAAGGAGCAGACAGTAAATTATTAAATTTAGATGAGCTAACATAGGTAAGGTACTTTGTGTAAGAATGTCATGTTTGTGATCAAGAAAAACATAAACTGTGTAAAAGAAGAGTCTTCACCAGAAACTGAATGAGCCACCATTTTGCACTCTGGCCTGACTTGGAGGAGGTGAGAAATAAGTGCATGTTAATTAAGTAGCTCAAACTCTAATACCTTATTCTAGCATTTAGAAATAAGAAACTAAGTGATTCCAGCTTTGTATCCTAATGGTGCATGGTTTTGCTTTCCTTTGGAAGAAATTTTGCCTATAACAATTTCAAGTTGTAAATGTGTTATTTTCAATGCTTGCAAAAATGCCAGTTCCATGTCATCTCCCTTAAACATCTTAAATAAAGTTTGTTGTAATTTTATCCTCTGGTTCTTTTGTTTTAATCACTGAGAATTTACTCTGTGGCAGTTTTCCACATGTGCACAAGCCATTCAAACCCCTCACACTACTTACCATCACACAAACCTCTCTACCACTCTTCTGACTATGAATCTCTCTCGTGTTCATTACTATTCATTTTGTTTTGTGATCTACTATGTGTAAGTAGGGCCATCCATATGATCATGAGTTCCCAGTTATCTTTTGATTGTTAGTAGACACAGTAGTGTGTACAAAACTATCAATAGTTTGCTTTTCCCCAGATTCTATCAACAGTCAATAGTTAAACTGTAACCCAAAGGGCTTTGGAAACCCAACCCCCTAAAACATAATACCACCTTTATATCTTTGAGAGTACTGTTTTACGGATATATTTTTTCATCCTATTCAGTTTATGCTTCAGCAGCATCTTCTTATTTGTATTGTGATTTGAATTTGTGGCATTTTCAAATATGCAAATTCATGTTATTTATAAAGAATAGATTGCTTACAAAATGTTTTACATATATTTTATTATTACCATGATTTACATATGATAAATGTGTAAGGAAAAATAATGCTGGAACAACTAAGAAATAATTTATAACATTTCAAAAATGATACAAATTACCAGAAATTTCTATGAACTGTCTTACTTATGTTCTCTGAAAAGATATGAAATCACTGGTCATGGTGGCACACACCTTTAATCCCAGCACTCAGAAGGGAGAGGCAAATAGATCTCTGTTAGTTCAAGGCCAGCCTGGTTTACACACAGAGTCCAGGACAGCCAGGGCTACACAGAGAATCTCTGTCTCAAAAAAAATTTTATATATATATATATGTGTGTGTGTGTGTGTGTGTGTGTGTGTGTGTGTGTGTGTGGTCATATTGGAATTGTCTGCTGTTTATTATTGTGAAATAAAGTAAATATTTGAATATATGTGTGAAGATGTGGGTCTGGAGATACAATGGAGATACAATGGCTGAATAGGTAAAACCATTCTGATAATCCTGTCAACTGGAGTTCAGTCTCTGGGATCCACATGGGGGAAGGAGAAAACTAATTCTTTCAAGTTGTCCTCTAGCCTCTAGATACACACTTTAGTACACCCACATATGCCACTGAAATAATAAGTTGTATAATGTAATATAATATAAAGTAAATAATAAAAATATCTCTCTTAAGATACTCAACAGTGTAACTTTCTCTGTTCTATTTAAATTAACAAAAACACTCATTCCACAAAACAGTCTGCCAAAACTTTTCATATCTTTATTTTAAATGAGAATAGAATTTCAACAAGAATTTCAAACATTTGCCATGTTCAATTATTAAGTAATTAATTGAATATTTGGGACATTTTATATGTATTTGACTCTAGGATTAGAAAACATACAGCTAGCAAACTGGCTATTTGTGCCTAAATACTATATAGAATTTTATGAATATTTACGGAATTGATACCGACATTGGACATAATATGAAGTACTTCTAACATTGTTCAATTGTAATCTGTTCTATTTCATACATTTTAAATAAAACACAAAGATTAAAACTGGCTGAATTTCTTAGTGATCCACTAGCCTACAAAACATACAGTATGAATAGCACAACTCTATTTATCCTGTTACAGAACATGTCAGAGAAAGGCAACTGAACTGATCACAATCAAAAATAGTGAATACAACAACTGAAAAATATTGTTTAGCAATAGCTAAATGTCATGCACATTTCTAGCACTGTTCATATACAACTTTTCCAAAATGATCCTGTGTATCAAGCATTAGAGCTGTATTTTTGTCTCTGAGTTTTAAATGATACTTTCTCAACATTCTAGTCATTCTTTTATGATGATATTTAATGATGCTGCATTGGATATTTTTTTTATTTTCATAGATTTAAATATTGTTGAGAGATAAAAGCACAGTGATAATATATGAAAAACAAATTTATGTTTTTAAACATAATGAACAAACCATATGTCTGGTTTAACAGGGATTATTATATTTGAAATCTACCAGTCTCTAGGAAAGGGTTGTATTTTAGTGAGAACACAGATGATCATGAAACATAATTTTGTAAAGAAATATTGAATTTGTGGTTTAAATAAAGCACAGAAAATTGATTTCATAAGAATTTTTCTGGCAACCACGTGTCATACATCCATAACTAAAATGTCTAAAATTATGTTGACATTGAATTATAAAGGCAATTTTTTTCATCAGTTAGGTGGACACTACAACATGAACAAAGGAAATCTATCTTTCCAGATCCAAAGCTACAGTTATGTTATTTACTCACACAAAAAGTTATTAGTTTTCAAATAGAATGATAAAAATTTCTAAAGTTTGTAATTAATTTAAAAATAAAACTAAATGTATTTCATTTAAAAGTCTTCCATGATTTTTGAAATGCCCTGACACACTCTTCATTGAGCACATGATGTTTTTACAGGTATCTGAAGAACAACTCTGATATTTAATATATATACAACAAGAAGAATTTAACAATACTGGTTACAAGATCTCCAAGGATACTGAAAATAATCTCAATTTCAGCCACCCAGAGATTGATGGATATTAATAATAATTAAAAAATCTCTAAAAGCTTTATCAAGGAAATAATTTTCTTGAATTTACTAACTATAATCATTCTGAAACAATGTAATTAATATATTGAATCATCTGTACTTTAGCATTAAAAAACTTGCAAAATATTAAAATATTGTAGAGTGATGATTTTCTTTATACACTTGGGGAAAATCTCTTAATAAAAATTATCTTTGGATTTGGTGGTGAATGCCTTTAATAAAAGCAATCTAGAGGCATAAACAAACAGATTTCTACTATTTTGAAACTAGCCTGGTTTACATAGTTCCAGATCGACTAGGCTGCACAACTTCAAAGTGAGCTCTTCTCTCCAGAGTGAGGTGGTGTCAGGCATCAGAAAGAAAGAAAGTAGCAGATAATGCAGCATCATATTAATGAGACTGTGTACCACTATGAAGGTAGATTTATTATGCCAATAGATTCCCAAGAACAAACACAAGAGTCAAAGTCCCAATTGTCCTCACAATCAGGAGTCTCATAAAAATAATAAACTTATAGCTGTAGTATAAACAGAGGGTCTGGAATAGGAACTTGTGGGCCCTGTGCATGCTGTTTCTATTTTTCTCTTTCTGTAGCCTGCAGAGTGCCTTCCTGCAGCAGAGATGACAATGTAGGAATGAAGATTCGATGTAGATACCAGCTCAACATCTCCATGTTCAATAAGTTGTGTGGGTGTTATCCTCAGTAATGGAACCCTGCTGTCACTATATGGAGAGCAATCCTTTGCCTTAGCAGCAGCCTGGGAGGTTTGGGAATTTCCATGGATCAAAAACTTAACTGAATGTAACCCAGGGCCACAACTGGAAACCTCCCATGTCTACAAAAGACGCCAGTGTGACTCCATATTCCCCCAGGACTAGGAGTCCTCATTAGGATCACGTTCATAGTTTCCAGAGAGTTCCACTGCACTAAGTTTCTACACAGCCCCCTAAATTCCACCAATTTTAACTTTTTCTCCCTGTATACTCTCCCTCCACCCCTTCTGCACCACCTGATCACTTCTGTCCTGTCCCTACCCACCTAAGTCCACCCTCAAAATCTATTTCATTTCCCCTTCCCAGGGAGCTCCAGGTGTTTCCCCCTAAAGTTATCCTCTTTACCTAAAACTCCCTGGGTCTGTGGATTGCAACTTGATTATCATTTACTTGACATATAACATCCACTTATAAGTGAATGCATACTGTATTTGTCTTTCTGAGTCTGGGTTACATGATTCGTGATAATTTTTTCTAGTTGCATTCATTTGCCACCAAAGTTCGTGATGCCATTTTTTTAACAGCTGAGTGATTCTCCATAATGTAAATATACCACATTCTCTTTAACCATTGTTTAGTAGAGGGACATCTAGGTTGTTTCCAATTTCTGGTTATTTTAAATAAAGCCTCAATGAACATAGTCAAACAAGTGTTCGTATGGTAGGATGGACCATCCCCTGGGTATATGCCAAAGAGTGGTATAGCTGGGTCTTGAGATAGATCAAGTTTTCTGAAGAATTGCCACATTGATTTCCATAGTGACTGTACAAGTTTGCACTGCTACCAGCATTGAAAGAGTGTTCCCCTTGTTCGACATCCTCACCAATGTAAGTCATCACTTGTGGTTTTGATCTTAACCATTCTGACAGGATTAAGGTGGAATATCTAAATAATTTTTATTTGTGTTTCCATGAAGATTAAGGATGTTGAACAGTTCTTTGTTCTTTATTTTTTGCAGCCTTTTTATATTCCCGTATTGAGAATTCCATGTTAAGATCTATTTAGAATTCTATATTGATTTAAATTTGATTATTCCTGGTTTTGATATTATACGTACATATACGACATGTATGATATATATGTTGTATATATAAAAGACATAATCTATACCAGTAGTCCTCTATTAGATATGTAATTGGTAAAAATGTCTCCCCATTTTGTGGGCTTCTCCTTTATACCATTGATAGTGTTCTTTGCTTACAGAAGCTTTTTTAGTTTCATGAAGTCCCATTTATAAATTGTTGGTCTTAGTGTTTATGCTATCAGTCTTCTGCTAAGAAACTAGTCTTTTGTGTCAATGTATTCAAGGCTATTCTTCACCTTTTCTTTTATGTTTTTTAAATTCATGTGTTTTTTTTTCATTTTTATTATGTTTATTACTTCAAGTTACATCTCCATCACAGCCCCCTCCCTCCACCCTTCTCAGTCTCACCCTCCCACCCTCTACCCCCTCTCCCAACTGTGCTACTCCTCTGTTGTGGGGTGCCTCCACATGTCAGCCCACCTAAGTTCAGCATTCATATGAAGACTAAGAGCTTCCTCTTGCACTGTGGGTCTACATGGCAGCTCCACTAGGGCAAAGTATCCTATAACAAGTAACAAAGTCCATGTTCCTGTTCCTTTCAGTCTGTTGGTTGTAGGATCGTTATCCTTTACTAAATGGCTAAAATCCAGGTATAAGTGAATACATGCCATGTGCATCATTCTGGGTCTGCATTAGCTCACTCAGGATGAGCTTTTCTAGTTCCATCCATTTGGCCGTAAATTCCATGATTTCCTTGTTTCTGATGGCTAAGTAGTATTTCATTGGGTATATGTACCGCAGTTTTTTTATTCCTCAGTTGAGAGACATCTGGTTTATTTCCAGTTTCTAACTATTACAAATAAAGCTGTTATGAACCTAGTTGAGGAAATGTCCTTGTGGTTTGGTGAGTGGAATGGCTGGGTATTGAGGTGGAGCTATTCCAAGTTTTCTAAGATATTGCCAGACTGATTTCCATAGTGGTTGTACAAATTTCCACTCCCACCAGCAATGGAGGAGTGTTCCCCTTTCTCCACACCCTCACCAGCATGTGCTGTCATTTGAGTTTTAGATCTTCTCCATTCTGACAGGTGTGAGATAGAATCTCAGAGTCGTCTTGAGTTGCATTTCTCTGATGATTAAGGATGTTGAGCATGTCTTCAAGTGTCTCTCGGCCATTAGAGCTTCCTCTTTTGTGAATTCTCTGTTTAGCTCTGTACCCCATTTTTTGATTGAATTATTTGTTTTCGTGGTGTTTAATTTCTTTTTTTTTTGTTTTGTTTTGTTTTTTTTTTGAGACAAGGTTTCTCTGTGTAACAGCTCTGGCTGTCCTGGACTCGCTTTGTAGACCAGGCTGGCCTCGAACTCACAGAGATCCTCCTGCCTCTGCCTCCCAAGTGCTGGGATTAAAGTCGTGCGCCACAACCACCCGGCGGTGTTTAATTTCTTGAGTTCTTTGTAAATTTTGGATATTAGCCCTCTATCAGAGGTTTAAGTGAATGTTAACATGTAAAAGAATGAAAATAGAGACATATTTATCACCTTGCACAAAACTTAAGCCCAAGTGGATCAAAGACCTTAACATAAAACTCGACACACTAAATCTAATAGAAGAGAAAGTGGAGAAAAGCCTTGGACTCATTCATTGGTACAGGTGACAACTTCCTGAACAGAACGCCAATAGCTCAGGCTCTAAGACCAACAATCAATAAATGGGGCATCATGAAACTGAAAAGTTTCTGTAAGTCAATGCAAACAGTCACTCAACCAAAACATCCACCCACAGACTGGGAAAAATTCTTTACCAACCCCACATCTGACAGAGAGCTAATATTCAACTTTTCTTATGTCAGGTTCAATGTACCTGTTGCTCTATTGAGTTCTTTGATTCACTTTGACTTGAGTTTTGTTCAGGATAATAAATATAGATCTATTTTTATTCTTCTACATAAACACATCAAGTTTGACTGAACTAATTTGTTGAAGATGTTCTCTTTTCTACAGTGTGTATTTCTGCCTCTTTATTAAATATGAGGAGCCAGAAGATGGTGGCCCATGTCTTTAATCCCAGCACTTAGAAAGCAGAGGCAGGTGGATCTCTGTGAGTATGAGGCCAGCCTAGTCTACACAGAGAGTACCAGGATGTCTAGGGCTACACAGAGAAACTTTATCTCCACAAACCAAGAGGAAGGTTGAGGGAGATCCATATGTGCATGAATTTATAGCTATAATTCAGTTTGATTTCATTGATCAACATATCTGTTTTTATGCCAATATCATAGGGTTTTTATTACTATAGTTTGGTAATACAACTTCAAATTGGGAATGGCAGGATTTCCAGTAGTTATTTTTTTGTAAGAAATTGTGGAATTTTGATGGGAATTATGTTGAATCTGTAGATTGTTTTTGGTAGGATGACCCTTTATACTATGTTAATCCTATCAATCCATAAGCATAGCAGAGCTTTCCATATTCTGATAACTTCTTTAACTTCATTCTTCATAGATGTGAAGTTTTATCATACAAGTATTTCATTTGCTTGTTTAGAATTACCTCAAAATATTTTTTT
This sequence comes from Lophiomys imhausi, assembly GCA_907164525.1. Classification (NCBI taxonomy): domain Eukaryota; kingdom Metazoa; phylum Chordata; class Mammalia; order Rodentia; family Muridae; genus Lophiomys; species Lophiomys imhausi. The sequence continues at coordinate 4,652,090 of CAJQZJ010032173.1, read as the reverse complement.
ATTATTTTTGGTCATTTTAAGAGGTGTTTCTCTGATTCTTTTCACAATCCATTTGTCACTTGTATATAGGAGCATTTCTTTTTTGTTTGTTTGGTTTTTCTTTGTTTGTTTGTTTTAGCTAATCACATATCTAGCCACTTTGCTAGAAGTGTTTTCAGCTATAGGAGCTAGGAGTTCCCTGGTGAAAATTTCACCCTTGCTTATTATACTATCATATCATCCCCAAATAATGATACTTTGACTTGTTCTTTTCCAACATTTATCATTTTTTTCTATGTCTTATTGCTCTAGCTAAAACAACATATAGTATATTGAATAGATATGGAAAGATTGGACAACCTTGTCTTATTTCTGATTTTGGTGGAATTGTTTACTCAAAGATATGTTAATATGTCTTCATTTCCCCTACATGAAAAGATATAAAACAAGAATGCTCTATTTTAGAGATTAAATGAAGTCAAATATTCTTCATTCATGCCATTAAATGAAATATGAGACTCACTATGTGCTTTTGTCATTCTGTTTTAAAAATAGACATAAATCATGGTCTTAGAGTACTTATTGCTATACCGGACTGATATTTGTCCTCAGAAATTATTAAATCTTCTTACATCACTAAAAGGGTCATGCTACATGGTGACAGAAATTCGATAATAGCAGGAAAAACATTCTAGTGAGTTTCCATTATGCTATTAACAGCAATCAGGAAGGTCAACTTTGATGAAGACTGGGAGATAAAGATTAAAAATGACATTTCAAATAGGCTGGATTCAAGTGGTTCCCATTTCTAAATTTAGTGTTCTTATGCATTAGCACAAGCTAGACAGTATTGTAATAATAGGTGTAACTTGCAATTTGGTTCAAGTACTTTTAGTTGTGATCATTTGTGTCTATTTTATCTGGTGTCTTCAGAAAGAATGAAGCTTAAGCTTAACAGACAAAGAAAGCAATAGCTCTACAAATATTGAAACAAATGCCATTCATGTGTGAATCAGACAAACTATGAAACTGAAAAGCTTCTGAAAAGCAAAAGACACTGTCATTCGAACAAAACAGCAGCCTACATATTGGGAAAAGATCTTCACCAACCCCACATCTGACAGAGAGCTAATATCGAAAATTTACAAAGAACTCAAGAAATTAAATGCAAAAAAAAACAAATAATACAATCAAAAAATGGGGAACAGAGGTAAACAGTGAATTCACAAAGGAGGAATCCCTAATGGCTGAGAGACACTTGAAGAAATGCTCAGCATCTTTAATCATCAGAGAAATGGAACTCAAGATGACTCAAAGATTCCATCTCACACCTGTCAGAAATGCTAAGATCAAAAGCTCAAATGACAGCACATGCTGGCAAGGGTGTGGAGAAAGGGGAACCCTCCTCCATTGCTGGTGGGTGTGCAGGCTTGTGCAACCACTATGGAGGTCAATCTGGCGATATCTTAGAAAACGTGGAATAGTTCTGCCTCGGGAACCAGCCATACCACTTCTGGGTATACATCCAAATGACTCCTCACCGAATCACAAGGAAGTTTCCTCATCTTTGTTCATAGCAGCCTTATTTGTAATAGCTAGAAACTGGAAACAACCCAGATGTCCCTCAGCCAAAGAATGGATTAAAAACCTGTGGTACATCTACACAATGGAATACTACTCAGCTATCAGAAACAATGAAATTATGCAATTTGCAGCCAAATGGATAGAACTAGAGAAGTTCATCCTGAGTGAGCTAACCCAGACTCAGAAGGAATCACATGGCATCTATTCACTTATAGTCGGATTTTAGATATATAGTACAGGATATCTATATTAAAACCAATGCACCAAAGGGAACATGGACAGAGACTTTTGTTGTTGTTGTTGTTTTCTCTCCCTGTTAATGAGACACTTTTCCCTGGTGGTACAGTCTTGTAGGCCCCCAGTGTATGAGGAGGCTCTTGGCCCTCATATGACTGCTGAACTGGGGCAGGGGACTGTTATGTAGGGACATTCTACTCCAGAGGAGTGGGATGGAAGGGTTAGGGGGTAGAAGGTGGGATGGCAGGACTGGGAAGGGTGGAAAGAGGACATTATGATGGAGATGTAACCTGAAGCAATAAATAAATGAATTTATTTTAAAAAAGAAGCCACAAAAAATCATAAATTTGATTATGTTGTCAAAACTTATCAAGATGGATATATAATAGAATATTAATATCAGTTGCCAAATATATACAGACCGGACATTGGGAATGTATGTTACATCTTATAATTTTCATAATTGTGGCCTAATTGCTCTTATTATTTCATATTGTATTTATTGTTATAAGAAAAGGAGCCTTTTATTGAACTAAAATGGGACCTGTTTGGGGGGGAAGAGGATATACCTTCAACTAAAAAGAAAAAAAAAGTAGATATGAGGGTGAGGGGGAAGAGGATTGGAGTATGGGACTGGGAGAGGGTGAGAGAGGGGACTATGATTGAGATAAAACATGAAGAAATCAATAAATGTTGAAAATAAACAGATCCCAAAGAAAAAACATAAGCAATTAATAAAAAAATCCTGCAAGATTAATTTCTTGAAAATAGCATTTTGTAGATAGTTTGATATTGCATGTGTATATGTAGCTGGAACATACATATGTAGAATAATTCACTAGGAATTTATTTTTATAATTTATTTTTTATTTCTTCAAATTACATCTCAATCACAATCCCCTCCTAACCCCCCTCCTGTCCCACCCTTCCACCCTCTTCCCCCTCAACCTCCCCATCTTCTACCTTTTTTTTAAGTTTAAGGTATATCTTTTCCCCCCATCAGCTCCCCCTTTCAGTTCAACCAATGGTTCTTTCTCTTATAACAATAAATACAATACAAAACAACAGAAATAAATAGGCCACAATTATGAGAGTTATATGGCTTAGCATACATTCCCAATGTCCAGTCTATATGTATTTGGCACCTGACTTTAACATTCTACTATCTAACCATCTCCATGAGTTTAAAGTTCTATATCTAACTCAGCTTTCATACTAAATTGCCTCACAATCTTAAAAACATCTTCTTAGATCCAGAACACCCTCTTGATTCCTAAACAACTCAAAATTTAACTATGAGACTCTAGCTATCTATTCTTCAACCACCTCAGAGACCTGAGAGGGATAAATATATATGATTATTTAGGAAGTGAAGGGCCCGGAGCTTCCAAAACTAAGAAATAACATACCAGTGGCTCCCTGGACAGTTCCCATTTTCTCTCCACACATTACAGCATCGATCTTCAGGCATTTAGCCCCATTTCTCTGGCAGACATTGATTGCAGAGTAGGAATTATGAAGGACTTACCTACCCTGTCTTGGCAGAGCTAGGCTGTCGACTTACCTGCTTCCAAGTTTTGTCCTTTTGGACAGCATTCTGTCTACAGTTGAAGCAAGGGGTTTTTCTTGCCAAGACATAGGCTTGCCACTAAATCAAACATCTCGCACTGGAGAGTCTTCAATGCTCATTTTCTACTTGGAGTAGAATAGGGGGTGCTTTCAGGAGCTGACATGTCTCGATATAAAAAAATCTTAAGTTAAGAAAACATCTTTCAATGCCATATTCTGCAGATCACTTGAGGTTTTTGAAGATGCCCTGTATATCTCTTATATTTAGATAAGCAAATGTTGCTTGTCTCTTAGCAATTTGATTTCTGAGTAGCTTAGAAAATAACTGTGATAGAATGTCATAGTGCCTAACAGAATGACATGCTTACATGACTATTAGTTTGCATTTCTTAATTATCCTAAACAGTTTATGATGATTGGTAGCAAAAGGCAAAAACTTCACATTTCATTTTTAAACATTACTGGCACAATACCTTTAAGAAGCGTTACCCTTAATTTTGCATCAATATACAAAGATCAATACCAATGTGGCCAAATATAATCTTAATTTTGTATCAATATACAAACATCAATACCTATGTAGCCCAATACAATCTTAATTTTGCATCAATACACAAGGGTCAATACGATTGTGGCCAAATATAATCTTATTTTTGTATCAATATACAAATGTATAAGGGCATATTCAATAATCTGTCCTTTTTTCTTGATCTTTCCTATACTATGTCTATGTCCCATTTTTTCTCATGTCTGTTCACTCCTACATAGGAGAGAAAGAAGGATACAGAAAAAAAAAAAAAGAGAAATCCCTGGGTCTAACCTCCAAAACCCATTAAACAAGACCATTTAACAGCTTGTAGTCTCTTCCCCTAAATTACAGAAGTTTCTGTTATCCATCAAATAACCGAAGGGGGAGAAACACTCTCCTCACCTTCTGGGGATGGGACTTCGCTCTCTTAAAATGACTTCTTGCTGATTTGGGTTCTAGTTAACCTGTTTGGGGCCTGAATAAGAATGAGAATATGGTTCAAAATGTTAATAGAATCATTTGATGTTCAGTCCTTTTGTGCTCAGCTATTTAGATGTCCTAAGAATTTCATAGACAGAAGCTGATCTTCAGGGCTTTACTGAAGTTCTGGCTGGAGCAGTCTGTGGAGCTGAACAGTCTTAGTGATTTTGAGTTGTTGTGGTTGTAGACTTTTGAGGAAACAGTTATTAAGGAAGTCTGCAAGGCTGAATCGTCTAGGCCACTTGTGTTCTCTGGTGTCTGATCTGTTTTCTGCTGAGGTTTCGGTTGTCCAGTTGTCCCTGGATTCCTTGAATGGATGTTTTAAATCTCCTGGAAAGATAAGAACAGAGCCCTGCCCTAATCCTACCTTTGGGTCAATTACCTTCTTTTGGGGGGGGGGGGTTGGGGAGTGTCAGGTAATATTTTTCCTGGATCAAATTTGTTTTTTTTTTGACAATATATGAAGTATTATCTTTCAATCCGGATTAAAGAAGAAATTATTTTGATATTTTAGAGCTAAACTTACCTTTGGTGTATATGTTTTGAGATCTCAAAGGAGAATTTGTTTGAATTGCAGCCTGCCTTTTGTAAGTAGCTTTTAAACTTCAAATTTTAACACTAGAATATGTAGAATTATAGCGTATGTACATGAAAGACACACAAAACATGTAGATTTAAATAAGTAAAATATGAGAATTTATTTAGAGAATTTGTTTGATTATGTTTATAATAAATACTTTTGAAGCAAAAATTGGCCAACCAGTATTTCATCTTAAATTGATTTTAGTTCATTTTGGTAGACATTTAGTCATTTTAATAATGAATTTTTCACATGTGAAAGTTTCAGCTATATTTTAAATTATGAAAATAAACTTCTGATGTTTTATAAATTGGAAGATAACTTAGTGTTTAATAAGTAAAATAAATTAATAATAGTTCTCTTTTAAATTTTCTTATTTTTTAATGTCTATGTCTATGTCTGAGCTCACTTGTGGTATATATGCTTGTACAGGTCAGGATTGTTTATAGAAGTTGACTTTCTCCTCCTCCCATGTGGACCCCAGATATTGAACTCAGGTAATTAGGCTTAGTACCAGACAAATTTTCATACTAAGAAATCTAGTATGTTCCACTATTTGGATTTTAGGATTTCTGTAATATTTATTTTAAAATAGTGTCACAAAAATAAAATGTAATTCATAACAAGAGTTTATTATTTACTACTGGACAAGTGTCAATACTGAAGTAATTGGGATTATTGATGAATATATTAGTGAGTATATTGTATGTTATTAGAATGCTGAAGACTATATTATATATCATATAACAATATAATGACATGAATAGAAGTAGAATTTAACTAAGATGTACATACTACTTTTATTTTGTTTTCCCTGAAGAGTTTATTTAAATAAAGTAAATCTTTTTTTTTTTTTTTTTTTAGTTTTAATTGTAGACTTTTATCTCAACTGTGTGTGACAGTGTAAGTTAGGATTTTCTTAAGGCATATGCAATGATAATCACAGGTAGTGTTATTTGATGTGCATGATAGTAACTGCCTCAGATACACTCAAGTTTAAAGAGTATATGGTATATGGCATGGAAAAAGTTAGGTATGACTTGAATGACCATTTCAGGGGACGATGAACAGAATGTCCACAGTCTTCCAGATTGCTTTGCACCTTCATACCATGTGGTATAAGACACTAAAGTAACACACCAAATATACCACTAATTATGCCACAAATTATTTTCACATTATCATAGTATGAGGACAGAGACAATGATATATGTGTTCACTGATCTTTGGCCCTTTCTCAATTTGTGAAATTCCTCTGTCTTGACATATTCAGTTACCCAACTATCTCACTGAATATAATCACATAATGATAAAATTCATCAACTAAATTTGTTTATGGGAATGTTGAATGATGGTGTCTCTACCAACTCTTAAGCAAGGGAACAGTATTTCTTGTGTGATTTTAATTGAGCTGAAAAAAAGGAAGAATTCAAAGGGTGAGGATAATAAAAAATGTCTATCTAAAAAGAGAACAAACATTTTATAGTAGACAAATCATTTCAATGAAAGTGACCGCATTTACCTATAAAATTAATAACAGTTATTCCTAGAATTTAAGAAAGAGTTGAGTTTTAATACAAATGTAAATACATGTCAAATTAGTATCCATGCATCACCATTTTACCAAATCACTTGAAAAACATTTTATGGTAACAAACAGTAAAAAATGAACTTAGTCTTTAAGTGATTTTATGTTCAGTATGCTAAAGTAGAAATAAGATATAATTTTGAAGTGAGAATGTAAGCCAGATATGAAAAGTCATCCTAAAATGCTTAATATCTTGTAGTTTAGTACCATGACTTCCAACAATCAAATACCCTACTACCAAAATTCCTTACTCAATGTATCAGGGCTTCAAAAAGGCTAAGATTATGTGCACAAGATACACAATTTTGTGAAGTTCATTCAAATATGGAAACACATGGATAAAAAGAAAAAATATTCTTCTTATTTCTTTCTCTGATTAAGAACTATTCCAGACTCGAAGCATATATGCACACTTTGATGGATGCATGTTTAATGCAATGATAGAAAATCCTATTAGTAAGGACCTATTAGATTTCAACAAGCAATCTTTGGCCCATTATGTTTTAAATAAATTTATTCATTTCAGCATGATCACAGCCCCCCACCCCACCATCCTCTCCTCTCAGTCCATCCCTCACATCCTCATCATCTCATTCTCCCCCCTCTTCATTTCAGAGAAGGGGAGTGTCCCCATGGGTACCAACCTACCCTAGTACATTAAGTTGCAGCAAAACGAGATTCATCCCCTCCCACTGAGGCTAGACAAGGCAGCTTGGGCAGAAAAAGGATCCAAAAGCAGACAACAGAGTGAGAGGCAGCCCATGATTCAATTGTTAGGGAATTCAAATGAAGAACAAAGTGTACATCTCCTTTACTTGTGTAGGGAACCTAGTTCTAGCCAATGCATGCTCTTTGGTTGGTGGTTCAGTTTCTGTGAGCCCACCTAGGCCCAAGCTAATTTACTCTATAGGTCTTCTTGCAGTGTCCTTGACTCCTACAGCTCTTTCAATTCTTCCCCCTACTGTTCCATAAGACTCCTCAAACTCTGTCTATTGTTTTGCTATGGTTCTTTGCATCTGATTCTATCAGCTTCTGGATGAAGCCTCTCAGAAGTAAGTTATGCTAGGCCCCTGTTTGCAAGCATAGCAGAGTATCATTAATAATGACAGGGGTTGTCTCTCTCCCACGGGGTGAATCTCAAGTTGGACCAGTCACTAGTTGGCCATTCCTTCAATCTCTTCTCCATCTTTATCTCTGCACTTCTTATAAGCTGGACAAATTTTGAGTTGAAGGTTTAATGGGTGTGCTGCTGTTCCTCTTCTTCCACTGGAAGTCCTCCCTGTCTACAGGAGGTGGACATTTCAGGTTCCATCTCCCCCACTGCTAGGAGTATTAGATAGGGTTACTGTCATAGTTTCCCAGGAGCCTCTCCCTTCCCAGAGATGCCTTCACAGATATCTGTTCTCTCTCTCAGACCCAGACCCAGTCCCTGAATCTCACCCTATTAACCAGTCAGCTCGCAGTTCCAATTGTGTTCATAATGATTTTGCAAATACATTGCTTTTTGAACTATTTCTCTCTTATAAACCCTGGAAATTTTTACAAACTCAAAGATATAGGTCCTAAAACTTACATAACTTACTTTCATCTTTTTTATACCTTGGGGGGGAGGAACCAATAAAATCAGTAGCAACAACAAAAACAAAAACAAACAAACAAACAAAAAACTCCAGTAATTTGAAATTGCTATTTAAATACAACAAAGTGAATAACAATAGGGGAAAAACAAAATACTTCATTTATGTGCTTTTTTCTATAAACTATTTGTTTCTTACAATGCAGAGCTTGTAAAGTATTCCAGCAAAAAATTTAAGGTTGTTCTGTTCAATGTTTATTGATTAAACTGGGATTCATAAACCTTTTCTGATTTTTCACATGAATTCTGAAATTCATATGCTAATGTTAAGAAAACTATGCAACATTTAACTAATTATTCATGTGGAAATGTTGCCTCTGTCGTTCTTAACTTTACCACACTCATGAATTCATTATGAATAAGCTCTTATAATGATAACATTAAGGTATTGTAATTGATGTGACCTTCACCAATGTAGATTCATGTTCCACGAGTGTATTGTAAATATATATAACTTTCATCTAAGAAAGGCAAGGCATCTTGAAAATTATTTAATTGTTCCTAGTCTTACCATGAGAACTCATTATTCTGTCTACTTTCATGGTGTAGTCTTCATTCATGTAGCTACATTTGCTTGGTACTTTGTGAGGAAGACTTACATTTTTAATTGTATGCTAGTATTTTTACATAAAGATACTTATAAAAGGAGAGTATTGCAGAGAAAGGATAAAGAAGAGGCAAAATGATGCATTTGCTAAGTATAAATTATAAATTGTAGAGATGATTCTGTAGGGTTACATATTTAGAAGGATGCTTCAGTGATATTTTTTTCTTTTTAGACCTGTAAATAGAAAGTATTGTTGGGACATTATTTATGACAGATAATCACTGATAGAACAAAAGTGTTCACTTTGAAAATAGCTATACATTTAGTCTGCCTCCTTATTTCATAAGAAGCAAGCAGAAACAAGACTAGATCAATTGTCTTTTCTATAAAATTGTAAGTAAATAAACTTCTATTCAATAACTATTATAAAAACATACAGGTACTTTGTACATATCAAAACTGTTTTGTATAAGCATAATTGTTCTAAACCATTTTTATCATAGTTTTAGATGTTTAAATTTCATTGTTTTTCACATTTATTGAGACATGGTTATTAATATTATAACTTTATACTAATGTATACCATTATATACTTAATTATGTTTTGAATAACAAGCTGGGGTTGGTGGTGCATGCCTTTAGTCATAGAACTTGGGAGACAGAGGCAAGAAGATCTCTGTGAGTTCAAGGCTAGCCTGGTGTACAAAGCAAGACCAGGACAGCCAGGATTGTTACATAGAGAAACATTATCTTGAACCCCCCCCCCCCCCCAAAAAAAAAAGCTAGAAACACAGAATGGCATGTCTGTAAATCAGAGTCTCATCCTTGACTATATAAAATTATATTTGACAAATATTACAATAACTATAATATATTAGATGATTCTTATATATATATATATACATATATATATATATATAATTTCTTTGAAAGTTTTATACAGCAGGTTTTGATTATAGTTAACCTCCCTTCTCCTCCAGAGCCGTGAGCAACTTCGTGTTTATTTATTTTTCCATCAAGTCTAATATATATTGTTCAAATATTCTTGGACTTGTGGTCTTCCCCTGAGACATGACAGACTTATCAGGGACCACACTCTTACAGAATACTATCTCTCTGCATCACTGTAGCTAACAATTGGCAGAGCTCCATGGATAAGATTAAATGCCTGAAATCCATGTTGGTATATAGCCAGGTTTGGAATCTGGTCTGGACTGGGCATACACAGATAATATTCCAGCTATCACAGTGACTGTGGATTTCAATATGCAGTTGCATATTGCTGTCCAGATTGGGTTGAGTATTCCACAGTCTCTTATTCTGTGCACCATGGAGAGTTGTGGATCTCTGTGTTAATCATCATCTATGGCAAACACAAGCTTTTTGGATGAGGTTTAAGAAATAGAGTAATCTTCTGTCAGATATATAGGCGTTTCTTTTCTTTTTTTATAATACTTTATTTTTTTTATTTCTTCAATTTACATCTCAGTCACAATCCCTTCCCTATTCCCCCTTCCTGTCCCACCCTTCCACACTCTTCCCCCCCACAGCTTCCCCTTTCAGTCCAACGAATGGTTCCTTCTCTTATTACAGTAAATACTATACAAAACAGCACATATAAATATGCCACATTTATGAGAGTTAAATGGCCCAGTATACATTCCCAATGTCTAGTTCATACATATTTGGCCCCTGAGGGTTATATGGCTTAGCGTACATTCCCAATGTCCAGTCCATATGCATTTGGTACCTGACTTTAACATTCTACCATCTAACCATCTCCATGAGTTTAAAGTTCTATAACTGACTTAGCTTTCATACTAACTTGCATCAATATTAAAAACATCTTCTTAGATCTAGAACGCCCTCTTGATTCCTAAACAACTCAAAATTTAACTATGAGACTCTAGCTGTCTATTCTTCAACCACCTCAGAGACCTGAGAGGGATAAATATATCTGATTATATAGGAAGTGCAGGGCCTGCAGCTTCCAAAACTAAGAAATGACATACCAGTGACTGCCTGGACAGTTCCCATTTTCTCTCCATACATTCAAGCATCAGTCTTCAGCCTTTTGGTCCTGTTCCTCTGACAGACATTTATTGTAGAGCAGGGATTATGAAGGACTTACCTACCCTGTCTTGGCAGAGCTAGGCTGTGGACTTCCCTGCTACCAAGATTTTTTCCTTTTTGGACAGCAGTCTGTCTGCAGTTGAAGCAAGGACATTTTTCATGCCAAGAGATAGGCTTGCCACTAATTCAACCATCTCACACTGGAGATTCTTCGATGCTTATCTTCTACTTGGAGTAGAATAGGAGGTGCTGTCAGGAGCTGATACGTCTCAATATCAAAAAAAAATCTTAATTTAAGACAACATCTTTGAATGTCATGTTCTGCAGATCTCTTAGGGTTTTTGAAGATGCCCTATCAATCTCTTGTATTTAGATAAGCAAATGTTGCTTGTCTCTTAACAACTTGATTTCTGAGTAGCTTAGAGAATATCTGTGATAGACTGTCATAGTAGCTAACAAAGTGATATGTTTACATGACTAGGAGTTTGTTTATCTTAACTATCCTAAACAGTTTAACGGTTGGTATCAAGAGGCCAGAGCTTCACATTTCATTTTTAAGTATCTCTAGGTACAATACCATTAGGAAGTGCTACCTTTAATTTTGTATCAATATACAAAGATCTATTCAAATGTGGCTAAATATACTCTTAATTTTGTATCAATATACAAAGATCAATGCCTATGTAGCTCAATATAATCTTAATATTACGTCAATATACCAGGGTCAATACCATTGTGGCCAATAATAATCTTAATTTTGCAACAATATACAAAGATCAATACTGATGTAGTCCAATACAATCTTAATTTTGCACAGTAAACAATGGTCAATACCATTTTAGCCAAATATAGCACTAATTTTGTATCAATATACAAAGGTATAAGGGTATATTCAATAATCTGTCCCTTCTTCTTGATCATTCCCATACTATGTCTATGTCTCATTTTTCTGAAGTCCGTGCCCTCCTACATAGGAGAGAAAGAAGGATATAGAAAAGGAAAAGAAGGAAGTCCTTGGGTCTAAACTCCAAAACCCATTTAACAAGACCATTTAACAGCTTGTAATCTCTTCCCCTAAATAACAGAGTTTTCAGTTATCCTTCAAATAACCAAAACAGGTGGGGGGGCGGAGAAACACCCTCCCCACCCTCTGGGCATGGGATGTAGCTCTCTTGAAATGACTTCCTGCTGATTTGGGTCATAGTAAACCTGTTTGGGGCCCGAATCAGAATGGAAAAATGGTTAAAAATGTTAGTACAATCCTTTTATGTTCGGTCCTCTGTGCTCAGCTGTTTAGATGTCCTAAGGAGTTTGTAGGCAGAAGCTGATCTTCCAGGCTTTACTGAATTTCTGGCTGGGGCAGTGTGTAGAGCTGAACGGTCTTAGCGATTTTGAGTTGTTGTGGTTGTAGACTTTTGATGGAAACAGCTATTGAGGGAGTCTGTAAGGCTGGATCATCTGGGTCACTCATCTTCTTTGGTGTCTGATTCTGTTTTCTGCTGAGGTTTCCCTTGTCCAGTTCTCCCTGGGTTCCTTGAATGGATGCTTTGATTCTCCTGGAGAGATAAGAACAGAGCCCTGCCCTAATCCTAACTCTGGGACAATTACCCTCTTTTTTTTTTGGGGGGGGGTTAGGTAATATTTCTCTTGAAGCAAGTCTGGTTTTTTTGACACTATATAAAGTATTATCTTTCAATCTGGGTTAAAGAAGAATTTATTTTGTTATTTTGGAGCTAAACCAGCTTTAGTGTATATATTTTGAGATCTCAAAGGACAATTTGTTTGTATTGAGTAGGCCTTTTGTAAGTAGCTTTTAAACTTAGGTCCTTCCAAATCCTATGTGTGTGTCTCTGCATTCTAATTATTGGGATCAAAGACTTGTGGTTCCCATCTGAAGGGATTAAAGATGTGTTCCACCACTCCTGGATCAAAGTTTTTCTTTATTTGGAGTTTGTTTTGTATCAGGCTGACATTGAACTCTGAGATCTGCCTGTTTCTGTCTCTAGTGTGTTGGGATTAAGCGTGTACTCTTCTTAAATGATGGGATTAAGGGTGTGCACCCTCACCACCCTGTTCCGTGTAACTCTAGAATTTATAAGACCACTAACTCTATAGTGCTCCTCCCATCTCTGCTGAAGTTAAAGGCATGGTTTGACACCACACTTTTCATGTATTTTACCTTAGCTCTAAGTTTTTTCGACTCTTGGAGGTTTATAAAACCAGGTTGAATGGCTGTAAACTTTATTTTATTTACAGTGTTTTAAAATTGTTACCTACTTTTTTTAATTAATAAATTTATTTGTTTGTTGCTTCAGGTTACATCTCTATCATATTATCCTCTTTCCCCGCTTCCCAGCCCCACCCTACCATCCTCTACCCCCTAACACTTCCCTCTTGTTCCTCTGGGGTGGAGTGTCCCTACATAACATTCCCTCGCCACAGTTCAGGAATCATATGAGGGCCAATAGCCTCTTCCTACACCGGGGGCCTTCCAGGCAGTGCCGCAAGTGAAAGGTGTCTCCTTGCTAAGGGGAAAACTAAAAAAAGGAAAAAAAAAACACACAAACCTACGAAAACAAAGAACAACAACAAAAAAAGAAAGGAAAAAGAAAAAAAAGTCTATGTCCATGTTCCTTTTGGTGTGTTGGTTGTAGTAAAGATATCCTGTACTATATAGCTAAAATCCTACTAAAAGTGAATAGATGTCATGTGCATCCTTCTGAGTCTGGGTTAGCTCACTCAGGATGAGCTTCTCTAGTTCCATCCATTTGATTGCAAATTGCATAATTTCATTGTTTCTGACAGCTGATTAATATTCCATGTTATAGATGTACCACTGTTTTTAATCCATTCTTCAATTGAGGGACATCTGGGTTGTTTCCAATTTCTAGCTATTACAAATAAGGCTGCAAGGAACATAGATGAGGAGATTTCCCTATGACTCCATGAGGAGTCCTTTGGGTGTATACCCAGAAGAGGTATGGCTGGGTCCTGAGGCAAAGTTATTCCAAGATTTCTAAGATATCGCCATACTGACCTCCATAGAGGTTGCACAAGCCTGCACACCCACCAGCAATGGAGTAGGGTTACCCTTTCTCCACACCCTCGCCAGCATGTGCTGTCATTTGAGCTCTTTATCTTAGCCATTCTGACAGGTGTGAGATGGAATCTCAGAGTCGTCTTCAGTTGCATTTCTCTGATGATTAAGGATGTTGAGCATCTCTTCAGGTGTCTCTAGGCCATTAGGGATTCCTCCTTTGTGAATTCTCTATTTAGCTCCATCTCCCATTTTTTGATTGGATTATTTGGTTTCTTGGCATTTAGTTTCTTGAGTTCTTTGTAGATTTTAGATAATAGCCCTCTATCAGATGTGGGGTTTGTGAAGATTTTCTCCCAGTCTGTTGATTGCTGTTTTGTTCTAATGACTATGTCTTTTGCCTTACAGAAGCTTTTCAGTTTCATGAGGTCCCATTTATTGATTGTTGATCTCAGGTCCTGAGCTGTTGGTGTTCTGTTCAGGAAGTTGTCACCTGTGCCAATGAGTTCGAGGGTTTCTCCTACTTTTTCTTCTAGTATATTTAGTGTGGCTGGCCTTATGTTAAGGTCTTTGATCCACTTGGAATTAAGTTTTGTACAAGGTGATAGGTATGGGTCTAATTTCATTCTTTTGCAAGTGGACGTCCAGTTAGACCAGCACCATTTGTTGAAGATGCTGTCCTTCTTCCATTGTGCGTTTTTGGCTTCTTTGTCAAAGATTAGTTGGCCATAGGTGTGTGGGTCCATGTTTGGGTCTTCAATTCGATTCCATTGATACAATGATCTGTTTCTATACCAGTACCATGCTGTTTTTATTACTGTTGCTCTGTAGTACAGCTTGAAATCTGGGATGGTGATACCTCCAGATGTTTTTTCATTGTACAGGATTGAGTTAGCTATTCTGGGCTTTTTCTTGTTCCATATGAAGTTGAGAATATCTCTTTCCAGGTCTATAAAGAATTGTGTTGGTATTTTGATAGGAATTGCATTGAATCTATATATTGCTTTTGTTAGGATAGCCATTTTTATTATGTTGATCCTACCTCTCCATGAGCATGGGAGATCTTTCCATCTTCTAAAGTCCTCTTCCATTTCTTTCTTCAGGGGCTTGAAGTTCTTGTTGTATAGGTCCTTTACATGCTTGGTTAGAGTTACCCCCAGGTGTTTTATGTTGTTTGTGGCTATTGTGAAGGGGGTTGTTTCCCTTATTTCTTTCTCGGTACTTTTGTTTGTTGTATAAAGAAGGGCTTCTGATTTTTTTGAGTTAATTTTGTATCCAGCCACCTTGCTGAAGTTGTTTATCAGCTGTAAGAGTTCTTTGGTGGAGTTTTTGGGGTCGCTTATGTATACTAACATATCATCTGCAAATAGGGATAATTTGACTTCTTCGTTTCCAATATTTATCCCTTTGATCTCCTTTAGTTGTCTTATTGCTCTAACAAGGACTTCAAGTACTATATTTAAGAGATATGGTGAGAGTGGACATCCTTGTCATGTCCCTGAGTTTAGAGGAAATGCTTCAAACTTCTCTGCATTTAATTTGATGTTGGCCACTGGCTTGCTGTATATTTCCTTTATTATTTCTAGGTATGGTCCTTGTATTCCCGTTCTCTCCAGAACTTTTAGCATGAAGGGATGTTGGATTTTGTCAAATGCTTTTTCTGAATCTAGCGAGATTTTTTTTCTTTCATCTTGTTTATATGGTGAATTACATTGATAGACTTTCGTATATTGAACCATCCCTGCATTCCTGGGATGAAGCCTACTTGATCATGGTGTATGATACTTTTGATGCATTCTTGAATTCGGTTTGCTAGTATTTTATTAAGTATTTTTGCATCTATGTTCATGAGGGAGATTGGTCTGAAGTTCTCTTTCTTTGTTGGGTCTTTGTGTGGTTTAGGAATCAGAGTGACAGTGGCCTCATAGAATGAGTTTGGCAGTGTTCTTTCTGTTTCTATATGGTGGAAGAGTTTGAAGAGTAATGGTGTTAGTTATGTCCATTTGATGAAAGGTTTTGTTTGTTTTTAACTTGAAGAACCCATTATATTTAGAATATATATCTACTCATTTAATATTTTTAAACTCTCATTTATATAACTTTATGCTCTTTTCATAATTTTCAGATCTAGGTTGAAAGTAAAATCATATGTATCATCTATGAATTCAATTTTTCTAATATTTCAGTTCTAGTTTATCTAATTTCTATGACAACTACTTCTTTTCTTGTGTTAGTACTATTTCATTTGCTTCCTATATTGTATGTGATAATTTATATTATTTATCTGAAGTTATCAAAAAGTTTGCAACCTAGATTGAAATTTTTCTTAAAATTATTGTTATTTTGAAGGCAAAAGAGATAGTAATAATTCCACATTAAACAATAAATATGTGCAATATAGTTATAACTTTGCAATGTTAAGTGCTGGTAACGTTTGTGTTGATTTGGGGTTGAGGGAGGAGTTTTGACTATCAGTACCCTACCCTCACAAATGAATTGAGGCAACTCTAAAATTTCCTTTGATGGTTCAAAGACAGTTTCACTGTCTTGAAAGCAAAAAGAAGACTAGTAGCTTGTCCTGGAATCTAGAATTGGCAGAGGTAAGTTTCTATCATTTATGAATTATTCAGTCTCAGACATTCTATTTTTGTAACAAAAGTGAAGGCAATCCTCTAGAAATTAGATATTAAGTTACCATAGAGGATATTATCATTACACTGAAAATAGCAAGAATAATGAAATGTATTCATAAAAATTACTCATCTATAACCATTTACCTTTTCTTGGTTCTTTAGAAAAATTTGAAAGACTCAGATAATAATGACTTACTGAGACATATTACATATTTTAACTAGTCTTACTCTTCAATGCTATTATTAATCATATATGTTTTGCTTTTCACTCTTTCTATTTTCTTCTGGTATAATTTAGTTTTTGGTGTTTTACATACTATAATGCATCCACATGTTGTAATTTGAATCTGTAACATCAAATTTCTCAATAAAATTCCAGTCATCATGGGAAATTATTTTATAGTGAGTTCCGTTAGTAAAATGGAATGTATGAAACATGTAAACAAGATAAGGAGAGAATATTAACTTAGAAATTGTTGAAGTTGTGAGAATATGGTTTTGGTATCATCCTAATTCAAGGCTGGTAGGAAAATTCTTGCCTTCTCAAATCTTGAAAGAAGTTCTAGTTTCATGAAAAGGTCACATCACAGGAACAGAACAAAAAAGAACAAGTTAGAGTCTTATTCCAACTTTACAGTTTACATCTAGATAATTCTCTCAGAAAGTTGTGCTCCCTTTGTTGAAGCACAACTTGTCACTCAAGGACTTCCCAATATTCCCACTTAAAGATTCCTTCAGTTTTCATGGCATTAAACGGGGAAACAAACATATAACACATTAACCTCTAGAAGGTCCATTCAAAACTATCCAAACTAAAAAGAACCTAATGATTTAATAACACCGAGTTTGAGGTTTCTTTATTCATTTAAACAAGTTTAATAGCATGGTAGCATTGTTATTAGTGCTTAGATTTGTTAGAAATCCTTTGTGCAAAGTACTTGTTTTATACTCTATAACCATTTCGACAGACTTGCTGCTCATTACTTAAGTCAAAGTGCAAATATATCATACTGAAGTTCATTTTCCAATTTGACTACACTATGTAATTATGAGGGTTTCTCCACTTTATTCTATGAAAGTTTGTGTAAATTATCCAATACAGTAAAAATACTGTTTTTGTCTTATTTTATTTTACTTGCAGCTCTTTTAACATACAGAACTCACTCTACCAATTCTTAACCTTATTTACATGAAGAAATTATAAGAACACATTAACAGAAAAGTCAAATTCTACTTTTAATAATAAGTAGTATAAAGTGAAGTATAAAAATAAGATTTATTATTAAGTACTTGAAAGAAGCTATGCTGAGCATAGGGGCTGTAACACATTATCATTCATTAAACTAATAGCTGTCACATAACAGAATTTCTACTTTTTAGGTTGATTATCATTATCAATGATAAAAGTGTCTGTTACTTATTTTCTTCTCCAAGAGTTAGACATTACATCTTATTACATTGATCTATCAGCTACTATTTTTTGTCAATCATGATTAGCAACTCTATGGAATATGAAAACATATCAGAGACACAATTCTACTGACTATGTGATGAAATTTCAGAGAGAATAACTAAGGGTACAAGACTTTTATGCAGAGTGCTTTCATATTGCTCTTTTAGAGGACAGACGGCCTGAATGCCAAAAGTCCTATTTCAGTGGGCTAGCCATTTAGATCTACAGTGAATATCAGGGTGACAGTCAGGATACCTCTAATATTGTTATGATCTCATCTGCATGATAAGTGATATGCATTTTGTCTTGGACCGGGACAGATAGACTTTGCTATGATAGTGACCAAGAAGACCAAATAAGCACACTCATAGAAAATATGTGAATATTCTTTTTTAAATGAATTTACTATACCTCTCATTTTCTTTATTATATGCCTACAATCACTCATCATCAGCTAATCAAAAAACTGACTTGTGATTTTCCTTTTCCTATTCACTAACGACCACCACCAACAAAAAAAAAACCTCTCCCTATTAAGTTTTTTCAGCCTCATTTCTTATTCCTTATGAAGACTAAGTTATAAACTTTTATGAAATTGTCTTTTGAAGACTCACAGCTATGCACAATGATAACATACTACAAAATTTTGTAGAAACAAAGAAAAAAAAGTCTTGTTGGTGTTAAACCTGGCAACACTGACCATGTTCCATGGTATCATATGGTAAATTGCTTGCTGCTCAGGCATGAAAACACGTGTGTGGATCTGAGCGAGGCCTGTAATTTTTTTTGAAGATAGACAGGAGACAGAGACAGTAGGATATTGGGAGTTGATAACCAGTTGTTTGAGCTGAAACAATGAGGTTTCTAGTCTCAGGAAGAAAACACCAAATGACAAAATATAAAGTGGAGAGCAATGCTAAAAGATAGTGGACATTGAACTCTGACATCCACAAATGGCCACAGTGATGAGCATCCCCACAAGCACATTAAAACACAATGCATACAAGCAATTTTAAAGTAAATTTATTTTTAAGTAAATATACATAAATATGCATATATGAATAAGTGCTAACAATATGGTGTAAAGAGAAACACGTCAATAATTTTAGATTAATCTAACAGGCAATTGAGTTGAGGTGACAAAATATTTCAAAAGTATTGGCCATAGTCCACACATATTTAGTACATGTAATTATATTTTTAGGTAACTGTCTCAAGAGAAACAATGAGATTAGAAATATAATTTCTTCTCAAGAAAATAATGTATTTGGTTTTGATGCCAAATATCATAGATATCTACTTTTGCAATGATCTTCAATACAAAACATTTCAATGAGCTTCATTGTTGAGGACTAGGATTATTGCCTTTTTTCTATAAATGCATGCCACAATGTGTGTCAAATCCACTCATAATGTCTTGAAATTAGATAGCTTTTCAATTAATTATGCAATCTAAGCTTTTGTATTCGGTTGAAATTACTCCATAGCTTTCACTTCTAAGTTCTGTGTATGTTCACTGATCATATTTTAGTTGTTATGGAGATTTTTAGTGACCCCAGTTATACTTTGTTTTCTTTGGGAAGGTGAGACTTCTGAATCCTTAATAGGTATTAACAAGGGACTTAATTACCACTGCAATCTGGATTAACTTAATTCCATTCAAATGAGGTTTGACTGGCATCAGCATTATAATTAGGACATTTCTCAAAATGAACTCAGCCTGGTGCCTTTCCTTTATTCACCCTATATTAAATTTTCTAGTAAGATTAGAGAAATTAAAATATAGAATAATTAGTATCCATTTCCTTAAAGTTAGACATGTTCATATTTATCCTTATCTTCAATAAGAAAATGTAAAGCTTATTTTTGTGAAGTGAGGCTTTTTGCATTATAGACAAGTGTTTGGTCAGTGAATTACTTACCAAGACTTATGTCTTTGAAATAGAATATTTTTATGTAATCCTGGCTGGCCTGGGCCTTTCAATCATCTTCCCTGCTAAGTGCTAATATTTCAGGTATGCACCACCACATCTGGCTTAAAATACTTACATTATTTTCTTAAAGTAAGTTGACTAATAACAATAAAAGGAAAAAAATCTGATTTCCACTTTTTTGTAATGTATGTCTTTATAATAACAATAAATTACTTTCAATGTGTCTCCTTTCTGTGTCTCCTTTCTGCTCCTGGCTTCTTCTCTTTTTTTTTTTTTTTTCTTCTGGAGGCTTCTTCATGGTGGGATAAGGATTAACACAGCCAACCAATTAAATATAATATAAATATAGGTAAATAATTTAAACAATTAGTCAATTTCTACAAATGGCACCCAATTACAACATTTAGAATCCATGCTTACAGCCTGAGAAGGCCAGGGTAAAAGGCAGTTGCCTAGCCAAAGACCAGGGAACTAAGCCAAATGCATTTCAAAGGTGCAGCTCCCTTGACAGAAACTACTGCTTTGCACTAAGGAGCTCAGGTTGTGTATTGAAAAATCAGCAGCCTTCTAGAAGAGCTTAAGAGCAGAGCTAACTGGTGAGATTACAAACAGAGGAATTCATAATGTATCAATACATTTGGATTCCATTTGAGTTTGTTTCTCTTGGGATACAGATGATTTTTACACTGACAATTGTGGTTCTGTGCATCCTTGTTGAGAAAGTTCTGACCAGGATAGACTTAAAGAAGGAAGGAATTTACAGATGGAATGCTCAGTTATGGGCAATGACAATGGGTAAGGAAGGAGGCACTTCCTGATAGATAAGACAAAATTGATGGCAGGTGGAGCTCAGAGCTCTCTGGTTACTAGATGTTTGTCAGGGCTATCTGAGATAGGCCACAATACAGTGCAGACACAACTAGATTCCAGGGAATAATGAACAATACTTTAATTGCAGCATGGAATGGCACAATTAGACTAAAGCTTTTGGTATGTTCTTGTTTCTTTGCTTGATTTTTGTTTAGATATCTTTGATTTTCCCTATATTTGGAGGTAGAAAAATATTTTTTGTGGTTTGGCATTTCAAAAACATGAGAGATTTTTGAGGATTTGTGTAGATTTTGAATTGTCACTGCAGTTCAGAGTTGCTCTCAGGGTTACAGAGTTACTATTATCTGGGATTTAAGTAAAATATTTGAACAGGGTGGTAATGGTATATGCCCTTAATCCCATCATACTGGAGGCAGAAACAGGGGGATCTCTTGAATTCTATACCAGCCTCCTCTAAACAATGAAGGCAGGGTGGGAACCCTGGTGATAAGATAAGGCTACTTGATAAAGACAGTCTAGAATTCAAAATGACACATTTTTTCTTTGAAGGTACTATGTAAGTTTTTGCTTAGTAATAAATGATACTGTCTTTATTGATCTAATGAATAGATATACATTAATCTTAATTTTATATATAAAGAAAAATCACAAGCCAGTCTCCTTAGGTGTGGGGCTTCCATGGGAGAACTGGTTTTGAGAGGCATTTTGCCTCTAAAAGAGGTAAGTTAGTTGCTGGGTGTGGTGGCACAAACCTTTAATCCCAGGTCTTGAGAGGCAGAGAGTATATTGAGTTGAATAGAGGAGAAGCAAGGAGCAGGAAGGAGGACACACGATGGGACGATTGAAAGAAGATCATTCCACCTGGCTTGGAACATCGGCATAGCATGGAGAATAGCAGTCCAAAGGGACATATGTATATATGGGGTCATATTTGGGGAATAGAATTAAGGGTTAGCTTGGATGGGTTAAGATTCCATGCTCCAGGCCAAGGCTTGTTAAAATCCATCAGGTGTCTGTGTGTGCTCATTTATAATGGTGAGTTAAGGACTAACATAGCAGAGCCAATTAATGATAATTTAAATGCTGCTAAATAATTTAATTATTTATTTCTACATTACAGTCACATGGTAAATTAAGTTCATGTAATGTATTCCTTATGTTAACACAGGCAAGAGTTAAATAGACTTTAAAAGATAAGGAAAAGAATACTGAAATGTATGAGTTTAAGAAGCAGAGAATAAATTCCTTATTTATTGTTTCACTTTGTTTCTTCTCTTTTAGTTAGCAACACACTATATGTGAACATACTTTAGTCCCACAGAAAAATAAAACATAGAAATAACATCCATAGATTCATTTTATTCTGGTTCCACTCAAGCAATTGCACTGTATCTGTCATCTTAGGGAGATTTATTTGCAAATGTGGCAATACCATTTTATGTACATTTTATGACATCTGTGTTTTTAACCATTTCTCAGATTGATCTAAATATACTCAGGAGTGAAATATTCTTTTCTCTCTGCTTTCTTATTTTATTATTCCTTATTATTTACCATTTTGAGATTTGGTGACTACAAGACTGGTTTAAGACACTTAATAGTAAGAGCAAAAACCAGCAAAGATAAATGGGCCAAGAAAGAAATGAGGAAGACAACACCTTTCACAAGAGCCACAAACAATATAATATACCTGGGGGTAACTCTAACCCAGCAAGTGAAAGACATGTATGACAAGAACCTCAAGTCCTTAAAAAAATAAATTGAAGAGGACATCAGAAGATGGAAAGATCTTCCATGCTCATAGATAGGTAGGATCAACATAATAAAACTGACCATCCTACCAAAAGAAATATACAGATTCAATGCAATTCCTATCAAAATACCAACATGATTATTTACAGACATGGAAAAAATAATTTTCAACTTCATATGGAATAATAAAAAACCCAGAATAGCTAAATCAATCTTGTATAATAATTTGCAAAAATTAATGAAGTCTTTTCTCTCTGTCATATTGACAGTAAATAACACAGACAAAAACTATGCTAATGACTGTTCTAAAGTTCTGCACTTCTGTAGTGAGGATAATAGCATTTCTGAAAATGTATGTTACTATAGTAAGAAATTAAACCATCCCCCTAATCATTTTCACTGAAGGGTTGTATTTTATCCCACTGTAACCCATCTTGAATAGTGCATTAAATGTTTATGTACATAGATCCACACTAGGCACTGTGAGTACCTGGGTGAAAAAAAAATGCCACAATGAACAAGGTCATAATGAAATCAGCTCAGTAGAATATACTTAAACTAATTAAATCTGATCAATGCTAAGGGGTAAGTGAAGAAAATGTGCTAAAATGTGAAAAAAAAAGAGTCTAAGTAGAATACCAATATGCAAATCTAAAAACCACTTGCTTAAGATGGAAATGATTACAATAAATTGAGAAAACAAAATGTCCAACATGGCTGATGATGTCTCACAGAGGATCTAGGAGAGAGAAATTTGAAGCCACTGAGAGAACAATCATGAAGTATAGTATGAGAAAATGAGCTCTCTCTCTCTTTCTCTCTCTCTCTCTCTCTCTCTCTCTCTCTCTCTCTCTCTCTCTGTGTGTGTGTGTGTGTGTGTCTGTCTTTTTCCGCACTCCCTCCTGTCTCTCCTCCTCTCTCATCTCCCATTCCTTATCTCTTTCCTCATTTTCTCACGTTTAAGCCCAGAACTTCCTGCATAAACATAAGTTCTCTATCAGTGAACTACATCTCCACCTGTTTTTTGTGAGAGCTGGGATCCAGGAGCAGGTGAGGGAGATGAAGTCACTAACTGCAAAACAGATTCCAGAGACATTCATCAAGCATCGAGATTCAGATCCACTTTATTGTGCAGCAGCAAGAATCTTTGTACAGCCTTTTGGACCAATGGGGAATTGACATGAGCTCTTGGTTAATCATTTTATAGGTACAATGGGAGGTGCTAGAATGCCAGCACCCTAGGGGACTTCCAGAAAGAGTGGGAAGCAGTCAGAACCCTGTTCCAGGCCCATTCTGAGGTTCTACTAGTTTGCTAGGATCCTCCACTCTATGTCAATATGTCGGCAGACATGGGCACTTGTACTATTAGAGAGGTACAGAGGTCTCCCTCACCATCCACCAGGTGCCACTCAGGGGCCACAGCACACTCATTATTTAAGTTTTGAGATTATCTGACAGATTCTGGACAATTGATTTTAAACAGGAACAGAATGGAATGAAGATCCCTGTAGCTGTTTACTGTTGTGTAGGAGACAACGGAGGGAAATTTTCTTAGCCTCAGAATGTCATAAAATTAATAGACAACTGAGAAAATAACATATCATAGCAGAGATGTTATAAAAAACAGAAAATTCTGATTGTGAAATCAATAAGGTTAATCATATACATTTGTATGGATAAATGCATTCAAGTTTCACAGAAAAAAACACAATGAAAATGAAATAAATAAAATTTTTGTAGAATGTATTTTATAATCTGTATTTGACCTACTTATTTTAGTAAATTGTGTTACAAGTGGTCCAAAAATCACTCCAGATTCTATCAACTTGTTTGGGGTTAATGACAGCTTATTAGGAAGGGTTTTGTAGATATACTTGCTCATTTTTGTAATGTAATTTAAAAATGGATGAAAGAAAAAAAACAGGTTTCATATGATGATGCATGATAATACAAATATTTTAAATCTATTCTCTACTCACTAATTACTTGATTTGGTGAATTCTCCAATTTCAGACTATTTATTTTGGCATTTTTTGTGAATAATAGTTAAATATGTCTAAAGCATATAAAACTTCTTTTTCCAAATTAATAGGTATATTTAGAAATGATATTGATTTGTTATGAATTTTGAGTAAATATAGCAATCAGAAGGAAAATATTTTATTTACACAGTCTGTTTTAATACCCAATTTTTACTTTTATAGTGACTGAAAAATATTCTGTCAAGATTATTTAAAATTCCATTTTCATCAGTGACTATCAAAATGTTCTAATTAAAATGAATTAAATAGGACAAGAATTTTTATCTACAACAAATGAAACTACATTTCCCAGGATGTCAAGTGTGCCATCATTAGTTTCCAGCAATTAACATTAACTATACGATTGCAAATAAAAGTGCTTCAATAAGTTTGGTTGCCCGACTCAGTATTGGGAGAGTCTAAAGTCAACATATTTTACTGTATAATATATTCTAAGTACTTTTTTTTATTCCTATGTTGTGGAATCAAAAGTAGTCATCAATAATCATAGCTGGTTGTGACACCTACGAACCACAACAATGACCAGAATAGTGAGATATCAATGAAGGTACAATAGGGACACATATTGATGGTAATGAACAGCTGTCTTGCTGGACCTCAGATCTTGCCTCAATAGGCAGAAATTCATACCTTGTACTGTAAACCTAGCCAACTATACATAGTTAGTGTGTACATGCCACATAGAAAAGAACCTGTAATTGACACCTTCCAATATTAGTATAATCTCTAAGTATCTTCTAAATATTTATTCTTAAACACATGAATACTCATATATCTTCCATCTCTTAACAAAGAAGCTTCTTTTTGTAACTGTCAAGACCATCATATAAAGCCAAAGCTAGTTGAAGTACAGAGAACTGACAATGAGATTCCTAGTGTCAAGTGAGACACCTAAAATGGAACTCTTACACCAATGACTCCAGGGAGAAGGAAGAGAGTGTTGAAACACTGCAAGAGAATAGAACCAGAACATCTACTGTGAGTTTGGATTTTCTATTTATGATAAAGAATACGTACCCATTAAATCTCAACAATACATCTGCCTAAACAAGATCAAAATGGTGATAGTCTTTAATATAACAATATTGATGGGGAAGTCTCACAGGATATGTGGTGGTTTGGATAAGAAGGGCCTTCATAGACTTATATATTTGAATGTTTCCCAGCTGGTGAAATTATTTGAAACAATTGGAGTGTGGTCTTGTTGAAGGAAATATGTCACTGAGGATTGGAGTTTCAGGTTTCAAGATCTTATGCTATTCCCAATTAGCTTTAGCACTCTGTCTTATTCTTGTGGATCAGATACATGTTCTCAACTACTGCTCCAGCACCATACCTGCCTGAATTTTACTACATTTCCCCATGATGATGACCATGGACTCACCCTCTGAACTGAAATCCTCAATAAACTCTTTCTTCTATAAGTTAAGTTTGTCATGGTGTTTCTTCTTAGCAATAGAAAGATAACTAAGGCAAGATCTTTCCCTAGATGAAGAGCTACAGGAAATTCAAGATTGTAAAGAAAGAATCAGTCTTGTGTAAAGACAACCACTGCAGCTGGTGTTCAAATATCAAGTGATAAATTAATATTGCTTTATAATTATATCGGAGTACACCAAAAAGTAATCAAAGCTATTACTTTCATTAATTTATCTATTACCATAAACATAATTTTGTTTCAATGACTACTTTACTTATATTCAGTAGTTACAGAAATATGAACAGTGACCTATTGCTAAATGAAATATCTCATATGGAAAGAAAATTTGTTTAAAATTAAGATATTTATTTGGCATTCAGCAAAATTTCCATAGCATTGATACTTTATTAGGAATGAAAATATAAATATCAAAAATGGTTTCATTTATTTTCCATGATGTATAACAATTCAAAGACAATTACAGTCTTTTAAACAATTAATGCTGATTGTTCTTCAGAAAGATACATGAGCATATAATGGAGTCGTGATTCTAACTGTTAATTCAAATTTTCTTGCATATGCTTTCTAACTCTTTAAGTAATTCTTGGTATTTACAAAATAAAGGGACTGGAAGAATATGTGTCCTTTTGTACTTGATAAATCAATAATATGCATATATTTTCAAAGCAATTCCCTTAAGAAAGTAATTTATATCTTCATAACAATATTTTGAGTTTAACCAGCACATGTTTAGTCTCCCACCTAGCCTTGGATTTTGTTCATGCAACTAAAATCCAAAAATAATCAACAAAACATATATCTTATCCATTATGATTTTTATTTTTATACTAAATAAGAAATTTATTAAATAAATTTTCTCTTATTTGCTAAATAAGAGAGGAGTGGGAGATCTTTAAAAGCAGTGGGATATTAATGAGGAGAGAAGCTGTAAAAGAGAATTCTTCATTTCATCCAAAGTGATGTAACCTAGTATTTATTAGTAAATTCACCACTCAATAGCTAAACAAATGTCTGAACAAAAGTGAGATATTAATAAGAAGTTCAAAGTAGAGCCATAAACTTAATATTTTTGTCAAAGAATTTAGAATGATACAGAAGAATAAATCTACATATTTTTGTGTGTTGGGGTGGTACATGCACATTCTGATAATGCTCATGTTCTTACATGGAGGCCAGAGAAGGGCATCATTAGCCCTTCTCCTCACCTCCACCTTATTGCCTTGAGACAAAATCTATTGCTGCAATGGAAGCTTACTCTCTTGGCTAGGGTGGCAAACCAGCAAGAGCTTGAGAATAGCATGCTCAGTTTCCCAATGCTGGAAATACAGAGACAGGTCTGACTTTTTACCTGGGTCCTGGGGATTTGAAGGTCATGATGCATGTAGCAAATGTGTTAGCCACCAAGTTGTTGCTCCAATCTTAGGGAAATGATTTTAATAACAATTAAATGCCAAACGTGTATCATGTTATTGATACTTCTAGATGTGTTGGGATATGTGAATATGCTGAGATATGTGAAACCATAGACAGATATCATTAATCACAAACAAATGGAGTGACTGATGCAGTGATCTATTATGTATTCTAAATGTTAATTAGTTGTTCCCAAAGGTCTATTTGCTGTCTGTTATTTTGTTTGCTAACCATTGTCAGTGATTGGCTTTAATAAAATGCTGAGGCCTATAATTGGGCAGGGAGACAGGTAGATGGAGAAAAAGTTGGCAGGCTCTGGAGGAGCAGAGAGGATGATGGGAAGAAGCACCAGGGAGGAAAGTAGGAGACATGATGGGGTAGGTGGAAGAAGATCATTCCATGTGGGCTAAAACATCAGCATAACATGAAGAATAACATCCCGAGATGACGTATATATATTGGGGTTTTATTTGGGGAATAGTATTAAAAGTTAGCATAAGATGGGCTAAGATTGCCTAATCCAGGCTAAGGTTTGACAAAATACATAAGGTGTTTGTGTGTGTTTATTTATAATGGAGGGTTAAGGATTATAACCACTGACCATTAACCATAATATAACTACTGGATATAATTTACTTACTTATTTCTACAAGTGACTATGAAGAAATGTTGAAATGGAAAAAATAATTCTAGATTTGATTGTAAATAACTTTGTTGTCAATAGTTTCATTTCTATATTTACTTTTTCCTGAAATGTTCTATTATTGTGGCTATTTTGTTAAACTTTTAAAAGCATATAATCCTTAAAAATCTAAGGATCTGTACATCTTTTTTAAAAACATATTTACCTCAGTAAAATATGTTTACATGGAACAGAATGCCTCCATTAGTAGATTAATTGGTTAAACATTTATCACCTTAAAATCACAAGAGATAATCTTTGATATTCTTTAATGCCAATTACAAAGTCATTTGCTTTCTCAGCTGGCTTCTTTTCCTTTTCTTTCTTTGTTTTCTAATATTTTCTTGTTAATTCACAACTATTTGAACCATACTGTGATCTTCTGCTTCACACTTTATATGCATATAATTATAATATTAAGTATTCTTTTTTCTAATTATCTATTCAAAGCAATAAGCACCACAATATATATTCTCTTTAGAAGCCAAAAAATTGTATTTAATTGAAATTTGGATATCAGGATATTTTTAAAATATATTTAATGAAATGTAATAATTTGTGTATAACAATTTTTAGCTCACACAAAGAAGTTTAAGTTGTTATTATGTTATCTAAAAAAGTTAAATATCATGTGTTAAAGATATCATGTGTTCAAGATATTTTATGATTAAAAATCATAAGTGTATCTCATATTTAAATTCACATCTGTTGTGAGAAAAAGAAAGCATACTTTATCTAACAATGTCATTATAACAATCTTTTGTGTTCTTTCATGACTTCTCTCCCTCTCTTTCTATAATACATTTAATAGTTTTCTTGATTATTAAATTAAGAAATTAATTTGTAATTAAGCATTCTTAATTACAAAAGTAGATGAATAATTTTACCAAATAATCTTCATGAAAAATGTTATTCTGTTGCTTATAAAAGTAAATAAATCCATAGGAAACTATTTATGAATCTGGAAACAGCCAGGAATAAAAGAGATAATTTTTATAATGAATGATAGAGATGTTATCAACCAGGAAAATGCAACCAGGTTAGAGCACATTTGCCCTAAAGAAGCTTAAGCAGTATTCCCTGAATGCTCTCTGGTGAACTACACTTACAGTTGTTTTTGTACCCTTTATTCACATGAACTTAGTGATACACTGAAAATGATTCATAATGGCTATGATTAGTCCTTGACATTCCATTTCCTATTCTCCAGGGAAGTTCTCCCAATATCACCTCACTTGAAATCAAAGTTTATGTGTGTGTGTGTTTATGTATGTGTGATAGAATGATGTAGAAGACAGAAGAGAGAGAGCAACAGAGAGAGTGAAAGAAAAAAGAGAAAACAAGTTGAATAAAAAAATCTGAGTTATATCTGAGTATTTTAATCAATCAATGTGAATCTCGTCTATGATATTATCATTCTGTTGTACTCCACCCTCACTATCATTTTACTGTATGTACATTTTATATCATACTTATAATATTGAAATTCTATTAATTTGTTATATCTTGGTGGTTTGGGAGGTATAATAATGGCTTTATTATTTTTGTATGAGTTAGAATGTTAAAGACAATGATGTGTAACAAAGTAAGAGTGATTCCATCTTTAATTTAATGTATGATTTAAAAATCCACTCTTTGTAATTCCTTATGGTAACTATGTTTTTTTTTTCTGGGATTTATTTAAATGTTTATTTATTACTTCATTATATCTCCATTGCCACCCCATCCCTTCCTCTAGACCCTCCCAGTCCGTCCCTCCCACCCTAACCCCTCTCCTACCCCTCCCATGCCTCTGATGTAGGGTGTCTCCATGTATCAGCACCCCTGAGTTCGTTAGTCACATGAGGTCTAAGAGCTTCCTTTTGCACATGAGGCATACATGGCAGTTTCACTAGGGTGGAGTGTTCCACTAACAGGTAACCAAGTCCATGTTCCTGCTCTTTTGGGTCTATTGATTGTGTGAAGGTACACATAGCATGATAGAACTTGCTTAGAATGTATAGGAAAATATTTCATATCCTGTTATCCTGTACTATATGGCTAAAATCCAGTTATAAGTGAATATATGTCATGTGTACCTTTCTGAGTCGGGGTTAGCTAACTCATGATGAGGTTTTCTAGTTCCATCCATTTGGTTGCAAATTGCATGGTTTGTTTGTTTCTGATAGCTGAGTAGTATTCCCTTGTGTAAATATACCACAGGTTTTTGTTTTTATTATTGTTGTTTTTATCCATTCTTCAATTGAAGGACATCGGGGTTGTTTCAAGTTTCTAGCAATTACAAATAAAGCTGCTATGAACATAGTTGAGGACAGAGGGCTAATATCCAAAATCTATAAAAAACTCAAGAAATTAAACATCAACAAACCAAGTAAACCAATCAAAAAAGACCTAAACAGAGAATTCACTATAGAGGAATCTAAAATGGCTCAGAGACAATTGAAGAAATGCTCAACGTGCACTCAAGATGACTCGGAGATTCCATCTCACACCTGTCAGAATGGCTAAGATCAAAAACTCAAATGACAGCACATTTGGCGAGAGTGTGGAGAAAGGGGAACCCTCCTCCATTGCTGGTGGAAGTGCAAACTCGTACAACCACTATGGAAATCAATCTGGCGATATCTTAGAAGACTTGGAATAGCTCTACCTCAAGACCCAGCCATACCATTCCTACTCATATATCCAAAAGATTCCTCACCAATCCACAATTTGTTGTATTTTGTTTGTGTGTGTGTGTGTGTGTGTGTGTGTGTGTGTGTGTGTGTGTGTTTGTGATCTAACCAAAAACACAGAGCACTCTAGGCAAATACTCTGCCAAAAATTGAAGCTTAAAATATTTTACTTATCTTAGTATAATCTTAAACACCTTCATAATTTGTTTTACATTAATTATCTGTATCCTAAAACAATTTAAATTTAATTAGATGTACTGAATGTGATTTTAGAACAAATGTAATGCTTATTTCTATATAAAAATTTGTTACTTTTATCTATTTTCCCCTAAAAATTAAATTGACTTATTATATCATCTCCATTTAAACATATTGGATGCTCAGATAGTTTTTGCATAAAAAATTGACAACATCAGTAGTGACAGGTCCTCACGAACTCATATAAAATCTTAATATCCATGCAAAACAGAACTCTAGTGAGCAGGTGGTAAGATACAACTGTTAAATGTGCATCTTAAATGCATTAAGAACATCTGGGTGGGATATCTAAAAAAGTTATTCCAGATAAACAAAAATAAAACAGGCTATCAGGTATACCTTTATTCAAAGGTTGATGGTAAGATTTTTGTGTTTAGTACAAAAAAATTTGAGAAATAAATGTATTGTACTGTGAAATAATTTTTCATTCATTATAAACAGAAAATATGATCATTAATACATATTCATATAAAGAGTAATTGTATTTATTTATTATGTTTAGAATTGGATAGATGTGGTTTTACAATTATTTTATCAAAAATATTGAAGTTGGTCAAATTTGTATTTTGCATAAGTTTAAAAGATATTCCAGCTTAGTGACAGGCACTTTGGTTGATGTTTATGTATGTAGGTATAAGATAGTTAATAAAAAACAAATTAATTCCAATGATCAATAGTTCTTATTTTCACAAACTTGAATGGGAAATATAAATATTAGACTGAAATTTACTGGAAATAAAATTGGAAACATTGTATCCTTCTCAAATTCTCATCATGAACTCTGATTTAAATGATGTTCTCTCCTTTTCAAAGAAAAAATGCCTTTAAATTTACATTACCTGCCTCCAATATTATGATATTTCAAAATGCCTGGCTAAATAATTTATTTTGCTTTATATATATACATATATATATGAAGGATATGATATTATATATATATACATATATAACATATATGTGATTATATATATACATTATATGTATATATATATTATTATATTCTTTTTCCTGTCCTCCTTATGCTTCCTGTGCCCCCTACTCTCTTTTAACTTAAAATCTCTTTTTGATTACTGTATTTACATGTATACATGTATAAATATTTTATGAATAAAATGTCACATTGTGTAGGACATAAGAAATGCATACACAAGTCTGTATTTCTGGAATAAACCTCTCCCCTTTACTCATTCTTAAAATACAATATAGGCTACCCTAAAGAAGAGCTTTGTATTTTAGCATTTAAATCATCTGTATTTAGTGAAATGGATTCAGTATTTCATTGTCAACATAAACTCCATAATCTTTCTCATCTCTGTTTTATTCCTCATTGCCCAAATGTAATTGACTAAAATAAAATTAGTTCAGCAGATCTTTCTTCTGATTGCTGAAGTCACAAGCATTGATTCCTGACAATATTTTTATAATAATGAAAGATAAAGATCAGCATCATTACATAGTGGAATATAGCTGTCTCAGTATTCTTAGAAAACCAAATAAATTGAAACTGGTTATTAAGACTTTCCTCACCACATTTCCGTGAAATCTCATAGAATATCTACTGCAAACTTGGATGCAAACCATTAGTTTGCTATTAAACAATCTTATCTTAAATGTCTATAGTTTAACACATCATTTTCTCTTTCCACACAATGTTTATTTTATGTACTTCAATTCAACTGATTTTCTTTCAAAGCATAAATCCATAGGCAAAATGTTTACTAAATCAAATGGAAGTAAAAATTTTTGTGAATGAAAATTAAGTGGAAAAAAAACGTATTTGTGAACTACTTGGAAACATTTATCCACCCAAACTATATAAATGACTAATGTAAATGAATCAAGAATCAATTGAGAAAGCATGGATATGAATTAACTACT
Organism: Lophiomys imhausi; assembly: GCA_907164525.1. Classification (NCBI taxonomy): domain Eukaryota; kingdom Metazoa; phylum Chordata; class Mammalia; order Rodentia; family Muridae; genus Lophiomys; species Lophiomys imhausi. Next base: position 4,619,259 of record CAJQZJ010032173.1, on the reverse strand, counting down.
TTAAAATTTCAGTGTGTTTGCTATAATTACTGGTGAATTACTTCAAGAATCACTGTCAGCAGAAGATATCCTCTGTTTAATTCAAACTAAATTGTGAGAAACCAAAATAGAAACATGAAAGAAGAATTGATTTTTTTTATATATGGGACATTGTTGTCATAAAGTTAAATTGATTTGATACCAGTCAGTCATTAAGTATTTTTGTTTTGTTTTGTTTATTCTTGAGTAAAACAGAAAATATCAGAAACAGATCTATTGTGCAACTATCAAAAAAACCTAAATCTTCAAAACTCTCTCACAGTGATGTTGAACATAAATGGTCTTTGAAATCTAATAGAATAATGAAAAGGTGTGGGGGATGTACTGGAGCTATAACTCAGTGGGTAAGAATGCAGGGTGTTCCTGTAGAAGACCTGCGTTTTGTTGTTAACAAGAACCTGTAACTCTGGCTCCAAGAATGTCTGTCTCATACCTCCACAGGCTATCCCAACTCATCAGCACACACCCACATGGAGAGTCATACAAAACAGATTTGAAAATAAGTATAAATATACCTTTAAAAGTAAAAATAGATCTTTGTATACACATTTACACATTTTTATGGATGAAAAGAATCTTTTTTTAATACAACTGATGGTCTAAATTAGATTTTCCTACAAGAAACCTACTGGCATTGTTACAGATCACAAAACTATTCATATTTAGATCCAGAAAAGGAATAATTAGCTAAGCATACATGAAGCTATCCTGAATATAATGGGTTCAATAAGACCTTTATAAGAAGAATATACACAGTGTGACATTGCCATGTGAAAAACAGAAGGTGTACTTGACAGTTTCCACTCAAGCTGTGTCAAATATTAGTAGCATACAAGAACTAAGGAAGGCACAACATACCCAAACCTATGGGACACATTGAAACCAGTGCTATGAGAAAAGTTCATAGCACTAAGTACCTTCAAAAAGAAAATTGTGACAGCTCGTATTAGCAAATTAACAGCAGAACTGGAAGAACTGGGGAAAAAAAAAGAAGCAAACACTCCTAAGAGGAGCAGAAGATAGGAAATCATCAAACTTAGGGCTGAAATCAACAACTTAGGAACAAAAAGAATGACACAAAGAATCAATAAAACCAAGAGTTGGTTCTTTGAGAAAATCAACAAAATAGACAAACCCTTAGCCAAATTAACTAAAAGGCAGAAGGAAAAAACCCAAATCAACAAAATAAGAAATGAAAAAGGGAGAAATAACAACAGATATTGAGGAAATCCAGAGAATCTTTAGGTATTACTTCTTACTTTAAAAATCTATACTCCACCAAATTTGAAAACCTAAGTGAAATGGACAATTTTCTTGAAAAATTCCACCTAATGAATCTAAATCAAGATCAGGTTAACAGATTAAACAGCCCTGTAACCCCTAAGGAAATAGAAACATAATTAAAAATCTCCCCCCCCAAAAAAAAAACCAAAACATTAAAAAAAACAGGGACAGATGGTTTCAGCACAGAATTCTACCAGACATTCAAAGAAGAGCTAATGCCAATATTCTTCAAACTCTTTCACAAAATAGAATCAGAAAGAACACTGCCAATCTCATTCTAAGAGGCCACAGTCACCCTGATTCCTAAACCACACAAAGACCCAAAAAGAAAGAGAACTTCAGAACAATCTTCCTCATGAACATAGATGCAAAAATACTTAATAAAATACTGGCAAACCAAATCCAAGAACACATCAAAAGTATCATACACCATGAACAAATAGGCTTCATCCCAGGAATGCAAGGATGGTTCAACACACGAAAATCCATCAACGTAATTCACCATATAAACAGGTTGAAATAAAAGAAACCACATGATAATCTTGCTAGATGAGGAAAAAGCACTTGACAAAATCCAACACTCCTTATGCTGAAAGTTCTGGAGAGAACGGGCATACAAGGACTGCACCTAGAAATAACAAAAGCGATATACTGCAAGCCAGTAGCCAACATCAAATTAAACGGAGAGAAACTTGAAACATTTCCTCTAAACCCAGGGATAAGACAAGGACGTCCACTTTCACCATATCTCTTCAACATAGTACTTGAATTTCTTGCTAGAGCAATAAAACAGGTAAAGGAGATCAAAGGGATACAAATTAGGAATGAAGAAGTCAAATTATCCCTATTTGCAGACGATATGATAGTATACATAAGCAACCCCAAAAATTCAACCAGAGAACTCTTACAGCTGATAAACACTTTCAGCAAGGTGGCTGGATACAAAATTAATTCAAAAAAAGCAGAAGCCCTTCTTTATACAACAAACAAATGGTGCTGAGAAAGAAATAAGGGAAACAACCCCCTTCACAATAGCCACAAACAATATAAAATAACTGGGGGTAACTCTAACCAAGCAAGTAAAGAACATGTACAACAAGAACTGCAAGCCCTTGAAGAAAGAAATTGAAGAGGCCATCCATCAGAAGATGGAAAGATCTCCAATGCTCATGGATAGGTAGGATCAACATAATAAAAATGGCCATCCTATCAAAAGCAATATACAGATTCAATGCAATTCCTATCAAAATACCAACACAATTCTTTATAGACCTGGAAAAAGATATTCTCAATTTCATATGGAACAACAAAAAACCCATAATAGCTAAATCAATCTGTAAAATAAAAATAAAAACTACATCTGGAGGTATCACCATCCCAGATTTCAAGCTGTACTACAGAGCAATAGTAACAAAAACAGCATGATACTGGTGTAGAAATAGACCACTGGATCAATGGAATCGAGTTGAAGACCGAGAAATGAACCCACACACCTATGGTCACTTAATTTTTGACAAAGAAGCCAAAACCACACAATGGAAAAAGGACAGTATCTTCAACAAATTGTGCTGGTCCAACTGGATGTGCACTTGTAAAAGAATGAAATTAGTGCCATACTTATCACCTTGTACAAAACTTAAGTCCTAGTGGATCAAAGAAATTAACATAAGGCCTGACCCACTAGATCTATTAGAAGAGAAAGTGGGAAAAACCAAAAATCTCATGGGCACAGGTGACAACTTCCTGAACGGAACACCAACAGCTCAGAACCTAAGACCAACAATCAATAAATGGGACCTCATGAAACTGAAAAGCTTCTGTAAGGCAAAAGGCACTGTCATTCGAGCAGGAAGCAATTTTAAGAGAGCAATGCCCATTCCCAAAAAGTGGGGTGAGTGGTTCTTTGATCATTTGATGGGTTATAAATGTCATTTGGGGGATTGATTGCAAGTTGTTAAATGGTCTTGTCAAACAGGTATAGGAGGTTAGAGTCAGGGACTTCTGTCTTTTGTTTTATTTTCTCTATCCTTCTTTCTCTCTTATATAGGAGGAGAAGATTTCAAAAGAAAAAATAGGGGGGATATCGGTGTATAAAATAGAAATGATAACATATAAAGGTAGATTATTGGATCTCCTCTATAACAGAACAATTATCATTCTCAAAATAAGGTTATCTTTTGGTACATTGGTATAGAATTTATATAAGAACAAAGATTTAAAGTTATTTTGACATACAATATGTATATTTCAATTCTTATAGATGATATTGTGCCTATACGACTCATTAAAAAAAAGCAGATTTACTTCCAATCTTTTTTGGACTGCTGTTGTGATCTATTTAGGAGATTGAGTAATGCACGTTGATAGTTAGCCAGTCAAGCTTATTGTCAATGTCAAATACTAGTATTAATTTATCACAAAATATTCTTACTAGGTTAAACAGATAGTAAATGATTAAAAATACACAGTTTACCTGTTCAAATATATAGTAATAGATTTATTAATAAATAAATAGATGTCTTCAGAACCCTCAGAGGTATACAGAAAATGGCATTAAAGAATTTTTTCATTATTTTAAAAATTATTTGATGAGACAATCAGCTCCTGGAAACTCCCATTTAACATGTAAGGGGATGATGAGCATCAAAAAATCTCCATCAGGAGATAATTTCTACTGGGCAGAAACACCCCTGCTCTCTCAACAGACTATATAGAGTCCAAAGATGGACCAGACCTTAAGTGCAAGTAAGTAGTTAGACTAATTCTGCAGAGACAGAGTGGACAAATCCTTCTTATTTCCTGCTGCACAATTAATTCTGTGAGATATTCTTAGCCAGAAGGCTGAAGATGATGCTCCAACAGTACTGACAGATATTTGGGACTGTCATTTTTCTTTTTTGGAAGCTACTTGCCTGCTCTTTCTACTCACTCAGATAACTTTATCTCTTCTTAAGTCTTTGGTGGAGTTGAAGACATAATAGATATAAAATTCCAATTGAGCTTAAGTTGTTTATTATTTAAAAGAATATTTTTAAATCTTTATGTTTATAAATATAGGATATGATATAAAATATTGAGGTTCAGAATTTTAGACTCACCAAGATAGGATAGATGATTATTTTTTTTCTTTAAGTTTGCCTGATATAAATAGGCTAAATATTATATATGTAACTTTTATATATGGTTTTCCTGATTGTTTCATATTGGTTCTTTCTCTACATAGTTTTTAAAAAAATAGCCTTTTCAAAGAGGGAATTGATATAGTGGTCTGTTATATATTCTAAATATTAATTGCTCCCAGAGGCCTGCTTGCTGTCTGTTACTTTGCTTAATTGTCTCTTACTGGCTTTAGTAAAATGCTGAGACATGTGAATGACCGGAGATAGATGTAGGCAGGGAAAAGGTTGGCGGGCTCTGGGGGAGCATTAAAGATCATGGAAAGAAGTCAGGAGGAGGAAGGATTACACATGCCATGGGTAAATAGGAGAATCATATCTCCATGTGACCTGGAACATTGGCATAGCATATAGAATAAAAGCTCAAGGGGACATATCTACATATTGAGATCATATTAGGGGAATAGAATTACAAGCTTGCCAGTTGGACCAAGACTGTACAATCCAGGATAAGATTTGTTAAGATCCATTAGGTGTCATTGTGTGTATTTATAATGGTGAGTTAATGATTAACACTGCTGACCAATTAACTTTAATATGAACACTGGTAAATAATTTAATTATTTCTGTTCATGTTAATTTGAATTTTGGAATAAAATTACTGACATTTCTAAATTATTTTAATATTTTACTTGAAAGGATTTATCACCAGATTTTTTATTTACATACAGCTGTATATTTAGTTTAGCAGCTTATAAATTGAGACATGTTACACAGCTTAAAAAACACCACATGCTATCAAACATTTAGCCAACTAATTCAGAAAATATCATCTATAAGTAATAAAAGTTAGTTGCTAAATCTTCTTCTTTAAACCATTGACAATCCAGTTTCACTGGGATTTGTGAAGAAACTTTGCAACTTTGTTACCAAAGAACTAGCACTAGATGTGCTAAAACCTGTATCAGAATACTGGTTAGTTTAAAGTTTATTGAACCACATCAGTTAAATAAACAACTAGTTAAGTAGCAAAAAAGTACTATCCTTATGAATTAACTAATACTTGACAAAATTGAAACAAATAGATTACCACTCAGATTTTATCTTCAGAAATTATGCAAATTGCTAAAGAGAATTTTTATGATCTCTCTTTCACTTCAAAGTCTGTAATAAAAAGTATTATTTAAATAAAATAAATCTACAAAACTGCAGCAAAAGAGATTGCTCCTAAATTCTTCCAGATAAATCCTGAGAACAGAACATTTCTGATGTCTGTGATAAAAGTTTTGTTTTTGAACTAGGTGGATTGAAATGAAAAGTTGACCAAGGATTACCAACTCCAAGTGCTAACTCTCCTGTGATAAGCATGTCTTAACAGAATCCCTTCTTCTCATTTCACATGGCTTCTAGGTCCTACCTTTTTGACTACCCACTGATCATAAATTACATTTGGGAAGACCAGGTATTTAGTTGCAACAATTCTGCTGATGCCCTTTTTCCTAGTCTTGTACACACACACACACACACACACACACACACACACACACACACACACATATATACATATATACAAAAATATCACCAATTTTTAGCATTCATTTGAGTCTCCACAGTAACCACACTCATCTACAGTGATAGAGCTAAAGTGAGTTAAATTATAATAATAAAATAAAATGCACACCATAATTCTCCTTTCATGGAACTCTCTCTATATATAATCATTTTTGAAGGTTTTCCCCTACATTGTCACATCTTAACACTAGCTGTAAACAAACCATTTAAATTAACATCCCTCTGAAATTAACAGAATTTATCAGATAGAGCATCACCTCATTAACCCTTTCATATGTATGAAAGAGAGGAGAAAACTCTTCTTTGCTTCAATAGACACATCTAAGGCAACCAAAGTATCCATGACATAACTTGAAAGATGTTACCACAGAACATGACAATGTTAGGGAAATTCAGAAAGTCTAGGCATTTAGCTCTCATTCTGAACAAAGAACAACATTGCTACTAAGCTTGAAACTATTGTTTCAGTTTTCAGGACTTAAAAATTGTTAGTTTTTAAAATTTAAATTAAAATTAAGTCAACTCCCCCTCATTCTCTTCATTCCAACCACTCCTGTGTCACCCCCTTCCTTCCAATTCATGATGTAGGCCCCTTGCTATCAGTAATATATTTTGAATAAATTATTATTTTATATGCATTATGATATTTATTTTTTATTTTACCGTTTGTTTCTATCTACATAGCTAGATACTGATCTGAGAGTGTAATATGACTATACATTTCATGATTTAATTTAAAATCCAATGATTAACTAATAAAGAGAATGGAGAGCAATAAAAAGCATTTTGTTTTAGAGAAAAATATCAACTTTCTAATTTCACTTTTGTTTAAATATCTATTCCATTTACATACTATATTATCAGTTCAAGTTTGAGCACAGGTTCAATATTTTTGTAGTGATAATGAACATGATTTCAAAGGTTTTCATTTTTTAAGGTTTTTCTTCTGTTACAAAGCAAATCATACTTTTCAAAATGCAAGGTGACTATCAGAACAGATTTAAGCTTTATAATTACAGTTCATGTCACTACTGGCCTCAGAAGCTGAGAAGAGGCCACATCCGGGAGAGACGGGCTCATTGATTTCACAAAGGCTTCACAGCAAATGCTGCACCCCTTTTGCTTCTTCTCACAAGCGCTCCTTGCCTATATTGATTACTTCCTCTCCAATGCAGTACTAAATTGCTATTGTGGAAGCATAATGATGCTGAACATTTGTGGCAAAGATGATGGGGTAATGTTTAAAGACTGTGAGCCCTGTTCATTGTAGATGTACTAATAACCTCTTTAATCATTTCTGTTCAAAACACCACAGACTCTGAAGCAGAAATAGCCTAATGATAAATATCTATGGAGCATATCATTTAACAATTTGAAAAGAAATAATATTAATTATTTTTCCATCCATTATGCTGTATGCCATTTTTTTCTAATAATGTTTCTAATAGACCTGCAGTAATTCTTAAATATTTTAATTTTGTTCTGTCTCTTCTTCCTAAACAATGTTGGCCCAGGTGATGATTTTTCCTTTGTAACATAGAAGATATGTTTTAGATCTTTTGAAAAATCATTAGTGTTTCAAAAATAAGTGTGTTTTAAGTTTAAAATGAGGACTTTTATATGTAAGAATTGGTACTATGGAAAAATAACTAAGGCAACTAATCTACAACAGTATTAAGTTGTAAATTAATGTAAGACCTTTTTTGCTCTGATTTTAATTTTTCATCAAAAAGTCATCAAGAACTCATGTAATACAGTGGTATAATCTGACTCAGCAGGATTTACAAATTCACTTCTGGAGCTAAAACTCAGGTTCTCATTATTGTTTCAGAGGTACTCTATTGCTTTAAACATCTGCCAAGGTCTGTTTTATTTGAGTGTGTCTTACTAGTTAACTCACCATAGACTTGAACCCATAACCACTGTGTTTTAGCCTCATAACTTCTGAATTTCAGAGTTATACTACTATATGCAAATGATATATTTTCAAAATTATTTTATTTAAAATGTTTCACCCAATATATTTTGTTATGTTTCTTCTCCCCTAAATTCTTTAACCTAGATCATCCCCACCTTGCTATCAATCTTCACACTCTATCTCTGTGTTTATCTCAAAAAAGCACCTAAATCAGAAAAACAACAGTCAAAATATACAACAACAACAACAAAACAATAAGACAAAAATTTTTCAAAATAAAACTGTGTTTATTCAAAGACAGCAACAAACAAAACGCACAGCAATGGTCTGTTTTGTGTTCGCCAACTACTCTTGAGCATGAGCTTGCATTAGATATAGCTATTAAATTATATTGATATATTGGTGGAACTGACCTGCCCTTTAATCAGCTTCTTAGTTACAGTTGGGACTTTGTATTCACTAACCCTTATTGGTGCTGATACTTTGTTTGATTTGAACCTGTTCAGGTATTGTTAATTTATTACATTTCTATAGGTTCCTATGTGTATCAGTCCTGTTGTATCTTGATGACATTGTTCCATTGCAGTCATCCACCACCTCAGGCACTCACAATCATTCTGCCTCCTTTACCTCATAAAACCATAACCCTGGAGTTTAAAAAAAAAAACATAAGTCCTAATTAGAGTCTGCCACTCTGTACATTGTCCATGTGTGACTCCATCTTGCAGTTAATCTACTGCAAGAAAAATATTCTTTGATGAGGACTGAATGCTGCTCTGATCTATAGGTACACTAGTTTTTCCTTACAAGTGAAATGACTTTTCGATTGGATTTAAAGTCCATTCAATGAGATGGAACCTGTGTCTGACATGTAGAATATTCAAGAATCCAGAACTAGATAGTTCATGCCCCAAGGAGAAAACCTACTATAATTTTTACTTTTTGTTAGAAAGGTATACCAACTGATATTGTTTTATATCTTCAAAAAATGTTCAAATACCCTCCACTAAAAAATAACTAAGTTCATTCTATTTTATTGTCAATTGCTTGAATTGCAAGTCTCAATCAAGAGTTTTCTGTAAACTTAATACACACTATCTCAATTTCCATGTAGTTTTCAATACAATCATTCAAAAATACCAGATAAGAACTTTAAGATAATGCCTTTAAAAGTATGCACCTGTAACCTGCATTTCAGTTATTGCACACTTCCTTCCTTGTTTTTTTTTTTAATATATAAAAAAAATAAATCTCTGTCCACACAAGTTCTCTGCAGGATTATCCATAATAATGAATCTTGACTCAATGTGTGTTTATCAACAATGAACTTCACATGCTACCATGAAAGTGTTTTTTTTTTTTAATGTCTACAGCAAAGCAAGTCCTTAAAAAGAAATCTATGATGCATAAATCTCACACCATTTGTTGTATTTGTTAAAGTCAGTCTATTTTGTGATTTTCATAAAGGGTATCATAAAAAGAAAGAAGGAACAAACACTTTCGTGTCAGAAGCTTTTGTTTTTGTATTTTAGTGAGGTTCTAAGGATATAAAATAATTCATTCACACATACATGAGCATTTTATTTTCATTTTATCTTTTATTCCTTTTTTCCCTTTTATTGAAAATAGATGTTTCTTATACATATATCCTAATTAGAGTTTCTCCTCCTTTTATTTCTACCAGTTTCTCCCTCCCCCCTGTAAATTATCTGGGTGTGGTTCTTTATATTTGTTCCCATCTACTGTAGGAGAAAGCAAGGCATTGATATAAAGGTGTAGAAGTATGTCATTAGGAGTGATTTTACTATGTTTTAAAATTTTATTTATTTGTTTGTTTGTTTGTTTGTTTGTTTGCTTGTTTGTTTTTAGAACACTAGTATTTGGTTTTATCTTGAGTCCATGGACCATCTATCTCAACTTCTTGGTCACCCAAGCAGTGCTGGGCATGTGTTCTGTCTCATGGAGTAGGCCTTCACTAAAATCAGATATTTTCTGGTTACTTCTACAAGCTTAGTGCCACCATTGCATTAGCACATCTTGCATGCAATACACCTTGGTAGATAAACGGATTTGTGGCTTAGTTGGTGTTTACGTTTCTTCTTTGGTGGCATACAGAGTAGCTTCCTGTTCTGAAGACACTAGCCGTAGAGGTAAAGGCTCTATGTAGGCACTAGTTCAACATCCGTATTTAATGAGTTATGTAGGTGCTGTCTTCAGCATTGGGGCCTTGCTGACAGTTTGTGAAGAGCAAACCTGTAGACTTGGCAACAGCCTGGGTTGCTTAGAGGTTCCCATGGGATCTCTTTGGCCAATATCTCAGAAAGATATAATCCAATCTCTTCACTCTGAGCTTCATTTGGTCCCAGGAGGTGAACAGTTAAGATTCTATCTCCTCTATTATTGGGGAATTTTATGTAGATCACTCTCATCATATATATATGGAAACATCTGCTATCTGCTATACTAGGCTTGATATCATCCCTAAAATGGCCCTTAATTTTATCAGAGAATGAAGTGTTTTCTTAGATCTCTAATCATCCATAGTCTTTCTTAATTATATCCAATAGTATGTACCAAAATTAGTTTATCAAAATTCTCAGCAATATAAAATAGATTTATAAATATTAAGGCTCATAAATATCCGTAACAATTACTTCCTTTGTTTTTACTTTCTGTCTTTAAAAATAATGTATCAGAAATTATAGAATATTTGCTATTAAGAGATACATTGTGGTCTCTTACATACAGAAATATTATAGTATACATTTTTATGCCAACTCTAAAGCCTAGAAAATGAGGAATCAGAAACAGATATAAAAATAATTTCTCCAAATTACATCTGTAGAATAATAGTATATTTCATTTTAGCATGTTTTATAGAAATGGCAACAAATTTTAATTGCATGATAATAGAAATGTTAGAAAACAAATAAACTTAGAAATTTAAAAGTCTTACTAAAAAATATAGAATAAACCATCTGGTTATTTTGTCTCCAATTATACTTTATCAATTGAGTATATATATTATATTTTTCAGTGATTGTTAAAACTTTTCTTCATTTCCAAAAGAGTATAGAGAAGCAACATTTGTAGAAAATCAACCACATTTAGAGTGTGTTTAATATCATTGTAAGAAATAATCAAACTCTTGGACAGTAAGAAAATTTCTGTCAATGTGACAAATTGACCATGAATTTCTTCACTTTTAATTAGTAGGGAACTTATGGAATATGAATTAACATTTTGTTTAAAATTGAAAATATACTTTTATTTTAAATGCAAATTTCCTTTACAGAATATTTTCAGTGCAATTAAAATTAATACAATTTTTTTCTTTTTTTTTCCTTTATTTTTTATTTCTTCAAGTTACATCTCAATCACAGTCCCCTCCCTATTCCCCCCTCCAGTCCCACCCTACCACCCTCAACCCCCCATCCTCTTCCCTTTTTTTTTTCTTTTAAGTTTAAGGTATATCTTATTTCCCCCTACAGTTTCCCCTTTCAGTCCAAAAAGTGGCTCTTTTTCTTATAATAATAAATACAATACAGTACAACAGAAGTAATTAGGCCACTATTTTGAGGATTATATGGCTTAGTGTACATTCCCAATGTGAGTCAATATGTATTTGTTACCTGACTTTAACATTCTACTATCTAAACATCTCCATGAATTTAAAGTTCTATATCTGACTCAACATTCATACTAATTGCAACACAATTTTAAATGTATTTTCTTAGATGTATAACATTCTCTCGACTCCTAAACAACTCAAAGTTTGATTATGAGACTTTATCTATCTGTTCTTCAATCACTCAGAGACCTGAGAGGGATAAATATATCTGATTTTATAGGAAGTACAGCACCTGCAGCTTCCAACACTAAGAAATGACATACCAGAGGCTGCCTGGACAGTTCCCATTTTCTCGCCATACAATACAGCATCGATCTTCAGTCATTTGGCCCTGTTTCTCTGACAGACATTGATTGTAGAGCAGGGGTTATGAAGGACTTACCTACCCTGTCTTGGCAGAGCTAGGCTGTCGACTTACCTGCTTCCAGGTTTTGTCCTTTTTGGACAGCATTCTGTCTACAGTAGGAGCAAGGGGCTTTTCCTACCAAGAGATAGGCTTGTGACTAATTCAATCATCTCCCACTGGAGATTCTTCGATGCTCATCTTCTACTTGGAGGAGAATAGGGGGTGCTGTCAGGAGTTGATATGTCTTGATATAAAAAAATCTAAAGTTACGAAAACATCTTTGAATGCCATATTCTGCAGATCTCTTGAGATTTTTGAAGAGGCCCTATCTATCTCTTATATTAGGGTAAGCAGATGTTGCTTGTCTCTTAGCAGGTTTATTTCTGATTAGCTTAGCAAGTACCTATAATAGGCTGTTATAGTACCTAACAGAATGATTGGCTTGCATAACCATTGTTTGCATTTCTTAATTATCCTAAACAGTTCATGACAGTTAGTAGTAAAAAAAATGAAACATCACATTTCATTTTTTTTTCTTTACTTCCTAACCCTTCCATCCCATTTCTCTGGTGTGGGGTGTCCTTATATAACAGTCCCTCATCTCAGTTGAGAGGTCGTATGAGGGCCAAGAGCCTCTTCATTCATTGGGGATCTACGAAGCAGTACCATCAGTGAAAAGTGTCTCGTTGCCAGGGAGAGAGAACTACTAAACAAACAAATCAATAAGCATACAATAGATAAAAAAGACTAAAAAATAGAAAAAATATAACTAATATATAAAAAATAAATAAAAATTAAAAATAAGAAGTCTATGTCCAAGTTCCCTTTGGTGTGTTAGTTTTAGTATTGATACCTTCTACTATATAGCTAAAATCCTACTATAAGTGAATAGATGCCATATGTGTCCTTCTGAGTCTGGGTTAGTTCACTCAGGATGAGCTTTTCTAGTTCCATCCACTTGGCTGCAAATTGCATAATTTCATTGTTTCTGATAGCTGAATAATATTCCATTGTGTAGATGTACCACAGTTTTTTAACCCATTCTTTGGTTGAGGGACATCTCGTTTGTTTCCAGTTTCTAGCTATTACAAATAAGGCTGCTATAAACATAGATGAGGAAACTTCCTTATGATTCCGTGAAGAGGCATTTGGGTGTATACCCAGAAGTGGTATGTCTGGGTCCTGAGGCAGAGCTATTCCAAATTTTCTAAGATATCACCAGACTGACCTCCATAGTGTTTGCACAAGCCTGCACTCCCACCAGCAATGGAGTAGGGTACCCCTTTCTCCACACCCTTGCCAGCATGTGCTGTCATTTGAGTTTTTGATCCTAGCCATTCTGACAGGTGTGAGATGGAATCTCAGAGTCGTCTTGAGTTGCATTTCTCTGATAATTAAGGATGTTGAGCATTTCTTCAAGTGTCTCTCAGCCATTAGGGATTCCTTCTTTGTGAATTCTCTATTTAGCTATGTCCCCCATTTTTTTTTGATTGGATTATTTGGTTTCTTGGCATTTAATTTCTTGAGTTCTTTGTAGATTTTGGATATTAGCCCTCTGTCAGATGTGGGGTTGGTGAAGATTTTCTCCCAGTCTGTAGGCTGCCGTTTTGTTCGAATGACAATATCCTTTGCCTTACAGAAGCTTTTCAGTTTCATGAGGTCCCATTTATTGATTGTTGATTTCAGGTCCTGAGCTGTTGGTGTTCTGTTCAGGAAGTTGTCGCCTGTGCCAATTAGTTCGAGGGTTTCTCCCACTTTATCTTCTAGTAGATTTAGTGTGACTGGCCGTATGTTAAGGTCTTTGATCCACTTGGACTTAAGTTTTGCACAAGGTGATAAGTATGGGTCTAGCTTCATTCTTTTACAAATGGACATCCAGTTGGACCAGCACCATTTGTTGAAGATGCCGTCCTTCTTACATTGTGTCGTTTTGGCTTCTTTGTCAAAAATTAGGTGGCCATAAGTGTGTGGGTCTATTTCTGGATCTTCAATTCGATTCCATTGATCTACTGGTCTGTTTCTATACCAATTCCATGCTGTTTTTATAACTATTGCTCTGTAGTACAGCTTGAAATCTGGGAAGGTAATACCTCCAGATGTTTTTTTTTATTGTACAGGATTGATTTAGCTATTCTGGGCTTTTTGTTGTTCCATATCAAATTGAGACTAGCTCTTTCCAAGTCTATAAAAAATTGTGTTTGTATTTTGATAGGAATTGCATTGAATCTATATATTGCTTTTGGTAGGATGGCCATTTTTATTATGTTGATCCTACCTATCCATGAGCATGGGAGTTCTTTCCATCTTCTAAAGGCCTCTTCCATTTCAATCTTCAAGGGCTTGAAGTTCTTGTTGTACAGGTCCTTTACCTGCTTGGTTAGAGTTACCCCCAGGTATTTTATGTTGTTTGACTATTGTGAAGGGGGTTGTTTCCCTTATTTCTTTCTCAGCCCTTTTGTTTGTTGTATAAAGAAGGGCTTCTGATTTTTTTGAATTAATTTTGTATCCAGCCACTTGCTGAAGATATTTATCAGCTGTAAGAGTTCTCTGGTGGAATTTTTGGGGTCGCTTATGCATACTATCATATCATCTGCAAATAGGGATAATTTGACTTCTTCGTTTCCGATGTTTATCCACTTGATGTCCCTTAGTTGTCTTATTGCTCTAGCAAGAACTTCAAGTACTATATTGAAGACATATGGTAAAAGTGGACATCCTTGTCTTGTCCCTGAGTTTAGAGGAAATGCTTCAAATTTCTCACCATTTATTTTGATGTTGACCACTGGCCTGCTGTATATTGCCTTTATTATTTCTGGGTAAGGTCCTTGTATGCCGTTCTCTCCAGAACTTTTAGTATGAAGGGGTGTTGGATTTTGTCAAATGCTTTTTCAGCATCTAGCGAGATTATCATGTGGTTTTTTCTTTCATCTTGTTTATATGGTGAATGACGTTGATAGATTTTCTTATGTTGAACCATCCCTGCGTCCCTGGGATGAAGCCTACTTGATCATGGTGTATGATACTTTTGATGTGTTCTTGAATTCGGTTTGCTAGTATTTTATTAAGTATTTTTGCATCTATGTTCATGAGGGAGATTGGTCTGAAGTTCTCTTTCTTTGTTGGGTCTTTGTGTGGTTTAGGAATCAGGGTGATTGTGGCCTTGTAGAATGAGTTTTGCAATGTTCTTTCAGATTCTATTTTGTGAAAGAGTTTGAAAAATATCGGTGTTAGCTCCTCTTTGAAGGTATGGTAGAATTCTGTGCTAAAGCTATCTGGCCCTGGGCTTTTTTTGGTTGGGAGATTTTTAATGACTGTTTCTATTTCCTTAGGGGTTACAGGGCTGTTTAATCTGTTTATCTGATCTTGATTTAGCTTCGGTAGGTAGAATCTATCAAGAAAATTGTCCATTTCACTTAAGTTTTCAAATTTGGTGGAATATAGATTTTTAAAGTAGGATCCAAATATTCTCTGGATTTCCTCAATGTCTGTTGTTATTTCACCCTATTCATTTCTGATTTTGTTGATTTGTGTTTTCTCCCTCTGTCTTTTAGTTAATTTGGCTAAGGGTCTGTCTGTTTTGTTGATTTTCTCGAAGAACCAACTCTTGGTTTCATTGATTCTTTGTATAGTTCTTTTTGTTTCTAAGTTATTGATTTCAGCCCTAAGTTTGATGATCTCCTGCCTTCTGCTCCTCTTGGGAGTGTTTGCTTCTTTTTTTCAATTCACCCAGTTTAGCTGTTAATTCGCTAATATGGGCTGTCACAATTTTCTTTTTGAAGGCCCTAATGCTATGAACTTTCCTCATAGCACAGCTTTCATTGTGTCCCATAGGTTTGGGTATGTTGTGTCTTCATTTTCGTTGGATTTTAAGAAGTCTTTGATTTCCTTCTTTATTTCTTCCCTGACCCAGTGATCCTCTAGTAAAGAGTTGTTCAATTTCCATGTGAGTGTAGACTTTCTGTTGATTCTTTTGCTCTTGAAGTCCAGCTTTATTCCATGGTGGTCTGATAAGATACAAGGGGTTATTTCAATTCTCTTGTATCTGTTGAGGCTATCTTTGTGTCCAATTATATGGTCGATTTTGGAGAAGGTTCCGTAAGGTGCTGAGAAGAAGGTGTATTCTTTTGTGTTTGGGTGAAATGTTCTGTAGACATTGGTTAGGTCCATTTGGTTCATGATCTCTGTTAGACTCATTATTTCTCTGTTTGGCTTCTGTCTTGATGATCTGTCCATAGTTGTGAGTGGGGTGTTGAAGTCTCCCACTATTAAACTGTTTGGATCGATGTGCAATTTAAGTTTTAGAAGTGTTTCTTTTACAAATGTAAGTGCTTTTGCATTTGGGGCATAGATGTTCAGTATGGAGATGTCATCTTGATGGATATTTCCCTTAATGAGTATCTAATGCCCTTCTCTGTCTTTTTTTTATTAACTTCAATTGGAAGTCTATTTTGTTTGATATTAGGGTGGCTACTCCAGCTTGTTTCCTGGGTCCATTTGCTTGGAAGACCTTTTCCCAGCCCTTTACTCTGAGGTAGTTTTTATCTTCAATAGTGAGATGTGTTTCTTGTATACAGCAAAAAGGTGGGTCTTGTTTACGGATCCAGTCTGTAAGTCTGTGTCTTTTTATTGGCGAGTTGAGTCCATTGATGTTGATGGATATTTGTGACCAGGGTTGTTATTTCCCATTATTTTGGTATTGCTGGCTGTCTTGTGTTTCTCTTTTGTTTAGTTGCTGTAGAGGTTTCTATTTCCTCTGTTTTCTTGGGTGTAGTTATCTTCTCTGTGTTGGAATTTTCCTTCTAGGATCTTCTGTAGGGCTGGGTTTGTGAGGAGATATTGTTTGAATTTGATTTTGTCATGGAATATATTGTTTTCTCCATCTATGTTGATAGAGAGTTTTGCTGGGTATAGTAGTCTGGCTGGGCACCTATGTTCTCTCAGGGCTTGTAGGACATCCGTCCAGGCCTTCTAGCTTTTAAAGTGTCTGAGGAGAAGTCAGGTATGATTCTCATGGGTCTGCCATATTATGTGACTTGGCCTTTTTCTCTTACAGCTTTTAATATCTTTTCTTTGTTGTCTACATTTGGAGTTTCTATTATTATATGGTGAGAGGAGTTTCTTTTCTGATCTAATCTGTTTGGTGTTCTGTAAGCCTCTTGGATTTTTACTGGCATCTCTTTCTTTAGGTGTGGGAAGTTTTCTTCAATGATTTTGTTGAAGATATTTCCTGGACCATGGAGTCGGTAGTCTTCTCTTTCCTCTATGCCTATAATTCTTAGGTTCCGTCTTTTCACTGAGTCCTTGATTTCTTGGATGTTGTGGGTGAGAGATTTTTTAGCCTTCTCATTTTCTTTGGATGTTGTACTGATTTCTTCCACCGAATCTACCATGCCTGAGATCCTGTCTTCCATCTCTTTCATCCTATTTTTCATATTCACATTCGTAGTTCCTGTTCTCTTCTCTTGATTCTCCATTTCCTCTTTTAACTCTGACTGTGTTTTCTTTATTGTTTCCATTTCTATTTTCATGTCTTGAATGGTTGTGTTCGTTTTGTACATTCCCTTCTCCAGTTTGCTTGTTTTTGTCTGGAGATCTTTCATTGCTTTATCCTTTTCCTGTTCAAGCTGGTCACCTTGGCTTGGAGCTCTTTAATGATGTTATTCATTGTTTTGACTTGTAGAATTGTGGCTTCTTTGAATTCCTTCATAGTTTTAAGTTCTTCTTGAAGGGACTTTATCACTTTCCATAATGTAGAATTGTCATCATTTTCATGTGTTTCAGTTGTGGTGAGGTGGTTCGGGCTGGACAGAATAGCATTGCTTTCTTTTGCTGGAGACATTTCGCTCTGATTTTTTTTTGTTTGTTTTTGTTTTTTTTTTTTTTTTTGCTATCTTCTGGACTTGGGTCCAAAGGGGGGCACTGTGGTGTAGGAGTTGCCTTACTCCACCCCTATAAGGAGAGTCATTCAGTCCTTCCTCCCAGGTGGGGACCTAATTAATTCAGGTGGTGGAGCTGTGCACAAGTAAGCTCTGATTCCCTGCTGGAAGGGCCCTTACTAGTACAAAAGTTAGATATAGGACAGTTTCAAATATCTCACAGTTTGCCTGGGGTTGGTTCCTGTAGAGGGTAAATCTGCAGTTCAGCTCCAATAGACTTGCCGCTCCCGAGGCTTCAAAGCTGGCCTGTGATGTCACAGATTGGGATCTGAAGGCACTTTGCAGTGGAGCTACTTCACTTCCAAGAGTTGCAACCTTTCCCAGATAATTGGATCGTGTATGTGAGACCTGGGAATGCCCAGCACGGTGGGGATTATCTCTGCATGGTTTCTGAATCTGCCTGCTGGGTATTAGGTTGGAACTTACCGGGTATTTCTCCTTTTGGGAGGATGAGTGATCCGGATTCCCAGATCCAGTGGCTTCCTAGCGTGTCCGAGAGTGGGAAGTGGCGTCCTGCCCAGGCATCTTCCGTGGTCCCTGTGTAGCTGGGTGAGATTTAGAAGGGGTTGTGCCCTTTGTACAGTGTCCTGCAGCACTTGCCGCCTTGTGACTGTTGACCACGAAATCAAAATACATCCGAGCCGGCAGCCGCCATCTTGGATCCCCCCAAAATTCATACAATTTTAGTAAACTTTCTTTAGACAATTTTTAAGTTTTCTCTCATTATATCTCAGATATTTTTTTAATTTTACTAGCTCATTTTTACAAGTGTTGACAAAGCCTACACAAAGAACTCATAAATGTAGCCATATATAACACAGAAAGCCAAAATGATAAATTATCAGGATAAATATTGCGTAAATTTCTAGAATATCTATAAAATGTATCTTTATGTTAACTAGATGGATGTTAATATAATTATCTCCTCATTATTCTCATAAGTTTGGATATATTTTCATAATTATTCTCTAATTAATAATATTTTGCCATTTTAAAAGTCAGAAAAAATAATTAACAAGGATTACATTGTTTTCAATACAAAATTTCTTAAGAGTATTGTTTGGTTCCACAGGGCAAGAATGATATAATTCTCTCTGTTCCAAAATAGGATTAAAAAAAAAAATCAGTCATGAAAACACCAAGAACTAGATTTAAGTATTTTGATTGCCTTTAATATTGAACCTGTGAATTTAATACAAGAAATAAATTTGTATCGTGTTAGGGAATATAGTAATACTTGAAAAAATTGGTAAGCTCGTAAATGAAGGGCAGTCTGTTTGATTGAAATTTAAATAAACCTATTTTTTGAACATAATAATGATTCAAAAATCTACTTCTTTCTTAAATTTTTAATATAGTACAACATAGAACTTTATTTTCACTATACAAGAATCACAGAATCAGATTTAAAATTTTAGTAAAACAATCATTCTCTTTAAGACTGATGAACTGAGGTGGATTGGGGTGTGGGGGCACCTCACTATGGAGGAGTAGAATTGGTGAGAAAGGGGGTAGAGGGTGGGAGGGTGGAACCAAGAAGGGTGGAGGGAGGAGGCTGTGATGGAGATATAACTTGAAGTAATAAATAAATGTAATAAAATAGTATGTTTTTTTAACTGTTTGTGGCAGTCATAAGTAACAGAAACAGAACAGAATACATGAACACTTAATGAGAGAGAATATTAACATTGTTCTTTTTTTTACTGCATATGTGTGCTCTTCTGAGATTAAAATTTATGGTCAGATTGAACTTCTATCTACTTACATTAAGGATATTCAATATGGGAGGCCCAGGGTCCAGAGAGGAGGCCAGCAGCTCAGAGCACAGGCTGGCACAGAGCCCACCATAGAAGCAGGCATGAGTCACTCAATACCCAACAAGTAGCTCCAAACCCCAGAAAGTATATTCATCAGCTTCTAGAGAACCCAGCTTTCATGCCAGCATTCCATACAGGATGAGTAGGGATCACCAAGATTTATCTACAATGGAATGGCAGTCTGAGAGGCGCAACCATATCTGGGCTTACCCAGAAAAGTGTTGGATAGGTCCCTCTACTCGATATATTATCACATGGAAGGACATTGCACACAGACAGGGCAGAGGGCTGCTCTTCATGGACCACTACAGTGTCCTGCAGGTCAGATCACTGCAGGACATTGGGAGGAAGCCCCAACTGCCAGATAGAGTTTCCTTTTGTTTCCTGAGCACCCAGCATTCATACATTCACTCCACAGTGCCACTGAAAAAGTAAGATCAGGTGGGTGGTCAAGTTATAAGGCTGCAGAACTCCACTGAGTTCAAGCATAGCAGACAGGTTGTGGTGTTCATATCGGAGCCAGTGTACCTTACCCCTTTTCTGCAGGATACCCTGTCTTCAGTATCTACAGCTCCTGCACAGGAGCAGCAAGTTCTTGGCCTTTGTGTACTGACCGAGTGATGCAAACTACAATGGCTTACTGCTTAGTGCCAAGAGGCACAGAGGTATCCTGGGGACCACCTAGAAGGAGCTGCCTGGGGGGACCACGACCACAGACCTGACCCTCAGATCAGACACCCAAGCGGGAGGAGATTTGCAGCTCTAGCCTATAATCGGTGGTCCTATGAGTCCCACCGACATCACTAGGAAGACCTGCTAGAACCAAAGCCTCTGCAGACTGAACTAACTCATCCCACCCAATCCCCTACTTGATTCCCCAATTGGGACACAACAAGAAGGGGTGAAGTTTGGGTGGCCTATTGAGACCCAGTCCCCATCTCAAAATCCCACCTATCTTGTGTTAAGCTACACACCACCAAGATCGTACAAACTCTATACCAAAGCTCCCTCCTTGGCACCAGGTCCAGAAGACATCAGGAACAATCATTATAGGGCAACCAAATTGTAACAGTCAGCAAAAGAACGAAACTGACAAACCAGGGAAATATGACTCCAACAAAATTCAGGGAGGTTAACACAGCAAGCCCTGAATAGTCTACCACAGCTGAAACACATGACAATGATGACAAATCTATACATAGAAAAATGACGGAGTCCTTACAAGAAGGAAATTAAATCCCTGAAAGAAATGAAAGAATCCTCAATTTTAAAATGAAAGCAAATGGAGAATACCATTAGAGACCACCAAGCTAACTCAGCTCAACATGAACTGGAAAGAAACATGGCAATGAAAGATTTCAAAATTCACAGACAAGGACAAGCAAATTGGAGCAGAAAATGTTTAAAATGAGTAAAATTCTTCAAGACTTGAAAGTGGAAGGGGAAGCAATAAAGAAAACACAAGAAAAAAACAATCCTGGAGGTGGAAAATCAAGGGAAAAGAACAGGAACTACAGACATGAGCATCAAAAATAGGATAAAAGAGATAGAAGACAGAATCTCAAGCTTGGACGATTCAATTGAAGGAAATCAGAAAACAACAAAGAAAATGAAAAATCTAAACAAGTTCTCACCCACAACATCCAAGAAATCAAGGACTCAATGAAAAGACGGAACCTAAGAATTATAGACATTGAGGAAAGAGAAGTCTCCCGACTCTAAGGTCCAGTAAACATCTTCAACAAAATCATAGAAGAAACCTTCCTGAATCTAAAGAAAGAGATGCCAGTAAAATCCCCAGAGGCATACAGAACACCAAACACAATAGACCAGAAAATAAACTCCTTTTGCCACATAACAATTGAAACTCCAAATGTACAGAGTAAAGAAAGAATATTAAAAGCTGTAAGAGAAAAAGGTCAAGTAACATATAATGGCAGACCCATCAGAATTAAACCTGACTTCTCCACAGAACCTTTAAAAGTTAGAATGGCTTGGGTAGACGTCCTACAAGCCCTAAGAGAACATAAATGCCAGTCCAGACTACTATACCCAGCAAAACTCTCTATCAATATAGTTGGCAAAAACAAGATATTCCATGAAAAAACCTAATTTAAACAGTATCTACCCACAAATCCAGCCCTACAGAAGATGCTAGAAGGAAAATAACAACCCTGAGAAGGTAAATACACCCAAGAAAACACAGGAAGCAAAAAACTTCTCTGCAGCTAAACCAAAAGTAACACACCACCACCACCTATATCAAAATAACAGGAAACAACAACCTTTGGTCATTAATATCCATCAACATCAATGGAATCAACTCCCCAATAAAAAAAACACAGGCTTACAGAATAGATCCCTAAACAGTAGCCATCATTTTGCTGCATACAAGAAACACAGCTCACTAACAAAGATAGACCCTACCTCAGAGTAAAGGTCTGGGAAATGGTTTTCCAAGCAAATGGGGCCAGGAAGCAAGCTGGTTTAGCCATCCTAATATCAAATAAAATAGACTTTCAACAAAAGTTAATCAAAAAAGATAGGGAAGGGCACTACACACTCTTAAATTAAAAATTCATCAAGATGACATCTCAATACTGAATATCTATGACCCAAATTCAAGGCCACCCACATTTGTAAAAGAAACTCTTTTAAAGCTTAAACTTCACATTGATTCCCCACACATTAATAGTGGAAGATTACAACACCCCACTCACAAAAACGCACAAGTCATCAAGACAGAAACCAAACAGAGAAATAATGAGTCTAACAGAGGTCATGAACCAAATGGACCTAACATATATCAACAGAACGTTTCACCCAAACACAAAAGAATACACCTTCTTTTCAGAACTTCTCCAAAATGAACCATATAGTCGGACACAAAGCAAACCTCAACAGATACAAGAAAATTGAAATTACCCCTTATATCTCATCAGACCACCATGAAATAAAGCTGGACTTCAACAAAAACAGAAATAACAGAAAGCCTACACATTCAAGAAAACTGAACTACTCTACTGGATGACTACTGGGTCAGGGAAGAAATGAAGAAGGAAATCAAAGACTTCTTAAAATAAAGACAATGAAGGTACAATATACCCAAACCTATGGGACACAATGAAAGCTGTGCTGCGAGGAAAGTTCAAAGCACTAAGTGTCTTCAAATAGAAAATTTTGACAGCTCATATTAGCAAATTAACAGCAGAACTGGAAGAACTGGGAAAAAAAGAAGAAGCAAACACTCCCAAGAAGAACAGAAGGTAGGAATCATCAAATTTAGGGCTGAAATCATCAACTTAGAAAAAAAAGAAGCCTACAAAGAATCAAAAAACCGAGTTGGTCTTTGAGAAAAATCAACAAAATACACAAACCCATAGCCAAATTAACTAAAAGGCAGAGGGAAAAAAAACCCAAATCAACAAAATCAGAAATGAAAATTGAAAAATAACAACAGACATTGAGGAAATCCAGAGAATCTTTAGGTCCTACTTTTAAAAATCTTTATTCTACCAAATTTGAAAACCTAAGTGAAATGGACAACTTTCTTTATAGATTCTAACTTCCAAAGTTAAATCAAGGACAGGTTAACAGATTAAACGGTCCTATAAATCCTAAGGAAATCAAAACAGTCATTAAAAGTCTCCCAACCACAAAGCCCAGGGCCAGATGGTTCCAGCATAGAATTCTACCAGACCTTCAAAGAAGAGCTAATTACTATACTCTTCAAAATCTTCCACAAAATAGAAGCAGAAGCATCACTGCCAAACTCATTCTATGAGGCCAAAGTCACCCTGATTCCTAAACCACACAAAGACCCAACAAAGAAACAGAAATTCAGACCAATTTCCCTCATGAACATAGATGCAAAAATACTTAATAAATACTGGCAAACTGAATCCAAGATCACATCAAAAGTATGATACACCATGATCAAGTAGGCTTCATCCCAGTAATACAGGGAAGATTCAACATATGAAAATCCATCAATGTAATTCACCATACATACAACGTGAAAGAAGAAAACCACATAATTATCTCGCTAGATGCTGATAAAGCATTTGAAAAAACTCAACACCACTTCATGCTAAAAGTCCTAGAGGGAACACACATACAAGAACCATACCTAGAAATAATAAAGGCGATATACATTTCTTTTAAACTCATGGACAAGACAAGCATGTCCACATTCACCATATCTCTTCAACTTAGTAATTGAAATTCTTGCTAGAGCAATAAGACATCTAAAGGAGATCAAGGGGATACAAATTGGAAACAAAGAAGTCAAATTATCCCTATTTGCAGACTATATAATAGTATACATAAGTTACCTCAAACATTCCACAAGAGAACTCCTACAACTGATAAACAACTTCATCAAGGTGGCTGGATAAAAAATTAATTCAAAAAACTACGAAGCCCTTCTTTACACAAAGGATAAATGGACTGAGAAAGAAATTAGGGAAAGACATCCTTCACAATAGCCACAAACAATATAAGATACCTGGGGGTAATTCTAACCAAGCAAGTGAAAGACATATATGACAAGAACTTCAAGTTCTTGAAGATAGAAACCGAAGAGAGCATCAGAAGATGGAAAGATATCCCATGCTGATGGATAGGTAGGGTGAACACACACAAAAAAAATGGCCATCCTACTAGAAGCAATATACAGATTCATTGCAATTTCTACCAAAATACGAACACAATTCTTTACCTTTGACAACATTGAAAAAAACAATTCTCAACTGTAGAGAGCTGCGATGTGCCGCGCCCTAAAGATGGCACTGGTCTCCGCCTTCCACCAGCCCGACAGTGAGTGCTCTCGATGATAATAAGTTCATATTTGGCAAAGACCGCTGATCTGGCTTGCTTCCGCATACGTGGGCCTCTAAGATAGCACCACTTGGCTTTACTTGACTGGCTGTTCATTTTAGTATTTAGCCTGTGGGTTGGGTCTGCCTGGGCATTCGGAATTCAGAAGACTGTTTTCAAGGGACCTGAATAAACTGCTGGAGAAGAGCTTTTGTGAGTTGTGTCATCCTTGCTGGTCGAGGGGGACGCGAAAAGTGGTGGCCCGTATGGGGACCCAGAAAAGACTCAGAACTCCTGCAGTCAGGGGCACAGCGCTGGTAAGTTCCTGGGATAAATCAGGACAATAAAGTTTCACGGAGATAGTGAACACAAAGTAAAGATTCGCGGATAATAGTGAACATACGGTAAAGATTCACAGAGATAGCGAACAAAAGGTAAAGTTTCGCGGGGAAGCAGCGAACCGAAAGTAAATTTTTAAACATGGGATTGTCTGAGTCACACCCAATTTTTCTGGCTCTTCAGGAGCTACTTTTAGCTAGGAATTTGAAGATTAAGAAGTCTACCCTAGAAAGATTTTTAAATGAATATGATTCCGTGGCTCCGTGGTTTGCGGTGTCCGGGAATCTTACGGTATCCTGCTGGGACAAATTAGGTAGGGACTTGGATTTTGCTTGGGAGCAAGGGACTCTGAAGCATGGAGTAAGACCGATTTGGAAAATGGTGAGGAGTTGTTTAGAAGATCAGAGGTGTTGTAATGCAATCAAAGAGGGAGAATCAGCCTTGGAACTGCTGCAAGGGGAAAGATCTGAGCAGGTAGACAGTGAAAAGGAAAGTAACAAAGGCGAAAGATTTGAGCAGGCAGACAGTGAAAAGGGAGGCAAAAAGAAAGTTCCTCTCTATCCCGATCTTAAAGATTTTAGAGATTTTAGAGATTTTGAGGACTCAGAGAGCACGGATTCTGAAGGAGAGCTACACGCACTAATAGAACAGTTGGAGAGGACTGTTATTAGAAAAAAGGAAAAGAAAAAGGTAAAAGAGAAGGACATGTCGGCGGCAGTCGGTGTGGTTGGAGCCGTTGCTACAGCGCCTTCAGCCACGCTGGCGGCGGCTGGTAAAGCCGTTTTCATGGCGCCTTCAACTCCTCCCCCATATCCAGAAGCCACTCAGATTGATCAGCCTGTTCAGTCCCTGAAAGTAGGGAGATCTTTCTGCCCGGGGATGTGGACACAAGTAAGAACAGAATAGAACATTATCCCACTGCACTTGCTGCTTTAGCCTTGAATGGTATCCAACAATGCTTGCAGTCTTTTGGAGTTGCTCCTGCCAGTATAATAGTGCCTTATTCCAGTTATCAAATTAAGATTTTGTGTGGCACTGTAGATGACTGGGCAATATTGCAATGTAGCTTTGAAGGAGTGATTGATAACCATTACCCTAAACATCCATTGCTATCATTTTTTAAGGAGCACCCAGTGATATTCCCTAAGGTTACTTCAGCAGTACCACTTCAAGGGTCA
Source organism: Lophiomys imhausi (assembly GCA_907164525.1). NCBI lineage: Eukaryota > Metazoa > Chordata > Mammalia > Rodentia > Muridae > Lophiomys > Lophiomys imhausi. The sequence continues at coordinate 4,593,265 of CAJQZJ010032173.1, read as the reverse complement.
CCAAATGTGTTTACTGATGGCTCAAAGACAGGCTGTGGAGCCTATTTGATAGAAAGACACGAGCCCGTGTTATGTCAATTTCAACCGGGCTCTCCCCAAATAGTAGAGTTGAAAATAGTAATTGAGGTGTTTAAAAGATGTCAATTTGCATTCAATTTGATTTCAGATTCAGTCTATGTGGTCAACGCAGTGAAAGTATTAGAATTAGCAGGTCCTATTAAGAATAGTAGTACTGTATGTGCCTTATTACAAGAGTTACAAGTTTTAATCTGGCAGAGAAAAAGGTGTTTTTATATTCAACATATCAGAGCACATACAGGATTACCTGGACCATTAAGTGAAGGTAATGATAAAGTTGATCAAAGGACCAGCATGGAATGCATTTTTTGGAGCTCATTCCTGGATCAAGCCAGACAGTTTCACCAATTATTTCATGTAAATGCAAAAACTCTACAGCAGAAATTCCATTTGTCTAGAGCAGATGCTAGACAAGTAGTTTTGGACTGTCCTCAGTGTGTGATTCATCATCATCCCCCCAGTGTGGGAGTGAACCCTAGAGGGTTGATGCCACTCAAAATCTGGCAAATGGACGTTACCCACATTTCAGAATTTGGAACCTTAAAATATATTCATGTATCTGTGGATACCTGCTCAGGTATCATACATGATACACCTATGAGTGGAGAAAAGGCTCGCAATGTCATAGGACATTGCTTAGAAGCCTGGGCTGCATGGGGAAAACCACAGCAGCTGAAAACGGACAATGGACCAGCCTATACGGCTCAGTCCTTTGTCTCCTTCTGTAATCAGATGGATGTACAGCTTAATCACAGATTACCATACAATCCTCAAGGACAAGGAATTGTGGAGCGTGCTCATCGCACCTTGAAAGAATGCTTGCAAAAACAAAAAGGGGGAATAGGCCAAGGCTGTACCCCCAAGGAGAGAATATCTTTAGCCTTATTTACTTTAATTTTTTTCAATTTGGATTCTCAGAGCTGCTCAGCAGCGGACAGACGTCAGGATTCCCATGGTTCACCTAAAAGTATGGTGAAGTGGAAGGACATTCTGACAGGCTCTTGGTGGGGGCCTGACCCTGTGCTAACATGGGTGAGAGGGTCTGTTTGTGTTTTTCCTCAGGATCAGCAAGATCCAGTGTGGGTGCCTGAACGCCTTGTGAGGAAGATTCGTCATGAAGACCTTCCTAAGGATCCTGGTGTTAGTAGCAGTGAGTATGTCAGGAATGACCGAGCCGAGATGGGGGATCATGTCGATATTCCCAAAGCCGATGCCGGTCAGACATGATGCAACTGTGTTTCCACGCTTATTTAGCAGTAATAGAAGCCTAGGCTTACCCTACCTTCCCTTTGATGATCAGAAAAGCCCTATAGAGGGTAATAGAAATGTCAGCTTGAAGGGTAGTCTGTGCTTTTTAATGAGCTTCAACAGGTCAGATGATACAAAATGTATTAAATTGTCTCAGCAGTCAGCAGATTTTTTACCACAACTGAGGTTTGGGGGTAGGAGTGGTGGTTTGTTTTCAGGCATTGGTTCTCACCTTAAAGGATGGTGGCCCACACGAGTCTCTGACTGGGACCCCCCCAGACAGCCACGCTGGGCACCTTTTTGTAGAGGATCCACAGGAGAGGAAGGACCTTTTCCCTGGACTGGATGTCAGGAGCGCAGAGCAGTATGGGTTCAACAAGATTATTTTTCCTTTAGCCCCATGATTAGTAATATAGTGAATAAGTCTTGTACAGGAATGCTTGATATATCTACTAGGGATCCTCAGCAGACTGCCACCAATCCTTTTGATTTGTGGCTTTTGTGTGGAGTAAATGGAAGTTGCATGGACTTGGGACCTGTCATTATGCTTGGGGGAGGAATTTATCAAAGAGGTAATTTTTCCCTAGGGTCCGCTACCAATCTGGATTTCTCTAGCACTAGTGGCTCTGGTACTTGGAATTCTTTGTTTCATTCTTACCGCAACAAGAACTTTTCAGCTTCGCCAGTATGTCTCTGGCCTCCTTTTCTGTGGATTGTAAGTAATGGGAGTGCATCCTTGGGTGAAGAAAAGTTAGTATGCACTCTGGGCACATGTTTTTATGCCCTATGCTGGAATGCCACAGCCTTTCCTGTGGCTGTGGTGACCAGAATGCCTCGATATGTACCAGTTCCTGTAGAGGCCCCTAATACCATGATGCTATTCAGGTTTAAAAGAGATTTTGGCATCACTGCAGCTATTGTTACTGCTATCACTGTTGCTGCTGTGGGAGCTACTGCCTCAGCTATTGCCTTGTCTAGTTCTATACAGACTGCCAATGCCCTGAATAACATCTCAGCCACTGTGGCACAGGCATTGGATACTCAGACCTCTATGAATTCTCATCTCAAAGGAGGTCTTATGATAGTTAATCAACGCATAGATTTAATACAAGAACAGATTGATTCTCTTTGGCAACTAGCACAATTGGGATGTGAGTGGAAATTGCAAGGTTTGTGTGTTACTTCCGTGCAGTATCAAAATTTTACAAAGGCTGCTAATTTGTCTAGACAATTGTCAAAGTTCCTCTTACAGGATTGGTCGGCTGAGTTTGAAAATTTGATGAGAGAGCTGAGAGCGACAATTGTCCACATCAACTCCACTCGGGTGGATCTAAGCCTGGCTACTGGTTTGACTTCCTGGATACAGAAGGCTATGGATCATCTTAAGGAGTGGGCGGGCGTAGGCTCTTTGGCGATACTGAAGATACTAGCCTCTGGTTTGCCTATGGTGCATTTACAAAATGAGAGCTACACAAAAGCGTAATGCAGCCATGATTATACAAGCCCTTGTCGCCATTGAGGCGGGCCAGTCCCCTCAGGCATGGCTCACTGCTGTGAAGTAAATCTTCACTAAGCATAGTCCCTGCCCCCTGAGGTATTCCTTCCATGGATATTAGGGTCTGGCAAGTCAGTGACAGAGTTGACGGGTAAGTCTCGGCCACCTAAGACAGGGCATTCCCGTTGGGGAGGCTGACCCAGAGATGGGTAAGAGTTTGAGCACCGCCCTCCTACAGGCTCAGGCCCACCGTGAGATCCCCAGATAGAGGGATTACGAAGCTTTTCCAGGGACTTTTTATCTACTTTAGAAAAAATAAAAAAAGGGGGAACTGTAGAGAGCTGCGATGTGCCGCGCCCTAAAGATGGCGCTGGTCTCCGCCTTCCACCAGCCGGACGGTGAGCGCTCTCGATGATAATAAGTTCATATTTGGCAAAGACCGCTGATCTGGCTTGCTTCCGCATACGTGGGCCTCTAAGATAGCACCACTTGGCTTTACTTGACTGGCTGTTCATTTTAGTATTTAGCCTGTGGGTTGGGTCTGCCCGGGCATTCAGAATTCAGAAGACTGTTTTCAAGGGACCTGAATAAACTGCTGGAGAAGAGCTTTTGTGAGTTGTGTCATCCTTGCTGGTCGAGGGGGACGCGACACTCAACTTCCTATGGAATCACAAAACACAGAATAGCTAAATAAATCCTGTACAATTAAAGAAAAATATGGAGGTATCACCATCACATATTTCCAGCTATACTACAGAGCAATAGTAATTAAACAGCATGGTACTGGTATAGAAACAGACCAGAGGATCAATGGAATCGAATTGAAGACCAAGAATGAACCCACACACCTATAGTCACTTAAGTTTTGGCATAGAATTAAAAAACCATACAATGGAAAAAGGACACCATCTTCAACAAATGGTGTGGGTGTAACTGGATCTTGATATGTAAAAGAATGAAATTAAACCCATACTTATCACCTTGCACAAAACTTAAGTCCAAGTGGATAAAAGACCTTAACATAAAGCCCGACACACTAAATCTATTACAAGAGAAAGTGGGGGAAACCCTCGAACTTACTGTCAGAGGTGGCAACTTCTTGAACAGAACACTAATAGCTCAGGCTCTAAGACCAACAATCAATAAATGGGACCTCATGAAACTGAGAAGCTTCTGTAAGGCAAAGGACACTGTCATTAGAACAAAATGGCAAACTACAGATTGGGAAAAGATCTTTACCAACCCCACTTCCAACAGAGGTCTAATATCCATAATTTATAAAGAACTCAAGAAATTAAACATCAAGAAACCAAATAAACCAATAAAAAAAAAATGGGTAACAGAGCTTAACCAAGAATTCACAAAGGAGGAATCTCTAATGGCAGTGAGACATTTGAAGTCACATTCAATATCCTTTATCATCAGAGAAATGCAACTCAAGACAACTCTGAGATTCCATCTCACACCTGTCAGTATGGCTAAGATCAAAAACTCATATTACAACACATGTTGGCAAGGTTTTGAAGACAGAGGAACACTCCTCCATTGCTAGTGAGAGTGCAGGCTTGTGCAACCACTATGGAAATCAGTCTGGTGATATCTTAGAAAACTTGGAATAGCTCTACCTCAAAACTCAGCCATACCATTTCTGGGTATCCACCCAAACAATTCCTCACCAAACCACAAGGAGATCTGCTCGTCTATGTTCATAGCAGCGTTATTTGTAATAGCTAGAAACTGGAAACAACCCAGATGTCCCCTCAACTGAGGAATGCTTAAAAAAATTGTGGTACATTTACACAATGGAATACTACTCAGCTATCAGAAACAAGGAAATCATACAATTTTCAGCCAAATGGATGGAACTAGAAAGGCTCATCTGAGTGAGCTAACCCAGATTCAGAAAGATGCACATGGCTTCTACTAACTTATAATTGGATTTTAGCCATATAGTACAGGATAACTATCCTACAACCAACACACCGTAAGGATCAGGAATATAGACTTTTTTACCTATTAATTAGACAATTTACCCTAGGGATGTTACCCTGTGGTCCCCAGTGAAAGAGGAAGCTCTTAACCCTCATATGACTGTAGAACTGAGAGGGGCTGATATATATAGGGACACCCCACTCCAGAGGTGGAGTGGGAAGAGTGGGTGGGAGGGTGGAACCAGGAGAGGTGGACAGAAGGCACTATGATGGAGATGTAACTTGAAGTAATTAATAAACATAAAAAATTATTAAAAAGATATACAATATGTTTATACAAATATATATATTTATATTTAACCATTGAAAAATTGGAACACCAGAAAATCATATATTTAACTAAAATACGTGCAGCAGCATCTCAGTTTTGACAATCAAGTAGTAGTAACATTAGTAATATTGATAATTATTTAAAATATAAGAAAACATGTCATCATCACATACAGCACAGCAAAAAAGTTCTACGGGACAGGAATACAAGTTGAAGTCACTTAGAACTATAACAAACATGACAGCTTGACTACCTGAAAATTATATAATTTTCTTTCAGATCTAGTTTTCACATTGGATAATAAAATATTACAGTGTAACTATGTATTTTTCATCATAACTATACATAAAATTATTGCTTCATAATGTCAAAAGCAATATAAATAAGAATAGCACTATTTATTAGTTTCAACCAAATGAAAGATATTTATTATGTAATAAGAATTTATTTAATTTATAATTTACTTTTAGAATATTTTAATGATATTAACTTTTAATTATCCATAATAATTATAATTAATTATTAATTATAGCAATGAATAGCTTATTTTCAAAATATCAGAAAGCAAAATAAATAAGTAACAAAATTTTTTCTGAAAGTGTGGTTTTCTTAATATCTCTTTCCCATTCGTTTTGTCCAAAAGTCATAATTTCATTTATTAAACAACTGAAATTAGCCTAGAGTCATTTAACTCTTTGCTACTGATCAGTCTTTGGTGTTGATAAATTTTCATGAAACTTGAATAATAGTTGTTTTATGCAAAATGAGCACAAAGAAATCAGCTTTCTTTGATTAAGGAATTTATAAATGTTTTTAAACATTTAAAATTCATTAATATTCTAATTTTTCTGTTTTGAGACATAAAGTCTATTTTGGATAACAAAATCTTATTCATGTCCATATTTATTTGAACATCCTTTTTTTCTTCTCTTTTTTAACATTTATTTATTACTTCAAGTTATATTTTCGTCACAGTCCCCTCCCTCCACACTCAAGGCCCCACCCTCCCACCCTCTCCATTTTCTCGAAGAACTCATAGTTCTCTTTTTAAATAATTAGATCACAATTAAGAAAATTAGAGGGTATAACATACTTTCCCAATGGCATGTCCATACATATTTGGCAATTCATATTAATATTCTATTATATATCCATCTTTATGAGTTTAAAGTTTTATATTTATCTCATTTTCCATCCTTACTTGTATTACCAACTTAAAAACATCTTCTTAGACCTAGAATATCCTTGAAAATCAAGTTGCTAATAGACAAGCAACATTTTCTTATCCAAATATATGGAGATAGAGAGGTAGTCTTCAAAAAAAAAAAAAAAAAAAAAAAAAACCTCAAGAGATCTGTAGAATTTGGCATTCCAAGAAAGTTCCTTAAACTTATTTTTTTTTTTTTCATATTGAGAAATGTCAGCTCCTGAAAGCATTCCCATTCTACTTACAGTAGAGGATGAGCATCGAAGAATCTCTGTTTGGAGATGGTTGCAATAGTGGCAAGCCTGTCACTGGGCATGAACCTCTTATTTTTGTCTTTAAATCAAATAAGATCATAGTAAGTGAATTATATGCATTTAATTTTATATTTTTATAGCTTTATATTCAAAATAATTTAAAATAATTATTTCTAATTATATCCATTTTGTATAGATTCTTTTGAATGGAGAAATTCTGTGTGTGTGTGTGTGTGTTTATACCCCTATACTGAAGTCAGAAGTAAATTCTGTGAATCTTGGATGTCATTCCTTCTTAATTTTTGAGACAAGGACTCTTACTGTCCTATATTTTTCTTTACAGCTTTGCTGGCTCCTAACCCAATCCATCATCTATCTTTTTCTTTTCACTGCTAGAATTTTCCAAGTCATTATTTTTCTTGGTTTGGGTTTTTATGTAGGTTCTAGTCATTGAACTCAGATCCTCAAGCTGTGTGGCAGCCTCTCCATTTTTATTTTTAATTTTTTCTGAGAAGAATATTTTGAAAACAAATTAGTTGATTCATTCAATGAAAGATTTGTGATGTAATGCTACCATTACATCAGAAATAATTCCAAAATAACAATCCATAAAACTCAATCATTGAATGGTATACATACAAAAAATCAGGAAGTCAGTAATGGACCCTTCTTTCAATGTATATGAGCTAATGTTTAAATGAATAAAACTTCCCCATCTCCAAAATCCATATGACTAGAATTCAAATATAAATGACTCTGGAGACTGAATAGTATTCATATGCCACTGCTCAAAGTTTCCACTTCTTTGTCATTTGAAAGCACATCATTTCCACTCAAGTAAACCATGGGAAATTTTTATATGATTCTGAATAGATACAGAGTGGTTTGAATTTTTAGGATTATAAGTCACTTACCTACATGAAGAACTGTTTTATTAACTAAAAGAGAAACAGCTCAGCATAAGCATGTTTAACATAAATGTTGTTTAAAGTTTTTTAATGAAAAAACCTTTTATTCTGCACATTATACTCATTACATCAATTAATTGATCAATTTAACATTTTTAGTTAATATGTTTGAGGTGAAACTGTGAAATTATTGAGTGTTCACACCCATATTATCAGAAGAGTTAGAGTGATAAATAATGTATTTATTCAGTTAGATTCCAAAAACTTAATGAAGGACATGCTACATTAAGACAGAAATTATAAATCATGATAAATTGCCTATCCTATATGCTTTCCTTTTATTATTCATTCGTATACTTTTATGCATGCTTAACCTTTCCATGTGTCATATATGTTGACAGTTTTTTGTTGTGTGTTACTGTGATTCTTTGAATGAAACGTTCCCTTTAGTTTAGGGTATTTAAATATAGGATCCCAGTTGCTGGAGCTGTTTGGGTAGATTTACAATGTGTGGTAGTGCTGGAAGGTATACAGCACTGACAGAGACCTTTGGGGGTTTAAAGACGAGTGCCATTTTCAAATTTGTTCTATCTGAATCCTGCTTGTGATTTCAGGTGTGAGTTCTAAGTTTTTTGTTCCAGCTGGCAGTCTGCTGCTTTTTATCATGATGGTGATCAACTCTTAAGTTTGGAACTATAAATTCAAATAAATTATTCCTTCTATAAGTTGCCTTGGTCATTCTTTCATCACACATACAAATGTGAATAATATATGTATTAATTGCATATTCATCATGAAACTATTAAAAGTAAAGTACAGGTTTAGAATTATATATGATAATAAGTTGTTAATTTTCATTTATCCTGAAAAGATAGAATATTATTTTCTGGTTTGAAATTATATTATCTAGAAAATAATTTTCTTGCATAATAAAATCACAACTGCATTGCCTTATTGTTGTATTTATACTTTTATTATTTCATTTCATAACACTATTAAGGGAGATATTCTGCCCTAATTCTTTGCTGGATAAAAATACTTCAAATATAATTTTTGGCAAATATAAATGTTTAGGTAAATTTCCTCTAAAACTTGTTAATTTTTTTCTGAATTTCACAAGAAAAGTCATTATACAAATAAATGTATACGTTGACTGTTCTAATATCACTATTCATATAGCAGCATTTTATAACAGGCATGATGTAGAAACTTAAATAATTTTTGTAACTTACACATAAAATATTTCTTTCTATACTTTATCTTAGACAAATAAAACTGAAAAGCAATAACACTTCTGAAACTGCAACCTTGTTAACAATGATATTTATTAATAACAATAAATTGTTATACTAGGCCAGCAAAGCAGCCAGAAGTTGTCTGGGAGGCCAGCAGGCCTGACTCACCTTAGCTGAAGGCCTATAGGCCTAGTGGGGCAGCCACAGGGGTTTGCAGGAGTTGCAGGAGTCCTGCAGGCTTGGTGAGCCTGCAGTACTGGCAGAATTGACCTGCCTTAGCTGGAGGCCTAAAACCCATGGACACCTTTTTTCCAATAATTAAATATACCAAGACATTTTACTGTTTCTTCATTTTGACTTTAGCTGGGGAGATCCTCAGCTGGAACCCAACCACCTAATACCAACCAGCCATGTGGTTTGCTATATCTTCAGAACTCACATTAAGATGTGCTGCTAACCCAGACTCAGTGAGCTAACCCAGACTCAAAAGGATGAATATGGTATCTATTCACTTATAATTGGATTTTAGCCATATAGTACAGGATAACTACACTAAAACAAATGCACCTAAGGGAACATGAACATAGACTTTGTTTCCTGTCAATGAGACACTTTGCCCTAGTGGTGCTGCCTTGTAGACCCCCAGTGTATGAGGAGGCTCTTGGCCCTCATATGACTGCTGAACTGGAGCGGGGAATGTTATGTAGGGACACTCCACTCCAGAGGAGTGGGATGGAAGGGATAGGGGTAAAAGGTGGGAGGGAGGGATTGGGAGGGGTGGAAATAGGACACTGTAATGGAGATGTAGCCTGAAGTAATAAATAAATATTTTTTAAAAAAGAAAGAAATTAAAAAAAAGATGCATTGCTGCTTCCAATTCCTTCCAGGAAGAGAGCTTCCTCTGTGTAAAACCCAGGGTTCCTTTCTTCATCCCAGAAAGTCCTGCCGTCCTATACTCTTTCTATCCAGCTAATTGGCCATCAGTGGCTCTTCTTAGCCACCTCAGCAAGGACTGTAACCAGATCTCTGAGCACTGAAATCAGCCTTTGAGAACCAATGTATTAGACCTTCCTCCAACACACTTCCTTTTAAGATTTAAATTGTGTGTGTGTGTGTGTGTGTGTGTGTGTGTGTGTGTGTGTGTGCAGGTGCCTTTGATGCCTTAGATTTTGTGTCCCCTGGAGCTGGTTGTAAAGCTAGTTGTGAGCTAACAAATTTGATACTTGGACTCAGACTGTTTGAATGATCTTAACCACTGAGGCACCTCTTTAGGCCCACTTCTTTTTCTGATAATCTAATAAAAGGAAATTCTTTTAAGAAGTTGTCCTCTATCCCTGTTATTTTGGAAACAGTTAAAGCTGACATAGATTTTGGGAAAGGCATATTCTGTTAACTTGCAGTAAGAGGTATAGAAATCGGCCTCCATACCCAATTTTTGTCCTCTTACTTTTTACAATAGTTGTGTGAGATTAAAATTTCACACAGTAGTTTCTTTTTAATTTTATAAAATTTGTAATTTAAATCTTGCAAAAAAACAAAACTGACTCCAAAAATGAAACACATTAATATATTTTTTATCTTTATCTACACGCAGTAGTTTTGAATGAATAGTTCTTCCCAAGATACTTACTGGAGTAGCAAAAACAGATAAAATTTGTGAGATTAGATGTTTGCTAATGTATGTTTGTGAGAAGCAAACACGTTATACAGACCAGATGCTACAAAACAAAATATATGTTAAGTAACTCACTACCTTCCTTGTATTCCAACAGTGGTTCTACATTCTTCACCAAAGAATTCCTCATCTCTTTGAAAATCATCAAAGCTTAAGTTGCTGGCTGCTGTATTTCATGTTAGAGACAGCTGTAGAGTAAATCAAGCATCAAATAGACTGTAATTCACCCACCTTTTCTCTGTTATGCTTTTACTGCAAGGTTATATAGATGTCATAGAATTCCTTGATTAACATTCTTTTGGGGTGAACAATACTTCAGTGCAAACTCATGAAGCTGAACTGAATCAATAAAGTTCTGTTGGTTTGAAAATTAACTTTATTGAACCCCACAGAGCAGAGAGCATGACAAAATTCACTCAGAATAGTTATTTCTTATTTCATATTTTACTTTGAGTAATATCACTTAAGGATAATTTTGTCTTTTTTAGTAGTAAATAGTTATTATCACTCTGGTATGGTCTAGCCATGAGAGTGATACATCAAAGTTTCTGCGCAAAGGTATAAGAGTTTCAAAGCTCTTACATATCAAGAATGCCAAGGATGTTTAGAGTCATTTAAAACTTCATTGTCATTCAAACTTCCCCCCCAATCTCTTATGTCAACTTTTTTCTCTATATCGATTTCTCCTTTCTTACTTCTCCCCAGCTTTTTTAACTGGCTTATTACAATTTACAATAAAGAATAAAACCCATTGCTCCAGTTTAATGGTTCCAAAAAAGACTTCTATCACATTTAGTATTTTTTAGTCTTTTTTAATCTATTTGTCTGCTTTTTTGTTTGTTTGTTTGTTTTTTAGTTCTCTCTCCCGGGCAATGAGACACTTTTCACTGGTGGTACTGCCTCGTAGACTCCCAATGAATGAGGAGGCTCTTGGCCCTCATATGACCTCTCCACTGAGATGAGGGACTGTTATATAAGGACACCCCGCACCAGAGAAATGGGATGGAAGAGTTAGGAGGTAAAGAGAAAAATGAAATGTGATGTTTCAGCCTTTTACTACTAATTGTCATAAACTGTTTAGGATAATTAAGAAATGCAAACTAATGGTTATGCAAGCCGGTCATTCTGTTAGGTACAATGAAAGCCTATTATATTTACTTTCTAAGTTAATCAGAAATAAAGCTGCTAAGAGACAAGCGACATCTGCTTACCCTAATAGAAGAGATAGATAGGGCGACTTCAAAAACCTCAAGAGATCTGCAGAATATGGCATTCAAAGATGTTTTGTAACTTTAGATTTTTTTATATCGAGACATATCAACTCCTGACAGCACCCCCTATTCTACCCCAAGTAGAAGATGAGCATCGAAGAATCTCCAGCGGGAGATGATTGAATTAGTCGCAAGCCTATCTCTTGGTAGGAAAAGCCCCTTGCTCCAACTATACACAGAATGCTGTCCAAAAAGGACAAAACCTGGAAGCAGGTAAGTCGACAGCCTAGCTCTGCCAAGACAGGGTAGGCAAGTCCTTCATAACCCCTGCTCTACAATCAATGTCTGTCAGAGAAACAGGGCCAAATGACTGAAGATCGATGCTGTATTGTATGGCGAGAAAATGGGAACTGTCCAGGCAGCCACTGGTATGTCATTTCTTAGTGTTGGAAGCTGCACGCCCTGTACTTCCTATAAAATCAGATATATTTATCCCCTCAGGTCTCTGAGGTTTTTGAAGAACAGATAGCTAGAGTCTCATAATTAAATTTTGAGTTGTTTAGGAGTCAAGAGAGTGTCTAAGAAGATACTTTTAAAATTGTGTTGCAAATTAGTATGAATGTTGAGTATTATATATAGAATTTTAAACTCATGGAGATGGTTAGATAGTAGAATGTTAAAGTCAGGTATCAAATACATATGGACTGGACATTGGAATGCACACTAAGCCATATAACCCTCATAACTTTGGCCTAATTACCTCTGTGGTGTTGTATTGTATTTATTGTTATAAGAGAAAGAGCCATTTGTTGGACTGAAAGGGGAAACTGTAGGGGAAAATAAGATATACCTTAAACTTAAAAAAAAAAAAGGGAAGAGGATGGGGGGTTGCGGGTGGGACTGGAGGGGGGAATAGGGAGGGGACTGCGATTGAGATGTAACTTGAAGAAATAAAAAATAAAGGAAAAAAAGGTAGTGTTCCTTAAATATATGCAAATTATTTTATTTTATTTTTGGTTTTTTCGAGACAGGGTTTCTCTGTGAATCTTTCACTGTCCTGGACTCACTCTGTAGACTAGGCTGGCCTTGAGCTCACATAGATCCGCCTGCCTCTGCCTCCCGAGTGCTGTGATTAAATCCATGCACCACCACACCCGGCAAATGCAGCAGCTGTGTCCTGCCAGGTGGGTGCTGGGATTTGAACTGAGGTCCTTTGGAAGAGCAGCCAGTGCTCTCAACTGCTGAGCCATTTCTCAAGGCCCACAAATTTTCTTATCACTTATACATTTTATATATTTATACATTTAATATATACTCAATATTTTAAATACTTAACTCTTCAAAATGATGATTGTTTATTTAAAAGTTCTAATGTACTATCTTAAACTGTACTTAACATAATATTTAAATAAATGTGTATAGTTTGCTGTGTGGATAAACAAGTACAATACTCTTTATAGGAACTAATACAAAAATCATGGATAACATGCAAGTAATTCCTAAAAGTTGTATGTCTAAAGGGTTTTGGAGACTGGTTGTCTCCAAATCAATGCTAGTAGATTTTTGTTTTCCACAGAAGACTACCTATAGAGCCATGATTAGAAGTAACAGTAACATACATAGTTGTCTCCACATAATTACTCAGAACTTTCTTATCTTGACTATAAAATTCTTCTACAAAATCATTTTTAAGTTTACACCTTTTTCAAGGACGATAATTTGAGGTGTCTGAAGTATGTATCACCTATCTATGTATCTATCTATGTATCTACCTATGTGTCTATATATCTATCTATGTATCTATCTATATAACTATCTATCTATGTATCTACTTAGTATCTATCATCTATCATCTATCTATGTCTTCATGTGTGCATTGTGTGTGTGTGTGTGTGTGTGTGTGTGTATATATACTAGAAAATAACTTTTGTTAATGATGTTCAAGTACCATTTACCATATTTTTTAATTTATTCATTTTTATTTCATCTGCACTGATGTTTTGCCTGCATGTATGTCTATGTAAGAGTTTCACATCATCTGAAATTAGATGTAGTAACAATTGTGAGCTGCCATATGGGGCTGAAAATTTATCCTGGGGCCCTCTGATAGAGAAACCAATGTTCTTTTATTTCATGTTTATTTATTACTTAAGGTTATATCTCCATCACACTGCCCTCCTTTCACCCCTCCCAGTCCTGACCTCCCACCCTCTATCCCCTATCGCTTCCATCCCACTCCTCCCAAGTGGAGTGTCCCTACATATCAGTCCCCCACCCCAGGTCAACAGTGCTAAGGGCCAAGAGCCTCCTCATACACTGTGGCCTACAAGGCAACACTACTAGGACAAATTGTCTCATTGACAGGTAACAAATTATATGTTCATGTTCCCTTTAGTGCATTGAGAAACCAATGTTCTTAACCATTGAAACACCTCTCCAGCACCACCATAATATTATTATTATATTTATGTTATTTATTTATTATTTCTTCAAGTTACATCTCAATCACAATCTCCTCCCTATTCCTCCCTCCCACCCTCTTCCTCCTCACATCCTTCATCCACTTCCTTTTTTTTTTTTTTAAGTTTAGGTATATCTTTTCCCCCAAACAGCTCCCACTTTCAGTCCAACAAAAGGGTCTTTCTCTTATAACAACAAATACAATACAAAACAACAAAAATAATTAGCCACAATTTTGAAAATTATAAGGCTTAGCATACATTCCCAATGTCCAGTCCGTACATACATATTGGGTAACTGACTTTAACATTCTACTCTGCAACCATCTCCATGGATTTAAAGATCTATATCCAACTCAGCTTCCATTCTAACTTACATCACCATTTTCAAAACACCTTCTTAAATCCAAAACACCCTCTTCATTCCTAAACAACTCAAAATTTAACTATGAGACTATAACTATCTAGTCTTCAACCACATCAGGATAAATATTTCTGATTATACAGGAAGTACAGGGCCACCAGCTTCCAAAAACTAAGAAATGACATACAACTGTCTGCCTGGACAGTTCCCAAATTCTCTTCATACATTAGAGCATCAATCTTCAGCCTTTTGGCCCTGTTTCTCTGACAGATGTTAATTGTAAAGTAGGAATTATGAAGGACTTGCCTACCCTGTCTTGGCAGAGTTAGGCTATTGACTTACCTGCTTCCAAGTTTTGTCCTTTCTGGACAGCATTCTGTCTACAGTTGAAGCAAGGGATTTTTCTTGCCAAGAGAGAAACTTGCCACTAATGCAACCACCTCCAATTGGAGATTCTTTGATGCTCACCCTTTACTTGGAGTAGAATAGGGGGTGCTGTCAGGAACTGACATGTCTCAATATCAACAAAAGATCTTAAGTTAAGAAAATATCTTTAAATGTCATACTCTAAAGATCTTTTGAGGTTTTTGAAGACCACTTACCTATCTCTGTATATTTGTATAAGTAAATGTTGCTTATCTCTTAGCAACTTGATTTCTGACTAACTTAGAAAATAACTGCGATAGACTACCCTAGTACTTAATAAAATGACATACTTGAATGACTATAAGTTTATATATCTTAATTATCCTAAAAAACCTAGATCCAGGAGTGGTGGTGCACATCTTTAATCCCATCAGTTGGGAGGCACATGCCTTTGATCCCAATACTTAGAATGCAGAGGCAGGCACATAGGATTTGGAAGGATTTAAGTTTAAAAGCTACTCACAAAAGGCATGCTGAAATTCAAAGTGAATTGTCCTTTGAGATCTCAAAATATATACATTTAAAAGTACATTTAGTTCCAAAGTATCAAAATGATTTCTCTTTTAATATCAATTGAAAGATAATACTTTTTATAGTCTCAAAAAAAGAAAGAAAGAGAGAAAGGAAGGAAGGAAGAAAGAAAGAAAGAAAGGAAGGAAGGAAGGAAGGAAGGAAGGAAGGAAGGAAGGAAGGAAAGAAGGAAGAAAAACAATTTACTCCAGGAAAAATATTACTTTAAAAAAAAAGTCATCTCCCAGAGTTAGGATTAGGACAGGGCTCTGTTCTTATCTCCATAGTGATTAAAATCATCCATCTAAGGAGTCCAGGGACAGCTGGACAACTGAAACCTCAGAAGAAAACAGATCAGACACCAAAGAAGTTAAGTAGCCCAGATGATCCAGCCTCGCAGACTTCCTCAATAGCTGTTTCCTCAAAAATCTACAACCAAAACAACTCAAAATCACTAAGATTGTCAGCTCCACAGACTGTTCCAGCAAAAACTTTAGTAAAGCCGTGAAGCTCAACTTCTGTCTACAAACTTCTCAGGCCATTTAAATAGCTGAGCACAAAAGACTGAACATCAAATTATTCTATTAACATGTTCAACCATTTTTCCATTGTTAATTGCATTCCAAACATGTTTACTATGTACCAAATCAGCAGGAAGTCATTTTTTGTTTTGTTTTGTTTTTCTAAAATAGTTCATTTTATTAATGCATTTTTTTCTGGAAATGATCAACCAGAAGAAAATTAGAAAATTTATTTAGAGTTAGCAATCCAAATACACCTTTTGAACTTATGGAATAAGATTGTTTAGTATTTTCTTTTTCTTTGTATCATAAGGTTTTTTTTCATTATTTTTCAATTTATTTATTTCTTCAAGTTACATCTCAATTACAATCCCCTCCCTATTCTCCCCTCCTGTCCCACCCTCTTTCCCCCCTCAACCCCCCCATACTCTTCCTTTTTTTTAAAGTTTAAGGTATATCTCCCCCCCACAGGCTTCCCCTTTCAGTCCAACAAATGGCTCTTTCTCTTATAACAATAAATACAATACAAAACAACAGAAAAAAATTAGGCCACAATTATGAGAGTTATATGGCTTAGTGTACATTCCCAATGTCTAGTCCATATGTATTTGGCACCTGACTTTAACATTCTACTATCTAACCATCTCCATGAGTTTAAAGTTCTATATCTAACTCAGGTTCCATCCTAACTTGCATCACAATTTTAAAAACATCTTCTTAGATACAGAACACCCTTCTCTTGATTTCTAAACAACTCAAAATTTAACTATGAGACTCTACCTATCTAGTCTTCAACCACCTCAGAGACCTGAGAAGGATAAATATATTTGATTATATAGGAAGTGCAGGGCCTGCAGCTTCCAAAAGTAGAAAATGACATACCATTGGCTGCCTGAACAGTTCCCAATTTCTCTCCATACATCACAGCATCAATCTTCACCCGTTTAGCCCCGCTTCTCTGACAGACATTGATTATAAAGCAGGAATTATGAAGGACTTGCCTACCCTGTTTTGACAGAGCAAGCCTGTCGACTAACTGCTTCCAAATTTGTCCTGTTTTGACAGCATTCTGTCTACAGATGAAGCAAGGGATTTTTCTTGGCAAGAAATAGGCTTGCCACAATTTCAACCATCTCCAATTGGAGATGCTTCGATGCTCGTCGTCTACTTGGAGTAGAATAGGGAGTGCTGTCAGGAGCTGAAGTCATTTTAAGAGAGCAATGTCCCATCCCCAGAAGGCAGGTGGATGGTTTTTCCCCACTTTGGTCATTTGATGGGTTATAGATACTTGTTGTTATTTAGGGGAAGAGGTTACAAGTTATTAAATGGTCCTGTTAAATAGGTTTTGGAGGTTAGACCCAGAGATTTCTCTGTTTTTCTTTTCTGTATCCTTCTTTCTCTCCTATGTAGGGGTGAAAAGACTTGAGAAAAAATGGAATATAGACATAATCTAGGAATGATAAAGAAAAAGGGACAGATTGTTGAAAATGCTCTCTATGTCTTGGTATATTGATACAAAGTTAAGATTATATTTGACTACACTGGTGTTGATCTTTGTATATTGATACAAAATTAAGATTATATTTGAGTGCATTGGTATTGATCTTTGTATATTGATACAAAATTAAAGTTAACTCTTTTTAAGTTATTTTACTTAGGTAACGCTTAAAAATGAAATGTGAAGTTTTAAGCTTTTACTAGTAACCACCATATTATTTTTTAACACAGGGTCTCTCATTAGACTGAGATCTCAAACTTGTCTAGGTACGCTGACCTTGCACAGAAAATACCTATGTATCTTTACCTCCTCAGTGCTTAGATCATTAAAGCATGTCACCCAACTTGGTTTTCTATGGTTGTTAATAGTGATGGTAATTACATGGGGTCAAGTTGAGAAAACTGAGGTCCTAATTGCCTTCAAGGCAAGCCAAACATTCATATATTTTTAAAAAGTAAGTAAACTTTGTATATGAGTAAACCCAAGATGAGCTTATAGCATGTGGAAGAATGATAACTAAGTAAATTAAGTCAAGTTTATAGTAACAGTGGCCTTCTAGTTAAAAATAACTATTTGGACCAATGTCAAAATAAAGATTTTGTAATTCTGTTGTTTTTAATTGAATCAAATTTTCTGCAACAAAATTTATTCAATGATCTATTTTCTATCTCAGTTATATTTGCAGCAAAATGTTTGCTTTTTATATTAGTTTAATTTTAGGAACACTGGTACAGATTTCTAGTCTTTGACAGCCCATGTTATCCATTGCAAAATGTAATTTAGTATAAACACCATCCACAATATTGATTTATGTCTTATAATATTTAGTTATTATGTTTTATAACAAGTTAACCTATTTTATTGTTCTAATTAGAACATAAATGTGACAGTTAAGTCATTCTTCAAATTCAAATTACTTTCGTCAATAATGAATTAAAATTTTAAAGATATTCAAAACCATTACTGTCTTATTCCATCTGTCTGCTTATATTATGAAAACAATATTCTTTCTCCAACTTTACTTACTATTTTACTTAATTTTCTCACTCTTCCAGCTATCTATTTCCTTCCTCATAAAGAACAATAAAGATTTTCAACTCTGAGTCTACATAATAACACCAAAAAATTGAAAGAAATAAAAATAATTAGCGCATTGGATGCTTAAACCAAAACAAAAAAATAGGAAAGGAATGTTTGATTACAGATCATATGAAAAAATAAAAGCAGAAAAAAATCAAATAATTGCATCAACTTAATCTTAAAATCAGATTGTTTTTTAGTTTCATTTATTTTTATTTGTAATTTCTCTTAAAAACATAAGTGACATTGAAAATATAAAGAGCTAATTATCTAGACAAAATTAAGCAAGTGACAAGCAGGTGAGGAAACCCTTTCAGGAACCCCACTAAAAAGAAATCATCACAGCTTAAATATCTGCTTAATATTACTACATAGTCAAGTCATTTGTTGAAAAGTGGTAAATTTTCTACTCTATTAACTTGATTATTGTGATGTATTTTATTACTCAAGATTAAAAATTACTAGCATTTATTCATATGATATAGGTGAATGGGTAATGAAACACGCTATTACAAATAATCCAAGTATTTGTAGGATTTGAATCTATTTAGGTATATTTCTGCTAGGATTGTACAATTCAAATTTCTTGAGATGTATTCTGTTACTTTGTTTTTCTCATATTAAAAGTGGAGGGAAAAAGATAAATTAGTGTGAATGCCCATATTTTAACATTATTTTAGAAAACATTTAGAGTAAAATATGCCAATAAAATAATATTGGCTTACATATTTCTAAAAGAAATTATTTTAAATGTAAACATTGTAAAATATATTTACTATCACTTATTTACTACTTACTTTTTAATTTGCAAAAGAATTATATAAGCCATTTAACAATAAATAGAGTCTCACAATTTTAACACCATGCATCTGGAATTCCATATCTTCTCTGAAATTGGAACTGTAGCATTACCACAGAGTACTGCAGATAATTACTTCTTTGTTTTTGCTTAAAGTATTTCTTGGTCCATATTTATGATCAAAATGTTACTGCTATAGCAAATTAATGACAAATTTATGTTATAGTTTACATCAAATACTAAATAAGTTGTGCCAACCCTTGATGAGGGTAATAAAGTAAACTAGCTTTGAGTTACAATGCTAAGAAGCTACGGGTAAACAGGAGGCAGGACATTGCCTGGGAAAAAATACTAATTTATTCTCAATGGCTAAGTCACATTCAATTATTGCTGATGTGTAATAAAATTTATGTCATAATAAATTATTAATGGTATTTCAAATGACAGTAGACAAAATGAACGGAAAATTGTATCTCAATTTTTACTGTATGAACAACAACAAAAATAGGCATAAAAACAAATGTAGGGACAAGAATGACATTTAGAGATTATTTTTCCGAAAATTATATACATATTTTAGTTTCCACATTTTGTTTCAGTGTTTCAATAGTTAATATTTTTTATATTAAAATAATTATTTTGTGAATTTAACATCATGCACCCTGTTCCCTCCCATCTCCCCACCTTCCCCCAAACCTACCCTCCACCCTTGCAATTTGTCTCAGCATAGAAAATAACAGGTGGGATTGTGGAAACGGCAGTGCATCCCATTATGTCCCACAATATTCCCCTTTGTCAACATATTCTGCTTGCAAATGTTCATTATAATGACTCCTTGGTCTGGTATGATGCCCCTGGTTTCAGCTCCTCTGTCAGTACTGGAACCTTACTGAAACTCCTCTCAAATATGCCATAACTGCCCTGTATCATGGAGATTCTGCAGTCCTGGGTTGTGGAACTGGCCTTTTCTTGCACTCCAGCATTTCATCCATGGGGTAGGTGGGCCAACTAAAAGCCCTGGTTCTGGACCTGCAACCCCAATTTGCATGGCCAGTTCTACTATGGAAAGGTGCAGAGCCTGCTCTCTCATGTGCTGCAGTATGTGAGCAGCAGGGACAGCTCTCCTGCTCTTGTGACCCCTTCTGGGCCAGATCTCCAATGGTGGTGAGGACCAAAGGGAGAGGAAGGCAACCCTCCCTAGCCAACACCACCACATGGCAGACCAAAGGCAGGGCTGGCTCTCCCACACTCACTCCCTCAGGGATGGCTCATCCACAACCCCCACATCCAGGGCCAGGCAGAGTTCTTCTAGTTCCTGGTTTGTTTCCTGTCCTGGAAGCCTGTCCAGTGCTTGCCTGATACTGGCTTGTAGTCATCTCAGGTTACCCTACGGCGACAAAGTGGTGTTGGTAGCCAGGTTTTTTTTTTTTTTTTCTGCCCCCAGGAATGTTAGGCTACTATTCATTCATATGTTCATAGGTCA
The DNA here is from genome assembly GCA_907164525.1 of Lophiomys imhausi. Classification (NCBI taxonomy): domain Eukaryota; kingdom Metazoa; phylum Chordata; class Mammalia; order Rodentia; family Muridae; genus Lophiomys; species Lophiomys imhausi. The sequence goes on along the minus strand of CAJQZJ010032173.1, from coordinate 4,572,552 downwards.
GAACACTGAATGTAGATATAGCCTCTCTCCTCTCTGTCACCTACTGATGCACATGTGACATGGCAATCACATCTGCAATGCATCTAAGGATAGGCTGATGGTTAATACTAATTTGCATCTTGACAGGATATAGACTTATGTAAGATACATTCCTCTAAATTTGCATCAATATACAAAGATCTATTCAATTGTGGTTAAATATACTCTTAATTATGTATCAATATACAAAGATCAATGCCTATGTAGCCCAATACAATCTTAATATTACGTACATTTGCAAGGGTCAATACCATTGTGGCCAACTATAATCTTAATTGTGTATCAATATACAAAGATCAATACCAATGTAATCCAGTACAATCTTATTTTTGCACAATAAACAATGGTCAATACCACTTTAGCCAAATAAACTACTAATTTTGTATCAATATACAAAGGTATAAGGGCATATTCAATAATCTGCCCCTTCTTCTTGGACCTTCCTGTGCTATGTCCTCTATTCCATTCATAGTGTTTCAGCCCAGACACCTGCCTTTTTTTTTTTTTTTTTTTAGTTAATAAATTTATTTGTTTGTTGCTTCAGGTTACATCCTTATCATATTGTCCTCTTTTCCCGTTTCCCAGCCCCACCCTCCCATGCTCTACCCCCTGACCCTTCCGTCTTGTTCCTCTGGGGTGGAGTGTCCCTGCCTAACAGTCTCTCACCACAGATCAGGAGTCATATGAGGGCCAAGAGCCTCTTCATTCACCGGGGGCCTACGAGGCAGTACTGCCAGTGAAAGGTGTCTCCTTGCTACTGGGGGAATACTAAAAAAAAAAAGACCAACAAACACACAAACTCACAAAAACAAAGAATATCAACAAAAAAAGAGAGGAAAAAGAGAAGGGAAAAGGAAAAAGAAAAAAGAAAAAAAGAAGGAAAAAGAAAAAGATAATAATAATAAAAAAATTATGTCCATGTTCATTTTGGTGTGTTGGTTGTAGTACAGATATCCTGTACGATATAGTTAAAATCCTACTATAAGTGAATAGATGCCATGTGCATCCTTCTGAGACTGGGTTAGCTCACTCAGGATGAGGTCCTCTAGATCCATCCATTTGATTGCAAATTGCATGCTTTCATTGTTTCTTATAGCTGAGTAATATTCCATTGTATAGATGTACCACAATTTTTTAATCCATTCTTCAGTTGAGGGACATCTGGGTTGTTTCCAATTTCTAGCTATTACAAATAAGGCTGCTATGAACATAGATGAGGAGACTTCCCTATGTCTCCGTGAGAGGTCCTTTGGGTGTATACCCAGAAGTGGTATGGCTGGGTCCTGAGGCAAGGTTATTCCTAGATTTCTAAGATATCGCAAGACAGACCTCCATAGTGGTTTCACAAGCCTGCACTCCCACCAGCAATGGAGTAGGGTTCCCCTTTCTCCACATCCTCGCCAGCATGCGCTTCCTAATGGTATCATACCTAGAGATACTTAAAAATAAAATGTGAAGCTCTGGCCTCTTGATACCAACCGTCTAAAACGGTCTAGGATAGTTAAGTAAAACAAACTCCTAGTCATGCAAACATGTCACTTTGTTAGCTACTATGACAGTCTATCACAGATATTCTCTAAACTACCCAGTAATCAAGTTGCTAAGAGACAAGCAACATTTGCTTATCTAAATACAAGAGATGGATAGGGCATCTTCAAACACCCCAAGAGATCTGCAGAATATGGCATTCAAAGATGTTATCTTAAATTAAGATTTTCTTTTCTTTTTTTTTTGATATCGAGACATATCAGCTCCTGACAGCACCCCCTATTCTACTCCAAGTAGAAGACAAGCATAGAAGAACCTCCACTGTAAGATGGTTGAATTAGTGGCAAGCTTATCTCTTGGCATGAAAAAACCCCTTGCACCAACTGCAGACAGACTGCTGTCCAAAAAGGACAAAACTTGGTAGCAGGGAAGTCGACAGCCTAACTCTGCCAAGACAGGGTAGGTAAGTCCTTCATAATCCCTGCTCTACAACAAATGTCTGTCATAGAAACAGGACCCAAAGGCTGAAGACTGATGCAGGAATGTATGGAGAAAAAATGGGAACTGTCCAGGCAGTCATTGGTATGTCCTTTCTTAGTTTTGGAAGCTGCAGGCCCTGCACTTCCTATATAAGCAGATATATTTATCCCTCTCAGGTCTCTGAGGTGGTTGAAGAATAGACAGCTAGAGTCTCATAGTTAAATTTTGAGTTGTTTAGGAATCAAGAGGGTGTTATAGAACTAAGAAGATACTCTTAAAAGTGTGTTGCAAGTTAGTATGAATGTTGAATCACATATAGACCTTTAAACTCAAGGAGATGGTTAGATAGTAGAATGTTAAAGTCAGGGGCCAAATATGTATAAACTGGACATTGGGGAGGTATACTGGGCCATTTAGCTCTCATAAATATGGCATATTTATATCTGTTGTTTTGTATAATACTTACTGTAATAAGAGAAGGAACCATCTGTTGGACTGAAAGGGGAAACTTCAGGGGGGAAGAGGGTGGAAGGGCGGGATAGGAAGGGGGAATAGGGAGGGGTTTGTTACTGAGATGTAACTTGAAGAAAAAAAAATAAAGTATTTAAAAAAAAAAGATACATTCCTCTGCACATGCATGTCAGATTTTTATCTATATTAGGTTGATTTAGGAATAACTACTCTACAAATGAACAGTGCTGTTCATTCACCAAGTCTTATACTGCATAGTATGGTCAAGTTACCTCTGTATCATCAGTCATCACCCTCTGTTTGCAAACAGCCAATACACTATGAACAGCTGCCAGAGCCACTACTGGTAGGATTTACCATGGTGGGCTATAGCATCAAAATGGAAGTCCAAATCACCTTTCTTCCCCTGACTTTCTTTTATCAGGGTATTTTACTCAAGGAAGGGAAAAGAAAGTAAGATAATTGCATTCAATTTCTTTTCTTTTCTTTTTTTTGATTTTATTCCAATTACAACATTTCTAAAAAATGAAATGCTTCATGAATTTGTGGGTGACCCTTTGCACAAGACCCATTATAATAGCCTCTGTATCATTTCAATTTTAGTGTATGTGCTGCTGAAGTGAGCATTGTACTTAATTTTATGCAAAACATTTTGGTGAAACAATATAAATAAATTAATTGTTTAAGGCTTTTAATATAGCCCAGTGGTGAAATGATTTTCAGGTCTGAATAAGGCTCAGTTTTTTATATAGAGCTTTGGAAAATCAAATAAGAAAAATAATATATATTTAAGGAACATTCATAGTATTTCAAGGAGATTGGATACTCCTGTACATATCCAATAATTTTTAATGTTAATACAATGACCAATAATTTGGTAATTTTCTTTTGAAAAACAAAACAATGGAGCAACTTCAGAAAACACAAGGCCTAGTAAAATGCTCAATATATCAGGGATTAATTAAAAATATAGCAAAGCAAATAAGAAAGAAATAAAGGAATGAAGGAAAGGAGAGAGAGAGAAGGAAGGAAGAAAAACAGAAAATGAAAGAACATAGTGACAGTTGTAAATTCAAATGAAAACATAAAGAAATTACTGTTATAAGAGAAGGAACCATCTGTTGGACTGAAAGGGGAAACTTCTAGGGGGAAGAGGGTGGAAGGGCAGGATAAGAAGGGGGAAGAGGGAGGGGTTTGTGACTGAGATGTAACTTGAAGAAAAAAAAATATTTATAAAAAAAAAAGAAAGAAAGCTGATGCTTGCCACTTTTTAAAAATTTAAAACAGGCATTATTGAAGCTATAGTTCACACTACATGACACAAACAGGTATTCTCAATGGAATGTATTTACTTTAAGTAATCTACCCTGTCTACATTCTCAATCACAGATAGATTGAAAGTCATTCTGGAGAATAAATTCTTGAGGCTGGAGAGATGGATTAATGGGTAAAGTCCCTGCATACAAGTAAGATATTCTGATATTTGATCCCTGGAAGCAAACTAAAATTCAGCACTGTGATGTGGCCCTGTAACAATAATAGTATGGGAATGGAGAAAGTAGATTTTCCAGGGCTTACATACCAGCAATTCAAGCTGAAATAGTGGGATTCAGATTTAATAAGAGACCCTTTCACTAAAACTATAGAGGGAACAAATAAAGAATACGTACAACTCCCCATATTCATGAGCAACATCAGCAAGTGTACCTCTCACACACACACAACCACAAATACTCAAAGAACTTTTTTAATAGATCTGTTACAGTTCTCCCAAACAATTGCCAAATGTACACAATCATGTGCTTAAAAACAAATACCAAAAAAAAAAAAATCCAACTCAATTTCAATGCTAATTCAGCAAATAGTAATTGATTAACTAGCATATATTAAATAGTGTCTAGGCATACTATTCTTAAAAAATGAAAAATAATGCCTCAGCTCCTCATTTACTCATGTCCTATGTATTCTGGTAAGAGAAAGAAACAGAAAATTCAAAGATTTTGGTTACCCGTCAGTGACAGAAAATCTACCTTGTTTGTGCAAAGCTCAGAATGTTTTCCTATGCCACCCACACCCTACCCTTCATATACTCATGATATGAATACATAATACTCAATAATTAAGAATTTTCTAATTTTCCAATATTGACTTTAAAGTAATATCTGGGTAATGATCACTGGTTAGACATTATTGCCTTTTGTCAGGAGGACATCTGCATTACTCATACATAGGTAGGCATCCACCAGTGATTTGGAACAAAATAGATAATGAGGAATTTGGTCTTCCTTTGATCTTCCAACATTTCCACTGCATCTTCTGAGCCCCTGAAAGCAATGGTGGTAAACAAGCTGTAAACTTCAGGCAATTTCTAACAAATTATATCTCAAAGGAGTCTGTGACTTAATAAAGGTGTTTGCCACACTTTGTCAGGCTCTACAGTTTGGTGGATACTATTTTCCTTACTTTTTTTTCAAGCCTAAAAGCAGTGATCCTGCTGTCTTCCTATTACTTCTAATTGCACAGGGTTTTGTGTCCATATGGAAACAAAAGGGGGAGGGAAGCATACAAAGAAAAACATCTGAATATCTACTAGTGTTTGTACCAACAAGTCAACTATATACAAAATTATTTTTAGAATATCTAGAAGATAAACATGGAATAATCATTAATATACATGTATGTATGTATGTATGTATGTATGTATGTTGTGTCTGTGAGCATTCGCTTTATTGTTTCAAATAAAAATGGGTAATATATTGAAAAATCCCAATTACAAAAAATCATATTTTTTCTGATTTCAAGTACATTATACATATCCCTCTCTAATTATCATCAAAAGAATGCTGCTCATTACACTATCCAACAAAAATCAATGCTGGATATAGAGACTGACATTTTTGTATTCATATATGAGTATGTTTATAAATAAATACCTCAGTGGTTTTTGTCTTGAAACTACTTCCAGATGAGGGATAATTCTTATACACATGAAGTGAAAAGCATATAATATCCTAGCCATACAAAATAACAGTCTTCAATAGTATATATTCACTTCCCCTCAACTTCAAACATATTTTATCTCTTTCCTGGATTACATGGAAAAAATGATTCTGTAGATTTGATGAAACTAAAGAAATGTGTATTGGAGTTTTCAAGGTTACTTGAATATATTCATTTCATCCTGAATCCTCAAGGTCACTTGAGTACCCATTTCATATGAATTGCTAAAGAGATTAACTTCCTAAAGATATGGTTAAGGGACAGACTGATGGGGTAATATAACTTTGTTGGGTTTGACAAAGGAGGAAGTTTGTGATAAAAATATGGTGACTTCTAGAATCCAGAAATGTCAAGGAAACAAATATCTGGAAGCTCATAAAAGAGTATGGTCCTGCAAAAATTATTGTTTTATGACAGAACATTTTCTGATTTTACAAACAGAAAATGATGCTTTTCTTCTGTTAATACACTTAGTTGGGATAATTTGCACCATAGCAGCTCATAGCTATTATGATGATGTTGGTAATCAATATAATGATGATGGAAGGATATTGATTAGATTAGTGTAAAATACAAATTTTGCATGAGTTATGATGGTTTGACCTTTCTGCTTTACAAGTATGAATGCGACATATGTTCTGTACAAACAACAATCCAAGTTTTTAATTTTGATCCTTTCTATACCCAGAGCCATGCTGCATAACAATTTTCAGGGTACTGGTATTAGTAAGAGGCAGCAGACCCTAGATGATCTATATCACTTACCATCAGTAATCTATGGTGATCCGCACAAGAAATGCATTTTCTAATTGCAATTCTATATTTAAATATTTTATTATCACCAAGGTTTTTTTGTCTTGTTGGACACTCTTACCTTGAAAAAAACAACAATTTTGAATTAATTTCTATTTTTGTTTTGCCATTTATTTCACTTTAATTTATGTGTGCCTGTGTATGTGAGTGGGTGTGTGTGTGTACATGCAGCAGTGAAGGAGGGTAGATGATACCCGACACCCAGGCTCTGGAATGAGATATTGTAAACTTTCTGATGTGGGTGCTTAGTCTCTATAAGCATACTGAGCACTCTTAAGCCATGAGTCATCTCTATAGCCTGAAGCTGTTGTTCACTTCAAAGATTTTTTTTTTTTTTTAGAAAAGAAAGAACTAGTGTAGCAACGATATTAAATAAATAAACCCTTTGTACATTAAAATGAAATTTCCCAATTAAAACTCAATATATCTATACTAATTTACATTTACTCTATAAGTTACCAGTGTCTACTTCATACCTTGGTTAATTGTTTCTCAGTCTTTGAAAATAATATAATTTGAAAAGAAAACAATAAGTCCAGCTCTCTGCCTCTTATTGATATTGGTCATAATAGTTACTTTTATCATTGTAGTGACAAAAATATCCAACAAAAGTAACTTAAAGGAATGGTTTCTTTGTCTCATGGTTTGAACATGAGGGACGCACACACAGTAAAAAGCACTGGGAAGTGGCCGCTACAGCTGTGTCTGGAATAGAGTGCGAAGGCCAGGTGAGTTACTGTGTTCTGCTATCTTTCCATTTTTCTAATCACAGGACCACAGGGTTGGACTGCCCACCTTTGGTACTATCAGTCATCCCCCAATATGCTTTTGTTTGAAGCAAAATGAATCCAGAATAAAAAAGAACAAGAAATTAGGGGAAAAAATCTCATTAATTTTATATCTTCAAAGAAAAACCGTATCTTTCTTTCTATTTAAGGTTGTCATCTTCAAAATGCCAAGGTCAGTTTATAATAAAATGCAAAATCTGTGTTGTAAGCATGGGTAGTCCTTATGAATATTTCCCAAAACATTTACCATGAAGACATTAAAAAAAAAAACTACATGCTGCAGTTAACTATCCACCTTTGAGCAAACCATGATTTCTATTTATCTTAAACTTCGCTCTGTACATTAATCAGCTTAAGCAAACATAAAAACATTTGCTTCATTTAATATTTTTCGCATGGATAACCTCTGAAAATTCTAATTACAGAAATCTTTTTCACAAGGTTATAAAGATCCATAATGAAATTTAAACAAAAATATCAATTCAGATTCAGTCATTAATGCAGTAATGCTAAGCTCCATAATTCTCTTAACCTGAGAATTTTCTTTGTATTGGAATGACAAAAGACATATTATCATTATAATTATCCACTGACATACTTGGAGAGATTATTTAATTATGTTATCTTCTACGTTTACACATGGATGAATTAAGAAAGATCTTGTGGCCAAGTGCATATAGCATTTTGCACATTCTACTTAAAGCAGTAAATAAATCAAGCAATTATTCCTGAATCACACAAGCAACCATGGATTGCTCTAAAAAGACAGCAGAAGTAATCACTTTCTCAGTCTAATTATCTAATTTATCATGCTGGCAGAATGAAATGTAAGTCTCCAGAAAAACTCTCAGGGAAATAGACAAGGCAGTGTGGCCTGAAATCATCAACTATTAGTAAAATAATATTGTAAGTTTAAAAAGTGCTAATGCAGTATGCAAGAAGAGCTTCACATTAAATGTGTATGGTACGTGAAACAAGGTGAAGTTATTTTAAAAGATTTAGGTGACTGTATGCATGTACTATGATTCATAACACAAAAAGTAAATAGTTATGTTAAATAAAAAATACAATTTGATAAATATTAAACCTCCCATTTTCAGACTCCATTTTCTTCAAAATAACCTGGGAAGATAAATATTAATAAGACATATTAGACATCTGACATGCATCTAGAATATTGTCCCTGTCACACTATTCTTCAAATGTAAACATCTGAAATACCTTCAAGATCTCATAAAAACAGTTTATTTATAGTTTTTATTTGTTTAATATTGAAAAAGTCCATACATTTTAGAATCATTAAATTCATTTTATGAGTATGAATGTTTGCCTGTATATGCATCATGTGTGTGTCCTGTGCTTACAAAAAAATTTAAGGGTATCAGGTACCCTGGAACTAAAGTTATATACTGTTATATGGCACCATGTGTGTACTGTATATTGTATACTGTTACTATAAAAGAAAAATACACTGTAAATTTCAGCTGTCAGCTTGATTTCACCTTGTCTCCCTTGCTTGGAGCTTCTATGTGTTGACTATGAAGAAACACTTCTCAGGAGACTCTACCTCAAAAGATGATCATATTCAGGCCTAACTAACCAGGTTCTATAATCCCAATAAAGCAAAGGCTTTACTTCCATAAATTCTTAATCCAAATATATCACATGAACAGGCCTAGTATAATATTTCCTTCCTTCTGAGATCTCAAGAGCCAAGTTTCTAATCTCCCAAAACTTTTCTAGTCTCCCAAAACTTTTATATTCCACAGAACTTTGAGAACTCAATGGATTTTTCAGTACAAATTTCTAAAGGTTCCTCCAATATTTTCCTAAAACGATATCATCACGTTCATGACAGCAACATCACTCATCTTGTATACACTTCTATTCTAGTTTGCTGTCCATTGCTTTTTCAATGACAGTGACCAAAAGCCCACTGGAGAAGAAAGGGGTCATATCATACAAGAGGTAAGGGTTAATCACCTAGTGTAGCCAACAGGAGCTCAAGGCAGACTCTTGGAAGAGAAATGACTGAGTAATTCTGCTTATTGGCTTGCTACATGCTCCTGCTCAGCTACTTTTTGTAACAGAGCCCAAGCCCAGAATGGCACTGCCCAAATGGGTGGGCTCTTTTATATCATTCATCAAGAAAATGTCCCCATAGACATGCACATAGGTCAGTCAATCTAATGGAAACAAGTTGTCCATTGACTTTTCTCTTTCAAAGTATCACATGTTGACAATCATGATTAACTGTGACAGTTGGTTACTGAGAAAGATACAGACACATTGAGTTTTCCATAGCTGCCTTATTAGGAATCAACAGAAACTTACTATATGAAGTTGACGTAGGCTCTGCCTTTCTAAAGATTACAAATATCATAATGACAACTCAGAATTTAGAATTAATAATAGAAGGTAAGGAAATTCCTTAGTTTTCTGTATATATACAGAATTCCTAAGTTTTCACTATATATATGTATATATATACATATTTAAATATGTTTTAATTGAAGCAGAAGTACAGCACTTTCCCCTCCCTTTTGTCCATCCAGTTCTTCCCACACACCTCCTCTCTCAAGTTGGTTGCCTCATGTTTACTAGTTAAACACACATATGCATGTATGAGCATGCACAAATCATGTTTCAATTAGCATAAGTGTGTTGGTTAATTTGAGGTATAGGAAATTATTTCATCCTAATGTTCATTTAAGATTTCATTTTAAAATTAGTATGCTCTCTATAAACACGACTTTTATCCTCTAGTTTTTTTTATGAATGGCTTTTAAAAAACTAAGAAATACATATTAAATTCCAAAAATATTTTACAGAAAATATTTATTTACATATAATTACTAAAAATCTTTTACTGTTATATAATAAAATACAAATTACTGAATAAACACATTCATATTATGACAACTTCATAAAAGTATTTTATTGAAGTTATAAATCTGTTTCTGAATGGCTTCAAGTGACATATTAGATAAAACTTCTAGCCTCAGGGCAGCAAATTTTTATATTACTTTTTCTGTGTTTCACCCTATTTTATTATCTTTTGCCAAAGGCAAGTGATATCATTTGATACTTATATTTGTTTTCACATTTATTATGCCTAATTTGAAATGACTCAAAGGCTAATGCATTGGGCTGTCATGTACTGAAATAAATCTAAATTATTATAATGTTGGGAAGAAAAAGTATTTTTATTCAATAAATATATATATATATTTATATATATATAAACCATCAAGGCACCTTGTATTTTTCCTGACTTGTCATATAAATTCAATGAGACAAATGTGTCTATCATATACTTTTTCTATAATTTAAAATAAAATAAAGCTATATCATTCCTTAAGTCAATTTATTAATTAATCTAGGGATGTTTATTGCTTTATCTGTTTACAAAGACAACTATAAGCAATCAGTAGAAAACAAGTGGATTAATAAAGGTACTGCAAATTTGTATCATAAAAATAGTATCATAAATCTGAAATTTTGATGCCTAGGAAACTGAAATGCTGTTTTGAACTATAAATTGTGAAGGAGAATACATCACACCTATCTCTCCTGACTTCTTATGGGTTCCTAACAGTTTTTGGCATTAGTCTCATTGTGGCAGTATAAATTTTGTCTTCACAAGGTGTTCTCTCTGTGTCTCTGTATCTTGCTCAATGTTTGTCCCTCTTGCAAAGATAGCAGTCACCAGTAGCATTGGATTTGTGTCTACCAAGTAGCCTTCTTTTGGGATTGTTATTGATGCTTAGTCTCCATATTTAGCCCAAGCTAGCAAAACATTCCACTGAACTCACTGTAACTTCTTTATCAGCAAAGCCTTATTTTCAAAATAGATAAAATACCGAGATACTGAAGATTAGGAATTAGAGTTTTTGGTGGAGAACCTCAGTTCAACTCACTACAGTTCGTTTTTCCAACACAATGTGCTTCGATTATTGATTGTAATTGTTATACTTTTTAAAAATGGCAAATGGCAATGATTCAAAGTCACCTCCATTTACTCATGATTTGAAGATATGATTGAAATGTAAGAAAGAAATGCTCTTGGCTCCTCATACTAACCTGTATTCAAATTTTTATTTCCTATATAAACATTACTATGAGAACTTAACTATGTGCTTGGTAATTTTTCTATTTCCCTTCTTCTTTTGGTAATTTGGTAAGAAATGGATTAAATTAATAGCATTATATCACTTAAAATTATGTGCTAATGATTTCCAGGTTTCCATATCATATGTTAAGTATTTACCCTTTGAAAAAGCCAGTCACAGCCCATATTCTTTAAATATCTCCCAAAATTTCTGGCTACACATCACTTCTAGCAGGGAGAAGTTAAGTATGAAAACACATTCCTCCTTTGCCAAGTTTGTAGAAAAATTGAATTACAAAAGATGTGCCCTGTGTTTTTAGGAGAAATATACATTTTAAAAAAACAGAAAAAGAACTTGACTCAATTTAAATACACTGCAATTACACTAAAATCGCCACATAAGATCTTATCTGAAAGTCCATAGGCTTTTTCAGCCAAACCATTAAGTGGAGATGAGAGTTTTGAATTGTGGATCAATGAAAGAAAGGAGTGAAATAGATATGTATGTTATTCCATATTTCTAAATATTCTTGAGTAAATGGGCTCTATTGGTTCACAGATGAGAAAATATACCTTATGGCTGCCTGATATTTTAGGTGTCACACTGTATGCGACCTTAATTTAGACTAACCACCTATTTCCAGGGTCAAACATAGGATTTATATAATAAACAGCTACTTGCCAATGCTTTGTGAGGCAAGGAATATTTTTATAAGTGATCTTGCAGCTGTAGCAAGAAGACGAGGCAGCGTTGTACTGGTGAGGATATAGTTTCCTGTACGTTGGCATAGAGCAAAACCACCAAACATTTATCCAGTGCTACAAGCATATAGATGATAATAAGGAAAGAGGGGGTGGGAAAGCCTGTTAGTCTATGTGAGTCTGGTGACTAGATAATTATTTTCCTAAACTTTGTATAAATACAATTTCTGATTTATGGCTTGGAATCAAATAGGTGATACAAACAATGGGAATAAAATACACAAATCTTCCATACTGTTCAGAAGTATAACAGCAGTTAGCAAGAAAATGTAGTAGAAATATGTAAGTCAAGATATGACTAGCAACTCTAAAATAATATACCTAGTCATAAATAAAATTGGATATTTGCTTCCTTGTTCATAAATGTGTTCAACAATTATATACAACTTTAATAAATATAAATCTTACAAATGTGAGTTTTAGCAATTAAATTGCAATATGAAAACAGGGAAGTTACACTAGTGTGACAATTGAGGAACTTTATTTTAAATTATCAATGTAAGAGAAAATAATAATTAGAAAGCCTATTAAAGTTAATGAAACAAATATGCAAAACCAAACCTATGGGGTACAGATAAATTAATGTGCACATTATATATACATATGTATATGTATACATAATATGTATGTATATATAATATATATGTATGTATAATATATAATATGTATATATATTTATATGTATATATGTATGTGTATATTATATGTGTATATATATGTGTGTGTGTGTGTATGTGTGTGTACATTAACTTATATGTATCCCATAGGTTTAGTTAATACATATATAAGTGTGTGTATTATTGTATGTATGTGTACATATATAACCAAGTCATACTTAAAAATCAGAATTTTTCTGACATAAATTTATATTTTATTCCACTATTATTCATAAAGAAAATACCAGAATTTTAATGTGAAAGTAAGTAAAAAAGACTACAAACAATGTCTAAGTGGGATTTGTTCAAAAACCTAATTCCTTGACTATTAAATCAAGCAAAATGTCATTTTAATATACTCTTTATAGTTCATAAAGAATATATATTCACAGACTATTCAGTAGACCAAGAAGAGTTATTTGATGAAAATCTAGCAGCATTCCTGTGAAAAAAATATGCAACAAACAAAAAAAAAATAATAAAGATTTTCTCCTTAATGTGATAAAAGCATATTTATGGAGTGTGCTAGGCTAACTTCATACAGAAGGTAAGTGAATAAAAACATTCTAGAAAACCAAGAATTTACCATTAGATACAGCATTGAATGGAAGAAGCAAAATGTCACAGGCAGAAAAGAGAACCTAGTTGCATGATTGCATGCAAAGAACTAGTTCTAGCTGCCACGATCATGTGTAAGCATCTTAAGGACTCCATTACTTTTTAGAACTGTATCTAAGCTTAATTTATACATCTATGTAATAAATCAGAGCTTGCATATAAATTATATCAATTTTATTCTTCTGTCCCATGAGGTAGAACATCTAATGTTATGAAAATAGCTATGGCAGCCACTTTCATTTTGTCAGGTGATTAGTTCATGGGAGGGGTGTGTACAAAGGTTTCAAAGTAAAATAATTCCTGAAGCTTGAAACAAGGAGGAATGATCCCAAACAGAAAATTTTGATTGATATTATCCCTTCCAGGAATCTACAGTAAATTAGTTAGTGTTAGAGGCATATGCATCCTGTCCAATAACATAATTCAAAATGGTAAAGCAACAGACATTTTAGTCTCCAAAGTACATATACATAACTTCATTTTGTCTTTATTCTGACCATAACATTTTTCTTAAAGTCCATACATTGTTAACTTTTCACTTGTCAGGTAAAACAAACATTTGTGAATAGTCCAGTGGTTGTTCTATGCCAGACACATTGAAAGGTCACAATGGAGAAGAGATTGTAAAAATGTGACTGCTAACACATCCTATCACAAGATACTGTCCTGACTAACACCTTGCACAAAAGCCACTGCAATCTTCCACAAAACATTATATCAGCAAGGCCATCAGCTACTAACCACCTGTCATCCTTGGACTGATACTGCACTCGTTGATCTTTAGAAGGTAATAATTAGTTTTAACTACTCAATGAATGTGCTGTTCTTAATTAATTTCTTTTTTAATCACAATAGACTGAGAGAAAGAGAGATCTGCATACCAAGTACTTGTTAAATTGTGATTCAAGTTTAATAAACTTCAGAAAAGTACACTGAGACAAGGCATGCCCAGTTGTCCTCGGTCGAATCAAGAGGAGGAAGGCAATTACCTGTTGCTGAAGAAACATAAGACATAGGGCTTAAGGACCCTGAGTTAGACCTGTCTTGAAAGCATGATGGTACGAGATCTCACCTATAAGCTTCCAGAGGACAGAAGCAACCAACATTCCTACCCAGCCATGATGCCTATGACCCACAATATGACAAATACAGCACTAAACATTTTAGGATGCAGTGGTCGCATGTATACCTTGGCCGTAACCAACAGCTCTATAAGAGGACTTAAGACATGAATAACAATAAGGAAATCATGACCAGTTATACCAGAAACCTAGTTAACTACACAGGGCCACTGAAGTCATGGATCTTGATAATGTTCTATAGTCACTCAGTCACAAATTTCCTAAAACAGCATAATCTCTAAATACATTCCAAACTTATACCCAGAGATAAGTGCATTTCCTCATCCCACCCCAAAGAAACTTCTCTTTCAGTGGATGGAGACAATTACAGAAAACTGTAACTGACTAAATTGAAGATTTAGAAAGCCCAGTTCCAATCGATACACTACAAAACACCATATTGTCCACATTTAAGGTTCAGGGATTTTTTTTTTCCAGAGGGAAAGAAGGTTGTAATAGCCATTGGAACAGGAAATTTTCTGTGAGATTGTATTTCCTAGGAATGTCAGAAGTTACTTCCATAAGGTCTCACCAACAGCACCACCAAAATATGAGCTGAACATGGACAACATCAATAGGTATGCCAATGTAGACAGAGGAAAATATACAAGGTCTCTACCCTGTTGGGGTAGTGTTAAGCATTCTAAATGTTAATTGGCCCTGCTTGCTGTCTGCTACTTACCTTGGCTCTGATTGGTTAAATAAAATGCCAAGGCCTGATATTGGGCAAAGACAGAAAAAGGTGGGACTTCCTGGGATTAGAACAAGAAGCCTGGGCAGCAGGAACAAGAAGGATTCCAGCCAGCAGCAGGAAGAAGGAGGCACACACCATGGGTTAGAAAAAAGAATCTCATTCCACATGGTCAGGAACATCGGCATGGCATGGAAAATGGCAGTCCAAGGGGACATATATATATATATATGGGGTCATATTTGGGTAGTAGAATTAAGAGCTAGCTTAGATGGGCTAGGATTGCACAATTCAGGCCAAGGCTTGATAACATCCATGGTGTCTCTGTGTATTCATTTATAATTCTGCTTAAAGATTAACAGCTGCCAAATCAATTAAATATAATATAAATGCTGGTTAAATAATTTAATTAGCCATATATTTCTTTTTACACTCCCCTAACAAAGAACTACAAGGAACTAAAGGAATGTTGACAGTGGGAGAAATCATCTTCCCCAGGGAATAAGACACCAATTGGTTATCCAATACCATGTGGCCAGCCCTGAAAACATACATACATACATATAACACTATATAAACTGAATGGGTTGTATTTAGGAATATATACATGCATATACATACATATATACATTTAACAATAATCAATGAAAACAGAGGCACCAAATTTGAAAGAATACAAGAAGAGCTAAGTGGAAGGTAATGGAGGGAGAAAAGGGATGGAAAAATAGTATACTTATATTATGACCTCAATAAATTGAACAAATAATTTAAAACAATATCATTTTCCATTTGAAAGTGGTATTACTTTATTTTAAAACTATTTAAAAGCAGTATTTTTAAATAAATAAAACTTTGCAATTTATAGTTATTGAGAGAAGAAAAATAAAATTTCTTCAATGGAATGACACTGGTTATAATAAAAACTATTTTTTTTTTTTTTTTTTTTTTGCAGGGAAAGTTTCATGCTCAGGAGTACTTGGGCAAATCCAAATTGAATCATACTGAAGAGTAAATATGTGATGTGTTTTTTGGTGACTGGATTCACAGAAATAGAAGCTTGTCAGTGTAATAGTGTACTCTGGAGTTCCAATTCATACGTTCTCTTCATATACTTCCCTTGGCTAAAACCTGCCTGGAAATTATCAGCAGTCTGTTCCTTCCTTGGTGAGATGCCTCTCAGAAAATATTTACTTTTTTTTTATTTTTGTGAAGACAATAATTCAAACTAGTTCTTTGTTTTTCATTAATATATTTATTTGATCATTTTACATCCCAAAAGTAGCCCCATTTCCTCCTCTCCTTCCGGCCCTACCCTCCCACCAACTTGTGCCATTGATTCTCCACTTCTCTGCAGAGAATGGGAACCCCCCTGGCTCTCAGGCATCAACCCTCCCTGGCACATCAAGTTGCATCAGGACTAAGTGCTTCCTCTTCCACTGAGGCAAGACAAGGCAGGGTGGGAATCAGAGGAGATTGGGGGCCAGGAGGTGAGAGAGCTGGAAGAGAGAAGAGAATGTGGAGGCATCTCTGAGACAAGTTGGTGACCTGCAACAGTGTAGCTCCTGGGAGGATATGGGAATGACTCTTGTTGAGATGGGGACATGAAGACTAAAGAAGCCACCTACTTACCAGGTAGGTCTTCTAGTTGAGTGATGGGGTGATGTCATGCATTCTAAATGTCCATTAATTAGTCCTGCTTGCTGTTGTCTGTTACTTTGTTTTACAATCATTGTCACTGATTTGTTGGATAAATGCTGAGGCTTGAGATTAGGCAAAGACCAAGGTAGTCAGGACTAAGTTGGGTAGAAGAAGCCTCCAAGAGTAGAAGCAAGGAGCAAAAAGAAGGAGACACACAATGGGGTAGATTAAAGGAGATCATTCCACGTGGCCTGGAACATTGGTATAGCATGGAGAACAGCAGTCCAAAGGAACATATGTATATATGGGGTCATATTTGGGGAATAGAATTAAGAGCTAGCTTATATGGGGAAAGATTGTTCAATTCAGGGCAGGGCTTGTTAAAATGCATCAGGTGTCTGTGTACTCATTTATAATGGTGGAGGATGAAGGAATAACCTCACCAACCAATTAACAATAATATAAATGTTAAGTAATAATTTAGTTAGCCCTTTTTCTACAGTGGAGGGAGGAGATCACCAATTCACCCACAAAACCATCAAGTCAAAATTTATCCTGTATATAAGATGTGCAGTGATAAACATACACCAGAAATTGAGGGAATGTCCAGCCAATGACGGGGCCAACCTTAGACCTACCCTAAGGGAGAGAGCCAACCTTATTAATATTAATGATACTCTGCTATAATTACAGACAGGAGCATCCCATAACTGTTTTCTGAGCACTTCCATACAGCAGAAGATCTAGAGACTGAGTCTTACTGCCATCAAACATTATAGTAAGTGTGGGGTGTCTTATGAAAGAATGGGGGGGAGAATAGAAAAACCCAGAGGGAACAAAAAGTCCACAAGAAGATCAACAGACACAGTTACCATAAGCCTATGGAGGCTCACAGAGACTGACCCATCAATCAAAGAGCATGAATGAACTGAACCTAGGCTCCTTACATGTATGTAACCAATGGGCAGCTTGATCTCATCTGGTCCCCTAGCAAGTGGAGCAGGGGTTATCTCTAACATGGACTCTGATGCCTGCTTTTCAATCACTTCTCCCTAATGGGACTGCATTGCCTAGTCTCAGGGGAAGAGGATGCTCTCAGTCCTGATGTTGCTCCATTTGCTGGAGTGGGAGCTACTGGTGTGGGACTTCACTTTTCTGAGGCAAGGGGGAAGGTGAAAAGGTAGAAGAGAGTGGGAGATTGGGACCTACAGGAAGGGAGAGAGGGGACTATGATCGAGATGTAAAGTGAATAAATAAATAAGCTTATATAAAAATAAAATAAAATAAAATATCCCAGACAAAGCATTATCAGACAAAAATCTTCCAAAATGCCACTGATTTTGTTTTATGTTGATCACTTACTTCTGAGCATGGGACCTGTGTGGTTTATATACCAAGTTAGACTCCTTTGGTAAAAAATAATCTTATGTTCACAACTGGTAATCAGTTGGAGATTGCTTCTGAGTGAGGGATGTAGGCTAGTGTCCCCATCTCCTCTTGGTGCTTCTAGCCCATCAAGCCTAGACCTGTGTAGGTACTGTGCATGCTACCAGTGTCTGTGAATTTATATGTACACCAGTTAGCTGTATTTAGAAAGCCTTGTGTCCTTGGTGTTTTCCATCTCTGGCTTTTCCAATCTTTCTGCTTCCTCCTAAGCAGAGTTCTCTGAGCAGAGAAGGGAGATTCGACGAAGACATCCTGCGTGTTCCCAGTTCTATCACTCTCCGCCTATTTTCTAGTGGTGGGTTTCTGAATTAGTTCCCATACTTCCTCCCAAGAAGGATGAAACTTGTCTGATGATAGCAGAGTGAGATACTGATCTACTGCTATGAAAGAGGGTTCTTTAGTAGTTTTTTTTATTGCTACATTCCTTTACTAGAACAATAGTAATTAGTTTTCACCTAAATCCCTGATCTGTCTAGTTTCAGGTTCATAAACATCTGAGCAGTATCAGGGATGGGTTCCATTTCCTGAAGTGGGCCATAAACCCAATCAGATATTGGGTTGGTTAATCCCACAAGCTATGTGCCACTATTGCATTAGCATATGTCATTGTATGTCTCATTGTTGATTTTTCAGTTTAAGCAGGGTTATTGTTTACTTTTCTACTTTTGTAAATACAGAGTACTTTCTACTACATGAACTCTAGTCAGTACAGGCGGAAGCTCTATATAGGCACCAGCTTGACCTCTCCTTATTCACTGAGTTATTTAGGTTTCACCTTCAGCCATAGGGAGTTGCTGTCAGTTTGTGAAGAGAAGCCAATAGCTTTGCCAATAACCTTTTTTTTTTTTTGAGGGGGGTGATGGGGGCAGTTTAAATGTAATAGAATCCTGGAACTAGAAGCTTCATTTGACGGTAAGAACTGTCCAATTAGGACTCAATATCCCCCATTATTTGGTAATTGTACTTAGATCACCTTCATAATGTATATAGGAGAAGCTCCTAGTAGTATATTGTTTCCATATGGAAGTTCAAAAGGCCCTTATTTTTAGTTGTCCCTCTCCGCATATGATCTCCTTCTGCCTGCTTTTCCTTCCTCCTCTGCATTTGATTCTCCAGGCCCAGCCTTACTCATCCAATCCATAACTATTCTATTTACCCTTCCTAGGGTAGTCCAACACTCCTCACCGTCCCTTATTCTTCACCTAACCATCCCTTATTCTTCTAATCTCTAAGGATTAGAGACTGCTTATAGAAATCTTAAAAACTAACATTCTCATGTAAGTAAATAACTTTAATATTTATCTTTTTGGATTTGAGTGACCTCATTTGGGATAATTTTTCTTTTTTCTTTCCTTTTTCCCATTTACCTGAGAATTCCATGAGTTAATTTTTAACAGGTACATAATCTTCCATTCTGTAAAATTACCATGTTTTCTTTTTTATTATTATTACGTTTATTTATTACTTCAAGTTACATCTCCTTCACAGACCCCTCCCTCCAACCCTTCTCAGTCCCACCATCCTACCCTCTATCCCTACTCTCACCTATCCTACTCCTCCAGTGTGGGGTGCCCCACATCTCAACCTCCCTCAATTCATCAGTCATATGAGGGCAAAGAGCTTTCTATTACATTGGGGCCTACACGGTAGCACCACTAGGGCTACGTTTCCCTCTAATAGGCAACAAAGTCCATGTTCCTGTTCATTTTGGTCTGTTGACTGTAGGGTAGTTATCCTGTACTATATAAGTGAATCCATGCCATATGCATCTTTCTTGGTCTGGATGAGCTTACTTAATCATCTATTGACATATATCTACTTTGTTTCCAATTTCTGGATATCATAAATAGAGCAGAAATGAACATGGGTGAGCAAGTATCTCTGTAAGATGGAGTGTTCTTTGCATATATGACTAAGAGCCATATAGCTGGATGTTGAAGTAGATCTATTTTAACTTCCTGAGGAACTTCCAAACTGATTTCAATAGAATTCATTATGTGTATACTTCCTCAAGCAAAAGATGGGAGTTTCCCTTACTCCCTGTCCTTGTCAATACGAGCAGTCTTGTTTTATTGACCTTGGCTTTCCTCCCTTTCTTCTTTCCTTCCTTCCTTCCTTCCTCCCTTACTTCCTTCTTTCCTTCCTTCCTTCCTTCCTTCCTTCCTTCCTTCCTTCCTTTCATTCTTTCTTCCTTCTCTTTCCTAATTGCTAGTCTGGATGGCAAGTGAGCGCTCAGTATCCCACTGACTACAGCTTGTAATGATGCTGATATTAAGGCATGAGGAGTAGTGTGCCTAATTTTATGTGAATATTGAATATTCAACCTTAGATCCCTATGTGTGAAGACCAAGTATCCACTGGGCCATCTTTTCATCCCCAGTTATGCTTGTTTTTGTAAATACCATGAATAGTGGCTAATAATTTTCACTGAGGTGTGCGCTCTCTTGATACAACATGAACTTCACAAACATTAAATTTCTACCAATATTAATTGTCACAATACTGTACTGAAGTTATATTATACAGGCATTGACTTTTTGAATTTCTTTATGTCATCCAATTTAAAATTAAACAAACCAGGTAACTGTGATCAATCTCAATTAAAAGATGCATATGCATCATTTTCCTATTTCTTGCCTCAAAGGTATATAATTACCAAATCCAAGTCAAGTTTAACATGTTCTAGTCTGCATAATATATTTTCTGATAAATAGACACTTCAAAAATAGTACCATTTATTACACATGAGATAATTCAAACAATTCTTTTAAACTTCTAGGTTTTAGCTACTTTAACTTTATACTGAGATTTATAATTTGAAAACTCAAAAATTTAGTCCATCTGAAATTTGACCATTAGTGAGATTATCACATTTTTGTAAAAATCAATCATTTCATATATTGCTATGGCTATCTCTGCTTCTAATTTTCTACATGTAAAATTTTAAGTGATAATTATATACAAAAATATACATCAAGAAAATATAATATATTTAACTACAGTCAGATGTATATACACATAGACACATATGTACTTCTATACTACCATAAATTAAAATAATAAAATCTAAAAATTGTTTAATATTCTTAATATTATATTTTAAATAATTTCTTGTGATTATGATATAATTGCATTACACTATAGCCCTTTGCCTTTCCTCCATCCAACACCTCCCATGTATGCCACTTATTCTTTCCCAAGTGCTTGTCCTGCTTGATTATTGTTACGTATACATGCTTGCGTGTATATTCCTAAAGATGTAAATACACCTACACAGTTCATATAATATTGCATGTATACATGTGCTTTTAGGAGGACAGAATAGCGTCAACATTAACACTCAGGTTATTTTAGTATGGAAACTCATGAAATCTCATAACTTAGAAAACTAAAAAGTAATAATAAAGTACAGAATTATATTTCTTTAACATTTTCGTCTTTCTTTTCTTGAAATATATTTTTCAAGGTTTTAAACTCTAACAATATTTAGAAAGCACTATATTGCACTTATTTGCCAAATTGATTTAACTTTTAAGCAATCTTTAGATTCAAAGAAAATTCAGTATTCTGCTGACTGTTGCTAAATGTTTCTCATAAATCAACAAAGCACACTTATAAATCATATGAAAGAAACTACTTGTAATTTATACAGCTGCTAAAATCACATCATTAGTGACTGCTCAGTTTAGTGACTTGAGAGGCTTTTTGTGCTATAATATTTTTAAAATCTGAGGATGGCATTTAGAGTGCTACAGGCTCATGCGAAATGTGAACATTAAGAACACATTAAAAATTACCAAGAATGTTCTATTTTGTATGATTGTGGAGTTTTTTCTTTTTATTGTTTGATGGTTTCATTGACTTTTATAATATATTTTAATTATGTTCATGCATTCTTTCTTTCTCCTGCTCCTTTTCTCTCTTTCTCAAATTCTTCTCCACAAGCATCAGTTCATCACTTTCCTTCTGATCCCCTGAGTTCAGTTAGAGTTTACTTTCTGACCAATCTGTGAGGGGCTATTTACTGTAGCAAGTGGTGATAACATTGAGAAAAATGACACTCCCTCCCCAGTTACCATTAGCTGTCACCAAATTCGCTGGGATGGTTGAGCCTCACTGGTACCTTCCTATCCAACAGAAAATGCTGAATTGTCAAGTTTGTACTCTGCCCGCTGAGAAACAAAACAGTCTATCTCTATATCGATGCAATGAGTGGCACTGAAATTCATATCACCCATCTTAATCTGTGGAATAATAAATTAAAATACACTTGGTATGGAAAGGTTTTTCACTCAGGAAAAAAAGTACTGCATTTTATGTTATAAGATTATTGATATTTATATAAAAATATATTTACTCATATTTGATTGTTTTACCTCCAAGTGTGTACATGATGAGCACAGTTTGCAGAGGCAAGGAAAAGGAGTCAGACACCTTGGAACAGGATTTACGGGTAGACATGAGACATCATATGGAGATGAATCCAGATCTTCATGTACTTAACCACTGAGCCAATTCTCCAGCTCTTCATTTACATCTTATTTCTATCACTTATTATCCAATGTTATTTTTATCAATTAACTTAATATCAATGTAAAGCTGCATCTTTATTAATAGATTGTGAGAATTATATGAGATACATACTAAAATTTGCTGTTGTACATGTCCAATCAATTTTTGTATTGTCTAAATATAAAGAGAAAAACCATTTCATAGATAAGACAAAATAAAAAATTTAAATTCTTTACTTTTTTATTTATTTATCTCTTAAAGTTAAAAACATAGGCCCACCTTGGAAGATCAAATTAATAAAAATGGACTCTTTAAGCCTCTGCTTTATAATTAATGTCTGTCAGAGATCCAGGGCCAAGAGGTTGAAGATAGATGCTCTAATGTATGGAGAGAAATTGGGGACTGTCCAGGCAGCCAGTTGTCTGTCATTTCTTAGTTTTGGAAGCTACTTGTTCTGCACTTCCTATATAATCAGACATATTTATCCTTCTCAGGTCTCTGATGTGATTGAAGACCAGATAGTTATAGTCTCACAGTTAAATTTCAAGTTGTTTAGAAATTAAAAGGATGTTCTAGGTCTAAGAAGATGTTTTTAAATTGGTAATGCAAGTTAGGATGGAAATTGAGATAGGTATAGAACTTTAAACTCATGGAGATAGATGGATAATAGAGCATTGATGTCGGTTGCCGGGTATGTGTGGACTGGACATTGGGAATGCATGTTGGGACTAGTAATTGTCATAATTGTGGCCTAATTATTCAGAAAAAAAAATTATGAGTTCTGGGAGGAGGGGGAGAGGGTGGAAGGGTGGGACCAGGAGGGGTGGAGGGATGGAACTGTGTTGGAGATGTAACTTGAAGTAATAAATAAACATTTAAAAAAAGATTCTGTGGTCCTTGAATCCAAAATTAGAGTGTGAGTGTCTTCCAACGTCTTTTGGAAAGAATCCAGTGTACCTTTCTCTAAGATTTCTGAGATACTTTCTACACTTGGTAATCTTCACCTGACCTACATGACCCCCATCTTTAGATTATCAGATGGAGTTTATCTCTCAGTGCTAGCATGTGAAGACTTTACCTGTGAGAGTGCCACATTATATAACAACACACAGTGATGATGTCATCGCTGCTTGACTGCACCTATAAAAACAACGTTTCCAAATACGGTGACCTTCACAGACAATTGGAAGTGTTTTGTTAGTAGGGTGGTTTGAAATTCAAGCTACAGTATTTTTAATTTATGAAGCATATTCTAAGGAAAGCCTATCTTCCATTTGCATATATACTTGGGCCTTTGATTCATATTCAGGTAAACTGTCAAAAATCTCATAAGCTGTTTATCTTTGTATTATCTAGAATGCTGTTGCTAATCAATTCATGTTTGTAACACAAATGTGATTATGAAACAAACATTTTTAAATTACTCTAAGATGAATCATTTATTCAGCTTTAAAGCAAACAGGATGCATTAAAGTTAATTCTAGAAGTTAAAAGTTTTATCTTTTTCCTTCAATATTTGATAGGAAGAAAGCAAAACATCCTTCCCCACTTTGATATATTGTGTCCTTTGAAACAGCAGTGAAGTGAACCATTAACAAGTAAAACACTCCACTGAACTGAAAAACAAACTCTGATTGGGAAAGCTAATGCCTCAGGAAAAAGCAGGTTTTGCAATCTCTGTTTTCATGTCTGCTGTGTCTTTGATGGATGGTAAAAATAGCTAAGAAACTAAATTTTAAACAAAGTACCACAGTAACTTAAATGACATAACTTATTTACATATCAACAAAAGTTTTAAAGAATTCATCAAAATACAGGCAAAACCTCAAGTATCAGGATGGTAGGATAAAATAAACGTATTAAATATATCATCCTATAGCTTATTTTCTCATGGCAAATTAGATATAGTTTATAAGCTTTCTTATACTTAACAAAATGACAAAAGAATAATGCCCTTGAGTTAAACATAGGTTGCTATTTTCTGCATCTTCTAACCAAAATCTAATTTTATAACAGTATAAATTTATAATAATAAAAGAAGTAGGAATATATATTTAATATGCATTTTGGCTATTTTGTTGTTTCATGATAACAGTAGGTGTATGTAAATATAAAATTCACAAAAGGTAATTTTTTAATGAAATATCCTTTTAAATGTGTTGTCTACAAAGAATTATTTAAGAGACATGTGTATTTGAGTGACTGATATTTTCTTAGAGTATGAGCCCAATCACTCTGTGTAGCCTACACAAACATGAAATCAATGCAAGAATTAGAGCAATTTAAATGAGAATTTAAATGTCAAAGAGGACAGTGGTAGAAAAGAACATAAAGTAAATGGAATGGACTTGCCTAGAGAGAGAAATGTGAGAAAAATTGTGATGAAGGTTAGCTGATTGACCAAGGCCAAAAAACCATTATGAATAAACTTCAAAATCAGGAGTTCTTAGTGGGGCTGATGGAGCAAAAAAGTTGTAAACAAACAAGCCAGATCGAAGAAGCAGAGAAAAACATCAGAGAGGGCAGGCATCCAATTATATTTTAAGAGCATCTTAGATCTGTGGTTTTATCTTTGAAACCAAAAATAAGAAATCTTAGCATTTTCTGTCTTGCTTACATGAGCAGTTTTGGCTACTGTAATAAAACTATGTTCATGGGGCAATAAACAATATGTAAAGATCTATTGAAAACTCTAGAATGGATCCTAGAGAGTAGCAATGGTAGACTATATCACCAGAGTATATATTGAGAGGTCTGCAGTAGCATTTTTAGATATGCTTGCTATTATGTTCTGATTGAATATAGATGCAAGAGAGCTGCAGGATTGAAATTTTTGTTATTTTCAGATTTGTACATGTGTGAGAGAAAAAGCGGAAAGAAGGAAATGGGATCCAGGGATTTTTGGAGTGAGGGATAAAAGTAAGGAGAGAATAATCATGGTTACTTTTACATGCTAAAATATTAGAAATACTCACACCATATACTCCTAAATATTTTTAGTTGAGGAAGGGAAAACAAAGAATATCAAAGAAGTTTACATAATAATTTAGAGTTTATACTATAAAAATTGAATCAAATATACAAATTACTTTAAGGAATCTAGGATTTATTAAAAGGGAATATATAGTTGAAACCAGGCCCATAGATGCATAGACCTGTAGAAAATGTATTTACCATCCAAGATTAGGAAAAGGAGGTAATAATCAAATATGCATACATAAGTACAGAATTTGGATGAGTTGAAAGATGAGATGTGTTCTCTCTCAGTACAGCCCATGCAGGATAAAATGACAACATGAAATATTAGAAATGACTGAAACCATAGATTATTGGACTACAATATATCCATACAGTATCAAAATTAGCTCATGCTAAAAGTCCTGGAGAAAGCTGGTATATAAGGACCGTACCTAGAAATAATAAAGGCAATATACAGCAAGCCAGTAACTAGCATCAAATTAAATAGAGAGAAACTTAAAACATTTCCTCTAAAATCAGGGACAAGGCAAGGAGGCTCACACTCCCCATATCTCTTCAACATAGTACTTGAAGTTCTAGCTAGATCAATAAGACAACTTAAGAAGATCAAGGGGATACAAATTGGAAAGGAAGAAGTTAAATTATCCCTACTCACAGATGATATGATAGTATACATAAGTGTCCCCCAAAATTCCACCAGAGAACTCCTACAACTGATAAACACTTTCAGCAAGGTGGCTGGATAAAAAAGCAATTCAAAAAAATCAGAAGCCCTTCTTCATATAAAAGATAAATGGGCTGAGAAAAAAATTAGGGAAACAACACCCTTCACAATAACCACAAGCAATATAAAATACCTGGGGGTAATTCTTACCAAGCAAGTGAAAGTCCTGTATAACAAGAACTTCAAGTCCTTAAGAAAGAAATTGAAGAGGACATCAGAAGATAGAAAGATCTCTCATGCTCATGGATAGGATCAACAAAATAAAAATGGCCATCCTAACCAAAAAAATAAAATAAAATAAAATAAAATAATAAATGGCCATTCTACCAAAAGCAATATACAAATTCAATGCAATTCCTATCAAAATACCACCACAATTTTTTTGCGACCTTGAAAGAACAATTCTGAACTTTATTTGAAATAATAAAAAAACATAATAGCTAAACCAATCCTGTACAATAAAAAAAAAATCTGGAGGTATCACCATCCTTATTTCAATCTATACTATCTATACTATAGAGCAATAGTAATAAGACAGCATGATACAAGACCCAGAAAAAACCCACACACCTATGGTCACTTAATTTTTGACAAAGAAGTCAAAACTTTACAGTGGAAAAAGGACAGCATCTTCAACAAATGGTGCTGGTCTAACTGAATGTCGACCTATAAAAGAATTCAAATTGACCCATACTTATCACCTTGCATAGCACTAAGTCCAAGTGTATCATAAAACTCAATAGTAGGGAAAAGGTAGTAATTTATAGTTCTTACTCTTTTATTATATCTTTATCTTTTAAAAAATGTGAGATTTATAGAGGAGCACAATACTTTTTGATCATATCTACCCATCCTGTCAATCTTCAATCAATCCCTTGCATATCCCATCCCAAAATTTTCCATCAAATTGATGCCCTCTTCTTTATGTGTGTGTTTGAATGCTGCTTGCATGTGTGTATGAGAGAGTTTGTGAGTGTTTTGTGTCATTTACAAAAGTAAATGAATACAAACTCATTTCAGAAATCTTATTATGAAATATAAATCTTAGTTTTGAATTGATATCAAATGGAGTCTTCTGTTAACATGCTCATGTGTTATCAAAACTCATCAACACTTTTCACTAGAAATTTCCACATGGGCTTGGTTTCTGGAATCCTGATAGAATTAAACAAAAATGCACAGTGACTGAAGAAATTTGTAAAAAAATATGGCTAATTAAATTAAATGGCTATTTACTAGTATTTATATTATTGTTAATTGGTTTGGCGGTTGTGAATTCTCATCCAGACATTATAAATGAGCACACACCGAGACACCACGTGGATTTTAATAAACCTTGGCCTGAGTTGTGCAATCCTGGCCCATCTAAGCTAGCTGTTAATTCTATTACCCAAATATGACCCCAGATATACATACGTCCCCTTGGACTGCCACTCTCCACGATATGCCAATGTTCCTGGCCATGTGGAATGAGGTCCTTTTTCCTAACCCATGGTGTGTGTCTCCTTCCTGCTGCTCCTGGCTGGAATACTTTCTTCTTCCTGCTGCTGGCTGGAATATCTTAATGTCTTAACACTACCCCAACAGAAATTCATTCAAAAAATCCCTTCAAGTAAAATACATAGATGTATTTTGAATAAATATGAACTTAAAGCCACACATCACTGAAAAACCTAAATGCAAACAAGTTCCTCTGATTAAAATTAAATGAAAAGCAGAAGCAGATCATTTAAGTTTGTTTATAAAACATAAATAATTCTAAATAAAATCAAGCAGATGTAAATAAAATATGAGAAGAATAAATGAAAAAATAGAAAATTCTAGAATACCTATATAACACATATGGTGAATAAACTTCCACTTCAGTTAAGCTATGGAATGACATGAAAATCTTTCTTGCTAAAAGAAGAAGCCTTAAATCATTAAATGTCCAAAAATGCATTCTTCTAAGAATGCATCTATTAAAAACTCATGAAAATACTGTGGATACAATGGATTTATATTAAGTTAGCAACCTCTGTAATACAAATTATGCAGGATTTGGTTGCTCTTATGTAAAGTTTACATCTTGATGTAGTAGCTGAGGTCAAGAGTAGGAAAGACAGTGGATAAAACCTTTGAGAGCAGTACAATTTGGTTTAATTCACAAAATAAAGAGTAAAAGTAAAAATAAAAGTAAAAGCAACTGAAGTCAGAGTGTCCAATATGATTTTGACAGTATATTGGCAAAAAGAAAGCAACTTTCAGTAAGACAACTATAGAAAAATAGAATTGACAAATCATATGAAGGAATGTGAGAATAAATTCCTCAGTAGTTAAAATTATATTGATTAAATTGTTGCTTTTTCAGCTTCAAGGTAATAGATTGTGAAGGCTAAACTATCATAAATTATTGTAAGGAATTCTCATAGGTCTGTTGACGTGATCAAATAATTCTATTCATAGTCAAATGTTTGAATTTAATCTGGTTCTAATTTAGATAGACTGAGACAAACTTGGCAATCTTGGAAGCATACGAGACAGTTTTGAAAGAGATGGAATGTCAGTATAGACTTATTGTAGAAATGATTTATTGGTATTTAAAATTATTATAAGCCAATTATGATTCTTACCCTTAAGAAATTTCATTATTTATTAAAAACTTAGAATATAATAAAAACAGTGTCTGCTACAGAATTTTTTATATAAAAGTTTCTGTAAACATCAGAGATTTCTAAGGAAGAATGCAGAGAGGTAGTTAAAGAGATAAAAGGAGAGTAAGGAAGGATGAGGACCAGAAGAAGGAAGAGAAAGAGTAGAGGAAGAAAAAATTAAAAGAAACCAGGAATGAGTGATGATAGAACTTACTATAACATAACTTTGCAGTTCCTCAGGTTTTCTAGCTGAAGGAAAGCCATGATAATCTGCTAAAATAAACCCCATCCTACTGACCAGATGATAGCTGAAGGTGAGAAAAATCACAGAGATATTTCCAACCTGAACAGAGACCAGAGTACTGACTATGATTAGCAGAAATGTTGGCTGTTTCAAACCATTATGAATGAGACTCAGTTTATAGATTTTTTGATAATATATATTGTAGTTTTGGAGACCTAGGAAGAGATGTTGGTCACCAGTCTTTAGGGTATAATGTGGTGGAGTGTGTGTGTGTGTGTGTGTGTGTGTGTGTGTGTAGTAAGGCTATGAGGATTAAATTTAGGCTTTCCAAATGGCAAGGAGACCATCATCCATAGCTCACTCTTTACTGGTTCCTTTGTAATTTCAGTAATTTGACTTTTAGTTCCTTTCAGTAATTTGATCAACCTTTGCCAGCCTCCCATGCTGTGAGGGGTTGCAGACGTATGCCACTAGGCCCTATTTCCAGATGATTAGTTTTTAATCATACAAAATTTCTGAAGGTTCTTAACCACTCTTTGTATCAAATAAAGTATTTCTGTTTTCTTTTAAGGTTCCACAAAATTGATTCACAAAAACTATTGATTTACTTACATAAGTAGTTTCCCTTTTATCATTTTATTTTCTAATATTCTTTTTATTACTTTCACAATCACATTTCAAATGAAGTATTTTTGCTAAGAGCTCCACCCAGAGGTTAATCCTGCTGAAATCTTAGTATGTTAGATTCTAAATTAGGTAGTATCACTTTGAGAAGAGTGCAGTGGCACCACTAATATTTAGGTGTTTATTTTATTTTTTAAATGATTTATTTATTTATTTTATGTATGAGTGCTCTATCTGCATGTACATCTGCAGCCAGATGAAGGCATCAGATCACATGGTGGATGGTTGTGAGCCACCATGTGGTTGCTGGGAATTGAACTCAGGACCACTGGAAGAGCAGCTAGTGCTCTTAACCCCTGAGCCATCTTTCCAGTGCTTAGGTGTTTAGTAAGTCTTACTTTATACTTACCATTCTTTTTTTCTGTTGTTTTTGTTTTATATTTTTCAGTTTGTTTCTTCAAATATATATCTGTGAATCTTGTGTACACAAGCCTCTATAAAACAAATACTATTGGAATATCTTTCATGATATTTTATACCATATGTTTTAATAATAATTTTATAAATAATTTATATTTATAAGTTTATACAAATAATAATATATTTAATAATAAGAATATCTATAATATATTTTAGAATATCTTTTAAGTGACTACTGTAAGAATAGAGTCATTCATGGGACTTTAGTTGAACCTCATCACCCTCTCATCAATGGGCTTGATTTTTGTCTGTATCCTCATAAGCAAAGGGAATCAATCTCAAAGATTATTAGCCTATTTTTGAAGGCTAATAATATTTTATCTAACTTTAAATTATTTTATTTTCAGATATTTAAATATGTAGAGAATTATTAGAAAATTTTTTCTTTATTTCAAATACTTACCTTAACTGTTAACCACATCTAATGCCTAAATCTTATCTTGAAATGGTGAATGGTATATTTTCCTTGTGTTAAAGAAGATATGCTTTTGGTTTGCAATGCTTTTAATGTGTTACTCTATCATGTCCCTTTCCCAATTCATCCAATGGAAATTTTCTGAACATATCATTACCATTATGTAGAAATGGCTTGTAAAATTAACATATATATATATATGTGCATAATAAAGCTTTGAACTTTATGTCTATATAATCACACATGTTGTTGGGTTTAGAGGATTTGGAATGGAGCATGTTTAAAAACCTCAAAATTCTAAAAATTGGGGCCTCATGTCTCATACTGAGAACTTAAGGCATGGGACAAGCTTTCTCCCTACTTCTGCCTGCCTCAGGAGCACTTGGACACAGTCCCCAAGTGACTACCTTCCTTGCAGTACAGACTTCCAGGAAGCCATAGATGAGCTCAGTCATGAACCATTTGCCTAGGACGTTTCCTAATGTAAATAGAGCATTGCCAGCATCTCAATCTAAGCCAATAGAATGCATTCATCACCGCCCCCATAATCTTTCCCCACTTACCATGGTTCAAAAACCCCTCACCCAACTCAGAGTTTACAGGATTTTTGAGAGATTTAGTAGATAAGGAGGAGATCATGGGAGACTTAAGACCACCATGACATAAGCTGCAATAAGGAATCAGCATTTACCAAACAGCTGCCTCAGAGCTGTCGCCATTTCACCTGAAGCAATCCCACTGTTGGAGAAAACTGCTCCTGGACTACCCTGAGCCTGCCATACTTTCTCTGGCCTGGTGCACCTGCTTCTGTCCCGGATGACCCAGAGAAAACAGCACGGCATCCCCAAAGATCCCCCCACCTCACGAGCAGCCAGGATTACAGGCTTTCCCTGGTGCTCTCATGTCCATCGGGAAGGGAAGAGTCAGTCCCCAGCTCTACTCACATCTTCCTCAAAGGTCCTGCTACAGATCAGAAGAAGCTGCAGGTTCTCTCTCTACTCTGGCCCTGT
The DNA here is from genome assembly GCA_907164525.1 of Lophiomys imhausi. Taxonomy (NCBI): domain Eukaryota; kingdom Metazoa; phylum Chordata; class Mammalia; order Rodentia; family Muridae; genus Lophiomys; species Lophiomys imhausi. Next base: position 4,540,809 of record CAJQZJ010032173.1, on the reverse strand, counting down.
ACCTAGATCGACAACAGAGAGAAATGCAGGCCGCTGATTCCGACCCACAGACCTAACACTTCAACCATCCTACCCTCCCTAGCCCACACTACAAATGCAATCATTTATCTTATTTTGTATTTTCATAAGATCATGAGCTAAAAATTAGTTATACCAGGGCATGGTATAATGATACACTTAGGAATTTTGAGCATCAAAAATAACTCTGTTGAATGTGTGTGTGTCTATATATGTATATGGTTTTATATATATATATTAGTTCTTCAGAACTTTTATGATAAGGTGGGTTTTGAGATTTTTTTTCTCACTAGATTGGGTTATATGAGGAGGGAAAAATAAGATTTGCACATAACTTTGAATGACATTGTTTTCTGTTCTTCTGGTATTCCTATGTTTAAGCAAATCTAATTTATGTTAAAGCTTGTCCCTCCAACCACACCAAACTCATCACTTGAGCACAACATTGACTTATTGTTCTTGGCATGAGCTAACTTATAGGATCTATAACTTTTTCAAATTTAAAAACCATCTTGATGGAATAGAATTCTTTATATATAGCATGTTTTAGGACTTTTTATCAAGAAATTTACATCTTTGGTTAAAATTACTTAAATATATCTTATTTGCACATTACCCTTTATGTGGCAAAAATCAATCCTCAAGGCCTTACCTAAAACATCTCAGTTATGAAATGTTGTCAGCAAAGACTATAAATCATATGTACTATAATCCATAATAAAACAAATGATGTAGAAAATAGTTTAATTCTGTATGTACAAAATATTCCATACTAGCAGTTTTATAGGGATTTCCGCTTTCTTCATAACTATAGCTTCCATTCATACTTAAAGTGTTTTTCAGTCTCTTTCAGCTCAGCATTTGATTGTAAATAATCAATGTTTTCTGTTATAAAACTTTTTAAAAATAAATTTAATATTTGTTGCTTCAGGTTACATCTCCATCATATTGTCCTCTTTCCCCCTTCCCAGCACCGCCCTCCCACCCTCTACCCCTAACCCTTCCATCCCACTCCTTTGGAGTGGAGTGTCCCTACATAACAGTCCCTGCTCCAGTTCAGAAGTCATATGAGGGCCAAGAGCCTCCTCATACACTGGGGACCTACAAGGCAGCACCACCAGTGAAAAGGGTCTCATTGCCAGGGAGAGAAAACTTAAACAAACAAACAAACAAAAAAGTCTATGTCCATGTTCCCTTTGGTGCGTTGGTTGTAGTATAGATATCTTGTACTATATAGATAAAATCTGACTATAAGTGAATAGATGTCATGTGCATCCTTCTGAGTCTGGGTTAGCTCACTCAGGATGAGCTTCTCTAGTTCCATCCATTTGACTGCAAATTGCATAATTTCATTGTTTCTGATAGCTGAGTAATACTCCATTGTGTAGATGTACCACAGTTTTTTAATCCATTCTTCGGTTGAGGGACATCTGGGTTGTTTCCAGTTTCTAGCTATTACAAATAAGGCTGCTATGAACATAGATGAGGAAACTTCCTTGTGATTCAGTGAGGAGTCATTTGGATGTATACCCAGAAGTGGTATGGCTGGGTCCCAAGGCAGAGCTATTCCAAGTTTTCTAAGATATCGCCAGCCTGACCTCCATAGTGGTTGCACAAGCCTGCACTCCCACAAGCAGTGGAGGAGGGTTCCCCTTTCTCCACACCCTTGCCAGCATGTGCTGTCATTTGAACTTTTGATATTAGCCATTCTGACAAGTGTGAGATGGAATCTCAGAGTCATCTTGAGATGCATTTCTCTGATGATTAAGGATGCTGACCATTTCCTCAAATGTCTCTCATCCATTAGGGATTCCTCCTTTGTGAACACTCTATTTAGCTCTGTTCCCCATTTTTTGATTGGATTATTTGGTTTCTTGGCATTTAATTTCTTGAGATCTTTGTAAATTTTGGATATTAGCCCTCTGTCAGATGTGGGGTTGGTGAAGATTTTTTTCCCAATCTGTGGCTGCCGTTTTGTTTGAATGACAGTGTCTTTTGCCTTACAGAAGCTTTTCAGTTTCATGAGGTCCCATTTATTGATTGTTGGTCTTAGTTCCTGAGCTGTTGGTGTTCTGTTCAGGAAGTTGTCACCTGTGCCAACGATTTCAAGGGTTTTTCCCACTTTCTCTTCAGGTAGATTTAGTGTGACCGGGCTTATGTTAAGGTCTTTGATCCACTTGGACTTAAGTTTTGTACAAGGTGAAAAGTATGGGTCTAATTTCATTCTTTTACATGTTGACATCCTGTTGGACCAGCACCATTTGTTGAAGATGCTGTCCTTTTCCATTGTGCGGTTTTGGTTTCTTTGTCAAAAATTAGGTGGCCAATAGGTGTGTGGGTCCATTTCTGGGTCTTCAATTTGATTCCATTGATCTACTGGTCTGTTTCTATACTAGTACCATGCTGTTTTTACTACTATTGATCTGTAGTACAGCTTGAAATCTGGGATGGTGATACCTCCAGATTTTTTTTATTGTACAGGATTGATTTAGCTATTCTATGTTTTTTGTTGTTCCATATGAAATTGAGAATAACTTTTTCCAGGTCTATAAAGAATTGTGTTGGTATTTTGATAGGAATTGCATTGAATCTATATATTGCTTTTGGTAGGATGGCCATTTTTATTATGTTGATCTTACCTATCCATGAGCTTGGGAGATCTTTCCATCTTCTGATGGCCTCTTCAATTTCTTTCTTCAAGAGCTTGAAGTTCTTGTTTTTCAGGTCCTTTACTTACTTGGTTAGAGTTACCCCAGGTATTTTATATTGTTTGTGACTATCGTGAATGGAGTTGTTTCCCTTATTTCTTTGTGCCATTAGTATGCTAATAGGGATATTTCTTATACTGAACACTGCCTATTTCTACCAATACCAAGGACGTGAGTTAAAATATAGAAATCTATCTGTGTATGATTGCTTTCCCATCCAATGTGAATTTTATGTCAGAAAAGATAGCATGTGATTGGCTGTCTTTAGCTATAACATCAGTACACACAATTTATTTTTAGAGATTTATAATAATTTCAAAATATATAAATAATGCAAAAAATAAAGGCATGTTTAGTAATTATACTCAATACAAACTACAAGACATATTTCAGCCTGAAGACTGTTAACAATCAACTTTAGGTATACATGAAGGGAATCATTCCTGGCTGCATTTTCTCTCAAATAGAACATTAATTATATGATTGTATACTCCAGAGAAAAAATGATGAGAGCTACTAGGGCAATAGATACTGTCAGAACATATAGGAGATTATTATAGTTCAGAAATCATTATATCATGTCTTCAGGTAAACATTTTAACTAATTCTTCCATAACACACTCAGTCAGAATTATTCTTAGTTTTCAAGAATCTAAACCAAGCAAAAAACATTATCCTGTTTCATTCATATTAAGAGGAGTCCTCATTGACTCCACTGAAGAAGGAGAACAATCCTTTGCTTTGGACTTCCTAATGACTCTCAGTGCAAATTAAGGAAACATTAATTGTCTTCTGGGATTTTTAACCTTTTCATACATACTTTACTATTACTTTTACTTTTATATTATAAGGGAAAAGCTGAATTAAATCAAATTAGAGTGAAGAGATATTGATTTCAATATTAAAATTCATGCTTCCAAAAGGATACACATTGATGAATTCTGAGGCATCTATGACTGAGTCTCTGTGCCTTCGTACTTTAGAAATAGGTCACAAAGCACATGGCAGCAAATGAAGGAAAAAACTGTTTTATTTTGCAACTTGATGTGTTGTTAGCAAAAGGAGGTGATAGAAGTTATTATAAAAAGTATGGAGAAAATATGTAGATTGTAAAAAATTTAAAGACTGGGAAGTATTTGAGTACAATACATTTAGAAAAAAAATTATAATAAGCTGTTGATTTAACTGATCATCCTGAATAACAGTGGGTGCTTTCCAGAAATATCATGAAGTTATATCACAATTAAAACCTACCACATATTTAACTTTAGTTCTGGGTGCATCTTGATTTCATAAAGACAGTCTTCAAAAAGGAACTCAAATTAGGTAGCCATGTTTCCCAAGGTATCATGCTTTGAGCATTAGATTAAACCAGGATTCATTTAGAACATATGTGTTCTAAATCTAGAAACATTTTTAACTGAGGAGAATGATATTCTTTCATTCAAAAATATACATGCTTCAATTAATCAGTATAGGTGAATATTTAAACATACCTGGGTAGTCTTACACAAAAATTTATAAAGTGATTGTATATAACAAAATGAAAATATTATGTGATTGGATGGAGCTGAAATTAGGCATTCTGAGTGATGTAACCCAGACTCAGAAAGAAAAACACTGCATTTTCTCTCATGTGTGAAAGCTAGTTTATAACGTTTAGAAGTGTGTGTTTAAATTGGAGTCCCCACAGTTGGAGAAGAGAAATTTCAAAGAAAGTACAGTGAACACAAGTGGTATGAAATGAGAAGGAAAGTTACAGGAAAAGGAAAAATTAAAGGGATTACAGTATAAGGAGGACGGGGAAGATGAGGGACTGACTATGTGGAGGGATAACTAATATTAAATATCTTTGAAAATACCATAAGGTAACCTACTACTATATAAATGACCTAAATTCATGTAATATATATATATATATATATATATATATATATACATGTGTGTATATATTTACAGGTATATATGCATATATGTATATAAAGAGATTTTTTTAAAATATTTTATTTTTTTTTCTTCAAGTTACATCTCAATCACAAACCCTTCCCTATTTCCCCTTCCTATCCCGCCCTTCCACCCTCTTCCCCCCAGCAGTTTCCCCTTTCAGTCCAACAGATGGTTCCTTCTCTTATAACAGTAAATACTATACAAAACAACAGATATAAATATGCCACATTTATGAGAGTTAAATGGCCCAGTATACCTTCCCAATATCCAGTTTATACATATTTGGCCCCTGACTTTAACATTCTACTATCTAACCATCTCCATGAGTTTAAAGGTCTATATCTGGAGATTTAAACAGAATTGCTGTAAGTGGGGATGGGGTAAGCAAAGCCTCTCCTAGACACTATAACTGCACTCCATAAGATAGAACTCTTCATGTCTTATAAAATGCCTGCTACAATGGGGATCAATACTAAATGGATACCATTGAGAAAGCATAAAATATGGATCTCAAGATTTTCCAATAAAATCACAGATGATGAAATTTACTCTGCAAACAACCATGTTTCAGTAGTTGAATCTCACTTATTGTATCAGTGAACACCTCAGCATTTCTGAATTTACAAGTCATCATAAAGGCTCTTATATTGTATGTGTAAGACCATTGCTAAAATAATGTTAAGAGTATAAAGCCAAGGCAAAATATTAAGTTTTAATCTTAGTTTATGACTAGAGATCAATACACTCCACTTAGGCTTAATCAAATTTTCCCTGTTTCTCCCTTTCTGCTTCTATTTTTTTTTTAATTTTTCCTCTCTCATTCTGAGTGTGTTTGTATATGTGTGTGTGTGTGTGTGTTGGTAAATTTTGTACATATTACAAATTTTTGAATGATTTTACTTGCCTCCTTGTCTTGGAAGTAAATCAATTAACAAAGTTGAGTGAAGGGAAGGTGACCCTGTTATTATTCATTTATTTTTGTGACTTTGCAATTTTAGGTTGGATTTCAAAATTTAAGTTCTTAAATAATGTAAGTTTTTATACTTTTTCCATGCCAACCTTTTCTTTTGATAGTTGGCCAACTAATACTACCACTTTTATTTAAAATGAAGTATCCAGGTTTGCCATGGAAGAAATCAGACCCATTCTGTTGGCTAATAGCAAAATGATTACCTTGCAAATCAAGTTGAATTCCTTCGTGGTCGGAGTTTCTGGCTTTGATATGAAAACTTGGTATAGATATTAATTTCCATTGTAGGAGCTAGTTAGCCATCTGCTGAGGCATTTTCAACTATCCACTGGTTATAGAAATTAATTAGCATGCTAATTAGCTTTCCATCTGTATCAACATTAAAAATATCATGATTTATTAGTACTTACCACAGATTTTGTGGGTAAAAGCATTTACATGCATAACTAATCTTGACATACCTTGTGACAATTAATGAGATTACCTCTGATTGTAAGACTTTCCATCCCTGCTTCCTCAGTTCCAGAATCCATACTCTGGTATATGGCAGCCAAATATGCGGTCTTATGTTTTACTGGCAACCATGGACAAAGCAACATAGTGCACTTGAGAACCTCATACATTTCAATCCATTATTCTTTTGTAATGAAACAGATGCCATCTAGAATTTTATTTTTATAGAAAATTATTCATTTTTACAGTTCTATAGCAACAAAGAGGAGATTCCATCTACACTACTTCCGGAGCTGAGTCACCTGGCATGGTTCTTAGTGTTTAATTTTATTAACCAAAGGCCATTGCTGTTTCCAAAGCTTAACAAGCAATTTCAAGGCTCTCTCCAAGGGTCCCTGTCAGATTATTAAGCATTTAATCATAATAGTGTCTGCTCACATCTGCAGAAATCCAACTATTTGATGTTTGGTTACAAAATCTGGGTCCTACACATTTTGACATATGTTCTCTCTAATATTTTTGAATAGCTATGTTATAAATTCTAACAGTCATTTGTCTTATACTTAGCAAAGAAATTATCAAACTGACTGCCTTTTTTCTGTTCCACTATGTTTTTCTTAGTGATAAGAGGGGATAATTGTGAGAGACACTGGACAATACAAGGTTAATGTTAAATTATATCAGAATTAAGCTCTGCTTCCTCTATAAGAGGAAAGAGTTTAGCATCATGAAATGAGTTTAAACTAAATGATGCATTTAAGATAAATGGAAAATTTTCAAATCCTATTTTCTTTCATCTCATTCTTCATTTCTTGGTATAGTAAATACTTTTTAGATAGCATAAGGGGGTGGATTGTTCCATAACTTTTGTAACTCTGAAATAGTGACAAGACCAATAGGATGATTACTACATTACTCTCTCCAGCCCTCTCCAATTTTTCTTTTCCCAATCTTCCAAAACATTTTATTCAGTTTGGTATAACTTTCAATATTACCACGCCTCTCACCTTCACAAAGGTGTGCTTTACAGCCCAAACCAGGTTTTTGCATATTTTCCATTACAAATAGCAGATTAACCCCTTAAAAGAATCCTATCAATTGTGATCTTATCTCTTACCAGTTATTGACATCACATTATTTACCATCAGCACTGGGAAGCTTATTGGGGAACTCAAGTGTAACATCATTCAGTAACAAAATCAGTATGGAATACCATTGTTCTTAACTGATTTTGATTTACCCAATGACCAGCTCATGAATGTTTTACATTCTTCTGGAACAGAAGCAAGAACCTAGAAAAGGTGTAATCCTCACCAAAGAAAAACAGGCAATTGAAAGGTGAGTGATTTGGGTATAACTCAGTACACATTTGAGTTATAATCTTATTAGAAACATTTTTTTTCTTTTTGATTGTTCAGACAGGGTTTCTCTCTGTTGCCCTGGCTATCTTGGAACTCAGTCTGTAGACCCGGCTTGCTTTGAACACATAGAGATCCACCTGCCTCTGCCTCCCTACCACTGGAACTAAAGGCGTGTGCCACAGCACCCGGCAGTTACAGACAATTGTGAACTGTCATGCGGGTTCTGGGATTTGGACCCAGGTCCTTTGGAAGAGTAGCCAAAGCCCATAACTGTTGAGCCATCTCTCCAGCACTGTTATCAGGAACTTTTAGCATTAATTTTAAAATATACTACATAACAGGAATTAACAATCATTGGTCGTTAATATCTCTCAATATCAATGGACTCAATTCCCCAATAAAAATAAACGCACTTATCAAATTGATCCAAACACAGTATCCATCCTTCTACTGCTTTCAATAAACCTGCCTCAATATCAGATATTGACATTATGTCATAGTAAAGTCTGGATGAGATTTCCCAAGCCAATGAAATTAAGAACCATGCTGGTGTGGCCTTTTTAATAACTAACAAAATAGACTTCCATTCAAAATTAATCAAAAGTGATGGATAAGGACACTTCATAGTCATCAAAGGAAAATCCACCAAGATTACTTCTCAGTTCTTAACATCTGTGCCCCAAATGCAAGGACATCCACATTTGAATAAGAAATACTACTAAAATTTAAATCTCATACTGAACCCACACACATTAATGGTCAAAGACTTCAGTACTCCACTTCCAATTCAGGATTTAGGACACCAAGCCTGCCACCAAACCTTCAATCTACAATTTGTCCTGCCTGCAACATGTGCTGGGGCATAAGTAACACACAACTTGTGTTAGGTGACAGCCAATTACTGGTTCAACTTGAGACTAACCAGTCTTTGGATGTGATCCGTTGCCAGAGCAGCCATGTTGCTAGATTAAAATTCCTCTACAGAAGTGGAGGGAGGGGAAATTTGGTCAGGAAGAAATATATGAGAGAAGAATAAATTTAAAAAGTAGAAACAATGGAACCATTAATGTTACTTGTATGTATGTATGTATTTACGTAGAGAAAATATACACTAATGGAAAGATACAAATGGTAGATTATTTTCATGTATGGAATACCATTTAATAGTTCTTAACCTTCTCAATTAAACATTCTTCAAGGCAAAGGCACTGTATTAATTCATTTTATAATATTTGCATTTTATAGTCTTATTTGTAATTCTTATTATCAAATAAATATTATAATTTATTACCAACACACAAACTTTAGAATTATTCAAGGATCCTTTGTCTGGAATTATACTTTTGAATCTTGTAACATACTACACACCAGTGATATCATCCACTGAGGCTTTAATTGATAACATTTCCTGTAGATAACTACTCAAGATTTTTGAAAAGCACAGTTGGAGTTTATTGAGATTTGAATACATGTGTAACTATGATTTTTCTCAAAAGAAGAAAGAAATGTAAGAGAAGTAGTATGTTCCCTAAGTCCATGGAAGCCTGATGAAAGATCCTCAGATATCCAGGCTTATGTCCATATAAATTATTATTTCAATATCGTAGTACAAGTTTTGACTGATGAGATGATGATTTGCATTTTTCTCCACCATGACCCTTATTGTATCTTTATGTTTCTCAGTCATAAGATATCCTCCATAAATGAGGAAATAAATGGAAATGAGGTCTCATATTCAGTGTTGCTGTGACTTAGTCATGAAATATAATTGGCTTGCTAAGGATTACTAAGGATACATGTGATATTGGTTTCCATGGAGGTAAAATGAAACAAGTCCATACTGATGTGTTTGCATTTGTGTACATGGATATCACTTCCATTCAAATACACCAAGGTAGTTTAAGTATTATTTAGAAGTAGGTTTGTGTTTACTGGTATTTGAAAGCATACAGAAGAGAGATGATGAGACATGAGACATGGAACTACTGTGTTAATATACAGTGGAATTTAACTAGGAATTAATAAGAAGAATGGGAAGAAGGAAGCATTCATTTAATAAAATGCAGATTGAGAAGATTTGAAGGATTTGATTTGTTTTTTATTTTTTTATTAAATACTTTATTTTTTTTCTTCAAGTTACATCTCAGTCACAAACCCTTCCCTATTCCCCCTTCCTGTCCCACCCTTCCACCCTCTTCCCCCCAACAGCTTCCCCTTTCAGTCCAACAAATGGTTCATTCTCTTATTACAGTAAATACTATACAAAACAGCAGATATAAATATGCCACATTTATGAGAGTTAAATGGCCCAATATACCTTGCCAATGTCCAGTTCATACATATTTGGCCCCTGACTTTAACATTCTACCATCTAACCATCTCCATGAGTTTAAAGTTCTATAACTGACTTAGCTTTCATACTAAATTGCATCACTATTCTAACCATCTTCTTAGATCTAGAACGCCCTCTTGATTCCTAAACAACTCAAAATTGAACTATGAGACTCTAGCTGTCTATTCTTCAACCACCTCAGAGACCTGAGAGGGATAAATATATCTGCTTATATAGGAAGTGCAGGGCCTGCAGCTTCCAATACTAAGAAATGACATACCAGTGACTGCCTGGACAGTTCCCATTTTCTCTCCATACATTCCAGCATCAGTCTTCAGACTTTTGGTCCTGTTTCTCTGACAGACATTTATTGTAGAGCAGGGATTATGAAGGACTTACCTACCCTGTCTTGGCAGAGCTAGGCTGTCGACTTTCCTGCTACCAAGTTTTGTCCTTTTTGGACAGCAGTCTGTCTGCAGTTGAAGCAAGGTTTTTTCATGCCAAGAGATAGGCTTGCCACTAATTCAACCATCTCACACTGGAGATTCTTCAATGCTTATCTTCTACTTGGAGTAGAAGAGGGAGTGCTGTCAGGAGCTGATATGTCTCGATATCAAAAAAAAATCTTAATTTAAGATAACATCTTTGAATGCCATATTCTGCAGATTTTCTTGGGGTTTTTGAAGATGCCCTATCCATCTCTTGTATTTAGATAAGCAAATGTTGCTTGTCTCTTAACAACTTGATTTCTGAGTAGCTTAGAGAATATCTGTGATAGACTGTCATAGTAGCTAAAAAAGTGACATGCTTGCATGACTAAGAGTTTGTTTTTCTTAACTATTCTAAATAGTTTAAGACAGTTGGTATCAAGAGGCCAGAGCTTCACATTTCACTTTTAAGTATCTCTAGGTACGATACCATTAGGAAGCATTACCTTTACTTTTGTATCAATATACAAAGATCTATTCAAATGTGGCTAAATATACTCTTAATTTTGTATCAATATACAAAGATTCAATGCCTATGTAGCCCAATACAATCTTAATATTACGTCCATATACAAGGGTCAATACCATTATGGCCAACTATAATCTTAATTTTGTATAAATATAAAAAGATCAATACCGATGTAGTCCAATACGATCTTAATTTTGCACAATAAACAATGGTCAATAACACTTTAGCCAAATATACCACTAATTTTGTATCAATATACAAAGGTATAAGGGCATATTCAATAATCTGTCCCTTCTTCTTGGTCCTTCCTGTGCTATGTCTATGTCTCATTTTTCTCAAGTCCGTGCACTCCTACATAGGAGAGAAAGAAGGATACAGAAAAGGGAAAGAAGGAATACCCTGGGTCTAACCTCCAAAACCCATTAAACAGGACCATTTAACAGCTTGTAATCTCTTCCCCTAAATAACAGAGTTTTCAGTTATCCTTCAAATAACCAAAAGGTGGGTGAGGGGGGCGGAGAAACACCCTCCCCACCCTCTGGGCATGGGACGTAGCTTTCTTAAAATGACTTCCTGCTGATTTGGGTCGTGGTAAACCTGTTTGGGGCCCAAAACAAAATGGAAAAATGGTTAAAAATGTTAGTACAATCCTTTTGTTAGTACAAAATGTTCAGTCCTTCTGTTCTCAGATGTTTAGATGTCCTAAGGAATGTGGTACATCTATACAATGAAATATTACTCAGCTATCAGAAACAATGAAATCATGCAATTTGCAGTCAAATGGATGGAACTAGAGAAGCTCATCCAGAGTGAGCTAACCCAGACTCAGAAGGCTGCACATGGCATCTATTCACTTATAGTAGGATTTAAGCTATATCGTACAGGATATCTGTACTACAACCAACACACCAAAAGGAACATGAACATAGGCTTTTTTTCTTTTTTCTTTTTCATTTTCCTCTCTTTTTTGTTGTTGTTCTTTGTTTTTGTGGGTTTGTGTGTTTGTTGGTCTTTTTTTAGTTTTCCCCCAAGCAAGGAGACACCTTTTACTGGCAGAACTGCCTGGTAGGCCCCCGGTGTATGAAGAGGCTCTTGGCCCTCATATGACTCCTGATCTGTGGTGAGAGATTGTTATGCAGGGACACTCCACCCCAGAGGAACAAGACAGAAGGGTCAGGGGGTAGAGCATGGGAGAGTGGGTCTGGGAAGCGGGAAAAGAGGACAATATGATAAGGATATAACCTGAAGCAACAAACAAATAAATTTATTAATTTTAAAAAAGCAGGTAACAATGTTAAAACACTGTAAATAAAATAAAGGATACAGCCGTTCAACCTGGTTATATAAACCTCCAACTGTCGAAAATATGTAGAGCTAAGGTAAAATACATGAGAAATGTGGTGTTAACCCATGCCTTTAACTTCAGCAGAGACAGGAGGAGCACTATAGAGTTAGTGGTCTTATAAATTCTAGAGTTACACGGAACAGGGTGGTGAGGGTGCACACCCTTAATGCCATCATTCAAGAAGAGTACACCCTTAACCCTAACACACTAGAGACAGAAACAGGCAGATCTCAGAGCTCAAGGTCAGCCTGACACAAAATAAGCTCTAAATAGAGAAAAACGTCGATCCAGGAGTTTTTCAGCACATCTTTAGTCCCTTCAAATGGGAACCACAGGTCTCTGATCCCAATAATTAGAATGCAGAGACACACACATAGGATTTGGAAGGACTTAAGTTTAAAAGCTACTTACAAAAGGCCTACTCAATACAAACAAATTGTCCTTTGAGATTTCAAAATATATACACTAAAGCTGGATTAGCTCCAAAATAACAAAATAATATCTTCTTTAACCCAGATTGAAAGATAACACTTTATATAGTGTCAAAAAACCAAATTTGCTTCAGGAGAAATATTACCTAGCCAACCCCCCCAAAAAAAAGAGGGTAATTGTCCCAGAGTTAGGATTAGGGCAGGGCTCTGTTCTTATCTTTCCAGGAGAATCAAAGATCTATTCAAGGAACCCAGGGACAACTGGACAACGGAAACCTCAGTAGAAAACAGAATCAGACACCAAAGAAGACCAGTGACCCAGTTGATTCAGCCTGACAGACTCCCTCAATAGCTGTCTCAATCAAAAGCCTACAGCCACAACAACTCAATATCGCAAAGAGCATTCAGCTCTACACAATGCCCAAGCCAGAACCTCAGTAAAGCCTGGAGGATCAGCTTCTGCCTACAAACTCCTTAGGACATCCAAACAGCTGAGTACAGAAAGACTGAATATAAAAGGATTGTACTAACATTTTTAACCATTTTTCCATTTTGGTTCGGGCCCCAAACTGGTTTACTACTACCCAAATCAGCAGGAAGTCATTTTAAGAGTGCTATGTTCCCATGCCCAGAGGATGGGGTGGGTGTTTCTCCGCCTCCCCTTTTTGGTTATTTGAAGGATAACTGAAAACTCTGTTATTTAGGGGAAGAGATTACAAGTTGTTAAATGGTCCTGTTAAATTGATTTTGGAGGTTAGAGCCAGGGTATTCCTTCTTTCCCTTTTCTGTATCCTTTCTCTCCTATGTAGGAGTGGACAGACTTGAGAAAAATGAGACATAGACATAGCACAGGAAGGACATAGAAGAAGGGACAGATTATTGAATATGCCCTTATACCTTTGTATATTGATACAAAATTAGTAGTATATTTGGCTAAAGTGGTATTGTTTTATTTTTTTTTTGTTTTTTGAAATTATTTTTTTTTCTTCAAGTTACACCTCAGTCACAAACCACTCCCTATTCCCACTTCCTATCCTGCCCTTCCACACTCTTCTCCCTAGAAGTTTACCCTTTCAGTCCAACAGATGGTTCCTTCTCTTATAACAGTAAATACTATACAAAACAACAGATATAAATATGCCATATTTATGAGAGTTAAATGGCCCAGTATACCTTCCCAATGTCCAGTTTATACATATTTGGCCCCTGACTTTAACATTCTACTATCTAACCATCTCCATGAGTTTAAAGGTCTATATCTGACTCAACATTCATAATAACTTTTTTTTAAATACTTTATTTTTTTTCCTTCAAATTACATCTCAGTCACAAACCCCTCCCTATTCCCCCTTCCTATACAGCCCTTCCACCCTCTTCCCCCCAGAATTTTCCCCTTTCAGTCCAACAGATGGTTCCATTCATACTAACATGCAACACACTTTTAAGAGTATCTTCTTAGATCTATAACACCCTCTTGATTCCTAAACAACTCAAAATTTAACTATGAGACTCTAGCTGTCTATTCTTCAACCACCTCAGAGACCTGAGAGGGATAAATATATCTGCTTATATTGGAAGTACAGGGCCTGCAGCTTCCAAAACTAAGAAATGACATACCAGTGACTGCCTGGACAGTTCCCATTTTCTCTCCATATATTCCTGCATCAGTCTTCAGCCTTTGGGTCCTGTTTCTCTGACAGACATTTGTTGTAGAGCAGGGTTTATGAAGGACTTACGTACCCTGTCTTGGCAGAGTTAGGCTGTCGACTTCCCTGCTACCAAGTTTTGTCCTTTTTGAACAGCAGTCTGTCTACAGTTGGAGCAAGGGGTTTTTTCATGCCAAGAGATAGGCTTGCCACTGTTTCAACCATCTCACACTGGAGATTCTTCATTGCTTATCTTCTACTTGGAGTAGAATAGGGGGTGCTGTCAGGAGCTGATATGTCTCGATATCAAAAAAAAAAGAAAATCTTAATTTAAGATAACATCTTTGAATACCATATTCTGCAGATCTCTTGGGGTTTTTGAAGATGCCCTACCCATCTCTTGTATTTAGATAAGCAAATGTTGCTTGTCTCTTAGCAACTTGATTACTGGGTAGTGTAGAGAATATCTGTGATAGACTGTCATAGTAGCTAACAAAGTGACATGTTTGCATGACTAGGAGTTTGTTTTACTTAACTCTCCTAGACCGTTTTAGACGGTTGGTATCAAAAGGCCAGACCTTCATATTTTATTTTTAAGTATCTCTAGGTATGATACCATTAGGAAGCGTTACCTTTAATTTTGTATCAATATACAAAGATCTATTCAATTGTGGTTAAATATATTCTTAATTATGTATCAATATACAAAAATCAATGCCTATGTAGCCCTATACAATCTTAATATTATGTCCATATACAAGGGTCAATACCATTGTGGCCAACTGTAATCTTAATTTTGTATCAATATAGAAAGATCAATACCGATATAATCCAATACAATCTTATTTTTGCACAAAAAATAATGGTCAGTACCACTTTAGCCAAATATACTACCAATTTTGTGTCAATATACAAAGGTATAAGGGCATATTCAATAATCTGCCCCTTCTTCTAGGACCTTCCTGTGCTATGTCTATGTCTCATTTTTCTCAAGCCTATGCACTCCTACATAGGAGAGGAAGAAGGATACAGAAAAGGAAAAGTAAGAATTCCCTGGGGCTAACCTCCAAAACCCATTAAACAGGACCATTTATCAGCTTGTAATCTCTTCCCCTAAATATCAGAGTTTTCAGTTATCCTTCAAATAACCAAAAAGAAGGGCGGAGAAACACCCTCCCCACCCTCTTGCCATGGGACGTCGCTCTCTTAAAGTGACTTCCTGCTGATTTGGGTCGTAGTAGATCCGTTTGGGGCCCGAACCCAAATGGAAAAAATGGTTAAAAATGTTAATACAATCCTTTTATGTTCAGTCCTTCTGTTCTTAGCTGTTTAGATGACCTAAGGAGTTTGTAGGCAGAAGCTGATCTTGCAGGCTTCACTGAGGTTCTGGCCAGGGCATTGTGTAGAGCTGAACGGTCCCAGCGACATTTGATTGCCGTGGTTGCTGGCCCCCGATGGAGACAGCTATTGAGGAAGTCTGCCATGCAGAATATACTGGGTCACTCGTCCTCCTTGGTGCCTGATTATGCTCTCTGCTGAGGTTTCCACTGTCCAGCCGTCCCCGGGCTCACCTAATGGACACTTTGATTCTCCAGGAAAGATAAGAACAGAGCCATGCCCCAATCCCTACCCTAGGATCATTACTCTCTTTTTTTTTATGGGGGGGGGGCTAGGTAATATTTCTCCTGAAGCAATTTTGGCTTTCCGACAACATACAAATCATTATCTTTCAATCTGGGTTAAAGAAGAAATCATTCTGTCACCTTGGAGCTAAACCAGCTCATGTGTATATATTTTGAGATCCCAAAGGACAATCTGCCTGCATCGAGAAGGCCTTTTGTAAGTAGCCTCCATACCTAGGTCCCTCCAAATCCCATGTGTGTGTCTCTGAACTCTAATTATTGGGATCAGGGACCTGTGGTTCCCATCTGAAGGGATCCAAGATGTGTTCGACCACTCCTGGATCGAAGTCTTTCTCTATTTAGAGTTTGCCCTGCATCAGGCTGACCCTGAGCTCTGGGATCTGCCCGTTTCTGTCTCCAGTGTGCTGGGAGCTGGGACCAAGGGTGTACTCTTCTTGAATGGTGGGACCAAGAGTATACACCCTCACCACCCCGCTCCGTATGACTCCAGAATACATAAGACCACCAACTCTACGGTACTCCCCCCCGTTTCCGCTAGTGAAAGGCATGGGCCAACACCACAATTCTCTTGTATTTTACCTTAGCTCCACTCTTCTCGACACCTGGAGGTCTTCAAAACCAGGCCGAACAGCTGTATCCTCTATTCCATTCACAGTGTTTCAGCCTTGTCATCTGCCCTTTTTTTTTTTTTTTTTTATAGCTAATAAATTTATTTGTTTGTTGCTTCAGGTTACATCCTTATCATATTGTCCTCTTTTCCCGCTTCCCAGCCCCACCCTCCCATGCTCCACCCCCTGACCCTTCCGACTTGTTCCTCTGGGGTGGAGTGTCCCTGCCTAACAGTCTCTCACCACAGATCAGGAGTCATATGAGCGCCAAGAGCTTCTTCATTCACAGCGGGCCTACGAGGCAGTACTGTCAGTGAAAGGTGTCTCCTTGCTACTGGGGGAATACTAAAAAAAAGAGCAAAAGACACACAAAGCAACGAAAACAAAGAATATCAACAAAAAAAGAGAGGAAAAAGAGAAGGGAAAAGGAAAAAGAAAAAAGAAAAAAGGTGAAGGAAAAAGAAAAAGATTTAAAAAAAAAAGTTTAGGTACATGTTACTTTTGGTGTGTTGGTTGTAGTACAGATATCCTGTACGATATAGGTAAAATCCTACTATAAGTGAATAGATGCCATGTGCATCTTTCTGAGACTGGGTTAGCTCACTCAGGATGAGCTTATCTAGATCCATCCATTTGGTTGCAAATTGCATGATTTCATTGTTTATGATAGCAAAGTAATATTCCATTGAATAGATGTACCACAATTTTTTAATCCATTCTTCAGTTGAGGGACATCTGGGTTGTTTCCAATTCTCAGCTATTACAAATAAGGCTGCTATGAACATAGATGAGTAGACTTCCCTATGTCTCCGTGAGAGGTCCTTTGGGTGTATACCCAAGAGTGGTATGGCTTGGTCCTGAGGCAAGGTTATTCCTAGATTTCTAAGATATCGCCAGACAGACCTCCATAGTGGTTGCACAAGCATGCACTCCCACCAGCAATGGAGTAGGGTTCCCCTTTCTCCACACCCTCGCCAGCATGCGTTACCATTTGAGCTCTTTCTCTTAGCCATTCTAACAGGTGTTAGGTGGAAAATCAGAGTCGTCTTGAGTTGCATTTCTCTGATGATTAAGGATGTTGAACATTTCTTCAGGTGTCTCTCAGCCCTTAGGGATTCCTCCTTTGTGAATTCTCTATTTAGCTCCATCTTTCATTTTTTGATTGGAGTATTTGTTTTCTTGGCATTTAGTTTCTTGAGTTCTTTGTAGATTTTAGATAATAGCCCTCTATCAGATGTGGGGTTGGTGAAGATTTTCTCCCAGTCTGTTGGTTGCCGTTTTGTTCGAATGACAGTGTCCTTTGCCTTACAGAAGCTTTTCAGTTTCATGAGGTCCCATTTATTGATTGTTGATCTCAGGTCCTGAGTTCTTGGTGTTCTGTTCAGGAAGTTGTCACCTGTGCCAATGAGTTCGAGGGTTTCTCCTATTTTTCTACTAGTATATTTAGAATGGCCGGCTTTATGTTAAGGTCTTTGATCCACTTGGATTTAAGTTTGGTATAAGGTGATAGGTATGGGTCTAATTTCATTCTTTTACAAGTGGACATCCAGTTGGACCAGCACCATTTGTTGAAGATGCTGTCCTTCTTCCATTGTGTGGTTTTGGCTTCTTTGTCAAAGATTAGTTGGCCATCGGTGTGTGGGTCCATGTTTGGGTCTTCAACTCAATTCCATTGATACACTGGTCTGTTTCTATACCAGTACCATGCTGTTTTTATTTCTGTTGCTCTGTAGTACAGCTTGAAAACTGGGATGGTGATACCTCCAGATGTTTTTTCATTGTACAGGATTGATTTAGCTATTCTGGGCTTTTTGTTGTTCCATATGAAGTTGAGAATAGCTTTTTCCAGGTCTATAAAGAATTGTGTTGGTATTTTTTAGGAATTGCATTAAATCTATATATTGCTTTTGGTAGGATAGCCATTTTTATTATGTTCATCTTACCTATCCATGAGCATGAGAGATCTGTCCATCTTCTAAAGGCCTCTTCCATTTCTTTCTTCAGGGGCTTGAAGATCTTTTTGTATAAGTCCTTTACATGCTTGGTTAGAGTTACTCCCAGGTATTTTATGTTGTTTGTGGCTATTGTGAAGGGGGTTGTTTCCCTTATTTGTTTCTCGGTATATTTGTTTGTTGTATAAAGAAGGGCTTCTGATTTTTTTTAGTTAATTTTGTATCCAGCAACCTTGCTGAAGTTTTTTATCAGCTCTAAGAGTTCTTTGGTGGAGTTTTTGGGGTCGCTTATGTATACTAACATATCATCTGTGAATAGGGATAATTTAACTTCTTCATTTCCAATTTTTATCCCTTTGATCTCCTTTAGTTGTCTTATTGCTCTAGCAAGGACTTCAAGTACTATATTGAAGAGATATGGTGAAAGTGGACATCCTTGTCTTGTCCCTGAGTTTAGAGGAAATGCTTCCAGCTTCTCTCCATTTAATTTGATGTTGGCTATTGGCTTGCTGTATATTTCTTTATTATTTCTAGGTATGGTCCTTGTATGCCCGTTCTCTCCAGAAATTTTAGCATGAAAGGGTGTTGGAATTTGTCAAATGCTTTTTCTGCATCTAGCGAGATTATCATGTGATTTTTTTCTTTCATCGTGTTTATGTGGTGAATTACATTGATAGACTTTCGTATATTGAACCATCCCTGCATTCCAGGGATGAAATCTACTTGATCATGGTGTATGGTACTTTTGATGTGTTCTTGAATTCGGTTTGCTAGTATTTTATTAAGTATTTTTGCATCTATGTTCATGAGGGAGATTTGTCTGAAGTTCTCATTCTTTGTTGGGTCTTTATGTGGTTTAGGAATCAGAATGACAGTGGCCTCATAGAATGAGTTTGGCAGTGTTCTTTCTGTTTCTATGTGGTGGAATAGTTTGAAAAGTAATGGTGTTAGTTCCTCTTTGAAGGTCCGGTAGATTTCCGTGCTAAAGCCATCTGGCCCTGGGTTTTTTTTGGTTGGGAGATTATTAATGACTGTTTCTATTTCCTTGGGTGTTATTGGGCTGTTTAAGCTGTTAATCTGATTTTGATTTAGTTTTGGTAGGTGGAATTTATCGATGAAATTGTCCATTTTGCTTAGGTTTTCAAATTTAGTGGAATATAGATTTTTAAAGTAATGCCCGAATATTTTCTGGATCTCCTCAATGTCTGTTGTTATTCTTCCCTTTTCATTTCTGATTTTGTTGATTTGGGTTCTTTCCCTTTGCCTTTTAGTTAATTTGGCTAGGGGTCTGTCTATTTTGTTGATTTTCTCAAAGAACCAACTCTTGGTTTCATTGATTCTTTTTATAGTTCTTTTTGATTCTAAGTTGTTGATTTCAGCTCTAAGTTTGATGATTTCCTGTCTTCTGCTCTTGTTGGGAGTGTTTGTTTCTTTTTTTTCCAATTCACCCAGCTTTGCTCTTAGTTCACTAATATGAGCTGTCACAATTTTCTTTTTGAAAGCACTTAGTGCTATGAACTTTCCTCGTAGCACAGCTTTCAATGTATCCCATAGGTTTGGGTATGTTGTGTCTTCATTGTCGTTGGATTTTAAGAAGTCTTTGATTTCCTTCTTTATTTCTTCCCTGACCCAGTGGTCATCCAGTAAGGAGCTGTTCAATTTCCATGTGTGTGTAGGCTTTCTGTTCATTCTTTTGCTGTTGAAGACCAGCTTTATTCCATTGTGGTCTGATAAGATACAAGGTGTTATTTCAATTTTCTTGTATCTATTGAGACTATCCTTGTGACCAACTATGTCGTCGATTTTGGAGAAGGTTCCGTGGGGTGCTGAGAAAAAGTTTATTCCTTTGTGTTTGGGTGAAACGTTCTGTAGATATCTGTTAGGTCCATTTGTTTCATGATCTCTGTTAGACTCAATATTTCTCTGTTTGTCTTCTGTCTTGATGATCTGTCCATTGTTGTGAGTGGGGTGTTGAAGTCTCCCACTACTAATGTGTTGTGATCGACGTGCGCTTTAAGTTTTAGAAGTGCTTCTTTTACGAAAGTAGGTGCTTTGCATTTGGGGCATAGATGTTCACTATTGAGATTTCCTCTTGATGAATATTCCCTTTAATGAGTATATAGTGCCCTTCTTTGTCTTTCTTCATTAACTTCAGTTGGAAGTCTGTTTTGTTTGATATTAGGATGGCTACTCCAGCTTGTTTCCTGGGTCCATTTGCTTGGAAAACCTTTTCCCGGGCCTTTACTCTGAGGCAGTGTCTATCATTCGTAGTTAGATTTGTCTCTTGTATACAGCATAAGGAAGGGTCTTGCTTGCTTGTGGATCCACTCTGTAAACCTATGTCTTTTTATTGGGGAGTTGAGTCCATTGATGTTGATGGATATTAGTGACCTGGGGTTGTTATTTCCCATTAGTTTTGTATAGGTGGTGGTCCTGTGCCTCTATTGGTTTAGTTGCTGAGGGGTTTTCTATTCCCTTTGTTTTCTTGGGTGGAGTTTTCTTCTCTGGGTTGGAATTTTCCTTCTAGGATTTTCTGTAGGGCTGGGTTTGTGGGTAGATATTGTTTAAATTTGATTTTGTCATGGAATATCTTGTTTTCTCCATCTATGTTGATAGAGAGTTTTGCTGGGTAAAGTAGTCTGGCTGGGCACCTATGATCTCTCAGGACTGGTAGTATATCTGACCAGGCCCTTCTAGCTTTTTACGTTTCTGAGGAGAAGTCAGGTGTAATTTTGATGGGTCTGCCATTGTATGTGACTTGACCTTTTTCTCTTACAGCTTTTAATATTCTTTCTTTGTTCTGTACATTTGGTGATTTAATTTTTATGTGGCGAAAGGAGTTTCTTTTCTGATCTAATCTGTTTGGTGTTCTGTAAGCCTCTTGGACTTTTATTGGCATCTCTTTTTTCAGGTTTGGGAAGTTTTCCTCTATGATTTTGTTGAAGATATTTCCTGGACCTTGGAGTCGGGAGTCCTCTCTTTCCTCTATACCTATAATTCTTAGGTTCCGTCTTTTCATTGAGTCCTTGATTTCTTGGATGTTGTGGGTGAGAGATTTTTTAGCCTTCTCATTTTCTTTGGATGTTGTACTGATTTCTTCCACTGAATCTTCCATGCCTGAGATCCTGTCTTCCATCTCTTGCATGCTATTGTTGATACTCTCATCTGTAGTTCCTGTTCTATTCCCTTGGTTCTCCACTTCCTCTTTTAATTCTGACTGTGTTTTCTTTATTGTTTCTATTTCTATTTTCATGTCTTGTATGGTTTTGTTCGTTTTGTACATTTCCTTCTCCAGCTTGCTTGTTTTTGTATGAAAATCTTTCATTGCTTTTCCCTTTTCCTGTTCAAGCTATGTCACCTTGGCTTGGAGCTCTTTAATGGTGTTGTTCTTTGTTTTGACTTGAAGAATTGTGGATTCTTTGAATTCCTTCATAGATTTAAGTTCTTCTTACAGGGACTCTATCACTTTCCAGAATGCAGAATTGTCAACGTTTTCATGTGTTTCTGTTGGTGTGAGGTCATCCGAATTGGATGAGCTAGGATAATTCTGCTTTGTTGGAGTCATATTTCCTTGATTTCTATTTTTTTTTTTTGACCTTTGGCCATTGGATGCGTTTAGCTGTCTGTTTTCTGTGCTTGGAACCACAGTGGATGATTTGGTGCAGGGGACAAGTTACTTGGCTATCTGTTGTTGCTTACAGGGGGATTTCAGGGTCACTGTGGTTTTAATCGCCTGAGGCACTGTGAGCTGGTGCAGCCTATTCCCAGGTTGTGAGTAATGGACCGTGATTGTTTCACTGCTCCCAATTCAGACTTCTCTATGTTGCACTCTGAGTTATCAGCCTGTCATGGTTCTGATGGTATGGACCTGTTTGCCCAGGCACAGAATCTGTGGGCTTTGTTTGTCGTCGTGGAGGCTGACAGGTTCTGTCTCCACACCTAATATGTCTGGATTTTCCAGAATACAGCTATGGTCCCCTGATTTCTGGTTTCTCACTAGGCTTCTCGCCTCAGGCCAGTCCTCTGTGCCTGATTCATTCCCTGTCTGCACAGCCGCGGGTCCCCCTCCCTGGCTGCTTGGCCGTGGGTGCACTGATCCCCAGATCCTCCAGCCGCCTGAGTGGTCCTCGTGCCCCAGCAGCTCAGCAGTGGATGTGCAGATCCCTGGCCCCGCCCACGTCTAGCTCTCTCCCCAGTTGACCTGCCGTGGGTTCGCGGGGATTTGGCCCTGCCAGCCGGGCTCACTCCCCAGCTGCGCTGCCGTAAGTGCGCGGGGTTCAGCCCCTCCCACCCACCTTTGTGTTCCCTGCTTCCTGCGCTCTCTCAGAACCTCCCGCCCTCCACTTCTCAAGTGGCTGCAGACCACCCGCTGAGCCCCCTGTTTGTTCCTTGCTAAGACTTCCACTATCTCGCAAAGTTTTTTAAGTGGGTATAAGTTCTACCTGAGGTGTTGGGAGTCCAATAGGCTAGTGATCTATCGCCAAGTGGCCTCTGCTTCTGCCTGCTGTGAGTTGGGGTCGATCTTACCAGGCACCTCTCCAAATGGGAGTTCCTGAATCCCGGGTTTAGTGGCTTCCGTGTCTGCGAGAGATGGGGGAAGAGCCTTACCCTGGGACTTTTACCAGTCCCTTGGGAGCTGTGAGTGTTCCCAGAGGGGTCTAGCCCCTCCGGTTTTTGCACAGTGCCCAATAACTCTGTGTTTTTTATGACTCTTTTTTCCCCCGCGTTCAAAATGCATCAGTGTAGGTCACCATCATCTTGGCCCCCCCAAAGATGTTTTCTTAACTTAAGATTTTTTGATATCGAGACATGTCAGCTCCTGACAGCACCCTCTATTCTACTCCAAGTTGAAGATGAACATCAAAGTATCTCCAGTGGAAGATGATTGAATTGGTGGTAAGCCTTTCTCTTGGCAAGGAAAACCCCTTGCTTCAACTGTAGATAGACTGTTGTTCAAAAAGAACAAAACTTGGAAGCAGGTAAGTCGACAGCCTAGCTCTGCCAAGACAAGGTAGGCAAGTCCTTCCTAATTCCTGCTCTACAATCAATGTCTGTCAGAGAAATGGGGCCAAATGACTGAAGGTTGATGCAGGAATGTATGGAGAGAAAATGGAAACTGTTGAGGCAGCCACTGGTATGTCATTTCTTAGTCTTGGAAGATACAGTCCCTGTACTTCCTACATAATCAGATGTATTTATCTCTCTCAGGTCTCTGAGGTGTTTGAAGAATAGATAGCTAGAGTATCATAGTTAAATTTTGAGTTGTTTAGGAATCAGGAGAGTGTTCTGGATCTAAGAAGATGTTTTTAATAGTGATGCAAGTTAGTATGAAAGCTGAGTCAGATATAGAACTTTAAACTCATGGAGATGGTTAGATAGTAGAATGTTGAAGTCAGCGGCCAAATATGTATGAACTGGACATTGGGAATGTATGCTAAGCCATATAACTCTCATAATTGTGGCCTATTTATTTCTGTTGTTTTGTATTGTATTTATAGTTATAAGAAAAAGAACCATTTGTTGGACTGAAAGGGAGAGCTGTTTCGGGGGGGGGAGAAAGACCTTAAACTAAAGAAAAAAAAAGGGAAGAGGATGGGGGGTTGAGGGGGTGGAGGGTGGAAGAGTGGGAATGGAGGGGGTAGTAGGGAGGGAATTGTGATTGAGATGTAACTTGAAGAAATAAAAAATAAATTATTTAAAAAAAAGTATTTTAGGCAGAAACTGCTAGCAATAAAAAAATCTAAACCATAAAAAAAGAATTCAACTGTCTTCCAAATTTACCATTTATTTGGAATACATATTTTGCAATATATACTAAATTGCCGTGGTATATATAGTCATTCTACTGTGCAATTAACCAGAGGAAATTATTCTTCATGTCTAGCCATGATTAAATTTCTGTTCGTGAAACTTTCTGCATTCCTGCTCCCTATAGTCTTTACTTCCTTGAATAAAAACTCAGTTCCCCGATTCTATAACATCCCCTTTCTTAAAATTTAACATATAAATTTAAAGGCACTGTGATTATTTTCTATATCTTGCATATTTCACTTAACAAAAAAATAATAGTTTCATGAATACTGTCAGATGTAGAAGGGTTCCATCACTTTGTAGCTTATTGATATTTCTTCAGTGTGTGCCATGTTGTCACTATCTCCTAATCTATTAATGGACATTTTAACTGATTCAACTTTTTCTCTAAGAAAAGTAGTTTTGTATTGAACATGGGAAGTACAGATATTGTTTTAAATCATGGCTTTAATTTATTTGGAAATGCAATATTAAGATTACTAGATGACACTGTGGTTAACTTTATTTTCAATTATTTTATATTACTTCCATTATTTTCCTCAATGACTATACTAATTTAAATATGTATCCAAAGAGGATGCTTCAGGTTTTCATATCATTACAGAAACTTGTTCTTGCTTGTATTTTATAACTGTCATTCATATAATTGGAGTGAGGATATGTAGATGAACCTCAGCTAGGCATTGGTTGCCTGATGAGTTCAAGATATGGTGTTCAATCCTCATACCTTCAAAACACAATCACCTGAAGTGACAGAGTATCTTATTGGTTTAAATTCCATTTTTCTGATGATCATTAATGTAATTTTTATCAACTTATATGTTTTCTTTAAAAAATATTTCAAATGTTTATTTTATGCATTTCATTAGATTATTTATATTTTTATTATGTATTCTATATATATAGCATCAACTAATCTTTAAGCTAACAGCCATAACATATATACAGAGGACCTACTATAAACTTATTCAGGTTCTGTGGTTTAAGCTTCAGACTCTGTGAGTGGGAATGGTGTTGTCTCTAAATCTTATGATTCCCCATGGAACCCTTTTCCTTCTACTGTGTTGCCTCACCCAGAAAAGATATGAGGATTTGTGCCTAGTCTATTGTGTCTTGTTATGCCTTGTTTGGTTGATGTCCCTAGGAGGATGGTTCTTTTCTAAAGGGAAACAGAGGAGCAGTGAGGAAAATGGGAATTGAGGGTGGGGAACTGAGAGGGGTGTAGAGAGGAAACTATGGTCAGCATGTATTGTATGAGAAAAAATTTAATAAGAAGAATTTTTAAAATTATAAACAAACTTGAGACATACAATTCTGTTATTGTTTGAGTCTCCTCCACTTGGCTTCAAACTCTACACTTGGAAAAATATTAAGTGATCTCAGGACTCCATGTTCTCTCCACCTTCTGATAAATTCCATTCCATTCCATCTCTTTCTTGTAATGTAGTGTAGCACCCTGACATTTATCTCCACTTTCTTGAATTTGGTTTTTCTTCATGCTCCCTAATTTGATAGCACTCAGGATTGTATTCAGCTGTCTCACTTGACACTCTTTCTTGGAGCTGCATGACTGAAAATGTTTATTGCTAGGTATTTATAGATAAAAATCAAGCTGGCAGAACCCAGTGTAGATTCTATCTAAATTTTAGAATTAGTATATGGGGGCATGTGTAATATAAGAGTAAATTAAGAGTATTATAGCCACATGTCACTTGTGACTAGAATATTTAAGAAAAGTAAATACTAACATTAAAATTAAATATTGTAGCTTTATGTTTAAAACTTGGGTTAAGGGCTGGAGAGATGGCTCAGAGGTTAAGAGCACTGGCTGTTCTTCCAAAGGTCCTGAGTTCAATTCCCAGCAACCACATGGTGGCTCACAACCATCTACATTGAGATCTGGTGCCTGGGCATATATGTAGACCAAATACTGTATACTAAATAAATAAATGTTTAAAAAAAAAAAAACTTGGGTTAAATTAATATGTAATAAGCCAACATTATTTCTTTAATTAACAGGCTTGATGTAGTTTTGGAAGGTTAATTTTTTTCTTTCTCATTGTTTATTGTATGATTATTATAATATAATGTACCATTATACATATATGTATGTTTTATGTAAATATATCATAACATATTTTTGAAAGGTGACCCAATTTAAGACATTACTTTAAGAATGCAACAATGATCAGGTCTTTATGTGAAAAAAAAGTATATTTTAGAAGGATTTTGTCACTACAATTTTTACGAAAGTTTTCCCTTTCTTCCTCTAATTTTTCATCTCCCCCACTCTCTACTTTTCTCTTCATTGATGAGTTCCATTTATTTATTTAAACTTGTTCTAGGTTGGGAAGGGGTAATTTGTGTGTCTTAATTGCTACATATCTAAAATGAACTAAGTGGATTTCTGTGGATCAGAATGTGTTGTATTTAAAGAATTTTCTGTAGAAAATTCATTAAAGATTTCTTATACTTCAACTGGACAATAACAAGCAAGTAACAATACAATTGTTTTTTTTCCGTTTTTTAATTTATCTTTTTATTTCTTCAAGTTACATGTCCATCACAATCCCCTCCCTACTCTCCCCTCCAGTCCCACCCTCCCACCCTCTTTCCCCTTACCCCCCCATCCACGTCCTTTTTTTTTTTAAGTTTAAGGTATATATTTTCCCCCCAACAGGTCCCCCTTTCAGTCCAAAAAAATGTCTTTTTCTCTTATAACAACAAATACAATACAAAACAACAGAAACAAATAGGCCATAATTATGACAGTTATAAGGCTTAGCATACATTCCCAATGTCCAGTCCATACATATTTGACACCTGACATTAACATTCTGCTATCCAGCCATCTCTACAAGTTTAAAGTTCTATATCCAACTAAGCTTCCATCCTAACTTGCATCACAATTTTAACAACATATTCTTAGATCCAGAAAACCTTTTTAATTCCTAAACAACTCAAAATTTAACTATGAGACTCTAGATATCCAGTCTTCAACCACATCAGAGACCTGAGACGGATAAATATATCTGATTATACAGAAAGTACAGGGCCAGCAGCTTCCAAAACTAAGAAATGATATACCAGTGGCTGCCTGGAAAATTCCCGATTTCTCTTCATACATTACAGCATCAATCTTCAGGTGTTTGGCACCGTTTCTCTGATAGACATTGATTGTAAAGCAGGAATTATGAAGGACTTCCCAACCCTGTCTTGGAAGTGCCAGGTGTCAACTTACCTGCTTCCAAGTTGTGTCCTTTTTGGACAGCATTCTGTCTGCAATTGAAGCAATGGATTTTCTTGCCAAGAGAGAGGCTTGCCACTAATTCAACCATGTCCAATTGGAGATTCTTTGATGCTCACCTTCTACTTGGAGTAGAATAGGGGGTGCTGTCAGGAACTGACATGTCTCAATATCAAATAATCTTAAGTTAAGAAAATATCTTTGAATGACGTATTCTTCAGATCTCTTGAGGCTTTTGAAGACCACCTATCTATCTCCTTATATTTGGATAAGCAAATGCTGCTTGTCTCTTAGCAACTTGATTCCTGATTAACTTAGAATATAACTGTGATAGACAGCCCTAGTACCTAACAAAATGACATGCTTGAATGACTATTAGTTTGCATTCCTTAATTATCCTAAACAGTTTATGACAGATGCTAACAAAAGGCCAAAACTTCACATTTCATTTTTAAGCGTTACCTATGTACAATACCTTAAAAATAGTTAAACTTAATTTTGTGTCAATATACAAAGATCAGTACCTATGTAGCCAAATATAATCTTAATTTTGTATCAATATATAAAGTTCAATACTGATGTAGCCTAATATAATCTTAATTTTGTACCAATATAAAAGATATAAGAGCATATTTAATAATCTGTCTGTTTTTCTTTATCATTCCTAGATTATGCCTATAACCCATTTTTCTAAAGTCTTTCACCCCTACATAGGAGAGAAAGAAGGATAAAAAAAGAACAACAGAGAAATCCCTGGGTTTAACCTCCAAAACCTAGTTAAAAAAAACATTTAGCAGTTTGTAATCTCTTCCCCTAAATAACAACAAGTATCAATAACTCATCAAATGATAAAAGGGGGGAAAATCACCCAACTCACTTTCTGGAGATGGGACATTGCTCTCTTAAAATGGCTTCCTGCTGATTTGGAACTTAGTAAACCTGTTTGGGTTCACCAAATAAGAAAGGAAAAATGGTTAAGCATGTTAATAGGGTCATTTGATGTTCAGTCCTTTTGTGCGATGCTATTAAACTATCCTAAGAAGTTTGTAGACAGAAGCTGAACTTCAGGTCTTTACTGAAGTTCTGGCTGGAACAGTTTGTGGAACTGAACAATCTTAGCGATTTTGAGTTGTTGTGGCTGCAGACTTTTGAGGAAACAGTTATTGAGGAAGTCTGCAAGGCTGGATCATCTGGGCTACTTGTCTTCTTTGGTGTCTGTGTAGAGCCTGACTCAATCCATCTTGAAAAAAGATTCCATTTTGTATTAATTTTGACTCAGCTGACCTCCAGTTCTAAAACAACAACAAAATGTACCCAACCTTGAATTCCAGGGGTGTTCCCTAGTCATCACCAGACAGCTCACTCTGAGAAAGCACCCAAAAGTCTTAACAAACTTTCTGGTGGTCAAGCTGATCACAGCTGGTTAGTCAGTAACAATGAGCCAATCAGAAATGGACATGACTAGCTACCCAAATGTCATCCAATCATATAGTAAAGAACCTGCTTCTTTGTCTGAGTCTCTATATAAACTTTGTACTTTTGGGTCTGGGAACTCTCAACTCGAACTGCTGTGTTTGTGAATGTTGAGAGTCCAAGCTCTGAGCTTGAATAAACAACCCTCATGTATTTACATTGGAGTTGGCTCCTAGGTGGTCTTTTGGGTCTCAAGAACCAGGCAGAACCTTTGAGGTTTCATCTGCCTGGGATCCCCAAGGTCACCAGGACTCCTGCTGGGAGAGTTCAAACTGGCTGGTAAGCTGCTGTGTCTCTATGTGAGTCTGTCTCTGTATGTCTGTCTGTCTATGTACTTGTGAAAACCAGGGTGCCATTCCTGAATTTAAAGTAGACTAATATTGACCTTTACATTTGGAGGTCCCATCAAGATCTTGGGGACACTGAGTCACCAGGAGAGACCCCGAGGTGGAGGTATGAGCTCATTTTTTTGTCTAGTCTAACTCTATGTTGTTTATAAGACTGATTGTCTCTGTTTTCATTTTGTGGAGAGTTCAAGTTTGGCTTGTTTTCAGGATCTGCATGAAAGTCTGGACTGATTTATTGTGTGTGAGACCATTTGTTTTTGTTTGTGTTCTATGGTGTGGCTTCTGTTGCCTTACTTTCAGTTTTCTTCTTGGTTTGCTGAGTTCAGAAATATTCTGGTTTGTGTGTGTCAGATAATGCACAATTGGAGTGCATGTGGTGTGTGTTCTGGGTTTGTACGTGTCAGATAACGTACTCAGTTTCTGGCTTCTGTGTCAGATAATTTAGGTGACTACCAAGCAGTAGGGCAGACATGTCTGTTATCCTGCCAGTTGCGGGATCCTGGAGAGCACTCCGGCTCTCTCTGAGAAAGAAGGAGGAAGAGGTGTCTCCCTTCTTACCTGGATTCCCAGTGGCAGTGGGGGAACAGGAACTGGTCTTGACTATCCGTTTGTTGGATAGAGCTTGGCAATGTCTCACTGTTGTGCTGGACACTGTATAATCTATGTGATTGTTTCCTTGTTTTGGTTTCAGACTGATTTGGGCTGATGATCCAGGCTTGTTCAGGATTTGTCTGACCTGTTGTTTTGTGCTGGTTTTATGTTTGTCTTCTTGTTTATATGTTTTTGTCTATGTCTTTCTCAATCCCTGTGAACAGCCTTAGACCTTGGCTCCCTTTCCCCTTGTGCCACACTGAGATTGATCTCCCTTTTCCCACCATCTGCTCCTGGGCCAAGATGGGGAAAGAGATGGGGTTTCTCCAATCTTCCCCTGCCAAAATCATTATGAGAGAACAAGGCCCTCCTCTCAACCAGGGAAGCTCCAAAATTCCAATTGTCAGCTAACAGAAAAGACTCCCTAAGGTTAAAGCTGCTTTGAGCTGGATGAGTTATGGGGTCACCCCTCCTCCCTAGAGGCAGAAATGAAAACTATTAAGACTAAGAGAGGTTTGCTACCATCAGGAAAGATACAAAGGGTCCCACGAGGACAAGAGCTGCAAAGTTTGCCTGTTGAAAGATGCAACGAAGATAAAAAGCAAGTTTGCTGGAGGATGTTGATATAAAAAAAAGTTTGGCCATGAAAATGTATGTATGTCAGAGAGGAGATGACTTGAATTTACTTATGCTTTGTAATTGAGAATGAAAAATTGTTCAAAATGTCTGATGTCTAAGTACACCTAGATAATTAATTATTTGAACAGAAACAGATATAAGAGAGAGAGAGAGAGAGAGAGAGAGAGAGAGAGAGAAGAAATCAGGGATCATTGGGGTCCCCACCAGAAAGAAAGGATGAAAAGCTTAAGCAAGTTGTGAGCATCTGAGGATGTAAATGCAAGTTATAAAGAAAAGCTACTAAGAAGATGTCTAGGGATATGAAAAGATGTTAAGGTTTGGTAACTGCAAGTTACTATGAAAAGATATTAAGGTTTGGTAAATACCAGTTGCTAAGGTTGGAAAAAAGGTTAAAAAATGACAAAAATGGTTAAAGATATGTTATAGATGTAAATTTGCAGGTTGATAGTCAATCAAAGTTATTGTTTTGTTACAATCATGGAGCTTCTTGGTTTTGACAGGCTCTGTTCATGACTGAATTCTCAATTACAAAGCATAACGAAATTCAAGTCATCTCCTCTCTGACATACATACATTTTCATGGCCAAACTTTTATTTATATCAACAAATAGCCTTTTTTTAGACTAAGAAACCAACAAATCTCATGTTTTACAAGCTTAAAGTCACCTTATTTGTAGTTATACCAAGAAGTCATACAGTTAGATACGAGATTAAGCTTTATACAGGCTTTCACAGTCAAACAGAAAGTAACTAACTGAAAACAAGATCCATCTTAGATGGATATGTTGGTCCTCAGACACCTCAGAGATCTGCAGAACATGACATTTAAATAGTTAATACAAAAAGCTTTTCCTGATAGACATGTCAGCTCCTGGCAGCATTCCTAGTTTCCTCCAAAGAAAACAATGGGCACAGAAGAACTCCATCTGAGACTTGCTTTAAATATGACAAAGCTGGTCACTGGGCTACACTGCCCTTTTCCCCAATGAAGGACAACATGCTGTCCACAGACTGGACATGGAAGGAGAAGTCGACTGCTGAACTTTGCCAAGAGAAGGTAAGTGGTCCTTCATAATTCCTGTCTGTCATACTTTGGTACTGGTGGTCAAAGATGGATGCCCCACAGACACAGAGGAACAATGGGATGGCTGTCAAGGTAAAGACTGTCATTTTTTTTATAGATTTGAAAGCCAATTGATCTTGCTTACTCAGATGATATTTATTGTTATCAGATCCCTGATGAGTCTAAGTACTATAATAATAAAAGATTTAACAGTCTAACAACAAAAATCAGGGCATCAGATGCCTTCTCAGTCTACCTTGTTACCAGACTCAAAACAGTTAGTTTCTTCCCCTTGCTATGTTAAAGTTCCAATAAATTGTTAGTACTAAATGATTACTCACAAGTTTAAGATTTTAAATCTCCTTTGCTTTAAAAATTGTTCATGCTAAAGTTTTTTTTCAAGTTTCTGTTATGTTATTTTTCTGAGATCTAGTCATAAAACCTGGATCCACCAGCCTCAGATCAAACAGGATTCCAGATAAGTACAACTGCCTGTTCTTAAAATGAGATTTTTTCCCTTGGTCATGGGTTTCCTTACCTTTCCCAATTAGTAAACAATTTTAACTTCTGTTCCCAGTCTATATTTGTTTCAGCAGATTCTCACCTAGCTGATAGACTCTATCCTGAGATCACCTGTGGACTGCAAACTGCTGATCCCTGGACTTCCTGAAAGCTGATGTGAATCAGTTCAACTGATATGATTCCTCCCTGTCATTAACCTGGATCAATCGACTAATCAGATGCTTTTGATAACTGCCCCATTGCCCAGCCTTTAACTAGCATTTCAGCTTTTCTGGGCCCTGATGACAACATCCTAATGTCAGCTGGAAGTAGGTACAGAAGAGAGTACATCATCCATTATCCCACTGATTGGGCTGAAATGCTATGTCAAAAGGAACTCCCTTGCATAGGCTACAAATGGACATGTATTTCTGTAATACCAACTTATATACTACTTGGGTCCTTGGTTCTGTTTCTCTTTGTTATGCTTTATGCCCCTTATATGATTACTGCTTTGAACTTTTGTCGGAGATAGACCACTGATATGTTTAAAGACCCATGATTGGGTCTCTCTATGACCTAGAGAAAGGGGGAAATGTGGAGCCTGACTGAATCCATCTTGAAAAAAGATTCCATTTTGTATTAAGTTTGACTCAGAGCTGACCTCCAGTTCCAAAACAACCACAAAATGTACTCGACCTTGTATTCCTGGGGTGTTCCCTAGTCAACACCAGACAGCTCATGCTGAGAAAGCACCCAAAAAGTCTAAACAAACTTTCTGGTGATCAAGCTGAACACAGCTGGTTAGTCAGTAACAACAAGCCAATCAGAAATGGTCATGACTAGCTACCCAAATGTCA
The DNA here is from genome assembly GCA_907164525.1 of Lophiomys imhausi. NCBI lineage: Eukaryota > Metazoa > Chordata > Mammalia > Rodentia > Muridae > Lophiomys > Lophiomys imhausi. The sequence continues at coordinate 4,507,906 of CAJQZJ010032173.1, read as the reverse complement.
TCCAATCATATGGTAAAGAACCTGCTTCTTTGTCTGAGACTCTATATAAACTCTGTCTGTACTTTTGGATCTGGGGACTCTCAACTTGAACTGCTGTGTCAGTGAGTGTTGGGAGTCCAATCTCTGAGCTTGAATAAACAACCCTCATATATTTACATCGGAGGTGGCTCCTGGGTGGTCTTTGGGGTTTCAAGAACTGGGCAGAAAAGTCTGATCTGTTTTATTCTGAGGTTTCAATTGTCCAGTTGTCCCTGGATTCCTTCAATGGATGCTTTAAATCTCCTGGAAAGATAAGAATAGAGCCCTGCCCTAATCCTAACTCTGGGACACTATTTATTCAGGTGGGCAGGAAATATTTTTCCTGGAGAAAATTTGGGGTTTTTGAAATATAAAAAGTATTATCTTTCAATTGGGATTAAAAAAGAAATTATGTTGATAATTTGGAACTAAACAAACCTTTAAGTGTATATATTTTGAGATCTCAAAGGGCAATTCACTTTGAATTTCAGCATGGCTTTTGTGAGTAGCTTTTAAACTTAAATCCTATGTGCCTATCTCTGCATTCTAAGTATTGGGATCAAAGGCATGTACTTCTCAACTAATGGGATTAATGATGTGCTCCAACACCCCTGGATCAAAGTTTTTCTCTATTTAGAGCTTGCTTTTTGTCAGGCTGGCCTTGAACTCCCAGATCTGCAGGTTTCTGTCTCTAGTGTGTTGGGATTAAGGGTGTATCCTTCTCAAATGATGGGATTAAGGATGTGCATCATCACCACTCTGTTCCTTGTAACTATAGAATTTATAAGACAACTAACTCTATAGTGATCCTCCTGTCTCTGCTGGAGTTAAAGGCATAGGCTAACACCACATTTTTCCTATATTTTACCTTAGCTCCAATTTTTTTCAACTCTTGGAGGTTTAGAAAACCAGGTTGAACTGTAGTAACCCTTAATTTATTTACAGCATTTTAAACCTTTTACCTGCTTTTTAATGCCAAACCATGAGAATATCCTTTATATCTACCAAAAAAAAAAAAAAAACCTTTTAAGCTGCTATCAAGTTTGTGTAAGCTATGTGGCAACCTGCAGTCTAACATTTTAATCTGAAATTAAGGCCATTTTTCCTTTCATGCCAGTAAGGCAGTTATAGCTTTGGTAATTAATAGTTTGAAATTTTTATATTCTATTTTTATTATTATACAACTGTTTTTATACATGTGACAACCCTTTCAATTAATACAAAAATGTGAAATGATATTTCTACATACTCTTGGTATAATAAAGTAAACCACTTAGAATTTTGAGAAATAATCAAGAATTATTCTTTCTTGATCTGAATCTGTGAGAAAGCATAAATCTAGAATATGTGTTTATGTTTTGTATATGCATATATGGATATATACATGTGGATGTAAGCATACATATGTAACCTATTAGATTAACAATGCTAATATTAACAATTTCGATTTATCCATATGAGACAAGAAAATAGCGTGAAAGGTGTTTGATGAAGCTTAGTTTTAACAAAGTTTCAGAAAAGTAGATAATTTTCCAAAAACATGATTCCCATTTTAAGAGAGTTCTTTCCACAGATTGTACAAATTGTGTTCCAAATTTCCTTGCAGGAAGTTAGGCAAGCCATACTGTATATACCATGCTGGCCAAATTCTATTGCAAAGGAAAGCCTCCATTCTGACACATATTCAGGTGACACCATTGGAGTTTGTACAATTTTTAAGTAAAATCTGTAAAGTTGAATTAATGTTCATCTTTTCTTCAGAGCTGTTAGATGTACTTACCACCAAGAAGCAAAACTGTATAGAAAAACTAATTCCACTGTAGGTTTTCCTAAGTGTTGTAAAAATCACAGTGTGCCTATGGGTAGAAGTTTATAATGTCTTGGGCAATGCTCATACTATGCATTGCTTCTACTTTGCGTGACAGGAGTTTTCCTCTGAAGTTATTGGTTTGACAGAGAATTGTGATTTTATAGATTCTCAATAGATGTTCCTAAGAGGAAGTAATGCATTGTATTATCAAAGGTGGACCATACCAGGAAAAATGATCAGGACATTGGAAGATACATAATCTTAAGTTAAGAAAATTTTGTCAGTGGTTATGTGAAATTTTTTTTCTACCCTAGATTAGATGAATAATTTAAGTTACACAAACACATGATTATTTCCAAAACACATTCAACAGAGAAAATCATGCTAACATTCTCTTGATATCTAGAGAACAATATAATGGCTTGTTTACTTTATTCAACGTATTGTGTGAGTGCCTGCAATACTGCAATATGTATGTGTTGCCTAAAGAAACCAGAAGAATGTACAAGGGAGCTTTTATTCACCAGATGTAATTGTTTCCTTACAGTCTGTCTGTCTCCATCTACTAACCTAGGCCTAGTTTTGGAAATTTCTAGCCTCTGTACAATCTACCTAGGCCTGGAATGTTTTCAGACTCTGACACTCACTGCTGAATAAGTTCACTCTTTCTAGCTCTTTCTGAACACTGGCTAGCTGATTCAACTCAGCTGTTCTGCTCATATTCTCCTTCAAACTGGCTGATTCAATTTAGCTTCTCTCAGTTCCTTACCGAATTTCTCTGCTTGTTCTCCAACTATCTGTAGCAATCTGTTCTAATCTTCTGGTTCCTTTTTATTTTCTGGCTTGAACTGCTACTGGATAAACTCATAAATGAACTCAACTCCACTGCATTTCTCTATTCAACTGACTCCCCACTTACTATCAACTCACTGACGGCAACTCAGCTGTGCTGTCTTCGCTACTGATCTCTCTGCTGTACTCTACTTTTTTGTCTTCTCTACTCTCTACTGTAACTGTTCTCTGTCTCAACTCTACTGTACTGTTCTCTTAAGTAGCTTCTTTTCCCTGTCTGCTCTTGTGAGAGCTGGGCATATTCTATCTCTGACTTATTCTGCCAAATATTTCACTGATTTATCACTTTGGCTGCCCCTCAATTAGACATCACCTTCAAACACAGGTACTTCCTTCTAAAAACGAACTTTGCCTTCATTGTTTATATTAAAGGTGTGTACTAAAGGTATGTTTGTAGTCCAGCCTAATGGATTAAAGATGGGTTGGATTAAAATTCCTCTATAGAATAAAGTATTGTATCTCCCAGACCTGAAGTCAACATTTGTTATGCTGAGCCCAAACCATAAAATTATTTTTGTTGTTACATCATAACTATAATTTTGTTACTGTTATGAATTATAATGTAAATATGTTTTTCCAATGGTCATAGACAATTCTTTTGAAAATGTCATTTGACCCCCAAAGGGGTTGTAACCCACAGGTTTAATATCCAGTGGACTAGATAGCCCTTAGACATAGAGTAAAAAAATCTACTGATAAAAAAATAAAAGTAACAATTAAATAATTCCCGGTGTTGTTCTGCTATGCTCACTGATCAATATTCTATTCAGTCATCAACAGAGAGGCTTCCTCCAATAGCAGATGGGAGACTCACAGCCAGTCATTTCTCTGAGAGAGATATCTTGGAATAAACAGCTCTATGTACTATGTCTCCATCAAATTCCTCCCTTCAGATCTCCTGGATGCCTGTGTATGGGGCAGAAGGAGTAGGAAGACAGAAAGAAAGGAGGGTACCAGAAGTCAAAGCACCCTAAAACAACTAAGGAAAGCTCATATAAACTCACAGAGGCTGAAGCAGCACTTACAGGGGCTAAATGAGACTACACTAAGTCATCAAATTATATACTGTATTTTTTAGTTTAGTGCTTTTATGAGACTCCTGAATGTATAAATGAGTTGGTCTCTGATCTTGTGTCTTCTCTTAAGGCTCTTTTATGTTCCTCTTGGATAGCTTTTGTTCTCTGTTATGGTATTTTATTTGTTTTGTTTTGTTGTTAACTTTTAGTAACTTGTTTATTTCTAAGAGAGAGAAAGGGAGTAGATGTGGATGACAGAAGAGGTGGGAAGTAACTGGGAGGAGTAGAGGGAAGGGAAACTGTATTCAAATTATATCATATGAGAAAAGAATCCATGTTTAATATAAGGGAAAATAAACTAAAATTTAATAAGAAAATAATAAAATTAATATATAGGAAGTTGTTGCTACATTTAATTAAAAATTAAAATAATTCCATGTTAAACTAGTTATTTATCTTATTCACAATTTGAATCCACTGAAGTATCTTTGTAGACAAATGGAGAGCTATAAAAAATAAAGTGAAAATTTACATGGAACCAATATTTTAATACTAAATACAATGAGTAATGCTTTAATCACTATGAAATGAAAAAAAGTAAACATGCATTTAAAAATATAAAGGATTCATGAATGCTTCACCATGCTAGAATGCAACTGTCTTGAAATCATGCCTATATCATTCAGGCGACCACATTTGCTGTTGTAGTCCCGGTGCAGCACGGTCAAAGTGCCTACCACCACCTATGCAAGTGCTGTCAGAGCCGCTCCCTCCCCTTCAAGTCTTTGATGCTACAGGACCAGTCAAAATGGCAGCTTCTGTCATAATGGCAGCTCCTATCAGAGCACTGAAGCCTCTTCAGCATCTCGCCATCATTGGATGACACATGGGAGCTGTCCAAGGTGTCTTAACCTTCTTTCTTATCTCAGCCTGCTGCATCAAGAGAGCTGTGCATGGTGACAGGACCTCATCTCCAGTGTCTGTTAGCTATTCATGCTGACCCAAGCTGCTGAGAAAGGCTTTCCTGCTGTGGACTCCCATTGTGAACTTTGTATACTTTGTGAACTTTGTAAACCCTCAAAGCAAGCCAGGCAGGCCCCTGCCTGAGGAGATCCAACATCCAGACCCCACACCTAGACCTCTCTAACTATAATAATATTCACAGCCTCTGTAACTCTCACAACGGTCATCTCTAGCCCCTCAATAATACCCATCATCCCAGATTATTCTAATTTTAGGTGAAAAATATGAACAAAATGCCACCAATCCCTGAGTTTCTCCAAGATTAGGACTTGAAATCTCACCAATTCTCACTCTGGAAATCTCCACCCTGAAAGACTCCACTGTATTCCCAATGCAGCCGCTGCTGCAGTCAATATTAAAACAGCAAAGGATTGAAGTGACCCATGACACCCCCCACCCTCCAGAAGTGTCAGTGCAATTCTTGAACAGTATGCATGATGGAAGGGTTTTCAGGGTCTTGGGAGCCCAAAAATCACACAACTCAGAAAGCAGAAGGTGTCCCAATGAAAAGGCATCCTGAGACTTGGGAGCCCAGGATCCATATAGCTCTGAGAGGATAGCTCTAGCAGCACACTGCTTAAAGCTTTTGAGGTATGATTGACCATTGCCAATGGACAACTAAAAATGGTGGATCCTGGCACTCCTGTCAGAATGGAGACTGGCCAAGTAGGGAGGTATCCTCCCTTAGCTCTATGCCTTTGTAGCTCTCCACCAAGACTACATCTTTGCTGCCTCAACCTACAGCCATCAAGAGAGCCATCCACAAAGACAGCATCTCTATTCCAAACTTTGTCAACTATTCATACTTCAGGGAAAGACTTCCCTTCCTCAGACTCCCTTTGTAATCTTGGCAATTTGGCAAACTTTGTAAACATTCTAGGTAGGAAAGTGGCCAGACATCTCCCTGATGAACTCCAGCAATGTAGACCCCTGCACCACCTCTCTCTCATAACATTTGCAGCCTCTGTAACTGTCACAAAGGTCTTCTCCAGGCCCTCAAAAGGTCTCATCCCAGATTATGATAATTTAAGGTGAAAAGTCTGAACAAAAGAACCATCAATCCCAGCACAGAAAAATCCACCAATCTCTGACCTCTCCAAGCTCAGAATTTGAAATTCCATCAATCCTCACTCTGGAAATCACTGCCCTAGGAAGTTCCACCCCCAATTAAAGCCTAGATTAGCCCTGCACTTTGTGAAATTCCCTGCTGTTCTCTTCCAGGAGTAGGGGCAGCCACATCCTGGATTTGTCCCTCCTCACTCCAGACCTTCCAATAAATATCTTTTAAGAGATTTGCTGCCTGCTGAGACTCTTTCATTGGAAGAAGCAAAGAAGCCAAGAACCAGCGAAGAGAAGAGAAGTGAAGAAGGAGCAGGATTCAGACTCCAGTGTTCCACAACTCATCTGGGTTTGGGGAAACTCTCCCCTGTGAGCTGCAAAATTTCTGCTGAGGAAACCTCCTTTCAGAGCTGTGTGGTTCCTGGACTCCTGTGTCTCAGGATGCCCTTCCACTGGCAAAAGAGCTTCCACCTAAAAGAGCTGTTTGGTTCCTAGGCTCATGAGTCCCAAGATATCTTCCCATCCATGCAGGCCAAAAGCTAACATACACCCACTGAAAAATCTAATATAAGCCCTGCAATTTTTTCAATTCTCCCAGGAGTAGGGGCAGCCAAACCCTGGATTCATCCCTCCACACCCTGGAGCCTCCAATAAATCTCTTTTATGAGATTTGCTGCCTGGTGTGGCTCTGTCATTGTAAGAAGCTAAGAAGCAATGAAAAGAAGAAGTGAAGAAATGGATAGAGGCTGGACCTCCTGAGATCCTGAAAAGGGCTGGGAATAACCTCCTCTGGGACCTGCAATGCCTCTGCTGAGGCGGCTTCTTCTCAGAGCTATGTGATTTTGGGCTCCCAAGTCTCAGGATGCCTTTTCATTGGGACACCTTCTGCCCTCCGAGCTGTGTGATTCTTGGTCTCCCAAGTCCCAGAAATCCCTTCCATCAATGCCGGAACACTAAAAGCTATGAATTCATGAATTGAAACACTATAAATGTTTGGTCCTTTTAAAATACCCAAAGTTAAAAAAAGAAAGAAAAAGAAATATGGACTCTGAAAATAAAGAAACAAAAAAATAGTTAAATATTTTCTTACTCCTATAGGGAAGGACCTGGTACAGTCATAACCAAATTAAAGCAAAACTAAACTCCATCACTGTGCATAGTTCCTTGTACAATATCTGCGATTCAATCATTATCTTATGGGTTCCTAGGGGTTTGACAGTCCACCTCTCTAACTCTGCCATATGAAGCATTCCCAGCCTGTCCTAAATCTCAGATACTCCTCTCCGGAACTGCCACTGAAATTGGTGGTCATTCCACAATCCTGGCATCTTTAATATGCATAGGTCACCATTGCTTTCCTTTTCTCTTTTCAGAGATTCAGCCCCTATCTCTTGGTGCAGAGGCCCAGCTTTCCTCTATGACACCTACAGTCATGGGATGTCATTGCTACTGCAGCGATGCATACACCAATAGCATCTCCCAGCTTCTCACAGTTCCTCAGCCAGTCTCCATGGTCCCTTTAATCCAAAGCTCCCACACTTCCTGAAGCAATAACAGTGGGAGACTTTCACAGATAATCAACTTCAGCTGCCTGCTTGAGATGCAGTTTTGGCAACCCTAGGTAAGAGTTTCTGTGTGATGAGACTCAGGAAATGCTCCCAAAAGATTTTATGATGCTTTTCTCTTCTTAATTACAGAGGATTTTCCACTCCCAGCTACCAAGAGTTGACTGTCCCAGGGAAACAGACTTCACTGCAGAGGAGCTGGTCTCTTGCTAATCAGAGCTGATTTTCCATCTCAGGCTGACCATGTATTGCTCACTAATTTGGTTTTCATAGCTTGCTCAACTTTCTTTCCTATATGATCCAGGGTCGCCTACTTAATCAATTCCAACAGTGGACTTGACACTCTCACATCAATCATCAATAAAAAAATAATGTCCCACAGACATGCCTACTGGCTATCTGATGGAAAATTTTTCTCAGTTGAAGTTCCCTCTATATTACTGTAGCTTACATAAAGATGACAAAAAACTAAACACTCTATTCGACTGAAGAATCCTGACTGATAAATGGCATTGAATAGTGTCTAGTATAATGTAAAACCTTCTAAAATTCTGAAAACAACAACCAAAAAACCCCATGTCTTTTAAAGGACAATCATTATTTCAAAACTATCATTAATGTTTATCATTTGAAATCTCAAAAAAAAGACATAGCATAAAATCTCCACAGTAAATGAAATCCTACACTGTAATGATAACTTCCTGGATATGGATAGAAAACTGTTACATAGATTCAAATACTTTAAAAATAGGTATATGTTTTTAAATGTGTATGTATATATATAACATATATATTAAACTATTTAATGCTTTCAGATAAACTTAAAAAACAAATTATTTTTATTTAGAAATAAATGAATACTTACTCATTTTTGAGATTGTATTTTAATTATAAATTTCTAACTACCCCTTTCTGTCTACAAACCTTACTGTACACCTTTCCCTAATTTCCTTCAGACTCATGGCCTTTTTTTTCATCAGTTGTTATTTTGTGTATGTGCGTTTATGTGTGTGTGTTTTTAAATATACCTGCTGAATCCATAGAACATTACTTGTAAGTATATTTCAGGGTTTATAATTTGGCCCTTGGACAACCAGTTGTGTTCTTTTCTAAGGAGAGCCATTTTTACCAGTAACAACAACTTTACTCAATAACCTATAGTTCTCTGAGGCCTCATGAATTCTCCCCCTGGAGCTTTGCATGTTCATTGGTGTCCTTGTTTAGCTCACATTTGGATGGTCACATTGGTCAGATTTTACAAGTGTTGCCTCCGATGTTCCTAGGAGACATAACCTCACAGCTAAGTTTCTGATTCTTTTACTCTTACAATGTTTCCATCCCCTTTTCCATTATGGATTATGAATCTAAGATATGTGGGTTATAAAGATGTATCCATTGGGATTGGGCACTACAATTCAGTGTATTTATTGGCTGTGTTTTTCTCTAATAGTCCCCATCAGTTGCAAAGAGAAGTTTTATTGATGAGGGATGAAGGCTACATTTACCTGTGGGTATAAGGACAAATGTTTATAGATTGTTGCTAGAGATTATTCTGGTTTAGTATATTAATGGTAGTAGACTCTCTTCCAATAATCATAACTGGATTAGCACTGATTAATTAATAAGTTTCCAGTTCAAGGCATGATTTTTCTCTTGTTGAGAGGATCTTAAGTCCAATTAGAGATCTTTCTGTTACTCACAAATGTGTGCCACTATTTTATCCCGAGTTATTCTCCATTTTCGTTCATAGGTGTAACAACTTGGTGGGATTATTGGTTGCCTTTCTCCTTTGGATGCAATCATGTTACCTTCTGATACCATGGAAGTCAGTCCTCAGAAAAAGGACTTTCAGGTATATTTCTGTGCCCTCTTTCTGAAGTACATGTTATCTTCAGAAAAAGGGATTTATCTTCTACTTCTAGAGATTAACCACGGGTAACCACAATAGATGGTATGTCTTGGATGTCTCTTAGACACACCTGACCAACTACTCAAAAGAGGGAAAATACCAAACTCTTAAGATATAGAGCGTGGGAGAATTCATTAGCTAGTGAATTGAGAGAGTAGATTTTATGCCTCCCTGTATCTGATAACAAGTGTGATAATAGTAAAAACTTAAAATAATCTAGTTGAGTTTTGGAAAAAAATGTAGCCACACATCTATAAGTGAATATGTATGTGTGCTTCTCTTTGCATCTTCCAAAATTGTACAGATCTCACTCTTATCATAAAATTTAAATCGAGGTAAAAATTCTCATAATCTCTAAACACAACCTTACTTGAATATCCAAACACTGTACTTAAAAAGTCCATGTTTTTAAGTAAAACATTAGCTTTTCTATAACTTAACAAATTCTTCTTGAAATTAAATTAAAGAGTAAATACCAAATGTGAATGTCAATTGGGGTGAATCTTTCTTTACAAACCAGAAATACAGTAGTATTTGACACACTTGGGTGCAAAAGTGAGGGGGACTTTGACTTCTAACAGCTTAGTTCTCTGGAATTAAATTGAAGTCCTTACTGTTAGGATTTCAGGGGCAAATTGTATTACAGTGGACTGTCAAAGCAAACAGGAAACAAACTGTCAGTAGCACTTACTCCGTGTGGAGGTAGCTCAACTCCCTTTGGGAAACCCATAGTAACTGAGCAGACAGGAAGATGAGTATTATAACATCCCCCAAACAACCTATGATGAGCTGCTTATTTTCTATGTTTAAAAACAAAATTAAATGTTCATGAATCTGAGAACTCTTGTGGAATAGGTCTACAATGTGAAATCAATTTTGTTAGTGTAATACTAAAGTTTTAAAGTTAAATTAAACATCAATAATACATGGAAAATATAATGTATAGACATTAAGCCAAGTGAGGGTTGCAAGTAACATATGGAGGGAGCTTGACAGTTTGTGATTCAAATGTTAAAACAGTTATTACATAACACGGTACTCAAATAGACTTCTATATGCTGTCTATGTAATAAATTTGATGTTACACTATATACTGGAAAATTTGCAGAGTAGATTTTTGCTACTCTTATTAACTCCCCATCCCACACACATGTACAGTAAATTTATATAATAAAAAGAAACTGAATGAATAAGTCATGATGTTAACCAAATCCTCACCTATATTGCTTGAGTTTAAATTAATTTATAAGTAAGTAAGATTCTATGGCGATATTAAAAATAAGCATTGAAGTCCTGATTACTATGTGTTTTCATTTCATTTATAGGTTTAATAAATAAAATTGCATTTGTCTCTAAGTCATAGAAAAATTGCATTTTATTATTTCAGGATGTAAATTTATATGAATTATATATCAAGGCTAGAAAAAATACAAGGTCACAATTTATAAAATTTATGCATGCATTTGCAATAATTCAGAGAAACTTCAGTTATAAACTAATATAGATATAACACAGCTCCAATGTCATTTTATATATCATACAACTACTACAAATGATACTTCATGACAGTAGGTTATTTGGATATTGAAACATCTATTAAGATTCTATATTCAGATCTAGAGATTGAATTTGATTTTTGAAATTTTTCTTGTTCTTTCACAATCTTATATATGTACATTAATCACACTCTTATCCCTTGTGTATAACTTACACCCATTCCACTCTTAACAACCACACACCCTTGTTCTTTTCAGCACATTTTTCTCCACTTTCAGGTATTATGTATGTTTTTTTATTTGTGTGTGCATGCGTGTTTGTGTGCATGTGTGTGTGTGTGTGTCCCATGTTCCATTCTACTTAATTAGGAATGATTCCATGGACATCAGTTGGAGATAATTTTTTTTGAGCAACTTCATTTTCCTAGTGATTACTCAATTGAAGAACATGACTCTCCTCAGAGTAGCCATTAAATACTTCTAGCTCCTCAAAAGGTATGTATTCACCCTTTACACCCATGGTGAACTATTGATGTAGAATACCAAAACTAGCACATGTAGTGACTGCTGTGGATTAGGTAGAGCAGCCATGTCATATGCTGAAGACAACTTTATAGAGCACCCTGCCACATCATCTAGAACCTTCCTTATTCTGCTGCTTCTTCAGTGGTGTTCCTTGAGTCTTCATGAAGAAGATTTGTTTTTAATATGTTTTAAAACAATATCTTATTTGGATTAATTCCCTAATACCCATTATTCTAATTTTATAGATAAAAAAGTTAAATTTTTTTTGTTTCTATATGAATATATAAGTGGTTTTATTTTTGTTCTTGTTTCTTTGCTGGACATTGAATATCAGACTTGGTGCATAGTAAACAAACACTCTAATATTTAGTTATATTCCCTCGTGATAGTATGATTTGGATCATATTTTTTTAATCAATAAAATAGAATATTTAACAGAATGTGTTTTTAATCCAGTCATGTGTATAAATTAACATTTTATACAATAAAACAACTACTATGACAATGTGGATGATTTAATAATGAGTTTGTATGTGTGTATATATATATATATATATATATGTATGTATGTATGTATATATTACCCAAAGGAAGGTATGTTGAAGTCACATTTCAATTATATTTCTATGAAAACAAAAAAATACACATGATTGCATTTGAAGATTGTAAATTTAGTGAAATATTTCACAATAATGTAAAAACCAATAAGAAATCTCCATCTGTCAGTAAACAAAGGATGGAACAAAAATCTAATACACTCCTCTGAATGTTCAAAATAGTAAATGAACAAACTGCTTGTGTGGTGAATGAGAGAAGAAATAAGAATAGGCAGATTTTCCATCTAGCTGTTACTTATACTTACATCAAAGAAGTGTCATGGAGAGGCCAGCTAGATCTTGCTAATTCTCACTAATTTCCATTAATTCCAGACAATAAAACTGATTAGATATACATTACAAATAAAAAAGTGAATTAAGGAAATATATATATATATTTCAAAAAACACATGTTCAGATTTTAGAAATGGTATAAAAACCTGATATTTAAAAAAATACAGCATATCATAGTACTCTAATTTTCTTCATTTATTAATGTTTCTGCTTGTATAATCAAAAGATGTATGCATTGAAAAAGACTCTCATCTCTCAAATATTAACAAGAATAGGAAATGAATCAAACTCAAATGTTATTATGTTAATGTAGATTAATTCTTAATAACCAAATACAAGCATCTATCAGGTATAATGAAAATAAACATAAATGAGAGAAAATGTGATTTTTTAAGATATAAAAATCATAGATTAAAAACAATTTCATAAAAAAGAAATAAAAAAATATTTAAGTGGTCTAAATTTTGGAAAATAACAATGAAATAGATATTGTAATATTTTTGTAAAAGTGAAAACTATAAAATAATGAAGCTCAAGTGAGATTAGAGTACCAAGGTTATAAAGTTTAAAAGCTAAAATAATCATAAGGAAGTTATATGAATAATAATGATGCCAACAGAAAGCAATCCCTCAATATTCATGTAATTGAGCCTGTCAAGTCATGAGAAATCATCCACTTTAAGCTTTTATCTTCTCCAGTATAGAGTATCCTTATGCAAGATACACAACCTTATACAACTGCCCAGTGAAGTAGGTTAAATTAGACAGAATGATAAAGCAAACGAAAACAAAGCAAAATTATCTTACTAAAATTGTTATAGGCCATACACCTTTTTCAATTGATTACATATCTTCCTAGCTAAACTATACTTTGGATAGCTTGTCTTATAAATTTAACATAAACTTAAGTCATTCAAATTATGTTCTCAGTCAATAGGGCACAAAAGTAGAAATCAATACAAAAAAATTACCCTACTTAAAAAATCAATGAAAATGAAAATAAAAAGTCATTTGTAGTGAATAAATATATAACCATTGTTATATTGCAATGAAATTTGTTGGATGCCACTAAGAAATAATTATTGGATGGAAATACAATAGCGAATCCTGTATCTATTCTTGGAAGAAGAGAGAATGCCTTTTTCTACGCATGCACTGTAAAATAAAAAGGAGGGAAGATAGAAAATGAAATCGGGAGTTTGATTTTTCTTTCCTAATGGGTCATACTCGTAGCAAGTAAAAGTCCTCCACTTGTCCTGTTTCATGACCAGTGCATTGCAGCTTAAGAGGTGTTAACCTGAGGCTAGGCATACCCTGGAGATAACTACATGTCTAACATGGATGGATACATTTGCAATCCTCTTTTTATGTGGCCACACACAGCGGCTGTTTTCAGTATATTTGTTTAGGAGACAGGAGAGGGAAAATTGAGAACCGTACTTCTCCACTGAAACATATTCTTCTCCATCCAGGTCCAATAAAAGGTATAGCCATTTCATTTAGAATTACTTCAGTAGCAATGTGACTTCATTTGTATGTTGTTATATCTTACTCTACCTATGACTATTTCCCAAGTGAAAAACATGAAAAATATGGAATCCAATTTTTCCAGGCTAACATACTTTGTCTTCATTATTATTATTAAGAGTGTATAAGGCCACTTTTATTCTCACTGACCCACTAACAGATAACTTAAGTTTTTCTAGTAGTCAAGTTAATGAATGAATGCTTCATTAATATTTTTATTTTATTTTGTATTTATTTGCCTCCTGTGAAAGCTTGTACCATGGTACTTCCGAGTAAATAGGGTTCCTGAAGAAATAGAATGTATTAAAAAACAAATCAAGCAAAAGAATGGGAGAGAAAGAATTAATGAGTACTAGTGTGATCAAAAACAAAAATTTAATAGAGCACATGAATGAAACCAATAGCTAATTCTTTGGTAAAATCCCTGATGCTACATATAGTGCTACATACCATAGTAGAGGGGAGGTAGGAGAAAAGAGACAGCTATAAAGATCCACATCAGAAATAAGAAGTGATTTCAATACAGGTTTATACAACAGCCAAAGACACAACAGGTGAGATGTGTTAGTGGGTAATAGTCCTTACTGCCAACGTGGTGACCTCAGAACTAGAACTTGGACCCACATTAGGGAAAAAAGAGAGCAAACTCTAGAAAGTTGTCCTCTGATTCAAGATACAAGGAAGAGTGCATGCATGCGTACATGCTTATGAGCATGTGACCATACACACACACACACACACACACACACACACACACACACACACACACA